>JADMNG010000010.1:0-724164 GCA_016097075.2 Sporothrix phasma | reverse complement strand
GGCTTGCCGGTACGTGTGATTGCGACGTCGGAAAGCGCGCGGCGCTGCTGCTGCTGCAGGACGGTCCGGGCCATCTTCTGCGACGACCGCACGGCGGCGGCCGGAAGGGACGACATTGTGCAAGAAGGGGGTCCCAAGGCGACAAAGGAGGGGGCACGGTGGTAATGTACTGGGATCGTAGAGGCGCAGAGGCGGCGGTTGCGTGTCAGTTGGCTCGATTGGCGAGCTGGCCCAAGCAATCCGTTGAACTTGACTTTCGGCTGTTGCGTTTTTGCGTAGGTCGAAAACGAAGCAAAAGTAATGTTCGGGATCCCATTGGCGGATTGGCGGATTGGCGGGCGGGCAGCCGGTCGCTCCTGATCCACAGTGCTCGAAGAGCTATCACGTGATAGTGCACGCGGTGTAGCTTGCTGGCGCTAACAGGGCGATGCTCCCTCTACTCGTAGTCGCTGATTTAGCACTTCCCCGGAGAAACTGATTTTGCGAGCTGGCGGCGGGCAGTTGGGGCAGCTGGACCAGGCTGCATTCGAGCCGCGTCTTTCGGAGGGAATGGCAGGCGGGCGAGCTGGTGCTTTGGGAAGGAAGCTCCAGCCAACCAACGACCGCCTGGCATGCCTCCAGACAACCACATCACCACAACACTGAACAAACCAGCCATCGCCGCTTGAACAACGAAAGTCATAGAAGCATCGGCTCGTGGACGGTACCGCACGACCCTAACGCCGACCATTTCACTCCGTTTTCCCATCGCGAACCACGCCGTCACCTCCTACGACCACATCACACAGCCGCCACCATGAGCGCCGAGGCGTTGACCGACTTCCTCGACGAGCAGCGCGATGCAGCGCCGGCCGAGCTGCAGGGCGCCATCCTCGAGATTGAGAACCTGTGGAGCGCAAGCTGTGGCACCAGCTGACCGATGCGCTGCTAGTGGTGTTCAACGACGAGCAGAGCGAGGACCTGCGCCTGCCCTTTTTCAAGGTGTTTGTGCTCAAGTTCGCCGACAAGATCAACCAGCTCAAGTTGTCGACCTGGCATTGAAGGCCGCCGAGTCATGTAAGACGACAAGGAGCGGCTGGCCTTCCTCGAGTCTGTCGCCAAGCGCGTCGACCACGAGGACTCGCAGGATGCCTTTGTGTTTGCCACCATTGCACGTAGCGCGGGTCAAGCTGTCGCTGCGCGACTTTGACGGTGCCCGCAGCGACCTCGACAAGACCGAGCGCGTGCTGGACACGTTTGACGCTGTCGAGAACATTGTGCACGCCGCCTTTTACGACACCAGCTCGCTCTACTACCAGGCCAAGCTCGACTTTGCCCTCTACTACCGCAACGCCCTGCTCTACCTTGCCTGCGTCGACGTGGCCTCGCTCGACGCCGACGACCGCCACGACCGTGCCTACAAGCTGAGTCTGGCTGCCCTCGTCTCCTCCAGCATCTACAACTTTGGCGAGCTGCTGCTGCACCCATTCTCGACGCCCTGACCACGGAGGACGAGGACGATGCCTGGCTGCGCGAGCTGCTCTTTGCCTTCAACCGCGGCGACCTGCGCGCCTACGAGCGCCTGTCCGAGCACATTGCCGGCAACTCACTGCTCAACAAGCACAGCGGACAGTTTGCGCCAAAAGATTTACCTGGCGGCGCTGACTGAGGCCGTCTTCCGCCGCCCGCCACACCAGCGCTCCATGACGTTTGCCACCATTGCACAGGAGACCAATGTGCAGCCCGACGAGATTGAGCACTTGGTGATGAAGGCGCTGAGCCTGGGCCTGCTGCGCGGCACCATCGACCAGGTCGACGAGGTGGCGCACATCAACTGGGTGCAGCCCAAGGTGCTGGACATGAAGCAGATTGACAATATGCGCCAGCGGTTAGGAGAGTGGGGCTCGAGCGTCAACCAGCTCGGCAACTGGATTGAGCAGGTCGGCCAGGATGTCTGGGCAGCATGAGAGAACGGAGGGCGGAGAGCCTGGTGTAGTGGCACATGAATAGAACGGATATCTAGGGACGCGAGCTCGACGGGCCGGTCGGTAAGAGCGTCCTAGTGGTTTCCGCACACATCCGCATCCATGTAAAGTAGCCAAAATAAAGGACAAAAACATGAAAACATTAACAAGCGACTCCTGGTCGACATGGTGGGCTTTGGTGTCGGTGTCGTCGGGGGTCGTTGAATGTATGTGCCTTGCGTGTTTGGCCTTGAAAGTCCTCTCAGATCTGTCTCCCCTATGTTTCTGTCTTTTTTTTATACTTTTTGATACTTTTGATACTTACATTTTATCTTTTTGATAATTTTGCCTCAGCCCTTGCCTTTATTTTACATCCCTGCTATATCGGTTTTTACATTGAACCTTGGTACTCTCCATGAGGATTTATTTCAAGCAATCATTTGTTGACAAAGTCTCAGTAAGAGAGAGTAAACAAGACAAAAGCCGTTTATATAACTTGAGAGTTATGATGAGATTCGACGTCCCTCGTGGTCTTAACTAAAAAAGCATGTGATCGCTATCCAAACAAACAAAACACCAGTGTGGTTGAGGACGTACAGTGTGGTCCCCGGCCCTAAAAGTCAAACGCCGTTCCTTTCCCATCATCCATGACCGAGAGATATGTATTCACAACCACCTCACGACGCGCCAGTATTTGATTGTGGCCTTCCCCAACGACAAGATCAACACCTTGCCCGCCTTGACAAACCACCGACATAGGCATCGGACACGGCGTGATCCCCCCTTACCCCACCAACTATGAGTTCTTCGAAGCCACCGCTGGCCGACCCAGCACAAGCACCGACCCAGCCAGCCAGGCCGGCCACCACACGCACCACAAGCACCACGCCGTGTACATGCCCCAGACGTCCCAGCCAAAGGCGGCCAGGCGCAGCGCCTCGGTGACGTCGAGCTTCCACACGGCGCAGCAGACGACCAGCACGCCGGGCGGGACACAACGTTGAGCAGGATGGTTGCGAGCCAGCGCAGCGTGGCGCTGTTGGGCGCAGGGCGCATGAAAGTCAGGGGCTTGCCAGCAGGCCGACCAGGAAGGCAAGCGAGAAGTTGAGCGTGGCGAGCGAGGACAAGAACATGCCGAGCAGGAGCAGCGAGAACGACTTGATGAGGTCGTACTGCTGGACAGTGCGCGGTAGTAGGTGGTCAGGACGCGGGAGATGACGTGCGGCAGGATGGCATTGGCCACGGCGAAGCGATGCATACGGGCGCAAGAAGCTGTAGAGGGTCAGTGCTGATCTCGGAGAACGGGCGACAGAAAAGAAACGGAAATGCGGCAACACAAACTCACCCAAGTTGAGACATGGTGAAAGAGATAGAGGGGCGCCATGCCAGTGCCTGGCAAAACGCGACAACAGCCAGAGGCAAAAAGAGGTCGCGCTCCTCGGCCGTCCCGCTGCCAGATGACGACACAGCTGTGCCCTTTCTGTCCGTGGCGTCCACGGTGACCTCGGGCTTCGACTCAGCTTGACCACTGCGCACCCACAGGGCAATGGCCATGATGGTGAAGTTGGCTGCCAGCAGCATGGCGCTTGGCAGGTAGGTGCCAATGCTCACAAACCGTTCGCGGCCCATCAGCAGGTAGAAGAAGAAGCTCTGGTGCAGGTGCTCTAGTAGGTTGTTGAGACTGCGGAACGTGCCCTCGAGAATGCGGCCCATGGCCATCTCGTCGTGCTGCCATCCGGAGATGACCAGGTTGCCCTCGGGCGTCACTGCCGTGGCCGTGTACGGCTGCAGCGTGATGGCGTCCACGTGGTAGGCCATAAAGGCGCTGTGCGCTCCGGTCGCCGCCCCCAGGCCCTGGCGCAGCATGCCGCGCAGCAATCGTGCGCAGGCGGTCCGCGTAGCCGTCGTCGTGGCGCCACATCTCCTGCAGCGACACGCCGTGCCCATCTGACCGCCAGCAATGTTGACGACCGAGTTGATGAGGTCCAGGTTCGGCAGCTGGCCGTTGACGCCGTCGTATACAATGTGCACGGCCGTGAACCGACTGCTGCCGTTGCCGTCGTCGTCGGCCGGATCGGCCTTGGTGTAGTCGAGGGCAATGGCGCCCTGCAGCGCGCCCGACTTGCGGGGCAGCGGGCTGACATAGCGGCCGTCGTGAGCGTCGTGGTAGGCGTCGACCCAGGCCTGGGGCCCTGTCAGGCTGTCGGGTGGGAACAGGAAGATGATGTCCTTGGACCACAGCGACCAGCGGCGGAAGTAGCGGGCCATGGCCAGTGCGAGCGCGACGCCGTGCGGGTTGGGCACGTCGTGGGTGCTGCGCCAGGGGCTGACGAGGACGAGAGCCTCAGTGGCGTCGCCACGCGGAGCCTGGAGGATGGCATAAAGGTTCTCGCCGGCAAACGTCTCGCCCGCCGAGCGGTAGGTGTAGTTCTGGCGGCCCACTTTCAGACCGGCAGATGCCAGGATGGGCTCGAGGTGGTCATTGATGGCCGTGTTGGACTGGCCCAGCAGCCCGTTGACCTCGTGTTTGTAGGCGCGAAAGACGTGCTGGTCGCTGCCGCCAAAGTAGGTGTGCACCTGGCCCGGGAGCAGGGCATTTTCGGAGATGTATGTCCGCCGAGAGTAGGAGTTGAGGGGTAGCACGAGCAGCGAGGCCACGCCAACCAGGATGCAGAGCAGCGAGAGGTATGGAGGCAGCTTGAGAAGCCGCGGGTCGCGTCGGAAGCGGACGAGGGAGGCTGGCATGTTAGCAGGCGGAGTAACAGCGGATGCGTCGAGAGGTTGCTCCGATGCGTGGGAGTCGCCAGACTCACATATCAAGCTCGGCATCGTGGGTGACGGCACAGTGGCGAGGACATGCGCATGGCGGGCGGGAAACGAGGACTGGAAAGTGAAGTGAAGCTCTGACGAGACACGAACAGCTGTGCTCTACTCGTACTCGTTTTAGCGCGTTCAGGCACCGGCGGCCCCCTATTCGCGCCAGGCGCAGCCCCACCCAATCAACGGTAGAAGCATAATAGCGCTACACGCTCTTCCGATTCGGGCAGCCGTTGGTAATATACATCATCACAGAGTGCAGTTACGGGGTACGAACTACGACAACGGCAGGCATCAAGAAGGCAGGTGCGAAGGCAGTCCATTATCATTAGTACTGGTTTCATAGAGGCACGCAGTCCAGCGTGCCGATATATAGAGGTATTAACAAAAGTATACAGGGAAAACGGGCGAAAGGGGCAAGAAGCAGAGAGCCGAAAGAAGAGAGGACTGTGCCGAGAAAGATGAAGCAGAAACGCAAAACGCCCTCCAGAAGCTAACCTGATACATGCCGCCAGGTCAAAGGCCGCTGATAAGTCTACAACGACCAGAGGTGACTTGGAAGAAGGAATGGGCATGACATAAACGCGGTAACTATTCCAAAAAATTAGGGAAGAAAAACACACTGGACTCCTTTTGATATGATGAGAAGATGCGAGACCCGCGCAGAGAAACGCGCAAGGCAACGAGCGGACGGAGAGACGGAAGGGTAAGGCGGAGAGACAAGGCCCACAGCTCAGAGCTCAGAGCTCAGAGCTCAGAGCTCAGAGCTCAGAGCTCAGAGCTCAAAGCGCATCAAAACACGATCAAGGGCCCAGGCGCTGGGTCGAGCCCACGAGGCCGATAGCCGGGGCCGCACCCGTCGTGCCCGTGTTCACGCTCGGCAGCACACCAAAGCGGCCGTAGGTCTTCTGGTCGACGCTGACGTAGTGCGGCACGCGCGCCAGCAGGTTGAGACGGGCCTCGATCCAGCGGAGGACCGACTCGGGTGGCGACAGGAACTTGAGGTAGCCGAGGCCACACAGGTAGCCGATGCCAAGGCCCGCCAAGTGACCCGGCAGGCTCGTGTTGGGGATGAAGACGGCAATCACAAAGACGAAAAAGAGCGGCGTGGCCCAGGTCGGCACGGGGATCGAGGCGATGACCAGCGATGGGTTCTGGCGGTAGGTGCGGATAGCCTCGACGCCCAGGAGGAGGAACACCCAGACGCTGGCGCCCATCACGACGGTGTCCATGCGGAAGATGCGCTCGAAGAAGACGTAGATCAGGGCCGGCAGCGTGGAAAAGGCTAGCGTGAGTCAAATACAAGTTAGCAATAGGTCCGTCTCGCAGCTTCCGGTCCTTCCCATCCCAGGTTGGCCACGTACGTCCAAAGAACAGCGCCAGTGTCGTGATCGTGCCATGCTCGCCCTCAAACCGGTCAAGCAGCGGCACCAGGGCGATCAGGTTTGCGACCATGTGGAACAGGCTGATGTGTATCAAGGGGAAGGTGTTTGTGCGGTAGACTAGACGGGGGTTAGACCAAAAGACCCAGCATTCAAACAGGCAACGGAGAGTGGTGACGGGGACTGCATACGAGTCGCAAAAGACAGCTTCGACGGAACGAGACCGCCCCACGCGCGCAGGTCCCAAAACGGCAGCCAGTCCAGAAGATAGAGAGCCACAATCAGAGCGGCGACGACGCGCGTGAGCAGCGGCAGGCGCGCAAGGTAGGACCGCGTAGAGCGCGCGGGTTGAAGGCCGTCGTAGACGGTGACGAGGACGACGCGGAGGACGAGCCACGCGGCGTCCACAGGTCCGCGATGCCGGTACGCCTCGGCTGGGGCGATGTGGAAGGCATTGCAACAAAAAAGAAGACCGCGTTGTCGAGGGGCGACGGTCGAGAGGCACACGGTTGCGGGTGCGTTGATAGACAAACGGGGACGGGGGCGAGGGCGAGGTCGAGGGGCGGTGGTGCGAAAAGGAGGCTGAAAAGAACGGTAAGGATCCAAGGGTCGCAGGATGAAGCGTTTTGCAACGTGTACTCTCCGCAGCGATGAAGTGGCGTTTATCGTCGTTTCGTCGTCACCGCTAAGAACCAGTCGGCAGCAGGCTGTTCTTGCGTCGTGTTGTTTGCCAGAATAAAGTATGGAGGGCGAAGGTGTGAGTGAGCGGACGTGTAGAGTTGTCTCGTGTGTGCTCTTGCCATGGATTTGGACGCAGAGCCTAATTAGCAGCAAGATAACATGTCATTCCCGCGTGCTAGCGGCGGCCTTAAGCTTTTCTTCCCTGTAACTGGGCAGGTGCCGTGCCAGCCTAACGTGGGTCAGCATCTCCCATAACATGGGACTGATCACGTGAGATATGTGACTAGATGACTAGACTTGATGCTGGAACCAGATTTAGCAAACTAACAACAACATCGCCCACCCTGTCTGTCGATGCACACCAGTAGGCTTCATTCTCTCACAGGTTTGCCAGAGACATGTGCGAACTACGTGTGGCAAACACGCGTGCCCTGACTCTGTGCGTATATTTATAATATGTGTGCGTTGTGAGCTGTGTGTGTGCCCTGATTCCAAGTCCTTGTCCTGTGCCCTGACTGTGATCTCTATATTGTTCGTGTTTGAATCAGCTGAGTATCGTGAGAGCTATGCATAAACTCAATGATTTCCACCCCAAAGTGTGAAAGCAACTATCGTTGTTTGTCAAGTTGGGTGTTTACGGATTTCCAAGCTTGAAGAAGACATGTCGGCTGGTTGATGGCCCACTGTCACTCCTGTTTGGCCAATCAGACAACACGCTTTCCTGACATCTCGCGGCGTACTCAGCACATGGAGGGCGGCTAACCATGCGCATGGTGTTTCGCACGCTACCCGGACGCCTCCCCGAGAGTCTGTGCAAATACGATTACATACAAGGCGGGCTTCATTGGCTCTTGGCCGGATGCCGAGTTGTCGTACAGAAACACGGCCCGCGCCGCCCAGATCAGCCCCAGATCCATGAGCATGGGTACAGTGCATCGACGTTGAGCGGGGACACCTTCATTGTACCTTACCGGCGACCCGGACGGGGCTCGCTGACTAGGGCATATGGTACATTGTATCAAGAGTGTGACGCAGGAAGAGCTTCTTGCTAGTTCCGAGAGGTGCGAAAAAAGTGAAACGGATATATAAATGAAGCGCGTGTTATGTATGGTATGTAACATCTCTTCCCAATCGGCCCCCGTACGTGGCGCCGCCCTCTCAATATGAGAAATCCTAAACCGAAGACGGCACAACTAGGCGACGCATGTAAAAATCAAAACAAGAAACTAAGAGAGAATAAAGTATGGCAACCCTGTTCTCCCTGTGTCGTTATATCTTCAATTCTTGAGTCCAGCGGCTATTTTTTTTTTGAAATATGTGCATTTTTTGGTTTCGACATTTCGTCAAGCACTTATTTCTTGGCGGCGTTCTTGGCCATGGTGTTCAGGGCGCTGCCGTTCTTGAACCAGTCGATCTGCTGGCGTTGAAGGTGTGAGCCAGGGGAATGTCGAAAGCGGCACCGTCCTTGGGTGGACGCGCAGGTCAGGGCTTGCCAACAGCCAGCTCGGTGCACAGGACATCGACCTAAGATTCCGAGTTAGTAAATGCATGCTTGGGAAGAGAAATATTTGCAGACTGTGCTCGAGTATGTGCAACTTACGCGGTCGCTGGGGTTGATCTTGTCGTAGTCGGCGGGATCGACAAAGGTCAGGGGCAGCATGCCCTGCTTCTTCAGGTTGGTCTCGTGGATACGGGCAAACGAACGAGTAATGATAGCCAGACCGCCCAGATGGCGGGGCTCCAGGGCGGCGTGCTCGCGCGACGAGCCCTCACCGTAGTTCCAGTCACGATGACAACCACTGAACACCCTTGGCCTTGTAGTCACGGGCAACGTCGGGAACACCGCCGAAGTCGCCGGTGATCTGGTTGCGGACCTTGTTAGCCTCGCCATTCTCAGCGTTGGTGGCACCAATCAGCATGTTGTTGGAGATGTTGTCGAGATGGCCACGGTACTTCAGCCACGGGCCGGCCATGGAGATGTGGTCAGTGGTGGTCTTGCCCTGGCACTTGATCAGGATGGGCAGATCGGTGGCGTCCTTGCCGTCCCAAGCCTTGAAGGGCGACAGAACCTGGAGACGCTCCGAGGTGGGCGAAACCTGGACCTGGACCTGCGAGCGGTCGGTAGGGGGGCCTGGTAGGTGTCCTCACCAGGGTCGTAGCCGAGAAGGGGAAGGCCGTCAGACTCCTCAGGGGGGTCAGCATGAACTCGTTGCCGTCCTTGTCCTTGAGCTTGTCGGTCAGGGGGTTGAAGTGCAGCGAGCCGGCAATGGTCAGGGCGACGACCAGGTCGGGGAGGTGACAAAAGCGTGGGTGGCGGGTTGCCGTCGTTGCGGCCGGTGAAGTTGCGGTTGTACGACGAGACAATGCTGTTGGGGTACCCTTGGCGACATCGGTACGGTCCCACTGGCCAATGCAGGGGCCGCAGGCGTTGGCCAGAACCATACCACCAAACTCCTCAAAGGTTTCGAGCTGACCATCGCGGGCAATGGTGGCGCGAATCTGCTCAGAGCCGGGGTGACGGTGAAAATGGCCTTGGCCTTGATGCCGTGGTCCATGGCATCGCGGGCAATGTGGGCGGCGCGGGACATGTCCTCGTACGAGGAGTTGGTGCAAGAGCCAATGAGGCCGACCTTGACCTCCTCGGCCAGTTGTTGGCCTTGACAGCCTCGCTGAGCTTGGAGATGGGGTAGCCAGATCGGGGGTGAAGGGGCCGTTGATGTGGGGCTCCAGAGTGTTCAGGTCAATCTCAATCAGCTGGTCGTACTCGGCGCCCTCGTCGGCGCGCAGGCCGTTGCCGTACACGCGAGCAAAGTCACCAATGTTCTTGCGCTTCGTAACGGCAAGGTAGTCGTACATGCGGTCGTTGTAGGGAACAGCGAGGTGGTAGCACCGATCTCGGCGCCCATGTTGCAGATCGTGCCATGCCCGTGCAGCTAAAAGTGTCCGTACCGGGGCCTGCAGAAAGTGTCAGAAAAGCAGTCAAAATTGCGCGATAAAGGTGACTAGTGAAATCACGTACCAAAGTATTCGACGACTGCGCCAGTGCCGCCCTTGACGGTGAGAATGCCGGCGACCTTGAGAATAATGTCTGTTATAAAGCGTTAGCAAAGCCGTTCTGCATATTTTGATACGATGCCGAGTGCTTTTGGCGGTGTTTCCATTGTTGGTGGTGGGGAGGATAAAAGTGGAGCGGCAAAATGGCTCAGATAGAGGCCCATCGTTCGGCACGTACCCTTGGGCGAAGTCCAGCCGGACATCTTGCCGGTCAGCTTAACACCAATGACCTTGGGGGCCTTCAGCTCCCAGGGCAGGCCAGCCATGACGTCGACGGCATCAGCACCACCGACACCGATGCTGCACATGCCGAGACCACCAGCGTTGGGGTGTGAGAGTCGGTGCCGATAAGCAGACCGCCGGGGAAAGCGTAGTTCTCGAGGATGATCTGGTGGATGATACCAGAGCCGGGCTTCCAGAAACCGATGTTGTACTTGGCGCAGGCAGAGGCAAGGAAGTCGTAGACCTCCTTGTTGATGCCAATGGCACGGGCCAGATCCTTGGGGCGCCAACCTGGGCCTCAATCAGATGGTCGCAGTGGACTGTGCGGGGTTGGCCACAGAGGGCATACCGGCCGACATGAACTGCATAATGGCCATCTGGGCAGTGGCGTCCTGGCAAGCCACGCGATCGGGGCGCAGCTTCAGGTACGAGACACGCGCTCAATGTCCTGGCCGTGGGGTCATCCAAGTGAGAGTACAGGATCTTCTCGGCGTAGTTCAGAGGGCGGTTGAGGCGGGCGCGGACAATGTCCAGGTTCTCGGCCATCTTCTTGTAGTTGATGAAGTTGGTCGCCTCCCAGATGTTCTGAGGGACCTATAATTCGCGAGCACGATCCACGGTTAGCCAGTGTCCCGCGTCCAGTGTGCATTGTTCACCACGTTCCGGGTCATCAGACCGGCATGGTCAGAACCTACCTTCTGGTCGAGCGGGCTGTCCGTGACCGTGGCCATGGTGCGACGCATGGCGAAGCCGGCAAATGCCGCATGGCTCCGGGCGGCCTTGCCCAGGAGCTGGCGTGAGGCCAACATTGTGGATGTGTGTAGATGTGTCGTCAAACTCTCACAAAGAAGCTCACTCACAACTCTATCTCTGGGCAACGAAGCTCAAGATAGAGGAGAGATAAGGTGAATGTGAAGGACAGCTGAGCGATGCAGCACGGAATGGGTAGAGGGGAGAGTGAAGAAAAGGTCAAGATGCGCTCAGGAAGCAAAAAGGAAGAAAGAAAAGAAGAAGGGGAGAGAGGAGGAATTGTGGGAAGAGCCGAAAAATATTGGAAGGGAGGAAATAGGAAGCGAGAATGCGGGAGTTGGCGGGTATGGTGGACGAGAAAAGGGCGATCAAAGGACAAAACGAGGTGTTTTAGCAGGAGTGCACTAAACCTCGCAGATAGGCTAGTGGGCAAAGCACAATCACGGGCGATGTGTATGGGGGACAGAGCCACCCTCGCCGGGCGCTGGCATTCTCCTCGGCTATGACGACAAACAAGCTAAGCGGGCGACCGGACGAATCAGGGTGACTGGATTATTGTGCAGGAAGGAGGGTGCCAATGGCCGCCGAATAGGAACGTCGCAGGCCTGGCCTGGCAGCCCACCAGGATCGCACCTGCCCATGCCTGGTTCGTAATTGCTCCATAAAACCTGGGTGGCAGTGACACTTTGCGCCGCTCTTGCCCGTGCCACCACAACATAGCAAGTGGCCGAGGAAGTCGCAGGCAGTTGCAGAGGTACGACGGGCGTAAAATTGAGAACGACACCGAGTTGCTACAAAGTACGAGATACAGCATCGAGCAGGTGACGGTGCAACCCAATCGGCTTTCCTCGCTTTCAAGGTTCGAAGCCAATGCGTCAGTCAATTTGCCTACGAGTACTTTGTACAGTGTCGGACACATGCGGGCACATGAGCATTCAGGGGGTCTCTCGGTCCGCGACATCGCCGTTGGGGAATGCTGCGGTGCCGTGTTTACGAAGTATTTACGAAGTACGACCAACCGGCGCGAAAGCGACTCAGTGGAGAATAGAGAATAGCGCTGGAAAGCTACAAAGTACACGTAATTACGAAGTACAGTGGAGAGGTTGCAGCGCCTCTTGGCCTGGAACAGCAGTCAAGCCTGGTTACTGTAGCCGTACTGTGGCCAAAGAGACGACACACGAAACAAAGGCCCTCAAGACTCAGCAAACGAGACATTGGCCAAAAGTAAAGAGGACCGTAGGACAAACACGACGTACTCAGCACGACTCGACTGCGCCTGCGGAACTCCTGCAAAAAGTATCTCACGGCCATTCCTGAATCAGCATCAAGCTGTCGTGAGTGCATGATAAAGCAGCGCCTACCATTCGTCGGACGCAAGGTGTAGGGCAGCCGCCTCCGATACCTCTGTTGATGTCGGCTAGAGGCGTTCTACCAGGTGCTTTCAGCCGAGCAAAATGCCTCAACAGGGGGAACGGGCAGTTGTCTCGGCAATCCTCTCCCGAACGCGACGGAACGTGAGGGAAACTCGACGGGCGTCCCAGCATCGTCAGGCAGAAACGACCGCGGTCAAGCGCCCATTGTATCTGAAAGTATCTTACTTCGTACAAAGTTATGGCCTGCGACTGCACTGCTCAGCGCTCATGTTCTGCCGTTCCGGAGCGGTCCCTCTCTTCCGACACCCCTCTCCCCACACAATGTGGCGCCCACCAGTCAACGCTGCAAAATGAAACGTTTTCCGTCTGTTTTGTTTGGTCTGGAGACCAAATTCGGGTGGAGAATTTTTCTACGTGGCCATCTTGGTCTGCTTTGTTGCCCATTTTTACCCTCATGTGGAGTTTAAGGGGGTGCGCGCTGAACGAGCGCCTGGGCCCCCTCGGCAGCCACACGGGTTTCCGAGTAATACGAGGTGTAGCCGCGCTGCGTCCGATCGTCCGAACGAGGCCCTGCGGCTGCTCTCCCTTGTCCTGCCATTGCAAATTGAATGTGCGTTCCGCCACGGCCTGGCCGATGATGGAAGCAAGTGGCTCCGAGGCACGACGTTGACCTTGGTTCCGTACGAAGTAGGTCCCTGACCTGTCAATTCCGTGCTTTGCGAGTCCCTGAAAATTGAAGGGTACGAACGAACACGCGCTCTTGTACGTCGCATTGGAGTAACGGCGCTGTAATAAAGTAGCGGGCACGTGAGCGCCCGTAATGCTGTTTGGCGCTGCGCTTACTGGTCGCTCTATTGGATCCCATCTTCTGTCGCGACTCTGCCCTTTCACTTCCAGGCGGGCCAAAGTTTTCGCGGAAACGACAGGCTGTGGGTCTTATGGATCCTGATAAGATAGCGAGATTGCGATAAACTTTCGATAAGAAAAAAAACATCAAAGCTGACGCTTACGCCCCCCTCTTGTTCTATCAACGCTCATCAGGACGACAACAAATTACGTTGATGCACACCTTGACCTCTGCAATTCACGCCTTTCTTCGATAATCATACACAAGGGCACCACAAACAAGAAGGACGCTCACAAAGACGCGGCGGAAGACGAGGTGAGATGTGCCCAACCAGGCTGCAGCCTACCGTATTCCCACCATATCCTAACAGTACTTCTAGGGACGTTGACGAGATTGCCAACGACCTTTTGTCGCCCGCTCACCTCGGTCGCTACAAGGCCACCAAGGCCTCTGAAGATCTTCCGGGCCTCGGCCGCCACTACTGCATCGCCTGCGCCAAGTGGTTCGAGACGGAGTTGGCACTTTCCAAGCACCAGCTGGCAAAGCCGCACAAGCGCCGGCTCAAGCAACTGGCGGAGGGCGTCTACACGCAGCGCGAGGCCGAGGCCGCCATTGGCCTGCACACTGACAACGGTCCTCAGACCAAGATCTACTCAAAACCGCTCTCCGTGAGCTCGTCCGCACTACGGCGGGCGAAACCGATGTTGTGGCACCGAATGCGCTACAGGCAACGACTGGCGATGCGGTCATGTCATGATCTGACTGGATTCTCGCTGCGAGTTGAAGCCACATAAAATCGAAAATAGCCCTGTCATCTACCGGGCTCTGCGTCAATACGAAACAGCTGACGAGGGTCGCGACCATACCAGTGCCGAGCCGAGGAGCCGAGCAGCCGTAGACACTATCAGAGTCCCAGATACGATCCATTCGTCCTGCGACAACCAAGGACGTGGGAGATACGTTTGTGTCTTCCAGGACGCTCTGAGCGAGAGGCACCTCAATTTCGCCGCTGTGCCATTGATCTGGGATCAGAAGAGCTGCCACCGCAAACTAGCTATTGCTGGCCGGGCCATTACGACGTTATGAATAATAAAAGTCAATAATCATTTTTAAAACAAACGACCCATGCGCAGCATTGGCCCAAGGTAAAAGACACTTAGAACAATAAAAGGAGAGAGAAAAAGACCATTCCATATTCACGCATCATACCTGCGGCCCTCCACGAGAAGTTCTCTTTGCATGATGCGACTGTGCTAGGCGATATGTTGACACATTGTTGAGTTTTATCTGGTAGAATAGAAACCATGTCCTTTCGGACCAGCCAGGACCAGTTTTGCTATTGAGAACGAGGCCGTCGCGCAGACTCACCGTCTCAGATCCACACTCGTCCTCACGCCGTCAATGCTGGGACGCAGTGAGCTGCCTATGCCGTAAAACGCGGTTAGTAAAGACATGTCAAAAGGGTTACATGAGTGGTGGCGACATACTGCTGCTACGGCGACGTCGAGCCCGGATATCGGCCGGGTCACTGGGATGGAGGCCGGTCGTTTTCGCAAAAAGATTGAGAATGTCTGTAAGGGAGACCACACCGGTCAGCCGGCCCGACAGGTGTGCACCCGGAAGGGCAGATGCTGGAACAGAGTTCAACCCGGGCACATTGCCTCCGTTGCCGCTGGGCACGGGAATCGGTGGGTGCGGTCCAGTTGTCGCGGTGGTCGCAGAGGGCGTGAGAACGGTCGACTCGCGGCGCGCATGGCCCTCGCCCGTGCCATTCGTCGTGGTAGGGCTACCAAGAGTACCTGTACCGCTCGGCGATCTTGAGTGGCCAGAGCCTGACGGGGCGGTAATGCTGGTACTGGATACGGACGATGTTGCCAGCACAGGCGAGAGTAGTGGTGTGTGAGGTGCCGAGGGTGACGGAGACGGGGAGTCGACAACCCACATCCGGTGCGCACGGGTGGCTACTAGCTTTGCTACCGTATGGGCGAGGTCGTGTGTGAGCTCACATGGAAGACAGGAAGGAATCGCGACCCTCCTCAACACCACGCTCTGAAAGAATGACGGAAATGAAATGCATGCAAGAGGACTGCAGCAGGGGAAAGCTTGTGACGGATGTGAGGTGCTGGACATCCCTGGTCGAGATGTTGCCCACGACGTTGAGCCCGTTGTCAACCACTGCAACAGACGTCAAGCCTTCGCTATTCATCAATGTAAGTGCATCCGATAGGGGGCGGTCGGCACTGCAAGGCGGAGAGAAACTCGTTAGCAGGGTCTGTTGGCGTATACACGAATAGGGCAGTGCAACTTACTTGATGGCAATAATCTCTTGCGAGCCAATGCGCAGATCTCTCAGAGTTGCTGCGTACAGCCGGTCAATCTGTGGGAAGTTGACGGCTTCGTTCCAGAAGAATTGTATCAGGTGTAGCTGGCTCAGGACACCCACAGCCTCGGTCGCATTGGGGTTGGTGACTACAACACGGCGCGCACCGCTGCCAAAGACTTCAATCGCGGCGAGAAGATCGTCATTGGAAGAGAGAGTCGCCAGGGGCTCTTTGTGACAAATGGGAGGATATCGCTGATGGGAATGGCGACACGATCTTGTGCCCGCCGTGCAATGCTTTGGCAAACAGCAACCTGGTCTGGGTCGGGGTCGGCCATGCCGATGACCAC
This sequence comes from Sporothrix phasma, assembly GCA_016097075.2. Taxonomy (NCBI): domain Eukaryota; kingdom Fungi; phylum Ascomycota; class Sordariomycetes; order Ophiostomatales; family Ophiostomataceae; genus Sporothrix; species Sporothrix phasma. The sequence goes on along the minus strand of JADMNG010000010.1, from coordinate 708,425 downwards.
GAGAAGGTACGCATTGAGGTCGCTGTAGTCAAACGTTGAAATGGCCATCTTGTCGGACGGCCCATTGCGAACGAGCACGGCACCTGCTGTGTTGTTGTTTCGGAGGAGCGTCTGCAGCCATTAGTCCATGTCCGTCTTGAGTCGAAACGATGGTAGTCGACCCCTACGACGCCGGGTGAAGCTCACCTTTGTGCAGTCTTCCACGCTTGTTTCGAGACTCGCCCATCTGATATCCTCCTCGGAAACGAGCTCTCCGAGGGAGATGTCATGCCAGTCGCGTCCGGCGAACCGGGAGTTCGGCTGCCGCTGGGGCGGCGGATGGTTGAGCAGGCCTTGGACCTGGGTCGTGAAGGACGGCTGTCGGAGAGAGCGGGGAGACGGTGGCGGGTTACGCAGATTTTCGGCGAAGCTGTGCCGGTGGAGGACGAGGAGTGAGAGTGCCGAAGACTCGAGCGGGATGGCGAACGTTCCGGCACGGCACCAACATTCGATCCGGCGGCGGCAGCTTGGGAGGCACCGCCCGGGTTCAGAGTTGAGGCAGAGCTACTGCCACCGTCCACGCCACGGTCCACGGTCGGTGGGGTAGACGAATCCATATCGTATGCTGTCCTTGTTCTTCGGTATGTTGGTGTTGACCTGTTCTGAGTGGTGGGTATGACTTGGTCGTATTACGTCAGTGATTGATGGATGCGTTACTATGACAAATTTCGCGATTTGTTTTGTACGAAATGGCGCGGATGAGGTAGGTCATGTACTGCCCACCAGAAAACGAGAGAGAAAGAGCGTAGATGTCTTCGTTTGAGTGGTGCCAAAGAGAAGCTGGCGAGGCCTGCGATGAGGCTATGCTAGTGGAGAGCCAGCAGCCGTGCAGAGAAGGCTTGCGAGGAGCTGGTCGGGCGATGCCAAGCGAATAGTAATGGCACCACCTTTGTCAATGCACTCAACAAGAGGAGACCAGGATGGTTCAGACTGTACTCGTACGTGAAGTGGAGGTGAGATGAAGTCGGTGTATCTGAACAAAGAAGCACATCATCATGCAGCAAGAAGCAGCAGGAAGCAGAGATAGAAGGAGACACCAGCGTGACATTTCTTCTAGTACTGTTGGAACCTTCCAACGGGGCGCGGGGTAGACCATAAAGCTCATTGGCTAGCAAGAGCCACCAATGGCCAACGACGTCAGGTGCTTTAAGTGTGGGCGGAAGGAACAGTCTGGGCAGCCGTATTCTGTGGCGTTGTGCGTAGTAATGAGAGCATAAAATGATCATGACCAGGACCATTTGCAAGGAGCTCACCGTAGCAGACTGGCAACTGATGGACAAGCGTAAACAAAGGGAAGATGCGCTTTAGAGAGTGTAAGGCTGCCATAGCTGATTTGTGCACAAAAGTTCGACTGACTTCACCACCATGTAGGCTACTTGCGGAGTACGAGGTACTTGGAGTAGGATTACGTTAGCCCTGCGGCTAGACGACTCGAATCACTACTATTCTGTACGACGTCCAAATGGCACTTGGCAATATGCAATTATGTCGTATTTTACCTAACAAATGAGAACATACTCAGTACGGTAGGGCGAACAGGGCGGGTGGCCAGACCTGACTACGAGTACTTGAAATGAGAGCCTCAGCGCCCCAGAGAAACATTTGGTCGAGCCAAAACAAAACAAAGCAACAACCCGCCGACCAGCCTTCCTTCGCCCTATCTTATCGCCCATTACAATCCATCCCTGTACTCAAAAAGTGCTGCAAGAAGGCGCCATAATACGTCAATATGAACAGTTCGATTATGGTTTCGGGCATCTCTTTGTCTCTGTCCCCTTAAGGGTCAACCGCGCTCTCCCGTGTTGTGAGATTCAACTGTACTCGTAGTAGTGTGCACTGGACTTCTTGAGCACTCTGCCCTTAATATTACTTTCATATCTTGAATTTAGCTTGTCTGGCTTTTAATTCCAGTTTCGCACCGCCACCGTCGCCGGATAGCGCCTTCCTGCCCTGTCGAGTCGCTCTATCCTGCCCCGCTCCTGACGCTACATTTTTCGTGTCCTGTGTTTCCCCCTCCAGTTTTTTTTTTTTTTTGCTCTCTCCTCCCTCCAGTACGGCAATATCGCAAAACACAAAACACCAGCATACTTGTCTCGTCCGGGTCGCGATCCCACAGAACCGGCCACACACAGCCTCCAACGCGATTCACGCCCAGATCTTTGGGTATCCAAAGAAACGAGGGCGAACAGCTGTGCTTGACCCCTCCTCCTCCTTTGCAGCGGATCGAAGGCCAGCACTACATCGCCAACTGGCACCGCTGCCTGTCTCTACGTTTGCGCCTTCGCTCCCTCGATCCACGATTCCTCCCTCCAGCGCGTCCCACGATGTCTCTACTCCCGCCGGACCTGGTCCTTGAGCTGTCGCAGCTACTGCAGGCGCTGCAGTCGGCCGACAACTCCATTCGGTCACAGGCCGAAGACCACCTCCAGAACAACTGGACTCTCCCGCGCCCAGACGCGCTGTTGATGGGCCTTGCTGAGCAGGTCGGCAGCCAGGCATCGAATAGCGTGCGTCAAATTCCTGCCCTTGAGTCGGGCACGCCTGACATGGACCATTCGTCTCAATGCGGGGTGTCCCTCCCGATGTCGCCCAAACAGGCCTGCTATGGGGTTCAAACGCGCTTTGGACGGCCGGTAGACCTGGCCACCGCATCTCTTGCTTTTACAGACTGCTGACTACGTCCTCGTAACAGTTCCGCTCTTTCTCTGCCGTCATTTTCCGGAGAATTGCGTCCAAGACGCGCAAGAACGAGCAGGGTGATGCCGTTGAGATCTTCATCAGCCTTCCCACCGCCCAGTCGCAGGTCATTCGCAGAAGCTGCTTGAAGTCCTGGCTGCCGAGACTGATCGCAGCGTTCGAAACAAGATCAGTGACGCCATTGCTGAGGTCGCCAGACAGTACACAGAAAACGGTTCGTCTCCGAGGACACCTTGCAGCTCTTGTGAACTTGCGAATGCTCTGTTATCGTGCTAACTATGTACACTAGACCAGCCATGGACCGAGCTTCTGCAGATTCTCTTCCAGATGAGCATGGCACCCGACTCCGGAAAGCGCGAAACAGCCTACCGTGTCTTCACGTCTACGCCAGGCATCATTGAGAAGACCCACGAGGACGCCGTCGCCGAGGCCTTCTCCCGCGTTTCAAGGACGAATCGGTTTCTGTACGCACAGGCCCATTTACAGATTGCAGACCCTCAAACATACTGGAGCATAAGGCGGCTAACAATGGAACTAGGTCCGTATTGCGGCTATGGAGGCATTTGCGTCTTTCTTCCGTGGCCTGAAGAAGAAGAGCCAGCCGAAATTCTTTGGTCTTCTTCCGGAGATGCTCAATGTTCTCCCCCCAATCAGGGAGTCACACGACTCTGACGATCTCGGCAACGCTCTTATTTCCCTAATCGACCTCGCCGGTACCTCGCCCAAGATGTTTCGCCCTGTTTTCAGCGTCCTCGTCAAGTTTAGTGTCTCGGTTATCCAAGACAAGGAGTTCACCGATGGCTGTCGCCAGAATGCGCTTGAGCTGATGGCCACGTTCGCCGACTATTCGCCTTCGATGTGCAAGAAGGACGAGACCTACACAAATGACATGATCACGCAATGCCTGAGCCTCATGACCGACCTGGGCGAGGACGACGACGATGCCGCCGAGTGGCTCTCTGCGGATGACCTCGACCAGGACGAGAACGACTCCAACCACGTGGCCGGCGAACAGTGCATGGATCGTCTGGCAAACAAGCTCGGCGGTGCTGTGATTCTGGCGCCGACTTTCAGCTGGCTGCCACGCATGATCGGCTCGACCGCCTGGCGCGATCGCCATGCCGCTCTCATGGCCATTTCGGCCATCTCCGAGGGCTGCCGCGATCTGATGCTCGGCGAGCTGCAGCAGGTTCTCAACCTGGTCGTGCCTGCCCTCAAAGACCCCCACCCGCGTGTCCGCTGGGCTGGCTGCAACGCTCTGGGCCAGATGAGCACCGATTTTGCGCCTACGATGCAGAGGGAGTACTATGATGTTGTCCTCAAGACCATCATTCCCGTGCTGAACTCGCCCGAGGCGCGCGTGAAGTCACATGCTGCTGCCGCACTTGTCAACTTCTGCGAGGAGGCCGAGAAGAGCGTCTTGGAGCCGTATCTGGACGATCTCCTGAGCCACCTGTTCAACCTCCTGCAGAGCGACAAGCGCTACGTCCAGGAGCAGGCTCTGTCTACCATTGCGACGATTGCCGACGCTGCTGAACAGGCCTTTAGCAAGTACTATGACACCCTCATGCCGCTCCTGGTTAACGTGCTGCGCCGAGAGACTGAGAAGGAGTACCGGCTGCTGCGGGCCAAGGCCATGGAGTGCGCTACTTTGATCGCTCTTGCCGTTGGCAAGGAGCGCCTCGGCAATGACGCTCTGGAGCTGGTGCAGCTTCTTGCCAATATTCAGAACGGCCTGACGGATGCAGACGATCCGCAGGGCCAGTACCTGATGCACTCGTGGGCCGCATGTGCCGTGTCATGGGCTCCGACTTTATGCCGTTCCTGCCAACTGTCATGCCCCCTCTATTGGTGCTTGCCAGCGCCAAGGCCGACATCCAGCTTCTCGACGATGAGGAGCAGGCCGACCAGCTCCAGCAGGAGGATGGCTGGGAGCTGCTTCCGCTCAAGGGCAAGATGATTGGCATCAAGACCAGCAGCATGGACGACAAGCACATGGCTATTGAGCTTCTTGTTGTATACGCGCAGGTCCTCGAAGCCGCCTTTGCCCCCTACGTTGCGGAGATCATGAAGGAGATTGCTCTGCCTGGCCTGGCGTTCTTCTTCCACGACCCTGTGCGCTTCGTCTCTGCTCGCCTTGTGCCGCAGCTACTGAACTCATACAAAAAGGCCTTTGGCTCCCAGTCAAACGAGATGACTGCCCTGTGGAACAGCACGGTTGACAAGCTTCTCGAGGTCCTGACTGCCGAGCCTGCTATTGACACTCTGGCCGAGATGTACCAGTGCTTCTATGAGTCGGTCGAGGTGCTTGGCCGGGCGTGCCTGACGGCGGACCACATGAACAAGTTCATCGACTCGGTCCAGTCGACGCTTGAGGACTATCGCGATCGGGTTGTGCAGCGCGAAGAGGAGAAGCGCAATGCGACGGCCGAAGACGCCGAGGACGAGGACGAGGATCTTCTCCTTGCCCTCGAGGACGACCAGACGCTGCTCTCTGACATGAGCAAGGCGTTCCATGTGGTGTTCAAGTACCACGGCTCCGACTTTTTGCGGCCATGGGAGCGGCTGATGTCGGCGTACGAGTCGTTTTTGAAGGCGGAAGACCCGAGTCAGCGGCAATGGGGTCTGTGCATTATGGACGACGTTGTCGAGTACTGCGGCGCCAACAGTATCCACTACGCCAACTACATCACGCAGCCCCTCCTCGACGGCTGCAAGGACCCTGCTCCTGCCATCCGCCAGGCGGCTGCCTACGGCATCGGCGTGGCAGCCCACCGTGGCGGCGAGGCCTGGGCCCCGTTCCTGGGCGGTTGCGTGCCGTTCCTGTTTCAGGCCACGGTGGTTGCCGACGCACGGAGTGAGGACAACGTCTACGCGACAGAGAACGCTTGTGCAGCCATTGCCAAGATCCTGCACTTTAACGCCAGCGCTGTCCAGAACGTTGATGCCGTCGTTACACAGTGGGTCGGCACCCTGCCTGTCGTCAACGACGAGGAGGCGGCTCCTTACGCCTACGCCTATCTTTCCGAGCTGATAAACAAGTAAGTTGCTGCACCAAGTAATGCGAAAAGCGTCGAATCCTGCTTGTGAACTAACCAGACCCTTTGCAGGCGTCACCCGGCTGTCATGTCACAGGCCGACAAGGTCTTTACGTTCATTGCCCAGGGCCTCGGTGCCGACGTGCTTCGCGGCGAGACGGCCAAGCACGTGGTGGAGGCGACCAAGGTGATGCTGGCCGAGTCTGGCCTCGACGCAACACCGCTCCTACAGCAGTTCCCCAGGAGCTGCAGCAGACCATCAGCGCTTTCTTCACGTAAGGCTGCCATCAAACTAGGATACCACGCGACGGACCATGCTGGACTTGCGGATGACGGCTGCTCGATGGCACGCACGGACATAATGATACATGGATATACTCCGCTTCTCACCCTTTTTGTCATTGTTTCGTCTTTTGTTTCTATTTCGGGGCCTGGTTTCCTTTTTAGGTAGCTTTCCACACAGGGGTTGGCAATTTGCGACGTATCGTTTTTTATCCGCTTATGACTCGTTGAGTTTGTCTTTGGTGCAGCCTGCTCTTGACGCTCCTTTGACTTTCCTTTGACTTTCATTCTTTTCTGATCCGGGGTTCGGTTCTGAAAGGTGAGCGGATACGGCTTGAAGTCCAGGAGAGAAAAGACGTCATTACAGCCTACCATGGAGGCGGCATGTGGAGCGTTCTAAATACTCGCAGAGATAAAAAGGAAGCGCCAATAGGCGGATAAAACAAAGAGACGAAAACCGATAAAGAGAATATGAACGAAACCGTATGACCGAGGCACAGTACTTTTGAGCGTCCATAGAAGCGTTTGCCACGACCCGAAAAGGCCGTCTGCCTCGCGAGATACATTGTATGGAGGCCGTTTACTTCCTTCGGCCGTGACAGTTGTTCTTGAGAAGGGTCAATATCAAACAGATCTGCATGGCAAAAAGCGAGTTTGAAGAACGGCCTTTCGTCTACTTTGTATTGGTGCTCTTCCAGGGGCCGCCACGTCAACACCAGCACGGAAACGAGTCCGCAGAAGCAACCCGACGAATTCCAGGTTGCATAAGTCGGCTGCCCAAGGACAGAGACCCTCCGTCCATCCAGGGTCTGAAGCAGGCCCAGCCGCGCACTTGCCCTACGACACGTTTTTTTCTTCTTTTTCTATATTCTTCTTTTAATGTGTTGGCTGCGTTGCAATAAACCTTAATGGTCGTCACGAAACAAAAATTCAGCATGGAGAAACAGGGCATGGAAGCAAATCGCAGGTACACCAGGGTAGAGATCGTCCCGGCCAGTGGCGCCAGGGGACAATAGCGAAGAAAAATACCCAACTCAGTACTGCGTACTGCTTTGGCGGAGGCAGAGATGGCATCTTTGACCCCTTTGCAGGCCAAAGACAAGAGTGCTTTTGAAAGTGGAAATGCAATGGCGAAAAGTGCGGATGGTGCAAATGCTCCGGGCGCTGAGGCATCAAGGTCCACTTCATCTCTGGCCAGCCAGTCCCAAGCCTCGAGCAGTCTCCGGCCTGACCAACATATCCAGTTTGGCACAGAAAGCTGCTGGCGTCCCGCGTAGCGTCGTCCTTTGGAGGCCAGACCCTCTCAAAACCCAGCTTTAGGGATCTCTTTGTTCACTGCCTATCTTTTAGCGTGCGTCCTCCCTTTTCGCACCTTTGCACCTCGCGCGCTAAGGCGAAGCGGGAGATTTAAAGTACTTTGTACATTTGTGCTGTATCTTGTTGGTTGTGTTGATAGGCAGGAACTCGGCGCCAGGTTCCAGGGTCACTGTGCCTTGTGGCTTGTGTCCCTGGTTCGAGGAGGCGAATCCAGCAGTGAACCATCAAGTACGAAGTACGGTGATACGGTGATACGGTGATACGGTAATACGGTGATACCGTGATACGGTGATCGGTAATAATCTGGAGTTGTGGATAAAAGACACTGAGCAAAAGGATGCGCCAGCGCGGGGCATCCCACAGCTGCAAAACAACGGCAAAACGATCCCCATTCACGGCTTTTCCAACAAGGCAAAACGAGAGGGGCTTTCGAGGGCCCAGGGAACCACAAAGAAGGCCTGTACAAAGTACTTTGCACTCGTAAGGAAATAAGGAAATATGCGACTCTCCCGTTAGGGCCCCTCCTCCGTTTGCCAGTCGACTTTGTACAATTCTTGCGAGCACCATCAGCCGCTCGCTACCGATGCCCTTTCACACAAAGTTTGACGAGTGTCCTCTTTTTTCCTCTGCATCCGCGAGCCCGTTTGTCTTGTTGCAAGACGTGATCGCCCAAGATCGCCCACCCACCGTCCCCAAGTCCCATACCTACAAAGTAGCTCCTTACGTCGCTCCCTTTCCACCCCCTTCTTTTTGCCGCCTGCAGAACCGGGGCTGGCCCGCCGCCCAGACCAAATCTCCTCTTCCAGCACCACCGCCGCCAACATTTTGCACCGCCACATTCCAACCAACGACATCCAAAGCCTTCACAACTCTCCATCACGGCGACTTGACGATCAGTGCAGCAAAGGCCAGCAACACGCCACGACGACGACGATACGACCGTGCCGCCTTCTCGTCTCGCGTCTTTCGGCTCAGCAGCAGCAGACCATCCGTCGCATCGAGTCGCGCCCCGGCCGGGTTCTGACCACCACATTCGCCTGCCCCTGGCCCTCCTGGCCGCCAGGTATGGTAGCTGTCGCTGGCCACAGTGTCCAACATCTATGCGCCTTACGACCTCGCGATAGCCAACTGCCCTACGTGCGCCTCTACGTGCGCCTTTTGCGGGCTTGCATAGGTGTCACGGCCTCTTCAGACGACCGAGCCCCGGACGCCTTCGCAGGACCGTTTGCTGTGCACTACGGCTCCTTGGACTTTATGTCCCCCCGGGCGGCTTGGCCGTGATCTCGAAACTCGAAAAGACGGGGGAAACCAGACAGCCTGTTGCAAGACACACCTTTGCTGTCACTCCAGAAACTCGCGCACGCGGAGATCAGAGAACGAAAAGACAAACGACCCCGATTGCGTGTCTGCTCCCAGCGACACCGTTTGCGGTAAGTTACTACAGGACCCCGGCTGTTGTCTCCCACTGTCTACACTGCATGAGCCCTCGCTCGAAGCTGCCGTTACACGGAATCTGCACACGAGACCGCAGAACTACATCCGGAGCCGGTGATAGGATGGCGACGTATGGGGCCCCGGATATCTCTTGTCCAGATCCTGCTATAGCCCTGATGGTGTTTGGCTGCCCCTTTGCCTGTCTTGCCTGTCTTTGCTGCTTCTTTCCCGTGCAACTGTTCTCTTCTTTTCCATGGCTGCCTGCCTTTGCACTCTAAAACCTTTACATCGTTTTGGTCTTTGCCGTCTGACAGAAACGCGATACAGACCGCAGTGCGACCCAGTTTGTGAAAAGGGTCCGCCACAACCTGGCCGTCTCGTCCCATTGCGCCGACTCTCGAACCCGCCAGACAATTTACCTGCCGTTGCCCAACCTTTGCACGCATACGGCACCAAAGCCAAAAGCCAGACTGTTTTACTGACTGGTTGAGCCAGGCGGCGCCAATCCCTCTCTTCAGCTAGCTCCACCACACGCATTGCCATCCACGCAAAACCGGCTGTCGACCCGTTCGCGATCACACCCGTTTCATCTTGCGTCTTCATACCGAGATTTTTGAGGGTTTGGCCATCTTTTTCTGGTATTTCGGTAGCTCATCACGTCGGCCGAGCACACATCAAACTTCTCACATGACTACGAGACGAAGCTCGCACGACAACCGCGTTCATTTCAATTCCTCATCATGGACGGCTTTTACAACGACCAGCTGCCGCCCGGCATGGACAGTGTCCACGACAACAGCAACAGCAACAGCAACAGCAACAGCAACAGCAACAGCAACAGCAACGGCAACGGCAGCAGCAGCAGCAGCAGCAGCAGCAGCAGCAGCAACAACAACAATCTCTTCCGTCTGGACCCATACCACCGGTAAACAACAACGAGTCAGGGATGATGAATATTGACGACAGCTCCTTTGACGCAAATATGTTTGGCCAAGACTCTCAGACTTCCAATGTCGTTGGTCGCCGGCATAGCTTGCCTCACGCGCAGCAAGGATTCCCCCCTCATTCGACAGAGCAAGCTCGCATGTCCATGTCTGCTGCAGCCTTCCGTGCTCTGGGAGCCGATGGCGGTATGCCCATGCTCGATTTCACATCCGGCACCGGCGGCACTAGCTCCTCGGGGGAGACTCACAGTGCCGTTGAAAACGCCTTTAAGAATTTCTTTTGGACATCCGACAGCTCTATTGATTTCCCATGTCAACAATGCCAGGACAGACCGCCGGTCTGCCACAGACAGGGGCAGAGCAGCAGCAGTCTGCAGCAGCGTCGCAAGCTGCCACCCGCTTCTCAACCTCTGGCATCCTCGCCTCGGCCAGCCCAGATCTGAGCAGTTATTCCTCGCTTCCTCAGGGCACGATTTATAGCATGATGTCCTACCCAGGCTTGGACATGTCCCAGATGCGTTCCAATCAGCCTTCTTCTCTCGATGCTGCCTCGCTTGCCTTCTTCTCAACTGCCGGCCCGAATCCGGCCCCACCCCGGTGTCCTCCCTGGGATTCTCTCCTGGAAATAGCGACTCATTAAACACAATACCTTTTGCTTCCGCAATGGACATGGACATGAGCAGTGGCATTTCCCTAATGGCCGGTCCGTCACCGCCACAGCAACAACAACCTCACCAGCCGTCCCGTTGGATCTCTTTGCTCCCGCGTCCCAATCCTCCATGCTACTCCCTCTTCGTCGACTTCATTGGCAAGATCTCAGATGTCGCCTCTGCTACAACAGCAACAGCATCCGCCAGTACAATATTCGGGTGGCTTCCCGCAGTCCATAGCATCGACACCGTCTCTAAACGAAATCTCGCCTAGCGTACCTGGTCCCGACTTTCCCACGCCAACAGCATCAGCCAAGTATCAGGGCTGTCCCTTGCACGTCGCCCGCCTCTGCCTCCACTTCCTCTGCACCCACCCCAGCACAGTTATCGTCAGGCGGGCCGCTGTCTACACGACTATCAACGATAAGCATGGGCACCATGGCTACGGGCCCTCAACCGGCTCCCATGCCCACCAAACCGGTCAAGAACTACTACTCGTCTAGTGGTTTCGACATGATCCGCGCTCTGTATTATGTATCATCGCGCCCCAACCCCGAAATCTCCATCGGCCCCGTCGATCTTTCTTGCGCCTTTGTGGTCTGCGATGCGACACTGAACGACTGCCCCATCATCTACATTTCCGAGAACTTCCAGCACCTCACTGGCTACAGCAACCACGAGATCCTCGGCCAGAACTGTCGGTTTTTGCAGGCGCCCGATGGACGAGTCGAGTCAGGCTCGCGCCGTGAGTTTACCGACAACAAGGCTGTCTCGAATATCAAAGAGAAGGTTCTTGCTGGCCGCGAAGTGCAGCAAAGCCTGATCAACTACCGTAAGGGCGGCAAGCCGTTCCTCAACTTGTTGACCGTGATCCCCATTTCTTGGGATGACGACAAGGAGGGATGCAAATACTTTATCGGTCTTCAAATCGACCTGGTCGAGTCGCCAGACGCCATCTCCGGGAACTCGTCCGATTCAATGCGCATTGACTACAAGCACAGAACCAGCATCCCTCAGTACATCTGGGAGCCGCCAAAGACTGCCCAGTGGAACACCAACTACGGCCGCACACTCGGCATGGACGACGTTTCTGCGCTATTGCAACAGTTTGGCAACAAGGGCCTGATGAGTAGCAAGGGCGTGGGTAGCGATATCGTGAGCTCGGCACGTCCGACCTTTACCGCCAGTCTTGGGATAAGATGCTTCTCGAGAACGTCGACGATGTGATCCACGTCCTCTCGCTAAAGGGTGTCTTCTTGTACCTGTCGCCGTCTTGCAAAGAGGTGCTGGAATACGACTCATCTGACCTCTTGGGCAACTCGCTCTCGTCCATCTGCCACCCTTCTGACATTGTCCCGTGACGCGCGAGATGCGGACACACAGGCCGGCCAGCCCATCAACTTTGTCTACCGGATTCGTCGCAAGCGTAGCGGCTACACATGGTTCGAGAGCCACGGCTCGATGCTCGTGGAGCAGGGCAAGGGCCGCAAGTGCATCGTACTCATCGCCGCAAACGCCCTGCCTATGCACTGCGCCGCTGTGACGTCGATATCAACGGCGGATCGGAGACAGCGAGATCTGGACCAAGATGTCAACCTCCGGCATGATTCTGCACGTCTCATCCAACGTTCGCTCTTTGCTCGACATCCAGCAGGAAACACTTGTCGGCACGAGTATGCAAGATCTGATGCGGAAAGAGTCTCGCGCCAGTTTCAATCGGTCTCTCGAAAAGGTGCGGCGTGGTGTCATTGCATCTTGTCGCCACGAGGTGCAGCATCGCCGCGGACAAGTCTTGCAGTCCTCGACCATTTTGTACCCCGGCGATGCCGAGAGGGGCCAGAAGCCGACGTTTGTTCTCGGCCAGACGAGACTGCTGAAATCGTCGTCATCACGCAACAGCTACCACTCCACCATTGGCACCTCGAGTGCTTCGGGATTGCAGCAACCGAGACGGACGAGGTGGGCCGGTCAGGTGCTCTCGGACAGCTGGCCGAACCGGATACACAGACGAGTGGGTTTGTGTCCTCGGCTGGCGGGGGCTCCATACGGCTCGGCTCACAAGACGCCATTCTGGCCGCGGATGACAACATCTTCGACGAGCTCAAGACCACGCGGTGCACGAGCTGGCAGTACGAGCTGCGCCAGATGGAAAAGGCGAACCGGCTGCTGGCCGAAGAACTCGGCCAGCTGCTGGCAAATCGCAAAAAGCGCAAGCGGCGCAAGGGCGTCGGCAACGTGCCACGCGACTGCGCCAACTGCCACACGCGCAACACGCCCGAATGGCGACGTGGCCCCAGTGGCCAGCGTGACCTGTGTAACAGCTGCGGTCTACGCTGGGCCAAGCAGGTTGGCCGCGTCTCACCCCGGAACTCGTCTCGTGGCGGCGGGAGCACCACCATTGCGGGCGGCGGTGCGATGGATGGCATTAGCAAGAAGTCCGCGTCGCCCATCCACGCGTCGCCCTCGCAACGCGACTTCTTGCATGATGTGCAGCCCAACAGCGGCGCCGAGTCGTCCAGCTGCACCCGCTCGCCGGCCACCGGGAATGCAAGCTGGAACCATGGAAACGGCAGTGGTAGTGGTGGTGACGCCTCTGGCACAGGTTCAACTTTGCACGACAGTGCCATTCTGCAACAAAGCGGGCTGCTCCAGCAGTTTCAAGTTCCTCCGTCTACCGGAACGGAGATGACCTCGATCCGCGAAGAGCAAGAAACGGCCGTCTAATCGAGACGGTCTGCCTCGGCCCCAGCGTTTTCCCTCCATCCTCCTTTTTTACTTCCATATCACTACTCTTCGCTTCTCTTGTTATCTATTTCCCCCTTTTCTTTCATCGGCAGATACCACAATAGTTGATTTAGATTTACGCACGGGCAAAACGCACATGCGTCGCCGCCCTGTTTAAGACTTGCCTTTCTATGGCATTTCCAAAACGGCTTACTTAATATTTTGCTCTGATCGTTTTAGCATTCTCACACGGCATCTCCAAAGAACATGACAGGAGGCGTTTTTTGATTTTTCCTTCTTCCTCAGTTGGCAATGGATTGATTGGCCTTTTGCACATACGACACGTTTGTCCAATACAACAACACATATAAAAATGAATATAAGACAGCACTTTCCATATGAAAGAACGCAAAACCATACAACCGATTGTGATGGTGATGGGCGATATGCAAGTGAATGTGCGAGCTGCATCGTCCGCTCAAATTGCTATGATGTATGGCAAAGACAACACGGACGCGGGCCAGAAGCGGCTGCCATGCAAAGGACACCAGAAGATAAACAAACAGAATTGCAAAGAGAAACGAAAGGACGACCTCGTCCACGTCAGTACTCAAGCGTACCGACCAGTCGTGAAGAACAGCTCCTCGGACCGGGACCGGCTGGTCATGGACCGGCTGAGCTGGCGGCTGCATGTGTCAGGTGACCACAAGTCGTTGCCAGTGAACTCGGAAACCGGCGAGACCGTCTGCCGACCAGAGTGGCTTGAGAGGTGGCGGCCGAGGCTGCTGACACGTTGCGGGTTACGCGGCAGCATAAAAGACGGTGACGGTGGTATGGGAGCACCAGCTGGCTCTGTGTGTACCGGCGACGAGGCAACGATCACCAATGTGCCGATGGCAGTAAAGGACCATCGCCCTCCAAATACTCTGATGGAGGCGTTGTTATTCTCTGTAGCGGACAGTATGGCACTTCCGTGGAGAGAACGACAGGCCTGGAGATGAGATTGGCCTGGCACAAGATGAAAATGCAGGTGGTGATGCTGCACAGTGAGGGCAAAGGCATCGCACAGCTCGTACAAGTGCCGTGACGGCGATCACCAGATTCGTAGGTACGGAGTATTGTCCACTTTCTCCATCCAGATACCAGGCCGCGAGGGGATTTTGGTAACCTCAGCTGAAGAGAACTTGACAAGATAAGCGGCTCAAGTCAATATGAAGACCATTTCAGGAATGCCATCTCCCCGCGATTTGCTTCAGTCGTAGCCCTCGAGTTCGAGCCACCTGGTCCCAGTCTGCCATGGCAGTCGAGTATTGCAGGGACTACCGGTCGAACCAGTATCTACCGAACAGCTGGGTGACCGTCCATTGAATAACGGCTTCGTGCTCCTGTTGAGCTGAGGCTCGTTCGCAGTCTGTCCAACATGAGACTTTGCGGCGCATGAATTGGACTTTAGCGGGTCCAAGACGCTCCGCCACGCGGATGGCGGCCATACTCGTAGGACAGGCTCGTTAGTTGGAGTTGATGAAAAACCGACCGGCGGTGTATTCCTCGAGACCAGGGAGCTGGCGTTGGCTGTGTTCTTGCTCGTCAAAAGAAGACACTGGTTCTTTGAAGTCCAGGGTCTGCAGATCGTCTGGGGCAGTGCTCCTCGCCCCCGCCCCCCCCGTGTGCCATACTTCGTATGCACTTGGTACATGGATGCTCACTGTGGTTGTTAATCTGTCCAAAGGTGGTGAACAACCTGAAACCTGAAGAGCGACTCGCTTTGTTGTTGGAGATGCAAAGGAACGACCGAGCTTGAGGCCCGTCGTATTACTCGCACATAGTACTATCTTTACTTTGTAGTTATTGTATCTGTCAGGGGCCCAGCATAAGGGCCAGGCTGTGGGAAGAAACAAGCAAAGGACC
Organism: Sporothrix phasma; assembly: GCA_016097075.2. Lineage (NCBI taxonomy): Eukaryota > Fungi > Ascomycota > Sordariomycetes > Ophiostomatales > Ophiostomataceae > Sporothrix > Sporothrix phasma. The sequence continues at coordinate 693,392 of JADMNG010000010.1, read as the reverse complement.
AGCCGGGGAGGCCAGAGACCCAACGCCACAGCATGACAGAAGCCGTCAGAGGGGAGATGGTTGAGACGCGTCATGACAAAGGAGCATTGGGCAGTGGTCTGGCAAGATGCACGGGCAATGGAAGTGCAAAGCTATGCAAAGCAGACGCAGTGGGCCCAAAGAGGGAACGATATATCTACCGCATTCATTGCGTTGCGGTCATTGAAATCGACTTTGCGGCAGCAGTCACTCGGCGCCATGAAAGAGACGATTGGCGATACATAGTCAAGGACCGACAAAACGGGGTATCAGACACTCGGGCTCTCCCTCTGAATACCTTCCTCTCTCAACTCATCTTCTATCCTCTCCCCTCTCCTCTCGTCTCTTCTCTTCATGTTTCTTCGCACGCTCTGTCCACTCCGGTTGCTCGCAAGCTTCTAGCTTGTGTGTCGAGTGTGCTGAGTGTGCTTTACAGACCAGCCTCCAGGCCGTCGTCGTTGCTCTGCTTGGCAGCCAGTGCGGCCCGGCCACCGTGCGGCGCGTGCGGCGAGTGCGGCGGCGGCGGCTGCGTCTGCGGCTGCGTCTGCGGCTGCGGATTCGGCTGCGCCTCTTGGGCTGCTGCTGCTCCTGCTGGTCCCAAAAGGCCGTCTTCTTGTCGCGGCCCTGCAGCAGACCGACAATATCAAAGGGGTCGATGACGGTCATGAGGACGTGGCGCTCCTCCTTGTAGCCGGGGCCGGTGGTCTCGGTGACACCGTCGCGGGCCAGGTAGGTCTTGGTGGACTGGGGCAGGTAGCGGCGCGGGTGGCGGGCGTTGATGAGCCAGGTGTTGCAGACCATGAGGGTGGCCTCGAAGACATAGAAGAACCACTCGTAGCGCAGGATCGGGCTGAACGTGTTGGGGTCGACGCCGTGGACATAGTGCAGGGTCTCGACGCTAAAGTACTCGACGGCGCGGAAGACGGTACGGACCAGCAGCAGAGCGGTGCTGACGTAGAGCGTGGTGAGGGCGCTGGTGAGGTTCCTGTTGTGGATGCCGTTCTTGCGGGTGCGGCGGTGGAAGACAATGGCCAGCAGCAGGAAGAGGCCAATTACAGTCAGCTGCAGGACGAGCGAGGTCTTGAGCAGGGCGCGGCCGGTGTCCTGCTTGCTCTGGGGCAGGGAGGCGTTGGCGCTATAGGCGGCGCCGTTGGCGTTGAGAGCCTCTACAATGGTCGAGATGGCGGCAAAGGTGGTCAGGACGCGGCCCGGGTGGATGGGCGAGAGATGCGGCACGTAGTAGAGGATGCGGCCGAGCACGGCATAGTTGGCGAGCTCCATGAGGGGCGGGGCGGCGTAGATGAGCACGGCCTGGGAAATGTAGACCTCGACATTGTCGTAGTGAAAGGTGCCGGCCTCGCGGACGGCGTAGCCGACTGTGAACAGGAGGGTGCTGAAGACGTAGAGGCCGGTCAGACGCCAGCTCTTGTAGTGGGCGCACTGCCAGGCGTGGAGCACCATCGAGACGCAACAGGCCACGGCGAAGAACATGGGGGCGCCCTTGTTGGGTGCATAGATGTAGATGCTGTGGTCGACTGTGTTTTGTTAGGTCCGAGAGAAGCGGCGGAGAACAAGAGACCGCCGTGCATGCGAGGCCTACGCTGGCAAGGGAGCTGGACTTGCCGTATTTTCCGTCTTCCATGATGGGCGGTTGTGATGGCCGTGTGTTAGCGGAGGGAATTTCGAGAAGAGGATGAAAGCTATGTGCCCGCGGCGATGGGTCTGTCGGTGGTCAGAATCAAAGGTTCGAGATGTCACTTTGACGGCCAAAGGGGATGTGTAGTGTCGCTAGTCGTGGCATAGACAGCCGAGGGTCGTATAAGCCATTGGAGAGAAGGCCGGGCGGTGATATATATACATGACGGATAACCACCTCTCTCTTGAACAGAAACATCGCCTAGACAATGACAGTCGTGGCACCGGGGCGTGCTTTGCACAGAATCGGCGTATCGGCGTCGATGTCCACCCAATTACACCGCCAACAGAAGAAGCATAACAGCATCTGCTCACCAGGCACCGTCATCCTGGGGTCCCGCGGCAGGTCGTATTTCGCATTGTCCACCACCGCGCAATGGAGGTGCTTCACCCGCCAAGCCTTTTCCCAGAACAAGCCGAAGAGAGACAAGGGGAAAAAGACAAGAAACGGCCGAAAGGGGAGAACTCGGCGCTCAGAAGTCAAGAGGCGCGGCGCCATAGGGCAACAGTCGCAGGGTGAGCGTTCCACATAATCCCCTCTTGGGTCGTTTGTTACCCTGTTCAACGTACGAAGGATCTCAGCCTGTCCAGCCCTGTTGTTTGCTGTCTCGTCGGTTGGAGGGTGGCGGTGCACAAAGGACTCCGTGCCTTGTAGGTGCTGAAGATGGCGATGTGGGAAAAAGAGCTGTCAGCCTTGAGACTTTGACACTGATGCCGCATCAGAGTCGAGATGGTAATTCCACAATTCGTTCTGGCTGCATCCTGTATCCGGCTGTGCGTTGGGTATTGCTTCTGCCACCTGCAACAGCGCGTGGTGTCGCCGTCTAGGGTGCAGTTGAAACATTTGGCCTCCGGCGTCAAGCGGATACGAGATACGGAATACAAATGCGAAATGCGAAATACGAGATACGAGATACGAAATACAGAGTACGCTGGTAGACGCCCCAATATCATGGGGACGACCAATACAAACAGTCGTCGGAACGAGAAAAACGGGAGCACACGCACCCTTCCAATGCCCTGCCGCGGGCTGATCCTCTGCTCGGAACGGCCCTGGTCCCAAGCAAAACGAGCCCTTCAAAGTGTCGCTTTCGTATCTCGCGTTGCTGCTGGTGGAGTCTTGTCTCTGGACGGACCTGTCACGTCGAACACAGCCAGCCCCCCCCCACAGTTGCTTTCTCATTTGAGCAGACGCACACCAGGTGGCGCTTAACGGGGAGGGAGGCTGGCCAAAGCTGCCATCCTTTGTTAATCTCGTTGCCTGGCTCGAAGATGCGGTATCAAAGGACAGGGCAGCGAGACGGCGAGGCTTGGCGCGGCTGAGGCTTCACTCTTTGGTAGTCGAGTTGCCGCCAGACAGCCGAACGCCTCTTTTTTCTTTTTCTTTTTTTCTTTTTTTCTCTTGATATTCACACATATCTCAGCGGCGATGGTTTTTAAAAAAAAGTCCCATCCCGAGCTACCGAATCGGTTTCCCTCGTGGTGCCCGGGCAAGGCCAAAGTGGCGCTTCCTATCACTGCATGACCGCTTGGCTTGGTAGGTGATGGATGAGATGGCCTAGCTACTGTGCTATATACACACGTGGCTTTCGTCACGTCTGTTGCCGCCGAGCCTGGAGATTGCAGCCAATATCGAGTCAGTTCATGGATGCGGATGGATTCAGACTTCCTATACGCGTATCACCATGGGCATTTGTGCCGGCCATATAACGAGCAGATGCGTGACAGATGCTCCGTGATGTGATGCTACAGCCGGGCAAAGGCGACTGCAAACAGCTACCTTCCGCCTCGCTAGGTTGGCCTTCCAGTCACCCTCTCTCCCATCTCGAGTACGGTCAGTCATCCGGGCCGCTCCAGGAACGGACAAAGGTCCATTGCAAGGCCGAAAGACCAAAGAAGTCCAACTCCTTCTTTGCACGAGAGATCGTGCCACAGTGAAGCAAATGAACAGCTTGAGGCGTTGACGATGTACCCTGCACGCTTACCTGCCATCTTTTGTCAGTGTACCCTGTGCACGCCTCTGACTTGGACCACAAGCGATCGTCAGTCACGTTGAGAAGGTGGTATGATGTCGGGCCGGTGCATCTTTGGTCGGTCGCTCTCCTCTTGTACGGCCCAGAAGCTGACGTCTGGCTGGAAAGGATATTGTTTCCAAGTTGGAAAAGGCTGGGCCGTCGGTTCAGACCCGAGACAGGACACGTGAAGAGATTGCACAACCTGGACCTCCAATGGCAAGTGAGGTCATGATTTGAGCTGTTTTCCCTTCTTGTCTTGTCGTTTGCCCTCTGCTTCTCTCGTCTTTGGTGGCCGGTCGTACGGAATGCTTTGGTATGCGCGTGTAAGGATCTGCACGACAGCATCGGACACGCCGCTCGGAGAGCTACCGGTGGCCGTGTGGCCAGCACATGGCATGGAGCGCGCAAAGAATCACGCACGAGGCTACTGCACGAACAGCCGACGGAGTGTGCGCAAGAAGAAGAAAATAGGAAACCGCATCGACATTATGGGTAGAGGTGGACAATGACGTCTTGAGCACAGAGAATTGCATCGTAGGCGACTCCGTGGCATGCGGCTGTCCGTTGGGTGCATTCGTGACTGACAGCGGTGACAGCGGTGACAGCGGTCGTATGCAAGAACAGTACAGAGTGCGAGTATCACTCTGTGCATGCTAGATGGGGTGTAGGGGGGGAGGGCGGTCTAGACCTCGAAAGACCGTTCTGGGCCCATGCAGGCAAGGCCCCCCTTCTCGAAGCTATGCAAATAAGGTTCCCTACCCGGCGAGGAAAAGACTGGGAATGTCCTCAGCAGCCTCAGGATCAGGGACAATCTGATTACCTCGTAAAGAGCCGGATGGTGGCGGCCAAGAAAAGATCACTAGCCCGGCCCCCTCTCCCTTGGAACCCCCTGTACTTTGTACCTTTGCTCAAAGGCCACGCCGTATCTTAGATCTTTCCGGAGCTTGGGTCGGGAGGTTCACGATGGCGTCCTTTGACTCGAGGTCTGTCGAGGCCTAGACCGGTCTTTGGACCCACCTCTCCTTTTTGGACGACATGTCCGGCCATTGTGCTCTATTTCTCTCGCAACACAATCTCGCGATTGGCAACGGATGCGAAGAGCAACTGGAAGAATGCCATGCGAGCCAATCGGGGTCGCTCTGTGTCTGTTTGTCGCATACAAAGCATTCATCTTTGGCCCCCACCCCCGAGGTGTCCTCATGCTGTACAAACTATTTTGTAGACGAGCGTTGCAGCTGTCTCACAAGTCGAGGAACGGCATGGCCGCCCGTCTAGCCTGAAGCAAGTCACGGAGTACGGAGCTTGCCGAAGGCCCATCAAAGCATTGAGTAACAGAGCCAACAGCACGAGGTACGTTGAAGCGCTGCCTACAAGAGAGCTGTGCCTGCGGCTGAGCATTCTGGTGTGCGGATCTGCTAGAGAGAATTTCAAGAGGTCAGCAGAGAGGGTTCGGCAACTTGTTTGTGCAAACACTACTTCGTACGCGCTGGTTTGATCTCTGTCGTTTGATGCCGCCTTTCAGGAGATTGCTTCATGCTCGGCAATTACTTGTGGCGTCTTCCGTGCGGGCGAGGGCCGACTATCTCGGCCGAGTGTCCGTCGTGACGGGGCGGTGATTGGCTGTTTTCTTGTGGCTCTCGGGTGGGTAAACGGCTGATATTGAGGTCAGGGAACAGAAAGGAGATAAAGACACCCGCACTACTGTTGTGGAAAAGGACAAACTGCCAGAGGCTCATAGAATAAGCGCACGTCGTATGAATCTTGTACCTGTAAGGTGAGGTCTGACACGGCTTGAAGTAGCTGGGTTGTTGGCAGCCAAATTCGGCAGGGCTTCTTACCAGGGCTTGTCCAACTCGAGCCAAGGCCTCGGAACCAAGCGGTTCTTCTTTCTTGTGCTGCACTCTCAAGAACACCAACCGTCCAGCCGTCCTTTGTCTTCTTTTGCCCTCTGTTGCGCGACGCGGTTGTTGAATACGTAGGCAGCGCTTAGGATGCTAAACGACTGGCTTCCTTGCTGAGTTTTGTTGTCCCACCGCTGATCCTAGCATTGGCAATGGCAACCAAACACGGGCCCGGGCGCTTCGCTGTGCAATTGGTCGGACGATAAACCGTAATAGCCTGTACTTTGTAGGTCGTATTCTACTTCGTAGGGTGGTATTTGCCCAATGGCTGCACCCTGTGTTCTGTGCTTTGGCGTCATTGTCTCAGGTTCGAGGGCGGGAGGATGTGCTGAGCTGGTCGGGTGTTCGGCATGCTCTGCGTTGCAAAAGATGGAAATGTGGGCACATCAGGGCACATCAGTCCCTCTTTGCCAATTGCTTGGCTGCGCCCGTGGCTGCCAACCCATCCCTTGCCTTTCTCACCATTCCGCTCGGTTCTGTTCTCAGGTAGCCTTGGCGGAAGGGTTAGGTATGTTCGGCATGTTGGCTGCCTTTGAGATATCCTGGGTCACAATCGAGGCTGGTGATTTCTCTCGCAAAGCGGCCAAAAGCTTTGAGGGCCACCGTGTCGTCCATGGACCATATGACACAAAGGCATGCTTCAGCGGGAAGCCCCTTGACTTTGATAACGTATTGCAGGCCACGGGCCATATGTACAATGATTGGTAAACCTCTTGTCATAAGTGGAGGCGGTTCCTCGCGTCTGTATTCCTGGCAATTTCTTGGGAGAGCCCGTATGAGGGCGACGGCCAGGGGCAACGTGCAATGTGTGGTGCATCTTATCTTTCAAGCGCGTTTGCCTCTTGTAGTCGCGTGGTCTGGCGTCTTTTAGCCAAGTTTGGTGGACTGCGCCCATGGTCCTCCCGTACCCTTCACCTGGCGCTGGTGTGGTCTTGTCAATGTACAAAGTACGAGTACTTTGTATGCCATGGGCTGGCTAGCCGGGCGAGCCACGGCCAGTCGGGGTTCTTGAGAGACGGGCGGCGGGAAACCAGCACCATGCGTCCGTTTTGCTTGGGGCTAAACGGTGACGGAGCTTGGCCAGGTCCCGACCTTCTTTTCGCATGCGAGTTTGTCCATATCTCGGATTGGCTGGCAGCCGAGTGGGCCGATCAGTCTTCTGTCATTCTTGTCTTGACCGGGAGACGGATGCGTGGCAAGTTGGGACGCGTGATGGTTTTGCTTCGTATGGGGGACGGTGCCGAGGACGACGGAATTCTGCATCGCAAGCCAAGTAGGAGAGAAAAGTCGTGCCACATACTGAGTACAAGGAGCCTTCTTCACCCCAAAATAGGAAGAACAAGAGTCCACAAACCCACACAACCCTCCTTCCCCTTTCGGACCAGGCCCCTCCTAGGCAAGATCGACATGCTCTTTCCAAATCCGCATTTTCTGTACTCAGTAGGCGACTCTCCACTTTTCTCGCAGGTCCGCGCCAATTCCCAAGAGACCGCCTCTGCGAGAGGATGCCGTTCCGAGTGCTGAACACGAACACTCTCGTTTCTCACAACTCTGCGCAACGAAGTACTCGTACTGTTCACGTATCTCACGGGGTGCTCTTGACTGGCAGCCACGGCACACTCCTTTCTGATGTGTTCTGCATTGTTCTTTCCTGTCTAGACTTGTACTGAGTAAAAGACAGAAAGGAAGGAGCAAAGGCGGTGTGCAAGCAAAGGACCGAGGACGGCAGGGAAGGAGCGCCGCTCAAGAGGCAAATACGCGAATTCAAGATTTTCTGCTCTGCTTGGTCATGCCGACACCTACGTAATCACTGACAAGCTCCTTCCATAGACGGGAGCGCTGTCTCTTTCCTTCGCTGTCTGTACTCTCTGTACTCGCGGCCAAAAGATCTGCCTCTGAGTCGTTCACAAATGCTGAGTATAGGAGCTCCAAGTAAGATTGGCTCTGGTGCTATCGTGATCTCTGCACAACTTTGACGTCTGGCAATACTTTGTACACCGTAAACCGCGTCGTTGACCAGCTGGGGCAGATATCGACAGTACAAGTACACACGAATAGCATCGTGCTTCCTGGGCCGCGGTTGCCCTTTCCTCGAGCCGCACGCACCTCCGCTTTCCAGACACTGCGGTGTCTCCTTCCGTGCCGGATGCCCCTTTCATCGCTGCCAAGAGAAGGTGCATCGTCTGCTCTTCCATCTCCGCCGACCCCAGTTTGTTGTTTTGCTCCACCTCTCACTCGTCTCAATTATTCTCTCTTCCTTCTGTCCCTTGTTTAGGTACATCCTCCACTTTGTACCTTTTCCTGTGTGCCGCGATCTGTGTTGTGGCATCGCGTGTATACGTGCAGTATGCTCCGTTTCTACGGCCGACCTCCGCCCTCTACGAGTACTCGTACATTGTCATGTCTCTTTCTCTGACGGAGCATCCCATCTCCACTACGCACTTCTGTCTACGAGAATTTCCCATTCGTTTGCTTAGCTGTGCCGCACCCCTGTCCGACTCGCGCTCCCTCCCTGCACCCTGCACCCTGCACCCTGCACGCGCTCATCATGTCAACGTCTCTCGTCCTGAGCACCTGATGCTGTGTCGTACAGAGACATGATACTCTCTATCCCATATGCTTACTTTGTAGGTTACCGAGCTCTTTGCTACCGTTCCTGGTCTATCCCCGAGTTTCCCTCGTCTGAATCGTCTTCCCCCTGTGACAAAAAGACAGGGCCGTCAACGCTGCGCAGACTTTCGATCAGGCCAGCCCCGGCACAGATGTTCTGTGACTCGTGACCAGCGATCTTTCAGCCACACGTTACCAGAGCCGGTGCATATCTCGTATGCGTGGATGGCCGTGTTCGACACACTCGCCGCGACAGCATCCCCTCCCAAGCAAGTAGATCCAGCACCGCTGTTGCAGAGAAAACCCGCTTTCTTTGCTGTGAAATACGCCAAAGACAGACACAGCAGCACGCAGATACTCAGACTTACGAGTACTGCTTTGCACCTGACACTGTGCCTGCGTTCGATCCGAGACCTTGTTTTACTACAAAGTACACCGGCGCGACAAACGTCACAGCTTCCGCTTCGTTCCTTTTTCCCCTTGTCCTTCTTTATTCCTTCCTTATTTCTTCCTTCTCTTTGTCTACGAGTAAAGGGGTCGAGCAAGCCACATTTCAGACGCCCAAGACTTTGCCGGTTGCGCTTGGAGGCGACTTTCAACTTTTGCGCTGCGCAGGAGAAGAAAGTGGACAAAGCCACGGTTCCATGCGAACTGACCCACAATACCGACGGGACAGCAAAACGACAGGCACCGCAGCAGAACACTGGTTCGGAGGAGTTTCCATTTCGGATTCGACCACGCCAGCGCGCCAGCGCGCCAGCACCAGCAGGACCAAGTTCCACCAGACGCCAACTCTAGCTGCTGCCCACTATCCTCGCCGCCAATCCTGACCCGCCGGCCCTTTCTCCTTGCCCCCCGGTCATTCTTCTCCTCTTTTGTTGCCTCAAAACCACACTTATCACCACTCGCTTTCTTGCCGATTTCATTCTTGCGTCCCCGTGTCCTGATTGCAATCGCTTTCGTGCATTGCGACCTCATCCCTGCCGTCTCGACTCCTGCTTCTTGTCGCACTCTCTTCCCGCCGCCAGATAAAGAATCCAGCCGACTTTGGCGCGTCCTCGCCTACATTTGCAGCACCACGACCACCGCGCGCGCGCGCTGTTTCTTTCCAACCACCGAGGCATAGAGAGCGCATTTTTTCTTTCCTCTCACGCCTGGCGCCAGGACCGCGCTCATTGAGCATCCTCCCTCTAAACGGCCACCAGGAAACCCAGTGGGCAGGTTGAACACCCCACAGGACGGGTTGTGACGACAGCTGCTTACCGACGCCCACATCGTCTCTGGCGGTCTTCCATGATCCGACGCCATCATGCCGCCTGCACAAGCTGATGGCGACATGGGCTCCCAGAGTGCGAACAACTCGAGCGACTTTGTAAGAGCAATGCCACTCCCTGTCTATTGCCATGCGGATCCATACGCCCGCGGCCTCGGTGCTCTCCTTTTCCGGCCCCTGCACTCGCTTTTCGATTTGGCCATGCGGCACGGCGGGGGAACCGAGGCCGCTGACGTCCCTTTTTCTTCATTATGCTCTTGCTGACCATTGTGCTTTGTTCTTTCCATAGGTTCGCAAGCTCTACAAGTACGGCGACTCCCACACCCAGCATACATCGGGTCGAAAACTGCTCTTGCTGCTGTTCCCCTTCTGATATCTTTCGGATTGGACGTCCTCGTGGGACAGCACATGGCAGGCTGTCGTCCATTCTGGCCACTCTTGCTAACGTGCTGCCGCCTGCTTTCTACAGGATGCTCGAGGATCCCGCATACAACTCGGTCGTTCGCTGGGGCAACGACGGCGAGAGCTTTGTTGTTTTGGAGGTGCGTTCAACACCACAAAAAACCTTTGTTGGCGCAAGCCCGACACCAGGAGTGCCGTGGCAACTGACTTACCTTTTCTGTCACAGAACGAGAAGTTTACAAAGACGATATTACCAAACATTTCAAGCACAGCAACTTTGCGAGTTTTGTCCGCCAGCTGAACAAATACGACTTTCATAAAGTCAGACACAGCGAAGAGACGGGCCAGTCGGCATACGGCCCAGGCGTATGTTGGAGACCCCCCTACCCAAGCGTACGGTGTTTGTGGAGGAAGCAAATCGTGGATGCTAACCAATGGCGGTGGTTCCGTTCATAGTCTTGGGAGTTCAAGCACCCGAATTCCGACAGCACAAGAAGGACAACCTGGACAACATCCGGCGAAAGCACCTGTCACGAGAAAGATTACGGTGGCGGAAGAGCCCTTCCCGGCCACGCAGCAGATGGCCCTGCTAAACGACACGCTCGCCGCAACACAGCACCAGGTGCAGGCCTTGCAAGAGCAGTACACCCAAATTTCCCAGACGAACAAGGTGCTGGTCGACGAGCTGCTCAGTCTGCAGAAGATGGTCAAAGCACAGCACCAAGTCCACACGGAGCTCATCAACCACCTAAACAACATCGACGAGCAGCGCCGCCGCAACAGCCGCCACTCGGCACACTCGAACCACTCTGGCCATTCCACCGCCAACCAATACCACCACGGTGCCGGGGCCGCGGGCCTTGGCATGTTGCCCGATAGTGCGGACGAGCCTGCTGTTGAACTGCGCCGCGCACGGGAGATTCTGAACAACGTCTCTTCCGACCCCATTGCGGACCGCGAGCTCGAGCGCCTCACCGTGCTGTTCCAGTCAACCGCTGGTACTTCGCCACCAGAATCCGCCGGCTCGTCCTCTGCTGTCTTCCATGCGCCAGGCTCGGCCGGTATGGCGATGGGCGTCACCGATATGAACGACATGCGCCACCTCGTGTACCCAGTGGGCCAGAATGCCGGTATCGACCCCTTCCACGCCGACCACATCAACAACATCCCGTACACCCGCCCGCTCAGCAACCCCAACGCCACAGAAGTCCCGCAAATATCACCGCCGCCCAAGGATACAGGTGGTGTGCTCTGGGGCCACCGAAAGCCCAAGATTCTTCTGGTTGAGGACGACAAGCTCTGCGCTAGAATTGGCGCCAAGTTCTTGTCGCAAATCGACTGCAGCGTGGATATTGCCAGAGATGGCTCAGAGGCTGTCGCAAAGGTCAACCAGGATCCGGAGCGGTACGACCTCATCTTATGGATATCATCATGCCCGTCTTCGACGGCGTGTCTGCGACTGCCTGTATCCGTATTGCCGCTCTCGGTCCCGATTGTGGCCATGACATCGAACATCCGCAGCGAGGATATTGCCACGTACTTCCATTGGGGTAAGTCATGTCGTCCCGTGCAACGGATTTGACCTGCGATTAAGTTTGAGCAAAGATATTAACGTGGTGTGCGCAGGGATGAATGATGTTTTGGCGAAGCCGTTCACAAAAGAGGGCATGGTGCGCATCCTCAGGAAGCTGTTGCCGTACCTGCTAAAGAACCCCAGCAGGCGGGTGGTGCCGAAGATATGGGCCAGCTCGACTGCCGGTGGACCTCACTCGGGCTACGTGAACGCGCCGAACATGGCCGGTATGGCCGCCATGCAGGCGGCCCCGAATCTCGGCGGCGTCAAATTCGAGACAACACCAATCCAGTCGCCAGCAACATCCTCTTCGTGGCATTCGCCGGGCCCCGGCCAACTGCAGCACGCCTCTCCAATATGGACAGCGCGGGCGGTTATTTGCAGGCACCGGTAAATGGCGGCCCCGGTGGCCCCCCTCGACCTGGCTATCAGGCGGACCGCCAGGGATGGGAGGTGCACCTATGCGCAGCATGGTGGAGGCCATGCCGAACGACGACCGGCCCGAGAAACGACAGCGACTGTATGGCCCTGGCGGACAATACACATGATTTCGGATGGGATCATCTGAACATCCAGCACTCCAAAGGTCTGCTGGTGTCGTTTGACCTTTAGCACCACCCTCTCTCCGCCGGCGTAACTTGACGTTTTCGATTCTGTTACCTTTCTTTCTTCTCTTTCTGGCATTTGTTTGTCTCGTCTTTTGTTATGACTTTAAACACCCGCACCCGCCACTTACCACATGATACCTACGGGACCATATTCGGGAAAGGAGGGGCGGTCTTATGGATGGGCTCGAGGTTTTCTCTTCGTCTTCGGAGATGTTTGTCGGGAACATGTATCACTGTGCCGCTGCTATGAAAACAGGGCGAGTGACTGGAAATCAAATAGCGGCGTTCTGGTTGATATTTCTCATATACTCGAGAGATTCCCAATGTTTCATATGTCGTGTCTTGGGCATGCATTGACAAATTAGGGTCGAGGTAGTGCATTGCATGCAACCACCAAGAATGAAATCTGGCAATGTCGAATGGAAAGCCGCTAACTTGCGCAGCGTGAAACGTAAAGGGCTGTAAATGCCATGCTATTCGAGTACAAGCGGGCGGTCGTGGCGCCTGTCGAATAAGGTGTACATTCCGAAGCCTGTGGTTCGCAAGAGGCGTCGTGGCTGCTCGCGGGAGAGGGCGGCTGGGAGCTATTCGGAGGACATTCGTCGAGACGGTGCGGCCGTATACGAAAGGTCCGGGACACGAAGCTCGGAGATACAGAAACAGCCCAAGGCTTGCTTTGACTGTCGATAAGTCAATGGATCGGATGCTGAAGATGTTTGAAGGCGGGTGAAAGGGAAAAGGATGGGTTAACTCTGCGTAAGAGGAAACAGGAGATGATCCTATTGTGAGAAATACAGAGGCGGGCGAAGGAGGGGGAGAGGAAGAGTGGGAGAGCGGGCGGCCAAAGAAACATATAGCAACGGCGGAGACGCTGCAGGGTCCAATGCGTAAGCAGCGCTACGCGACCTTTTGTGACTTTGCCCTGTACCCAGCTCCAACTAGCAAGGTCTCGGCATCGTGAGAGCAAAGAGGCTAACCCGAAAGGCAGCACTTGCATCTGCTGCACTGGGCAGCTCTGTTGTGTAATGGACGAGGGCTGAGGAGCCGCCAGGACGATGTGTGGTTGTTTGCCATCTGTTTGCTGCTTGCTTGTCTTTGGAAGCAAGGTACGGAAGCAGGTGTCAGGAAGAAGATGGCGAGGGTGAGCAGACCAGTCATGCCTCCTGCTGAAGACTGGCGGCGAGCTTTGGAAATGGTGACATTTGATGGTGAAAGCACAACGGATAAGAGCCCTTGCCAGGATGGTGTTCTGTGGAAGATAGACTTTGGCCGTCAATGACAAGTCGAAATGCGAAAGAAGAGACGGACGCCTGAAGCACGGGGAGATACTCGAAATAAAAAGACAGAAACCATCCGTCGTCAGTCTGACGTGTGTTGCAGTTCGTCGTACTGGTCCATAATAATCTACTTTGTATGCTTCATGGCCTGCCGAGCCGTTAGTGTGCGGGTTTCGGGAACGACATTCTCTCTGGGTCCCGTCCAACGAAACCCATTGGCTCTCGTGCTAGGCTTGGCCCGGCCTGGGCGCCTAGCCACCCGGGGCATTGGAGCGGCCCAGGCCAAGCAGGGACCCCTGGACCCCAGAAGGATGGTCCCGAAGTGGCCCAGAATGGCCCAAACGTCAAAACTGGCCCAGAAGGCTGCGGTCTGGACTCCTCCAATGTTCCGCAATGACACATTTGTGGCATGATTTCCATTCTTTTTGCTTGGATGTGCGCCTAGAAGCCAGAAGAAGCAAAACACAAAGTAACACTCCGTACGACGTAAGGCTCCGGATTGTTAGTTGCTGCCGTCGAACTGAGGAGGAACTTGGCGACCCATCATTTGGGCGCCCAGGCGTACTCTACGGGTACTGCGGTCTGTACGAAGTCTGAAGGTGGTGCTGCTGCTTCGCGCAGCATGCCATGTACAAAGTAAGGCGCCCGGCTTGTCCTTTGTCGCTTATCGTACAAGTGGGCGCGTCTCGACTGCTTCGGTGCTATCGATTTCTCCCCGTGGCCAGGCCTGGATGGTCTGGCGAGATGCAACGCACAGCACCCCAAGACGAGCAAAGGCGTGGCTCTGGGCCTGGCTTGGCCCGAGCTTGGCGATGTCACGGCTGCAAAATCAATAGTCTTTTGGCGAAACAAAAACTAGGTACTTCGTAGTTGCCACACTTAAGAACCCTCATGGCCCCAGTTCTCCGGTCGTAATGGCCCTGACTATGCAGTAATACGTTGTTGCGTTGTAAAGAGGTTGTGGGACGGAGAGTCTGGCCACCAGGACAGCTTTATCTCTTACAAACCTCATGTTGACTTCCGCGTCAGTGCAATCTCGCACAGAGCGGCCAGGTGCATGGCGGCGCTGAGTGGTTTCGGCTAGTCCTCTGGGAACTAGAACAGGAGGTGACCGTCTCTCCCTTTTGGTGAAAGGAGTCACTGACTACGTCTAGGCAACTGAGCCCGGCGGCAGCACCAAGGCGAGCTTTTCCCGCTCGATACGTCAGTCATAGAGGAGGCTGGTATGGCGCTGGGCATCGTGTCAAGGCTGAGCTGTGTGGCGCTGGAGCTGCCGACGAAACCGACTGTGATGTCTGCTTCACCGGTTGTAGATAAGGTCACCATTTGGGTGCAGCTCCATCATCGGCGAGCCATGGATACTGCTGCTACCGCCAACAGATGTTCCAGGACCGGCGTTGGCACCGGTACCGGCACCGTTGCCACCATTGGTCTAGCGTAGAGCTTCGAAACGCAGCTCGTTCAACACCAAGAAGTCCCGCTCCGTGAGCGATTCTTTATCGGCGAACCGAGAGATGTGCGACTGGCACTGCACGGCTGCTGTCATGATACTACAACAGCAGGCCCTGTTGGATCACATACACACAGAGCACAACGGTGGCGCTGAAAGCAAACCAGGTGGTGATCCAAAAGGCCGGGGTCAGCTGTTGGCTCTCGACAACCTCTCGGATCGTCTTAGCAATATGCATGGCGGCACTCGGGCACCTTTGCACCATTTGAGACATTGTCGCCTCGTTGTGAAGAGCAAACGGCCGGTACGTTAGACTGACGGCATGCCAGGGTCTGGATAAGGGCGTTGCGCTGGAAGATGGGGATCAGTCGTGATATGCCAATAGGACGACACCGAGAAAGCGAGCCACGTCGCTTCGCCGGCTGGTCATGGCACTGGCGATTCGCGCCGCCTAGGCTGCCCGCTTGTTGACCGGGATGGGCTTGATCGAGTACGAGCTGCGCGGTAGCCTGTTGATGATCCTGCAGGAGACAGAGGGTGTTGCCAAGTGCGAGTCAGGATGCGGCTCAAGGTGCGGATTGGGGAGATGCTGGGAGCCTTGCATGCCAATGCCGCCTCTGGCGCTCTGCACGGCTGAGCGCCATTCATTTGATCTGCTCCTGTTTCACGAGTGAGCTTGAGGGCGAAGAGCACCTCGGTGTCGCTGTAGATAGGCAAGGAAGATGCACGTGAGCATACACGTGATCGTTTGCGGCCCTCTGGCTTGGGATGGTGCCACCGTGAACAGCAACTCGATGCTTCGATACGGTTTCGAAAGGACAAAGTGCAGTCCAAAGGTCCTCTTCTTTCCAGTCCATGCGCTGTTTTGCGCTTGGCCGCAGCGCGATCCTCACGACTTTTCTCGTCGCGATATCTTGTAAGTGATGAGAATGGCAGCAATGCACCAACCACAAAGCGCAGCAGAGGACGCTAAACCCATCTCGGGACATTTGTTCAGACTCTCTGCACACACAATCCACCCCACCTTTACTTTTTTTGACTCACAAACGCGAAACCACACAGCGTCACTGCCGCCACAAACCAATCTCAAGAGTCAAAGCCTACTCGGACGAGCACACGCCCACATTCGAGAAGCACACTGATTGCATCCACTGCCTGCTGCATCTCTCATACTCCCATATACTCGCGCGCACGCTCTCATGTCGCAGGCCAACAAAAAGGGCGCTGGCGCTCGCGGCAAAAGGCTGGAGGCAAAGGCCCGCGGACGACAAGGGTGAAGATGTCCTGCAGGCCGTCGTAAGTTTCCGTGTTCCGTGGCCGATGCGCCTCTTGAAGGCCGTCGCCAAGCCAGTTGCCGATGCGGGAGAAACCATACTGACCGTGGCGCCTGCCTTGTGCTTCTCTTCCAGATTCTCGCCGACTCCTTTCAAGACCGTTTCAAGCCACTTACCATTGACCGGCCAAGAGTATGAACCTCACGACCCTCTTCCCCCCTTTCTCACCCCCACAGCTTGTCGCTCTTGTCGAATGGTACTGACCAGGGTCATCTTGGCTTCGTGTAGTGTCTTCTGCCGCTCGCAAACACCCCCCTGATCGAATACACTCTCGAATACCTGGCCATGAACGGCGTCCAGGAAGTGTACCTTTACTGCGGCGCCTTCGCCGACCAGGTCGAGAGCTACCTCGCCGCATCGCCCCGGTGGTCGCCGACCAGCAACACCAACCCCTTTCAGTCCCTCGAAATCATTCGCGTTGCCCAGGCCTCGTCGCTCGGTGACTTCCTGCGCGACCTCGACAAGCGCGGCATCATTGCTGGCGACTTTGTCCTCGTCCACGGCGACGTTGTATCGAACGTGCCTCTCGACCCATACTCGCGCGCCACCGTGCGCGCCGCGAAGCGAACCGTGACGCCGTCATGACGCTGGTCCTGCGCGAGGGTGGCGACAACGGTGTGGCCGCTGGAGCAGCAACGACCACCACACGCGCGCCCACGGCATCGAGCCCATCTTTGTCCTCGACGCTGCCTCCGGCCGCTGCCTCCAATACGACGAGATGACCCGCTCGACCACGGTGATGACCGTTACCTCGTCATCGACCCTGACTTTCTCGAGAAGAATGCCGACATCATGATCCGCTCCGACCTGATCGATTGCAGTATTGACATATGTACACCCGATGTTCTGGCCCTGTGGACCGAGAGCTTCGACTGCGAGCTGCCGCGCAAAAACTTCTTGCATAACGTGCTCAAGGACTGGGAGCTCAACGGGAAGCTGATCTATACCGAGATTGTTGCGGACCAGCCGCATAGCAGCGCAGCCGGCAGCTACGCCGCGCGCGTTAATAGCCTGCAGATGTACGACGCCGTCAGCCGGGACATCCTCGGCCGCTGGACCTATCCCATGGTGCCTGACACAAACCTCCTCCCGGGCCATTCCTACACAAGCGTACGGCGCCGCGCTGGCCGCGCTGGCCGCGTTGGCGGTGGTGTAGGTGTCGGCGTGTCCGCCGAGCGCAGTGTCACAATCAACTCTTCTTCGTCAATATCCCGTGCCGCGATCGGCCTGCACACAACCATTGGCGCGAACAGTGTTGTTTCGGGGTGCACAATCGGCCGTCGCTGCCGCATCGGAGACAATGTGCGTTTAGAAAACTGCTACCTGTGGGACGATGTCGTCATTGGCGACAATACCGCCGTCACACGGTCCATTCTGGCCAACAGCGTCCACGTTGGCAACGACTGCGTCGTGCCGGCCGGCTCCCTTTTGTCGTTTGGCGTGGCCGTTGCCGACAAGACCCAGCTCACTGCCACTGCAGGAAACCCTGTCGTTCTGTCTGTTTCCAAGTTGGATGGCAGCGCTGCTGTCGACAACGCTGCCGTTGTCGGCGCAGGAGGAATGGGTGCGATATACCTTCATTCGGCAGACGCCGACGACGACGATGACGAAGAGAGCGATGCGATTTCCGCCGAGTCGCTGCAACGATCGCTTATTTACTCCACAGCCCACCTCAACCTCTCCACCTCCTCTATTTCCAGCTTTGATTCTGACGGGGACTTTGACGATGACGCTGTGTTTGACGACGACGACGATGCCGCAGATGGTGGCAAGAGCGGTGGCTTTCTCAGTGCTAGCAAGGCAGGCGGCGAGCGGGGATCAAGATCACGCCTGCCATCCTTTGCGTCACTTGACGGCTCGCGCTTTTCGACCAGCGATGGCTTGGCGGGACGCTTTGCATCTGGTCCTGGCGCAACGGGCCTGATTGGCACCGACGGCGTGAGCACGGTCAGCAGCTCTTTCCACACCGACGCCGTCAATGGTCTGCTCGATGCTCTGCGCGACGATGCTAGCGGCGACTTTGAGTCCGCACGCCTCGAGTTTATGGGCCTGCGCCTATCCACGGATGCGTCCGATGGAGCTGTGCGACGCGCAGTGGCCGCTACTTTTGCACGCCGCGCCTGTGAGCTGGCCGCGCCTGTCGGTACGCCCGGGGACCAGGGCCGTGGCCTTGACGCTTCCAAGGCGGCCGAGCGCGCTGTCAAGAGCAAAACTGGCGCCTCCAAATTCGTGCGCGATGTGGGCGTAGGCAACGGCACGTCCGATGAACAGGTCGAGTTTGTGCTTGCGCTGCAGCGGACCCTCGTTGGCATGCGCATCCGGGAGGAGAAGGAGAAGGGCAAGCAGATTGAGGGTCTGGCCGCGCCGGGCACACTCCTTGCAGCTCTCTTGCAGCAGCTGTACGACAGCGACGTGCTCGATGAGGAGGGCATTCTGGCCTGGTGGGCAGACGGACGCGCAGCCGAAGGCGGTAGTGGCGCCTCTGGCGATAGCAGCATGGCTGGTGCTCGCGAGCGGTGCCGTGTGCTTGTCGAGTGGCTCGAAACAGCCGACGAGGACGACAGCGACGAGGACAGTGACGGCGAGGAGGACGAGGAGAGTGACGAGGACGAGGACGATAGCGATTAATGGAGAGGTGGCTACAATGATGCCATGTACGACCAGTCGAGATGGATGCCGGATGGAACAAAAAGAGCAACGGATAAAGGAGGAGGGGAAGGGAAACGCCTCCAGCGAGGACAAAATACGGAGCTATTTATTACTTTCTAGACGCATGTGACGGAGGGAAGGTGCACGCTGAAGCGGGCAGGCACCACCGACGAATGGATAACCAAAAAGGAAGAACAAAAATACAAAGGACCTTACCAAAGCAGAAGTCGCGATGCATGTGCGGCCAACGATAGTTCTCTCCAAAACGGAAGGCTCGATTCAGACTTCTCTACGAGACGGGTATTTGACAGATTGGTGGACAGAGTACACGTCTTCTTTTATTCTTGACCATTTCCTATACAAAGAGACTACAATAAACACAATTGGTTCCAAACGCCGTGCTTATGCAAAATGAGAGAGGTGGGGGAAGGGGAAAGGGGAAGGGGAAGGGGTGACACAGAAAACAAGGCCGAAAAAAAGAAATGCTAGAGAACAAGCGGTGACACGGCTCGCGATGTCTCCTCCAAATAAAAGAGGACGGGATAGGGCCCCTGGACCTCCAAGACTCATCTCTCGCCCGCTCTCTCTAGTTCCGCGTGTTGCCGCTGCCGCCATCGGCCCTTCGGCCCCCGCTGCGTCGAAAAGGCGCAGAACTTGTCCTTGATGGCCACGACCTCGTACGTGCCTCCTGGCTCGCGCGCACCCTCTTGGTCATCTCGTACGAGATGTCGTGGCGTGTCTCGAGCACCTGGCTGCGCTGGCCCTTGCGCGCGTTGGTGCTGCGCGTGTAGGTAAACTCAAAGGGCGGAGTGCCGCCAAACTCAAAGACCATCTCGACGGCGCCGCCCTCGTGGATGTCGACGCGCGCCGTGCGGCCCTGCGACACGCGCACAGACGGCAGCGGGTGGATCACGCGCGTCAGGTTGACAGCCGCACGGCACTCGGAGGCCTTGTCGCTAATGCCCGTAATTGTGAACTCGCCCGGCGCCTCGGCAACGCGGCGGAACGTGGTCGTGGCAGACGCGCCCTTGCGCGAAACGCCGCCAAAGGTATACCACACGTCAAAGGGAGGCGTACCCGACAGAGTGTAGCTGATACGCTCGCCAACACAGTAGTCGGTGCGCGACTCGAGCGCGTAGATGGCGGGTGCCTCAAAGAGCTGCACCTGCACAGACGACGTGGAGGCGGACTGCGAGTCGCTCGAGGCACTCTTGCCATTGACGCCCACAAGTTCGTCCGTCTTTTGCTGGCAGCCGCGGGCATCGCGAACCTTGCGGATGCGCACATGCTGCGTACCCGGGCGCAGGTGCTGGCGCGGGATCTGCAGGCCATAGTTGTGCGTCATGATGGACGGCACGCGGTAGGTCTCAGACACGGCACCGCTCTGGTGCTTGATCTCCATCTCCACGTAGAAAGGCGGCACGCCCGTCAGAACCATGGGGATCAGGTCCTCGTTGTCCTGCTCAGCCATGCAATACTTGAACGACTGGCCGGCCTTGGCAAAGGCAGCCGTCGGCTTAGCAAAGACCGTCTGCTGCATGACAAGCGGTGACACGCCTTTGCCGGAGCCAGGCCGGTTGTCGTTATACAGACTGTCAGCCGGGGCGCAAACTCGTACCGGTACGTGCCCGCCTTGCTAGTGTCCATCTGGATCGAGGCACGGCCAGGGCGGCGTCGAGCTGCTTGTGGATCAATGACGCCTGCGAGCCCTTGGCGGGTTTGTGGCGCACATCGTATTCGACATGGAAAGGCGGCGAGCCGCGGAGGTCAATCTCGAAGCCGTCGACGTCACCCTCGCAGACATCCTGCTTTACAAACAGATTGCCTTGCTCCTGGATAGCCTCGGTCTGCACAAAGGAGAGCTTCGGCCGAGGGAACCAGTCAACGTCAAAGACAGAGGCAGTGTTGTCCACGAGACCAACGCACTGGTTGTCGGCAACGTCGACAATCTCGTACGTGCCACGCTCCGCGACCTGCAAGAAGTCGTTACCGGAGTTCAGGCTGCGGGTGATCAGCGGACCAGGGTTTGTGGGTTTGCCGTCATCGCCAAACGCGATGCCCAAGTTTCGGTAGGATACCTTCCAAGGCCCTCGCCCGTGAGACGCAGGGGCAGGCGCACCGCCGCGTCCTCAACGGCAAACACGCGGCGCTTGTTCTCGAGCAGGCCAAAAGCGGCACGGGGTCGTTGGCGACGCACAGCGATCTTGAGCTCGCCACCAGTGCCCTGCAAAAACGTGCGGCAGCCACTGCGGTCATGCACACTGGTGAGAGCCAGGGTGTATTCGCCGCCCTGGACGAGCGGCGGCGTCTCGATGCGGTAGCGGTACTTGTCAATGTTCTCCTCCTTGAAGGCGCGCCGCTTGCCCTCGTGCAGAAGCACGTATTCAAGCGTGAAGGGCGCCTCGCCGGACAGTGCAATATCGACGCCCACCGAGTCCTGAAGACAGGCGTTCGCCTTGCCCGTGGGGTGTTCGATGGAGGCACGTGCAGCAGGCTTGACGTTTTGCTCTAGAGTCATCTCAGAGCCGGAAAGCGGCTGGGACTTGTAGACGGCGTCGTCGATCGAGCGAAAGATGTACTTGTGGTTCCCGGCGACGCGGGGCACCAGCTCGAGCTGGTAGCGCATGCCAGAGACTTGGACCTTTTCGTGGCGGACGACACCGTTGGAGCTCACATCGTAGCGCACAAGGAAAGGCGGCGTACCGACGAGATCGAGATCGACACGGAGACCAATGGAGTTGCCGCCACAGCTGTCGGGGATGCCCTCTGAGCGCAGCGCCAGCTTGGGCTCGAGCGGGTTCAGGAGAAGGCACGACGCGGGTTCCTGCACCTCGCCCTCACACAAGCCGGACGACACAGACTTGAGCGTGTACAGACCGGGCGTGGAAATGGTGGGCATCTCATCCGCGTGCCGGGCGCTGAAGGTCTCCATACTCACGACGTCACCGTGGTCGCCACTCTTTGTAAGAGTGTCGATGGGCGAGAATTGCCACGTAAGTGTGTGGGCAGACCCGTCGTCGGGACGACGCACGCCTGGAATTTCGTAGCGGACTGGGAAGGGCGTCGACTTGCCGCGGGCGACCTTGAGCGGTTGGCGCAGGTCGCAGCCCTGGAGCCGGATGCGCGGGCGCTCGCGAACATAAAAGCTCTGCACGAGATGCTTAGCCGGGCGCGGGCGCACCTCGTGGTCCTCAACGAGCTCGTTAAACTTGGCCACGTTGCCAAAAGCGTCGTGAACCTCGTCGATGGAGTACCGCCACTCGCCGCCCACGTGCATGGTCTCGTTGAGGCCGACAGATACACGGCGGGAGCGGGCCCAGGAGATATCGTCGTCACCCTCGGCGGGGAAGTTGGACGCAACCACAGCGTCCGAGTCGAGCGACTCGGAAGAGTGAGCCGACGGGGCGGAAGAAGACATGCCAGCCGAGCGGGCAGGAACCGTGCCCAAGAGAGGCGACACGAAGCCCTCGGGCTGCAGGCTCTGGAAGTGAAAACTGTGGTCCTTGCCGTTGATAGTGCGGCTATAGACGATTTTGAGTGGCGGGGTGCCGTCCACCTCGAGCAGCAGGTCGGACAGGTCGCCATGGCAGCGTGTGATGGGGCCAGACAAGGAGGAGGATGAGGACCAGGAAGACTGCTTCAGCGAAGGGCTCGAGCCTCCACCAACACGGGCACTAGGGCAAGACACGACAAACGAGTAGGGCTTGGGCGCTGCACGTCGAGCTTGTACTCATCGAGAACACGGCCCAGGCGGTAAGCACCCGTCTTCTTGACTGGCACGTCGAAGCGGACAGCAGCGAGTGTGCCATCGGCCGAAGCCTCCTGGCGCTTGACGAGCTTGGAAATGTCGCGGAGCTGCGACTTGGTGAGACGCAGTGTCTCCTCCTCGTTGGTGTCGAGATCCAGGCGTACGAGTTCGACCTCGGCTGGGGTGGTAGCGTTGAAGTAGAGCGGCAAAGACGCAATGTTGGGATTGGCGCCCGCAGCGGCACCTGCACCGCCAAGGCCGCCAATGCAGAAGGGCAGGCCATTCGGGTTCAGGATAGCTGAGCCTTCGGGCAGGATGTTGATGATCTGACGGCCAGAGATGAGTGACGAGTTCTGCAGGATGCTGGAGGCCTTGACGTAGTGCTCAGAGATGGACAGCTCGCGGTCGTAAAAGACCTTGAGCAGGCCGAGAAACCAAGCATGCCAGGGCACGCCAATGTTGAACATGATGAGGTAGTCCGTGATAGCATGGCAGACGAAGAGAAAGATGGCGACAGGCTGGGACAGCTCGAGCCACGGAATGCGCATTTCGGGCAGGCCAAACAGAAAGACAAAGTCAAGGCCGACCCATTTGATGAACAGCCAAACGACTCCCCATTTTCTTCGAGCAGCTGCACCCAGTCGTAGCACTTCCAAGCAATCAGGAGGACGTAGAGGGCGACGGCGTAAAAGCGCTGTGTCGGGGCGTCGATAATATCCAGAGGGATGAGGGGGCCGGTTGCTGCAGAGTCTGCTGCTGCCGCTGCCGCTGCCGCTCCTCTCCGTGCTGACGCATTCGACGAGCGTGCCGAGGCAAATAGCGGTCTAGGTGTCAACGAGGAGCGCTTCGGAATGTCGTCGACAGGCGGGCTGGGTGAAGGTGTGGGGGGCGCGCCACGTCCGACGCGGATGGTGGTCGGCGTCTGGGGGAACGCGCCGGAGCGCACTCGAGGCGTGGCGCTCATGGCATCCCAGTGACGGGAGACCTGTGGGAAAGGTTCAGGGGGTGTTCCGAGGGCGTATACGGGTCGTGATGGGTCGTAATGCTAACGAAGAGAAACGATGCAAAGGAGGAAAAGGAGAAAAGAAGGAAATGGAAAGATAGAAATGCAGAGGTGTCGTGGAAGCAGCTGGTGACAGGCTGCAGACGAGAGAGCCAAGTGTGGAAACCCCGTATTGTATCGTGAAATATGCTCGCTTCGTGTGGCGCAAGAGCTGGCCTACGTGATGGCGTCGCGTGTTGTCGTTGCTGAAAGCCGGATGTATGTGTTTCTGTCTCTCGTCAATTTCTGTGGCGACATTCAGAAGCTTCCCATTCACGTCAAGACGCGCTGGGGCCAGGCTTGGAAGGAGCAGCAATATTTTTGCAGGTGCAGCCTGCTGTCAGCTACGTTGATTGGCCAGCATCCAGGTACAAAAGCGGGCCTCTGTAAACGGCGGCTGTTGGTGCAGGCACGACCCAGTACGGTTTCAAAACGTAAATGCACTGTGCATTGACACAGTGAGCCGACCAAGCTCTAGAGAGCTCTCCAAGCTGTGACATGTGTTGCCGGCAGAACTGCATAGACCGACGCACAAACGGCCACGCACGCGCGAATACCACAACGCACAGCGATGTGAGATCACGCAGCCATGCTGGATATCGAGCGCTCTCGCACTTTCACTCACCCTTCGTGGCAGGGCTTTGGGTCTCATCTGTCACTGGTACCTCTACCCAAGGCTGACGCCTCACGACCGTCTGCGACCTAATTCAAGCACAATGATACGCCGGAGAGCTTCCATCGACACGCCGCAGCGGGCCAAGCGGTACAAGGCTTCTAACAACAGTGCTGGCGGCACCGGAGGCACCGGCGGCAGTGCAAGTAGCCGGGCCGCCGCCCAAGACATGACAAGTGGCGTACCACAAAATGCCGCCAAAGACGAGCCCGAGATTGAGCTGCCGTCGTCGCCAGTGTCGCCGTCACCGGCACCTCGCGCGTCACGGCCGCGTCGTGAAGCGGCAGACAGAGCCTCTGCGGCTACGGCTGTAGTCATTGCAAACGATGAAGCGACTGCGTCCGTTCCACTGAGGGGCACGATCCACGAGCAGTTGTATGCGCCAATCACCGAGTCCGAGCTCAGGTCATGGCAGGGCTGGAGCGACATCGAGTCGGAGCCAGTGAGTTACTGTCTACGGAACATACGGCAAACTAGCAACAGTGGCCTTGTCCACTGACAGTCATGTCTTGGGATTCTTCAATTACATCTTGAAAGGACTGGGCGTGCAGGATGCCACCATCGTTGAACTATTTGGCGTGGACGAGTCGTCAATCTCGTATCTCCCGTGAGTCCCTCGCCAGACGAGCCTTCCAGGAAACGGTCTGCGAGACTAACGTGCATCCCGCCATGGAGTGACATCCTGGGCTTAGTATTTCTGTACAAGTTCGTAGAGGAAGAAGGCGAGGAAGAAGGCGAGGACTGCCCCGACCATCTGTGGTTTGCCAACCAGGTAGGCCGTTCTTCTCGACCTTTGTGCCGCTTTCCCTCTTCTTACCCTGGCAGACAACAGAAAATGCCCTGCGGCACCATCGCCATGCTCAACATCGCCATGAACTGCGAGCGGCTTGGCCTGGGCGAGCACTTGACGCGCTTCAAGGCCGCCAAACAGCCCTCCATCCGCCCTGAGAGGCCACTTGCTCAGCCGCGACGAGACCATACGGTCCACGCACAACTCGTTTGCCCGGCGCATCGACATGCTCATGTCGGACCTCCCACTGAAGCTGGAATGGGACAGTTCTGGCAAGGGGCCAAACGGAAAACTGCAAACAGCAAGAAGAAGAAGAAGAAGCCCGCCGACGAAGACGAGGCTGCGTTTCACTTTATCGCCTACGTCCCCATGGGCAACAACGTGTGGGAGCTCAACGGCATGCAAGAGAAGCCACTAAAGTTGGGTGCGTCGACCGGGAGGCGTTTTGTGACAAAAGGCCGTTCTGGCTTATGGTTCTCGCTAACATAGAAAAGGCACGTTCGACGGGATTGGACAGCCAGCGCCCGTGACCGAATTTCGACACGCATGGCAAACTATAACGAGTACGATGCTGGGGACCTATTCAGCCTGCTTGCCATGTGCCACACACCAAGGTGCCGGCCAGTGAGTCAAATGGACCGGCGAGGTCAGCGGCGCGAACGGCACAGATGGCACAAACAGTACAGGTCGCACAAACGAGGATCGTCCTCCAACGGCCAGCAACGAAGAGGACGATGGCGGTGCTCGTAGTGCTGCCGCTCGCAAAGGCGACTATACGCCGGCAGTACACTTTTGGCTCAAGAAACTGGCCGACAAGGGCGTGTTGCAACGTCTGGCTACAGGCGAAGCTGACGAACCAATCATCTAGAAATTGACATAATTGAAAAGGGCTGAGAGGAGACGAGAGGAGATTGCGAGTGTTCTCATGCGTCTTCGTATGTTGTTTATACCTTTTGTTTTCTACCTAATCTCCTCCTTGTATGATCTGGCGCTTGTTTCGTTCTCATATTTGGACATGGCGACTTTATAGCTTTGGGTGTAGGGCGTTTCACAGCTCATCGTGGCGACATAGCCTTTCTGAGACTTTTGAGGGAAAATGAGATTGTTTAAGAAGGGGTTCTGCAATTGCATGAAAAAACTGGCTCTGAGGGAAACCTAATGTGAAATGTGCAGATCCATAGCGCCTCGCTGCTTTTCTTCTTCCGTAATCAAATGGGACTTCCATCCCATTGCGCCTGTGTCTCGTCGTCCAACGGCCTCAGTCGTCGGGGTAAAATTCCGCAAATTGGATACAAACGTGCACGTCGTCCGGTCGAAGCGTTTAAAATGCTTGCCAGCCAGAAACATGAGTTCCTGCGGGACCAGGTCGGGGTCGGTGACAATCTCAATGTTGCGCTGTGCCACCACTTGCCGCTCGACGCCTGTCCGTAGGCATGTGTAAAATGCCGACCGCTTACGTCGTCGTGGCGATGTTGCCGCCGCAGCTGCCGTGTCAGCCAACGGCCCGCCGCCGTTAGGGAATGGCACAGGGGTGCCGCGTCCGCTACCACTGCTGTCCTCGGCATCACTGGGCGTGGCCGTCTCGGTCATGGACATATTATTAGGCGATGGTAGGGATGCCGGGTCATCGGGCGACCAGCCGTTGATTATGGCAATGTAGTCAAAGCGGCGGTGGCGGAAGACCTGGCCGATGCGGAAAAGCACCTTTTCGCAAATGTCCTGGGTGTAGCGGCGGCTGACTAGCGGCTGGCGCTGGTCCAGGTTGTAGACATCTTGATCATGACGCGCGGATCCGTCCACCCACGCTGGCGCTGCTGCTGCTGCTGCTGCTGCTGCTGCTGTTGCTGTTGCTGCTCGTGTTGACCGTTGGGGTGGTTGGCGACCGCAGGCGCAGTCCATTATGACGTCGCTGGGGCGGCAGATTGCCATCCGCGTTGTCGTCGTTGTTATTGTCGTTGTTGATGTTGTTATCGCCGACGCGGCCAGCCGCAATACGGGAGAGAAGACCGCCCATGTTGCCATCGATGCTGCCGCCAGTCAGCTCCACATACTGGTCGTATAGAGGCAGTAGGAACTTGGCAATAATCCAGACATCCTCGCTGTAGAAATGGCAAAGCGGGCCAGCAGGCTGTCAAGGTAGCGGTCCCAACCAGGACTGCCGAGTGGCCGCATCAGCGCCGTGGCCCAGATGGTGGCGTACAGGAGGGCCTCGAAATTCATATTTGGGTCACCACGGCGCAGTCTCCGCGCGTCAGCGTTTAGCTGCGGCACGTTCGAAACCTGGTTTGCGTGCGACCAGCTGGCCTCTATATTGAGGGCCACGCGCAGCACGATTGCGATGTCGGCATAGGCAGCATATGTACATCGCGGTTCTCAGCGATGCCCCAGTCGACCTCGGCAATGCTCCGGCGCAGAGTCCGTAGGGACATTTCCTGGTCGTTGTTGTATGGATCAAGAAACATGCGCTCGCCATTGTCTGGCAACGATGTCGGGCTGCGGATGGTTTCTGAGAACGGACGCGGTCGTTGGGCGCCGTTGGCCAAAGCTGCAGCATTTGGTAGGTCGTGGTGGGTATCTGAGGTGTGGCTGCGGCAGCGATCGCAATGGGAGATACTGCATAAGATGGGGCTGAAGAGGAAGACGACGACCCATTGTACCCTCACGCTCGCCTTCTCCCGGCATCGCCACCCACACCTCCGTCTTCCGTTCCATCTCGCATTGCCATCCGTTCCTGGAGCGTCGTGTGGCGGACAGCGGTGGTCCTGGTCGGTATGGCTGCTGTGGATTCAAGGCCAGCGGCGTGCCGTCAACTGACTCGCCCGGGTTGCCCAGGACCGTAGCGTGCACGTGTCGGGCACGGCGCAGCAAAAGGCGCGGAGGCCGATGCGCTCGGCGATGCTGACATAGATGGCGCTGGAGACAATGGGCAACGATGGGTGCTCCGGGTCGGTCAGCGCTTGGCCAATGAGACAGTTGCGCATGTTGCGGTAGTTGAAGCTGGGATCGGCCATGCCAGCTAGGTTGCGCATGCGGATCCAGCGCACGAGCGCATGTGCCTTTTCGCGCACCGTCATGCTGTCGAGGCTCGGGTGCTGGTGGTCGCGGCGGAACTCGTTGGCCAGCTCGTCAAACATGGCCTCGATGCGGTCCATATCCTCGTCGGCATCGTGCAACACAAACATGTCAAAGGCACCCAGGGCGCGGTCCAGCTGGTGGAACCGTTGGGCACCGTCAGCACCTTGCACCACTCCTCGATAGCGAGCGCACGATGGATGCTGGCCAGTGCCGTGCTTGCATAGTATCGCCGCGCCAGGACGTTGTCGGCCGCGTCGTCGGGCAGGCGGTACTGCTCCAGCAAGAAGTCCTTGGCGTTGAGGCCGCGCCGGCAGATGGCCTCGAGTGACGCACGCGGTTCACTTGGATGCCAGTACATGTTCGAAATGCCGCGCGTGCTAGATCCCCCCGCGGCGTCCAGCCACATCTGCTTCCAGGGCCCCTGGTTGGCGCGTCCGCGCGGGCAAACGGGCACGCGATGGCGCTGCCCAGTGCCCAAAGTCCGAGTGGCATCGTGCAAGCCAGAGCTTCGGCTCTTGGCATAGTTGGTGGAAGCGGCGGGAAAGGCGTTGAACGGAGGAAATAAGGTCGTCGGAGGGGATGAGGTAGAGGATCTGAACGATGAGCTCGTCAGGGGCTTTGTCAAAGGACGCCATGGCAGGTGAAGAGATGCTTGGGCTGGCCGGAGCCGGGTCCGCGCGATTGACTAGCTTGTGTAGATGGAGTCATGCGCCACGGCTGTGTGCTGGCGAATGCAGTATGTAACGAGGGAAAAGATAAGCTGGCGCAGAAGTGCACTGCTTGCCCGGAAACTGTTTGGCGTCAGAAGCCGATGGCCGGCGGGTCGTTCTAGAGACGGGGATCTTTGCTCTTTAGGACATTTCGGATGGCGGTCGAAAAAGAGACAGATGGGGAGAAGATTGCATGCAAATGGCGCTGTTGGGTCACGTAGATTGGTCCCCAGCAGGGTACAGGACGAAGATGGAAACTTTGTGTCGTTCAAGAAACCATCATTTTGCGAAATGTTCGAGATGCGATCCAACACGCCGACAGTTGGGGAGTGGCGAACCAGGGACCGCTTCCCGCGTGCACGGCTAGTCTACAGTGGCGTGCTACAGGGTACGTAGGGCGTTTAGGCACCTAAAAGCTAAAGTGTCAGCAGAGTGCGGGGTGCTTCTTCCCAATTTACGTAAGGTATCTGGGGCAGGAAGAGCACTTGGTCCGCATTACAAAGTACGAAGTACAGGCATCAGCCAACTGCCGCCACAAACTGGCGGGTTGCTCTGAGCATTGCGAGGAGCACTATTACATTGTAAGACGGACATGCCGTAGTAGTGGTTGACATGCTTATTATTGTCCAAAGCACACCGCACGTGAAATCGTCGAGTTTGAAAGGTAACGGGAAATACAGGAAATACAGGAAATACAGCCGTCAATTTAGTACTCTCTTGAACAAAACCGAGATGACAGCGCCCATGTCCTTTTTCTGTCCCGACGCCAATCGCTGTCATAGTCCTTCTTCTTCATTTCTTCTCGTCTTCATGTACACAAAAAGCTATATGAATAGCAAAAAAAGGAGAAATGGAACGATGCAAGACAAATGAACGTCGCCAATATGACCCAGACATAAACGTTGAGGAGATTCGAGTGGACAGGGGGACGCGGGAGGAGGGAGGGGGCATGGACCAGCCCAGACGCTTGCTCGTGCTTGTGCCGTGACAAGGGCTCTGGGGTATCGTGCTCCTCCCGCCTCCTGAGCCAAGGAAGACCGGATAGGCCTTTACCGTTCCTGACAGCCAGCTTCGACACTCTTACGGCTTCGGGATGTGGATCGTCTTGCTGGTCATCAGGCAGCCGTGCACCACAAACAGCAGTGCAATTGGGTGCAGCTCAAACGCCGTGCCCGCAAACCAGGTGCCCAGCGGCAGGTTCTCCAGAACCCAGTCTTGGCTGACCCAATAGGCCATGAGAGCGTCGAGGCCCAGGCTCGTGGGAATGGGCGTGCCCTCAAAGTAGGACGCCTTGCGGTCTTGTCTTGGGATGACAGCGGTGGTCACGTTAGCGGGCCAGGCGGGTCAGGCCGCAGAGCACAAAGAAGGCGAGCAGGACGTGATCGACGGTGGAGCGAATGCCGATGGAGAAGGCGACGGCGGCCGGGGCGACACCAAAGGAGATGAGGTCAGCAAGCGAGTCGAGCTCCTGGCCCATCATACTGCTCTTCTTGCGCCACCGGGCGACCTTTCCGTCCATGGCGTCGAAGAAGAGGCCGAGCGGGAGGAGGGCGAGCGCGATCCAAAGATTGTGGACGGTTGTCGGGTCGAGGCAGTACCGCAGCGAGGAGAAGATGGAGAGAATACCGCAGAGGCCTGGAGCAGATGGGAAGAAACGGTCAGTCAGAAGTTGCCCAGGACGAGAAAGCGGAGAGATGACAGTGCATACCGTTGAGCTCCGTGATGAAGTCGGCCATGTGCAGGGCGCGCACAAGAGAGAAGTGGCCGGGATCCGTCGAGAGGAGAATCTTCTGCTTGTCGTAGGCTGCACAGAGGTCAGAGGTTAGTACAAAAGGCTCAAGCGCGAGATGAGGCAGATGGATGAGAAGCAGGCATACCCGGTTGGCTAAATTCGGCGCCACCGGTGGTCGGCGCGGAGCTGCTGCCGTTCGCCATGGCCGAGGTCCGTCTAGACATGGAGGTCAGGGAGGACGGGGAGTTGTGCGGTGCGTGAAGAGTCGGGGGAAGAGTACGAGGAAGCCCGTCGATGAGATGGCCCCGAAAGCGCGGGGGGAAGGCGGTAGCGAAGGACGGCGAGGAGAAAGAAGGAGAGCGCGAGGGTGTGAGGGTGAGACCGGAGGAGAGAAAGGACTGAGAAGGTGGAGCTTGTCGATGCGGACCGACGAAGAAAAGAGGAAGACAGCAAAGACAGAAGACAAGACGTCAGACGCTGTTGCAATGGTTCAATAGCTCAAAGTCGGCTTGCAGGAAAGGGCGGAGACGAAAAGTGCGTAGCTTGCTGCAAGGCAGAAAGAGAGAGAACCGGCGAAGGGGGAAGAGAAGATGCCACTCTATCCGCAATTTCTATCTTATTTTCGTTGGCTGAGGGCTGAGGGCCAAAACTGTTGACGTTGATGAGCGCACTGTACTCGTATTTTGCAGGCGGCGAGCGGCCGCGCGGGACCAACTGAGGCTGGAAAAAAAAAGTACGCTAACGCAGAGTAGCTTGGGGCACGTTCGTCAGAGCTGACAGGCGGTCAGAGAGCAACAGAGAGATGCTCGCTGGGGGGATGGCCAGACTCTCCGGCCGTTTGTCGATTCCCATTGAACTATTTTGGTCGGTGATCTCCCCCGATTGCGCTAAACCTGACCTCTGCCCTCTGCCATCTCTCTGGCTTCTGTTCGCCGCACAGGCGCCCTCGAGATTTGGGGCACCTAAGAGGGGGTGAGAAGAGGCGCCCTCCAGGTCTGGGGCACTCAACAGGGGGTGAGAAGAGGCGCTGTGGCAGTGTAACGGACAGAAAAGAGCTCTCCAACAAGCCTAGTCGATCAAGTTCTTAGGCCTGTTTAGGTGACAATGCCCCTGGCATTAGGGCCGAAAGGCCAGAGCGAGACCTATGATATCAGCGATTTCAACTGCCGTCCCATCTTAAACCTGTTCACTTGAGGCCACTATTAACCTGCGTCATACAACACTCCCCGCAGCAAACAGGCTGGGTAGACAGTGCCTTGCTGGGTGTATATTTATTGCCTCGCCAATGGAAGAGAGTTACAGGAAAACGGCGTTTACCGAATCAGATGTTGCGAGTAACGAAGACGATTCTGTAAAGAAACAGGAAATGATTTATTAGGAGACCCAAGTCTGGTATTGCATGCAACTCGGCTGTTCCAATTCCCATCTATCAATTAAAACCGCAAAACCGATTTGTTGTTTGGCCCCCAGACATATATAAGGTGGCTGTATGCGTATGTGCAAATAAGACAAGGCCATGTAGTTGTGCAAACAAGGAACGGGAAAGACAATGGAGAAACGTTATAAGGAAGAAGACAGAAGGAGTCGCAGAATTCGCATAAAACGACGAGGTGCTCAGATAAGCTTATTTCGTGATGAGGACAGCAAAGGCATCAACCCATGCACCACATGAGCCAGACACGCCGCAGATGGTGTATCCTCTCGGTGGGATCAGAGTATTTCTGTACTGTCAGTATCAAGCTGCTCTCCTTGCTCTCGTCAATTGCAAAGGTGCAGGGAAGGGGGGAGTAAACATACCCAGAACCACCGTGCGCGTTGCCGTACATGGGCGACCGTCGGCCCAGACTTGTCAGGATCTGGAGACCATCAATCCAGGCTCCTGCGCGGATATTGAATCCGCTAATGTATTCACCCCGCCGAAACATCTAGGAAATGTTAGTGGTTTGCCTGTTTACTGCTCGACACAAGACCTTTGACTTACCCATTTCGAACGTGTCGCCTCCCGCCTTGCCGCCGCGTTTGCCAAACAGCTGCCGCGAGTCGTCGTCGTACACAAACTCAATGCCGTCCAGGGCCAGGCCGTGGTAGAAAACAACGCGTGAGAGCACGCGATTCTGCTGCTGTGCGCTCGTGAAGATGACTTCGTTTGCCTGGGTGCCCTGCATCTGGCCGCGGCCTATCTTGGCGCTCCGGTACGCCGTCTTGCCCATGAGAATACCGCCGCTCAATTTTGTGGACGACTCCTTGGACACAAGGTGGCGCACATCGTCAATCACCAGGGTGCCGCCGCCCCAGGCCCGGATGGCAATTTTGATGGGATCCTTCCGACGCTTGGCCTCGGGCAGCCTGTTGCGAATGTCTTTGCTCGGTCAGCACCACCTGTCGTTGCAGCGGCGGCGCCATTGTCGAGCGGATACTCAATCCACGACTTGCACACGCTGTCGCCCTCGGCGTGCAGCTCAATGTATGCCACACCCGACGCTGCCGTGATGGCCACACAGTTGCCTTCAATGGGCCAGGCCTGAACGCTTTCGTCACATGGCGACGATGGGTCGTTGGGTAGACGGAAGCAAGGGTGCGTCTTGAAGTGCAGGCAATCGAGCCGGTGCCATGTGCATTCGTCCTTTTCGAGTACCAGGCCGCCCTTGGACTTGGTGCGTGTTGAGTATGCCTCGCGTGTCAGGAAGCTGCGGTTAAAACGGACATAGTCGCGCAGCATAACGCCGCTCTCGCGATGGGGCAGGCCGAGTAGATGGCCCGTCTCGTGCAAATGTGCGCCAATACCAATGTTGGCCGCTTCCCACGAGCTGCCCGACTCACCAGCGTCGTTTGCGACGTAATTGAGGTCCGTCGGTGTACAGTCGCTAAAGGCAGGGACGACTTCTTCGAAGCACGTCGGGTAGCTCTGCATACCGTGGGAGCCGAAGACGCCTACGCGGATGTTGCCGGCACCACCACCAAGGGCCGCATGGCCGGTGATCATCTGCGCGCTCTTGTCCCAGTGTGCGTCCAGGAGCAGGACGGAGACGTATATGGTCTGGCCGGCCTTGGGCTGGAAGTAGTTGCGAACAGCGTCAATGGCGATGCCATAGAGTGCGTCCCGGTTCTTCGCCTTTGCGTTCTGCTGCGCGTTGTCGAGGCTCCGCATCTCGGCAATGGTCTTGTCGGTGCGGATGACATGGATGCGCGCTTCAGAGCGCATCGTGCCGAACTCGCGGTCCCGGAAATTGACCGTGCCCTGTGTCCACTCTTCCTCAAAGCGGAAGACGCGGCGGCCCGAGGCGCGTTACGCCACATCTGCTCGGCCGTGAAGCTCTGCCACAAGTACGCCGCCATGCGAAACTTGCGGATCGCAGTCTCAAGACCGTTGCCCTCGCGCTCGGCACGGGCAGGCACGGCATCAAAGGTGCCGGGAGAGTCTTTGGCCAGAACAATGGCCCAGCTGCAACGGTGGCGCATTGGTCGGCGGGACCATGTGAAGGGTGAGGTAGGAAGAGTGGATGGGGTTAGAGGTGCCGCTGTTGGCGAGCTTGGGCTGGCAAAGTCGAAGCGCCAGCTTGTTGGCGCCAGCATGAGGTAACCAAGGGCCTTGAAGTGCGACTCCGTCACGGGCCATTGTACAGGTGGGAAGCCATCATCGAGGCGACTGACTGTGACGACGCCATCGAGACTCTGCTGATTGCCGTCGCCAATGGTACCGTTGATAATCAGGACCTTTTGGTAGGCCCAGGAATTGTCGCCGATGTTGGTGATGCGCGGGGAGTAGGGCGAAACGGGCAGGGCGCGGCTGCTGCCGTTCGTCATGGGAGAACCGAGGCCAGCCATTGCCGTTGACGCTGTATCTTTTTGTGTTGATGGAAGCCGAGCTCGCGGAAGACGGAGCGGCGGCAATGGTGGGACGAGTGGTGGTGTTGTGTTACCACGGGCTTGGAGATGGCAGACTGGGGTCGGATTGGTGGCCAACAGAAGGCGGCGTGAGCGAACCACTAGTAGGCGTTGTACCGTGACTTTGACTGCCGTCGCTAGAGGTGTCTGTTGATTTCTCGGTCTTGAAGCTGGCTCTGGATTTCCTGCGAAGCTGTCGGATGTTGAGGAAAGAGGGAGCCATGGCGATGGCGATGGAACAAAACAAGGAAGTAGATCCGCCACCCGTTCCTCGTCCTTGCTTTCTTGCTTTCTTGCTTTCTTACAAGTCTTCCCTCTTTTTTTTCTTGTTCGGCCCTTGCCCTGTACTTTCCGTCTCTCTCACTTCCCCCCGCCTTTTCCTCAGCCTGTCTTGACGGCCCTTGTGTTGCGATTCGTCGTTTCTAGTCTGGCGAGGTAGTGAGCGAGGCTGTTGCTGACTGTCGTGGCGGAATGCTGGTTGCTACCGTGGAGGTGCGAGATGCGCTGGTCGCCGGATTCGTACAGGGCACAGGCGAGCACCTAGTAGCGGCTAAGGAAGGTCGCGAGGGAGACGGTGTGTTATTTGAGGCGAATTGTCGAGACGCCGTTGCAGCACGTCGCTTTGTTCGAATGGAGGCTCCTGGCGGCAATATTCGTATGAAAATAAAATCGAGTTCAGGTAAAAACGAGACGATGTTTCGCGAAACAAGAGGAGGATACGAGCGCCGCCGTGAGGAAAAAAGGAATAAGGATAGGGGCGAGCTAAGTCGGAGCTGAGACAGAGACCGCGAAAGAAAAGAGAAGAGAGAAGACACAGGAAATGAAGCAGGGCAGGTCAATGGACGCTAGCTCTACAGATCCGTAAAAAAAGGCCTTGGAAGGGCCGAAGCAGAGGAGGGCCTCTGTCCTAGTGCGTTCGATAGGTCTATTGATGGGGAGAAAGGACCTTTTGTCGGGGGCAAACAACTGATGAAGCCTTTGGCGACAAAAATGAAAAGCAAGAGAGGATGGCGGGCAGCAAAAGCAACGGTATTCAACGGTATTATAGGAGGCTGCAAAACAACACGGAAGAGAGGAAGAAGGCAAGAAGAACAAGGGAAAGGGGGGAGTCAAAGAAAAGGAGCTGAAAAGAAAAGGAGCTGAAGAGACAGGAAGGAGCAACACGAATTAAAGCCAAAGCAGGAAGGGCAAAAGGCAGAAGGGCAGTGAGTGGCATGCCCTTGGGAGGGAGATGTGGAGCTACCGATGCAAGTTCGATTGCGCAAGGAGCACTCTTCTAGTGGTGAGGTAAAGTCAATCTACGACGAGATGAGATACGAAAGCAGGCAATTGCTGGTCAGATTCCTCAAAGTGGATATGAAGCTGTGCTTGGCGGCTGGCGGCTGTACGGAGTAGACAAGTCGACAGCTCGTCAAGGAGACAAGAAAACAAGAAGAGAACAGAGTCGAAAGAAGAAGAGAAGAGGACGAAAACAGCGGACGAGCGCGGCTTGGCCATTAAATGAGCTTGCGGCGGGGACCGAGGAAGGATTTACATTGAAGCATCGACGAGCATCTGTTTACTGAGGAGAGGCATTTCGGAGTAAACCCCGATGACGTCGACCATAACAGAGGAGCAGAGCAGCGGGCACCTGTGGACACCGATCCAGACACCCGCCAAGGATCGCTTCTTGTTACTACGATAGGCAGGGGCCGAGTTGACAGGGACACAAGAAAGCAGGCAAGACAATTCCTCCGCCTGGTTGATGCACCGTAGAGGGTCTTCAGACCATAGAGCGCAAGAGAATGATAAGCAGCGGGTGGTGCAGCGGGTGGTGCAGCGGGTGGTGCAACGGGTGGTGACAGGTGCACGCACGGAAGAGAGACAGAGCTGTCATAAGAAGAGGATGACACAAAAGAGTCGAGACATGATGCAGATTATGGACACAGAGGCTTGCGATGAAAGGAATGCTTGGCCAAGGCTCTAGGGCGTCTGGTGACCGAAAATAGGGGACAGATGGGCATAGAATAAGCAACAGGGGCCAGGCCTTGAAGGCACAAGGAGAAGAGGCACGATACACGTTGCAATCGGCGAGAGGCAAGCGGCAACAGGAGCGCCGTCAAGCAAGGGACAGAACAACAGGCATTGGAGTCTTGTCGACTCATTCTCGCCCCTCGTGTCATCTTGTGCACATTTTCTGCAGTCTCTGCCTCTCGCCACCTGCCCACGTGCCTCAGGGACGACGAGGCGGACAACTGAAGACAGACGACGTTCTAGCTACAGCTAATATATTCGTACGAAGACGAAGAAAACAACACTGGCCCGACCCGAAAAGAAAGCGTGCGAACAGCTTGCGTGGCCAGCCAACAGCGGCGTGGGGTATGCGGTGAAATTGTCCGGCGGCTGTTTTGCGGGTTTGTCCATCAGCCAGACTACGAGTACTTCATCTGCCCGGGGCATCGCCGTGTGTGTGGGCAGCTGTGTCTCGCCTGCTTTGGTGTGGTGTTTGACCGTTGCTGGGAGGATCGACGGAAGAGGGTTTTACCCAGGCCCTGGCCGCTTGTCGTTGGCTGGACGAATGACGATCCGATACTGAATATTCGAGTGCACATTTTCTGCCATCCAAAGCATCGCTTCATCTGCTCGTGTGGTGAATGATGCCGTCTGTACAAAGTATGTCGCAAGAAACTATGAGCTAGGATCTAGATGCAGCATACATACTTGGGCGCCTCATGATGCCTTGCATCGGCCGCCAGCTCAGCGTGTGATCGTGTGACCAGGCACTACATTGCAGGCGGCACGAATTGTGTCTCAAGGCGCCAATGCTGCCGGGAAACCTGACATAAGACTGAGCGAGCCTGAAAGGGATCTGCCAAGCCGGGGAGGCATAATTTGTAGACAAGGTGAACAGCAAGGCGGGCCGGGCTGTTCGTGGTTGTTTACTGTGTCCTGTGTCCTGTGTCTTGTGTCTGGCCGGTTGTTTCTGGTCTTGAGGCTGCCAGAACGTGTCCACCGGCGGTCGATAAACAATATGGCAGGCGATAGCCTTGGGAGACGTTTCCATCTGTATCTTGCTCGTATCTTTATAGAAAAATGGCAGAGCAGAGGTTAAGCTGGGACGCAAAAATGGACGTGCAGTTTCGGCCAAGCCACGCAATCTTACATGCTGCCCTTTGCCTTCGCTCTTCACATCCATCACCCCTGCATGTGTGCTAATCCCAGCCTCTTGAAGCAGCCTGTCAGGTGTCTATCCTTTGTCCCTCCGAGCCTTACGCATCGTGACGACCTGTTGTTGAGTTTCTGGGCTCTGTAACAAAGTACATGTATCTTAGCAGTCAAAGCGGCGGAGCCTGTAAGCTGACCAATACGGCACACTCTTTTGCTGTCGAAAGCAACCGCCCATTCATTCCGTCGTGCCTCGTATGTCGTGAGATTGGTATACACGATGGGAAGAAAGCCATACGTTTCGTATCATTGTAGCAGAGTGCACGATAGGACAGTACCAGATGCCCAGAATCACTCTCATCATATGCAAGCAGGTGCCGTATGCACAGGCGTACGTATGCACAAGTCTCTGCATGCGTCTTGTCGCTGGAGCTCAACGAAAAGGCTGCGTAACCTGTCACCGTGGAAGGCCCGGGCAGAGTAGGTAGCGCAGCATGTTTGCGACATTTGGAACGAGTACCTGTGCCGGGCATTCGTAGTCCATCCTCCGAGTGCTCTCGAGTGCAGAACCTGAAGATTCGCGAAGAGGCGACATACCAGCCCGTAGATACGAGGACGAGATGCGTATCATGGCTTGACGTCGTGTTGACTGTACAAAGATCGGGCTAAGCGAAAACTCAAGAGTTGCTTTGGTGAGTGCATATGCCATATTCTCAAGCGATTTTGCCATGTCTCAGATGGCCGACATATTGTAACATCACAGCTCTTGCATACAATGTGTGCCTCAACTGCTCGGAGGGTTCTTGTGAGGCAGATGGATTTTGTATGGTTGTGCTCCCCGACGCTTTTATCTGGTCGATTGGCAAAGTGAGTGCATGCCTCCTTTCCAGGCTTAACCTTTGCGCAAGATGTTTTTGCGCACATCTCTTTACTGTAGGGTAAAGCACAACACTGAGTTTATGAGATTCGTAGATCAAGTGTGCAGTTTGTGAAAAGGTATGGCGTATGGGTGGATACGGAGTAACATACGGAGTATTGAGTAACAGGATGTCACCAACAACACAACGGCTGAAGTCACACATGCACAAACGCCATCTCGATCGCGCATCAAAAGATATGACGAGCCTCCGGCGTCCTTATTTGGTATCCCGAGATCCATTCTAATAGCTTAGTCGTCCTGCTGAGGATCGACAGCCAGTCCAGTGGAACTCCTATTCCGTAACTCTCTGGGGATGATCGATGCGTTGCGCTTGTCATTGTCCGCCCTTCTGAGCGTATCATTGATTTGCACGAAGCCACAATACGATAGTAATATTTCTACTCCAAGGGCGGGCTTGTCACGCAAATTCTACCAGTTGTTTGCAGGATTTAAATTGCTTCTCTCCACTAGCCGTACCTACCCTGGGCACCACGCTGCACAGGCGTTGATGGGGACACGGACAGCTTAAGCCAGGCTTTACGACGTATTACTCGTGATCATGTATCCTCATTCCCATCATTTTCCATCGCGACGCCATTCATAGAGATCTGTGCAACAAAGGTCACTTACGGCCAAGGCTTGAAGTTGAATATGGACCGAGAAATAACGACAAGGGCAAGTCGACTAAGCAGCTTAATACGATGTCCCTTGCGTCGTGCGGAGTATGTAATAGGCCGTATGTTTGAGCTGCTAGGATAGCTAGAGGCACGCTTCTCCGGTGTGATCATGGCCATTATTGCTATCGCACAGTGCGTTCATAATCATTATTCGTCTACGAAGTACTTCGTACAAGCGACGCCTATTTGTGTCGTGAATTGGCCGTAGCAGCCAGTCTTGGTCGCATGCAATGTGGTTGTCGCCTCTGTGTGCTCTCTTTTCTCTGCATCTCCTGTGGGTGCCATATGCACAACTTGTCAGCTGAAGATGGTGCCCATATGCAGTCACAACCATCCACAAAGGCCGCCTCAGGCAAACCAACGTACAGAGCGAGGCGCAAACAGATGGGCGTGAGAAGAGAACGAGCGGATAGCAAGTGAAGCAGCCAAACTGCCTACTTAGAAATTGACTCCCACCCCCACTCAGTGATCGTAGTCGTACTTCGTATATTTCGAGCGCCTCAGCTTTCTTTCCCGCTGTCGTATCTGGGACCTGGGAAAGGCACGGAGAGAGACGGCAGATGCCTGCAATCGGCTCGCCGACGGTTGTTGACTGGGCGTGCGAGGAAACAATGTGCACAACGGCGCCTCTTTCTGTCTCCTAATTTCCTTGTTCCGCCAGTTGCTCACAGGGTGAAAGGAGACATGATCGGACGAGACATCTTGAGCCATACGACTCAAAATCACAGTGGCCGCTCATTCCAAACGGAGGCGGCCGGCTGCTGTGCATGAGCCTATCTGCAATTGCGACAACCATATGGCGCATGGGGTAGTAAGATACATCAATGTCGCTCCATCGACTCTGTGCAAGAGACCTGAAGGACATGCCACCTTTTGACACCTCGTCTTTGCCAGGGTCTCTGGGTACAATACGTATCTTACATCGAAGTGAGAAGGGTCTTCAGCTGCAAACAGTGTGCAGAACACGCAGCCAGGGTCGATCCCGGGAATGCTCACCAATCTACTCGTCCTTTGTAGCTTTCCTTTACAGCGTCTTTGCTTGTCTGTGCCCGTGTGGTCGAGCACACCGGCTGCTCCAAATCTTCCCTCGTCTTCTTCGAGTCCGGTGGCTTGGGCCAATTTTACATGCACCGACCGAGACGAGCTTCGTATCTCACCTCTTTCGCCTGGCCAACTCTCCCCCTTCCATCGTCGATTTCCAGGGCTATCGGCGCCACAAAACGGTTGTCACAGTCGTCCAGAAAGGCTGGAGTGGGGCTTCTGTGCGCACCCGAGCAACGTTCGGGCTACCAGCTCCTATCCCTTGCTCCCTCTCTCCACGAAAAAGACCTCCCTCCCCTCTCTGTCGTCAGTCGATGCCTCATGGTACGGGACAAGAGCGGACATCTACAAAGTCCCAGGCTGTGCCTGCCCTGTCCACGGCAACCAGCCTTACTGCATGTGCCATCACCACGAGAGCCTCATACCTGCCTAGCACTGTGTGTAGCTGTGCACTTTCAACCACCCAGAAAATACCTTCACAGCGGGTATCGTGAAAGAGGAGCTGTCGCCCACCGCATTGCCACCCGTCTCCTACCTCCGTTCAGCCCGATAAGTTAGGGCCTGGGCGTATGTTTGGCAGCAGCTTGTTTAAGTGGTTTGTAACCTACGTCGCAATCGGCCGGTTTCCTCGAGATGCTGTTCTGCGCTTCGGGTCAAAAAGCCCCTGGACTTGTGCTGGAGGCTAGGCCTGTACCTGATCGATTTGCCCCCGGAGCCCTGTGGCGCTCTGCTATGCCCTTGCCCCCATTATAGGGGTCTTTGGTTGGCTAGCCGCCCTGTAACCGACAAAGATACTGTGCATCCAAGACAAATGACTGGCTAGCAGCCTTTGCGTCCGTTCCTGCCCTGTCCCTTCCTTCCGTTCCTGGTCCTTGCACCCTCTTTCTGTTCAATGCTGTTCCTTTGTCGAACTATCGTACTTCTCTCTTCTCTCACTCGCTTTTGCTTCCACTTTGCTCTCACCGTTCCCAATCGTTCTTTTTCCCTCCTTCGCACCACAGCCTGAGCTTTGTGGACCGTCACTCTTTTGCGTTTGCGCGCCTCACCTGCTCTTTCATCCCTCCCTCTTTAACTTTCCTCCCTTGCCCTATTCAGACAAGCCCGACGTGCAAATCTAGGTTTCTGGAGTGCTAAAGAGGTCAGAGAGACAACTAGACTAGGCCGGCCATCTCGCCGCCGCTCTCGTTCCCCCTTCTCTTTCTCACTTCTTTCATCTCTCTCTTCCTCCCACCAACTCTCCCGCCTCTTGTCTCTCTTTCTTCTTGTCCTCCGACACAACGAACAGAATACGCATAATCCTGACCGTCTTGGATCCCACAGCACTCAGTACTACCCCTACCACGCTCGTTTGTTACAGCAGCATCAGCAAGCGCCTTGCGGAACCTCGTCGTGCGTGTTGCGAGACCCGTTTGGCCTCGCATTCAGTCAAAAGGACCCATTCACCCTCGACTTGCAATTTCCGCCCACTCTACGGAGTACCAAAACTTTCTCAACGCCCCACAGAACAACCAACTGCCTTTTCAACATCGAAAAAGTTCAAAGGCTTCTTTACAGTCTCGAGTCTTGCCTGTTTCCGGCAACCCAAGA
Organism: Sporothrix phasma; assembly: GCA_016097075.2. Classification (NCBI taxonomy): domain Eukaryota; kingdom Fungi; phylum Ascomycota; class Sordariomycetes; order Ophiostomatales; family Ophiostomataceae; genus Sporothrix; species Sporothrix phasma. The sequence continues at coordinate 651,564 of JADMNG010000010.1, read as the reverse complement.
GTCTTGAATATTACAGCAAACAGTCTACGCCAGGAGAACAATGATTGCCTCGACTTCGATGCCATCCGAACCGGCGACGTTCACCAGTCAACCAGATGCCGTCGCCGATCGAGTTCTGCGGAGAGCAGAGCTTGGCAAGGTACGCCTTCCAGAATTGCATTCCTATCTTTGCCTGCCCCTCCTCTTTGCCCCGTACTAATCTTCTCTTCTCTCTTCTCTTCAGATGGCCCGCCGGCTTCAAAACCGTCTTGCCTGGCCAGTTCAAAACTCGCCATGGCTGGGAAGACCTTTCCTTTGACGTGATCGAGCCCAAGTACGAGGACGAGCTGCGGCGGAAGCGGGGATCTGACGGTGACGTCCTGTCCGACTCTTCGTCCAGCACATCCGAACTAGCCTATCCTTCGGGCCGCACGCTGATGAGCTCGCCGCTCAAGGCACCACTCTTCTCCGATGCCATCGGCTCTAGCAACGGCAGCACTGGCCACCGCAAACGGACCTACGTAGCATCCTTTGATGACCTCAACCATGTCCCACACCATGGTGGCCGCCGTGCCAGTTACATCATGTCCAGCCCAAGCAAGCGCTACCGCTCGTCGCCGCCCCCAAACAGACATGTGTCTGGCCCGCTGACTTCGTCCTACCTACCCCCCGATACCGCCTCATTCTCGGGCCACGCCTCTTGGAAGGACCACCACCAACTGTCGCACAGTTCGCCCCTCAAGCCGAGACGCCAGCAGCACTTTACAACCACAGCAGGACCCGATGTGTCCCTGTTTCCCGGCACACGCCGCATCGCCGACGCTCTGTCGGTTGTAAACTACAACGCCAACCAGTCCAGCGACGACGACGAGCTTCTGCCCACACACTCGTTCCGCACCAGCAGCATGTCTTTGGGACCTTCGGCCCCGGGCCTGACATCGACTGTTGCAGGCAGTCACGCCACACGTGCCGGCTCGCCGCCCAGCACACCGCCCATGCGCCACCGTGGCCTGCCAAATGGCAACGGTCGGCGCAAGAAGAAGGCTGCCGGCAACAACATTCTCGAGGACGACGAGAACAACCACACCGGTCTCGGTATCGACCAGGTTGAGGGTACGGGCGGCAAGTCTGGCGTCGAGGGTGCCGATCTCCTCCTGTTCCTTGCTGCCTCGCCCTCGCCAGCAAACCCCAATGGCCGCAGCCGCATGGATCCGCCGTCAACACCGCCCTCCAAGTTCAACAACCTGGCCCTGCCATCGTCAATGATGACCACGCCAGGCGGCGGCAGCATGTTCCCCAACACGCCTGGCCAAGCTTTCGACTTTGCTGAATTTGTGAACATCACGCCCAGCCCAGCGCAAAAACCCTGGAAGACGCCCAACCTCCTAGGATCCAAGACGCCAATGAGCGTCACCCGCCGGCGGCTTACATTTGATGACCCTCTGTGACGGACGACACACAGCGCCGTTTTTTCATGCCTCCCTGAATCTATGGGGTTTTTTGGCGGTCCTCGCATATACGCCCTTTCATAATGCCAGTTTGGATCGCTCCCAAGATCATCCGCCTCACCTCGCCTCCCTCTCTTTGCCACACCCATTCTTCACCTACCACTCTACGTCTCTTCCTTTTCATTTATGTGCATGATACCTCCTAGCGAGAACCTGACTGGTTCTGGGTACTCTACGGAACGCTTATGGTTTCTTTCTCTTTGCTCTCACCATCTGCGTGTCGCAGATACCTCTGTTCGACGTTTTTCACGATTGCCGCTCTTTTGAGCATACCTCATTTTCTGCCATTTTCTGCCACCCGCACCACTGTCTTTTATGAATCGTTTCCCTCCACCCCTCCTCCCCCCCTCCTCAGCAACATCCACCCTGCCACCCACTTACACCCACACCTTTGCTCGATCCCTTTTGACGGTCCCGGCTCTCTTTTTCGTCTATTTTCCTTCGTTTCCATTCTGTACGAAACCCCGTTTTTCGTATTTTCGGCGCTTATGGTGCGCAGCTTTCCGACGCAACAATGTGTGACTGATTTTGGCCTACTCACCCACCCTTCGTTTGTACTCTACACACCCTTCTATAATCTTTCCATACTGCCATGTATGTATAACAATGGCATACACAAAATGTACAGTCAATAGCAAACCTAGAATCTCTAGCTAAAAACACAAAATGGTCAAAACTTGATAACAACTGCGGTGTACGTCGTACTTGCATGGAACTTCGAGTTGAAATACGAAGTTGCAGGCTTTGCACAATGTGAGCTGTTTTGAACTTCTCTCCTGGCGTTACTTGATTCTTGCTCTCCCTGCCACCAATTGCTTTGCTGGTGGTCTCAAACTGGACCCAAATGGCTAGGACGGACCAATAACACGCATATGGTAACGGACGGCGGGGAAATTCGCGAAAACGAGTGTTGCAGACTACGTACTTGGTTGTAGTATCGGTTTGCAAGACAACTACGAACAACATCTACGAGTACTGAACCAAAAATGGCGCGCAGGAAGGATGCCGACCGGCGTGTCGTGGGTTTGAGACAGAAGCGTGTGGCAAGAAAACCGAATAACCAAGGAATGAATAGACTCGGGGGGGATAAGTTGGACAATCAGCCTGCGACGCGACTTTTCGCGTTTTTCGACGCGCGCTACGCACGGCAAGCTCTTTAAAACGCGTTCCAGCAGCCTCTGGTCCCGCTTTTTCGTGTCATTGATTGCATCGATTCGGTCTTTTTGTGGGGCTAGTGAACCTAGCGTGTTCTCTACGACAGAAAGCCCCCCCTTTGCCTTGGTGCCGTCATTCCATTCTTCGAGCGCATTGTCCTCTACGAGTAATTAGTGCGAATGGTTTGTGGAGCACAGTCAAGACGAGGAGCAAGTCGCCATTTTCTCTTCCAGCCCATGCTATCTGACAATGCCCTCACTGTTCTCAGTACGTCGTACGGAGTACATGTAAATTGCTTGCCTGTGACGGTTCACACCAAAACGCTCGTCATTGTCTCTAGAAAAATGGCTAATTCAGCACGCAAATCGGCCGGGCCCCGGTTTCCGCCCATTCTATTTTGAGCAGGCAGATAGCTTGAGGTTCTGAATAGTGACTCGTCCATCGGTTAGCTGTCAAGTTGCCAGATGGCTCTGTGCCGGGTAGCTTCTTGTACTCCGTACAGTTTCGTCGTAGCTGAAGAAGGGAACAAAGCGGCCAATTGACTAGATGGTGAGGCCCAAGAGCAAATATAAAAGCCTGGCTAAGCCTGGTCATGTTCAAACGTGCTGGCAAGGTTATAGTGCTTGTTGGAGGCGCTCTTCACAACGTAGTAGCAAGTCGGATATCAAACTTAATTAGTTGCTATAAAAGGCGGCCGGTCGACATTGTAGCACTTCATGGCGTACCGAATAGCAAATGGTTCCCATGGTAGTCGTCAGTGAACGGGAACGGTATTTGTTCTTTTCTAGACCGAGATCCTGTACGACGCATCACCAAGCGCACACTCATAGATACAAATACACCTCCAACGCACGACTTGTTCGTTGTCAGATATTTGTCTGCTTGAATTGCAGCTCAAAACGTAGTCAAACAAGCAAATGGTCGAGCATATTCCTCAGTGAGTGTGGCTCAAGAGCAGATATCTTCATCTTTTCCCGCAGGCCTATTGTTCAACTGTCCTCTCCCAACATTTCTAGGTATTCGTGGTACTTGTTCCCGCCATTTCCTTGCTTCTCCAAAGTCCTGTCACCTGTAAAGCTGTAAAAAAGAAAACGGACAGTCAAAACGAAGGACGCGGCCACATGACGGCCTGCGACAAGAAAGGAACATACTTCGTATGAAAAGAAGGGGGGCATAACCAACAAAGAGGAACTAGATAGGGGCGATATAAAGATACAAAAGTAAACCCAAAACTCGCTAAAGTCGCAAAACATATAATATCAAAATCAAGCGAATTGCTGCCCCTTGGGCACTGCCCACTTGATTTCCGCCGGCCGACGACGACGCTCTCGCTTTTATAAAGCCTTGCCAACACTGCTGCTGCTTTCGTCACTGTTGCTCCTCAACCGGCCCTTTGTGGGGCTGTCTCGCCGCCGGTCACTGCTGCTGCCTCCCCACTTTGGGGCCGACGGCCCAACGTCCGGGCCAGGGTCACTCCACTCGCCCATGCTGACACCGCTTGAGTACTTGCTAGTAAAGCTGTCTTCGCGCTGGTGTGTGGCGTGTGGGCGGCGGATCTCACCAGTGCCAACGCCGCCAGAGAGGCGGCTGCCAGGTCCGTCGGGCATTATCGGTACAGTTGGTGGCCCTGCCATGCTCATGTTGGACGATGTCGCCGTCTTGGGTGCAGAGCGGCCAAGCTGAAGCAGTTCTGGGCGCTCCAGGTCAAAAGGATCTGAGCGGAATCGGTTGCGCTTGGCAGACGTGTCAACCGTGGTGACCGTCTGGACCGAATCCCGGTACATGGACTCTGACCGTAAGCTGGGCAGAGGCTCGTTTTGGCCACGGGAGCGCCGGATGTCGGCCACATACGTATCTGGCTTCGGGCTTGAGTTCTCGCCTGTGTTTTTGCGGATTGCGTTGGCGTCAGAGAAGGGGTTGTTTGCCTGGCTGACGGCCAACGGCGCGGGCTTGGCCGACTGGTGGGCGACGGTGTTGGTGTCGCTGAAGGGGTCGTCAAAGTCAATGTTGAGGCGGCCCAAGTAGTCATTAGTACCACTGCTGCTATAGCGGCCACGGTCCATGCTATCCCGCTTCTTCTTGCTGTTTGTCTTATTCTGGGCAGCTCTCTCCAGCTCCCGCTCGTCCATTCCCAGCAGAGTCAGGAAGTCGGGCTGGCCCTCCGCTTTGTTGGTTTGCGCAGCACCCATGGCACGCTTCTCGTCTTGGCTGTCTCCATCAAAGTTGCCTCCACCACGGAACTTCGATGTGAGCCGGCGCCAGCACCCGCCACACGGCCATACCAGCCGGCAACCCGTTCCTTGGCAGCTGCGGCATAGCCTCCATTGTCAGCAATGGAGCCCTCCACATTACTGATAACGTTACTGTCCCGGCTACCGCTGATATTGTTGACTGCCATGAATTGCGAGTTGCCTCGGCCCATGTTTACACTGCCATTCGGGCTGCGGCTGGCCATTATGTTGCCGAAACGGACTTTGATCTTCCTGATGTTGTAGTCAAAGGTCGCCTTGATGCGCTCTGTCTTTGGTGTTGGTCCGATGCTGCCACGGTTGATGACGTATGCGCCCTTCTCGGCATTTTGCATAGTTCCGGGACCGCCGCCCCGCCGGCCATCAATCGTAGCCGGTTCAACTGACAAAGGTGTGAGCAACGTACTACGGCGTCTCTTCCGCACACGGCGGCGCCAGAACCATGTCAAAAATGCAACCAGGCACAAGAATGCCACACCACCAACCACCCTCCAGCGATAGCAATGGTCTTTTCAGGCTTTGTTCCATTTGTGCTTGGAACAGCGCCCAGGGCTGGGCTGTTTCCGTCACCGCCGGCCGCTGAAGCCGCCGCTGTCGAAGACCCATTGTCTATAGTACCTGCGGGTGCAACAATCGTCGAGAAGATGCCGGCGCCGTTTCCGTTCGTTATACTTGGAGAGGCACCCGTGGCTGTACTGCTCGCTGCCACCGCACCCCCTGCCGAAGACGCTTCCGCTGCGGCTCCTGTTGTTGTTGTTGTCGTTCCTTCTACCCCGGCTGTGACCGAGGCTGTGGCTAAAGTGGCGACTACACCGGTATCGGCTTGAGAGGCCTGTATTGGTACAGGTGTAGGCTGTGCTTGTGCTTGGGCCTGGGGGAAGAGGCTGCAGGGACATTTTGAGAAGTGGGAAGTGCAGGGGTTGATGTGTCAGGGGGAGAGTCGGTCGTGGGTTCTAGCCCTTCTGGTGCAGCGCCCACATTCGGATCTTGTGTTGAAGTGGCAATGGTCGTGGACTGAGAGTTGAAGATGTAGATGTAGAAGTAGATATAGAGATAGAAGTATAGGTAGAGGTAGTTGCTGTTGATGTCACCAACATAGATGTAGTCGTCGTACTATCAGTAATCGAGGACGAAGCCGTCTGCGCCGCGTTTGGCGTGGCCTGCGCATTGCCTCCGCTACTATTGTTCGCCGCGGAGGTTGCGGCGCTGCTGCTGCCGCCGCCACCGCCACCGCCGCCGCCACCCGCTCTTGGTACGGCTGTGCATCTTTTGCCGTTGATGCTCGTGACGAACTGACCAGAAGCGAGGTTGGCATTGGTCGACATTGTAATTGTCGTTGCCTCGCGGTTCGCGTAAACGGTGGGTAGAGGAGGAGACAAAGCAAAAAGTCGTCGAATATCGCTGTTTTCTGTGGCCGTGTCCAGACGAGCCGTATCGTGAGAAGCCGTGAACAGTCGATGTTCGGCGAATAATTTGGTATACAAACAGGCTATCGGCACCAGGCGAGTCCAGTCGCACGAAGAGAAAGAAAGAAGAACAGAAAGAAAGTGGGCCTCGTAGGCCAAGCTCAGTTGAATACGATCATAAAAGCTGATCGCGAGAGATATGGCGAAGGAGAATGAAGAGCGGGAGCCGGTATGGTTTCCTCTGCTGGGCGGAGAAGTATAGACGAGGACGTTAAAGCAGACGGCTGGCTGGAGAGGAGGCGAAGACAGAAGACAGGGATAGGAGACGGAACGCGGGAATGGAAACGGGACTTCTGGTGGCTGGAGTGTCGGGGATTTCAAGATGGAGTATAAGTGCGAGGGGCAACAAGGCACAGAAGGAAGGGGGAGAGGGGGAAAGAGGGAGGTCCGAGGAAGAGATTCGAGATGGCGGGACGGGATCCAGAGTCGTCGGCAAGACGAAACTGAGGGACTGCGAGCGCGATGCAGACCAAATTACAGATAGGAGAGTCGAGCAAGAGAGACGATCGTCGGGTGTGAAGGAAGCCAAAAGTACGAATCGAGAGAGAGGGCGAGAGCAGATGAAAGGCTGTCGAGTATGAAAAGGAAAAGACGGACAGGAAAAGTCCAAGGTTGAACAGAGGAGGCGACGGCAATCGAAACAGATGAGGCGGCTCAAGTCGAACAAGGAAATGCAATTCGAAAGGCGAGATATGGAAAGTCTTGAAGCAAACGATTAGGGCGCGATGAAGACGAAGGAGAGACCAGAGAGCCGGCAATGATGACGATGCAGTTAAATTGGCGAGACGCGATGCGTTAGTAGTCAGATTCGACGTAAAAAGGTTCGAAAGAGGGGAAAGATGAGGGCATGATTGAAAGTGAGAAAAAGAAGAAAAAAGAGTAGAGCACATCTGGAGAAGCACACACATGGGGAAAGGGCGAGGGAGACACCGCAACCTGCTGGCAGGAGGTCTGGAGGGAAGGCGTTTCGGAATCGTCAAGACCAGGCTGCTCTTTCCCTCTTTTCTGCCACTCTTGCCACTCCTGCCCGTTGGCTCTGTTGGCTCTTTCCTCGCAGTCTCCACGGCGGACAGGCTGCAGCTAGTAGATACAGCTTCTACAGCCTCTACAGCTTCTACTTGGGGACCTTCACATGGACACAACAAGCACAGAATAGTCAACGTCGAGGGGGTCAAGACATGGAGAGAAGACGGGCGCCAACGAGAAAGGGCATCGCCAAAGAGGAGGGGCCGAGGGTGATGTGTCTGCAGGATTGATCGTTGTTTGACAGTCCAGACAACACGGGATTGGTCACATTGCTCAGGTCCCTGTCGCAGACCCTCGAGAGTGCAAAGGGGAGAAACAGAGGAGACAACGCTTTCCTTCATTGCCACTGTGGCTCTGATCTCCGACGCTGAGAATGATGTCCGTACAAATGGGCGTGTTGGCTCATGACCTCCACACAGGGAAGAATAGGCGCCGTGTTTGTGCAGCCTGCACGGGGCGAGGTTGCGCTTTGACACACGGGACTCGCAACGGCCCCTATCCTGCGACACACCTGAGGCAAATATAGCGGGGCCGGGGTGAGGCAATGGGTCAGTTCGGTGATCGATTGCAGGTTTTGTTCAGTCCATCAGCCCAGATCTGGGTTGTGCTTCAGTTGTTCGATTGCTTGTCAACCTGGGATGTTGCTGTCGTACATGGAAGACTGTGGTCCTTGTACGAAAGGACTGGACATTGGCGGAGAGATAGTTCGCACCGGTGGATGGGAGGTTGGGGATTGGGTCCGAAGGAAAGAGATGATATCGACAGGTCCTCCTCGAGACTGTACAACTTGCTGCTAGGGGTCTCCTAGGATCCCATAGTGATACACGAGATGTTGCACAAGGGGGACGGCCCAAGTCAGCAACGACGGGCAGAGCCGCATCGCCACGTTGTCATGCGCCAGCCAGAGGATCCGTATGCCAAGGCACATGCTGTTTCGCCACCTGTTGGCCTCCTCTCGCGCGCGATACATCCAGGCTGGTAGCCAGGATGTCCTCTGCATCCTAAGATATGTGTCAGCAGGATATGGAGAGAAGGAAAGGGACATGGCAGATGAAGAAAAGGACGGCATCGCTCAAATGGGCTCAGTGTCAGCAGGTCTGCAGCACAACCGTCTGACGGCTGGCCATGTCAGAATCCCACGTATGCAATGCAAGCCACCGTCTCTCATTGCGACTTTCAAAAACAAGCCATCGCCGTTGTCGGCCGTGCGGGAGTGCTTGCCGGAACTGTTGCAAACTTTTCCAATCCCTCTGTGTCGCCGGAAGCATTTCTGCCGGATCAGCAGTCTTCCTATCGTGGTTCCCGACGACTTCCAAGGAAATCCGAGACTTCCAGCCCCGGTTGCATTTTAGGCTCTCGTTTCCCTTTGCAAGACGATCTGCGATTGTCAAACAATGCAACGAGGGCCGAACAAGGCCAGCATTTTTGCTCGAGCCGGCAGTCTTCCCTCCGAGTCGTGCTGTCTGCCTGTCTCTCGTCGAGAGTCTTTCTAGGCGAGATCCAGCGGGCTGGCATCCTTCAACAGCGGGACCTAAAGCTAGCTCCCGCACTGGCGGGAGCCATGCTGGAGACTTTTGCAGTATCGGTCAAGACCTTAAGGGCATCAGTCCGCGAATATGGCGAGGCGCAATTCGTGTACAAGTTGGCTGCATCATCCTCTTTCTGTGGCGTCCTTTACTTGCAGGTAAGATACTTCTTGGTATGAAGATACAGACTGCACAGTGAAATGTGCCTCCACCGCAGCCCTGTGCTACAGCACCAGTCGTGTCTTCCCGTCTCCTCATGTTGCTTAAGGCCCTCGCCGCCTTCGGACGCCAGGACTTGGCGACCTTACACGTCGTAGTGTTGCACTCTTCTCTCCGTACAATCGCGGTAAATGCCAAGATGTCGCTCTCTGTTCGCCTCCGAGGCACTTTGAACCAGAGCACCGCCACTTCTTCCAGTTGCTTTCCCAGCCAAAGACCATCACCGGCGAGAGTATTCTCCACAAGGGGGTATGCTAGGTCGCTTCTGCCTGCATGACTTGGGCGGTGAGCTGGCCGCAGATGGCTGCAAATTGAACAGAGTGCCAGCACAGCGCCATTGGCCTATGTGGGTAGCAGAGAGCTGTAGCATGCATAAAGAGAAAGGCGTGTGGTAGACGTGAAGCTGCAATGCTTTGGGCCACCAGCAAAGAAAGGCGTCGTTCCACATACATAGTACGCGAGACGAACCCAGTTGCGTGGTACTCGACTTGGCGAAAGCCACTGGGACTCGACGGTCGTGCAGCGTTAGTGGCGGCCGTTGCCCCATACTATATGGACTGGCGCCAACGGCCACGCAGCTTAGTGTATGATTCCCAGGAGAGGAAGGAGCCCAAGAGCGAGTCTCCAACAGGGCAGGGACGACCAAGCAAGAAGGTCACGACTGTTCCATCTTCTTCCCAGCTGCAGCTGCAATCGACTTCGTACGCATTTTCTGCCTCTTCGGCCCTCCAACATACTCCGTACAAGCATCAAGCCCCCCCGTCTGATCGTCTGATCGTCTGATCGCCCGATCGCCGATCGTCAGCAAACCGCGCAACACCTGCCAATCCACAAAGAGACCGCCGACAAGGCGCCCCTAATCCCAGCTCTATCGCCTCACCGCGCACGTACCATCACGGCCTTTCGTCTCTCTTCATCTCCCCTGTCCTCACCGGCCGTTCTGGCTTCGCATCCTCAAAGGCTTCGCGGTCTCGGCCTGTCCTCACGACGGGCTCGCTTTGCTGCGTTCTTTTACCCGTCCCCATTTTAGCCCTGCTTGTCCTTCCATCAGCAGTCATGTTTGGTAACATGCCCCTTTTCTGTAAGTCTGCCCCCTCGTTGACGTCCCTTCGCACATCCAGCCACCCCCTGAACTGCTCTTTTGTTCGACGACAGCGGCGACAGTCTCGCCTTGGATTCTGTAACTATTGTCTGTCTCTGCTTTGGCTCACGGCCTCCGCCTTGTCCGTTCTTTGGCTTCATTCGCGTTTATGCTTCTAGACACCAACGACTGCCGTGTCGAAGTATGTGCCCAGATATCGTCTTCCCTGCCCCGTTCGAGTCTTCGCATCCTCCGCCACCAGGCTGCCCACGAGTGGAGGTGCTGGTAGTGGTTGTCGGCCCTCTTCCGTCTTACCAATGCCCTTGATTGCTTCTTGCAGGCTCGCGGCGTCTTATCTGTCCAGCTGCTGAGTTTGATCGCCTTTGCATCAATGTCCTCCTCATGCTCCTGTCTCGGCTTCGCTACGGTCCGCCGCTGTTCTTGTCCTCTTCGCTCTTGCCCACCCATGCCCGTTGCCTCTCTTTGGTCCATTGCTCTGCCACCCGAACCTCCTCTGACCAAGCCATGCTACAGCCAATGCGCTTCCATCGACGCCGCCCAAAGATGTACCGCCGCCTACGCCCGTGAACTTTCCGCGCTATTTTCCCGAGTTGATTGACAACGGTGCCGGCGCTACGTCTGGCTCTGGTGCTGCATCTGGACCGGCTACAAAACTACCCTTGACGGCCATCCTCCAGACCGTTGTGCGGCCGACGGACGTCGGTCTCGAGCACTTTAGGGCTCTTGGCGTCCGTATCAGGCAAGACGCCGAGCCCACGGCCGTCATCCCTGAATATCACAGCATTGTCCCGGACTTTGCCACGTGGGACGACATATCGTACGATGATGCCCGCGAGCTCAACGAATCCACGCGGCGGCCCCTCAACAATGGCAACGATCCCCGGGCATCCAGACCTACCTGGATCGCAGACGTGAACTGTCCATTGACAACGGTGCTGCGTATCGGTCCGTGCGTCGGATGCAACCGTTTGCAACCCGGCCAGCCGGCCGTGCGGCTTGGCAATGCCTACCAGTTTTACCGCCATCTCGAGAGCTTCTCGGCCTATTGGGACGACATGTCAATGGCGCCGCTTCCGGTAAAGGGAGCGTCCAAATCGTCGGCTCCGGCATCAGACGGTGCCACTACGTCAAGCTCAAAGACAGCCGACGATCAGGGCGAGCAGAACGGCGATGCCGATGGCGGTGACGGCAATGAGAGCGGTTGCGAATCCGTCTCGTCCGCATCCTCCGCAGCGGTCACCACAGACTCGGAGAGCAAACCCTCGTCACCAGCCAAGGATGGCACACCGTCAGTCGCCGAGTTTCGGTTCTACCGGACCAACGCTGGTAGCCAAATGCCGCCCGAGTTCCGCCTCCATATCATCACAGCTTTTCTCAGCTCGTCGCCTACGACTTTGGCTGCAACGTCTCTGCGCCCCGGACGGAGCCACGTCTCTACCTCAACGCAGGGACGATATCGCCCGAAGAAGCGCAAGACGGACCGTCCGGGAGGGACGGGAAAGCCGAGGAGCCGGTACAGCCCCAAAATCAGCCCAAGGCAATGCAAGCGCCGAGGAAACCAAAGTCTCCCAGCTCGTACTTTTCTTCGGGCTGCACCTTTGTCTTCCGCACGCCCTTGGCGCGTGAAGCGGTCCGCGCCGGGTTTGTGGATGGCCCCTTGGCTGCCGTCAGTGCTCGCCATACCACGACCTTCTCCAGCTCGGATGAAGGCGCGGCGGACAAAGACTCGTCCATTGACCTTGCGCGCGAACTTATTGCGGCGCTCATCACAGCCCAGCACCGCGCACGCGAGGGCCGCGCGGAGCGGCGTATCGGCAAGGGCGAGTGGTGGGCACGAAGCCCCGCTGGGGCGGTGGCTTTGGCGGTCCATTGGCCGTGAAATCGACTCGGCGCCCAATACGGATGAACTCCTAGATAGCACCGAACAGCAGAGGGTGCCGGTACCAGTGCCAGTGGTGCCGGCGGTGGAAGCACGGGCGGCCCTGGCGGTAGCGCTGCCGGCCGTGCGTTGCCTCGGCCAGGGGGATTCTCCTCCGGAAGAGGCCGTGGTGGCCCCAGCAGCGATAACGGTAGCGGTGGACGGGCCAACTTGTTGGACGCTCTCGAATCCGCATCCGCCTTTCAACTCGACGGCGTGCCCGTCCGTAGCGCGGCGAAGAAACCACGCAAGGGCATGGCCATCTACGACAACTACCGCATGGTGCGTCCTCCAAGCTCTAGCTGGGACAAAAAGACGCGCTACGAGGCCATTGGCCGGAAAGCTGGCGCCGACTATGACGACATCTTTGTCGTGAGTGCGCTGTTCCATCACCTGTCCATTGTGCGCATGCGGGTACCCCAGCGGCTGCTGCTGGCACTCGACGGGGAGGAGGCAGAAGGTGAAGCCGTCCTGAATGCAAACGGGGCCGGCATCGAAGTGGTCCGCAGCCCTTGGTACGATTTCTTCAAGGTCGAGGACCGCCTGAAGGCTATGCAGCTATGTTGGGCCATGATGGCCTACTTGATGCGGGAGCAGGATATGGATGTCCAGATGGGTGATGCCTCCGGATTGGCGTGATAGAGCCGTGGGCCGGGCCATTGGAGACGGACAAAAACGGTTGCATTCTGTGTTGATCATGGCTCAACAAAGAAGCGGCAAGGCCGTCGTGTAAAGTCCCATACGGTCAACAGATCCTTTGGTAGCAAAAGATTGCCAAAAGCACAACTCGCAGGTTTCCATTCTGATTGGGGAACTGTATCTAGCTTGACGTCTATACTATAGAGAATGAGCCAAAGACGAAAAAATCCAAGAAATGCGCACAGTGGTGGCCAGACGAAATATACCGTACGGCCATCTTTTTCCCTTCCAATGAACCCAAAAAACAACCGATATACAAAGGAAGATATAAAATATAAATATGAGTTAATGGGGGTAAACAAGAATAGAAGGCACGAGATACGCAAACGAGAAGAGTCAACCCGCTTGGTACTCAAAAGGTTGGCTGCAAAGGCGAATCATTTGCCCGTCACTGCGCTCATGCATGGGCACATTTACATGACAAACAAGAGGTTCGTATCTGCGCCTCGGTTAGCTTGTGGCTTTCAAAGTACAACTTGGCGACATGGAAAGCAGCATAAGAGCAGGTAAAACACATGCTTGCAAAGAAGAGGCCATACCGAGAGGATGCGAACTTGATAGCTGGGCTTTTGAGTATAGCGAGAAGAGAGCTCATCGCGGATGCTGTTCAACAGCTGGACGTAGCTTTGCTGGGGGTTTTCTTGAGAGACGAGATGAAGGCCCACGACATGGCTCCGGTGGCTTGGGATGCAATGGTTGCGTCGGCACTGGGGACAGGTTAGTGATCGTGCAGCTCCTTCAGACGCGACCCGCCACCCCAGTGTCAAAGTCACGGCCTGTTTACCGGTATAGAGATAGTCCGTTTGTCTCCGACAGAAAGAGCTCGGACCAGCCAAACCAAACAAGACAAAGCCCACCAAAAAGCAAATCAAACACAGGGTATTCCAAGAGGGTGGTACGTACGATGTCTGGTCGTCCTTGCTGCCAGAAAGCATTATGACGTCGGCCGGCGACGTCTTGGTAGCAAGCGTACGAGCATGGGCCTCGTCACCACCCGTTGCCTTCTTGAAGAAGCCCATGATATTGTGGCAACACACCAAGATCGCCCTGGCTGTAGGATGAGATGACGTTGAGCAGACCCTGGCCAGCCTCCTTGGCCAAGTTGGGCTCCTTCAAGATGCCCTGCGTAGAATAGATATACGGCAGGTCAAGAGCCGTTCCGATGACACGAGTCGAAAATGGCGGTCAGGCGAACGCCAGCCTGCAGTGGCCGGACCATGATGCGGTGCATCTCGTCGTCGGTGATGTGGCTGTGCGTGCGGAAGTCGACGGGTAGATCACTTCGTCGTATCCGTCGTCCTCATCACCGTCGAGGTCTCGGGTCTGACCACGTGGCCAGAGTAGTGGAAGAAGAGCGAGTCGTTTGGTCTGGCGTCTTTGACCAGCCAGTGCATCGCGCGTAAAATGTTCTCCTTCGTCGGCTGGCTCATGGGGTTTTGCTGGTCATCGGTGAGGATAACCATGTCCTCCCGCCTGTAGCCAAAGTTTTCCACCAGGTACGATGACATGTTCCGGACATCGTTAATACAGCCACGGAGCTGTCCCCGCTGGCCGAAGTAGTTGATGCCTATCAGTAGAAGCCTTCCTCCGCCCGGTGCATTGTGAGTATTGGAAGTTGTAGCCGTTGGGAGCGCCGTTGCCGAACTGCTGTGGCGTCTGTGGCGGCTTGTGCATGTTTGGGTCGACAAAGGCGTTGGCTAGAGGTGTTAGGCAAAGCGGAAAATTGTACGGCGAGCTGCTCGTTCACCCAATTACTTACACTGCCGAGGAACACCATATTGCTGGTCGCCATTGAAGGGTGCAACACCATAGTGCTGTTGTGGTGGTGGCTGTGAAAAGGTCGGTGTTAACATCCTACAAGCGAAGCAAACTGCGCATGAGGTGGGAGATGCTCGGCAGACATGTGACGCTGGCATACCTGGTTGTAACCATACGGTTGGGGAGGCGGCTGATGGTACCCGTAAGCCGGGCCGCCAGGGCCTGGGGTAAATATCCATTAAACTGCTGAGGAGGACTGCCAAGATGAAATCAGTATGCAGCAGCTTAGAGCACCAAAACGATGCAAACAGAAGACAAGAATTCTGCGCCAGAGAGCCTGGCAAGCTGAACAGAGTGACGTGCGCAAGCTGATGAAACGGACGGGGTACTCACGGGTAGTAGCCCTGAGGCGGGAATGCGCCAGGCGGAGGCGCGCCGTAAGGGCCGTAGTTTTGTCCGGGTAACCAGACATGTCTGTCTTGTCTTGGCGACACTCGCCGTGTTGGAGATGGGTAAATGTAGAGCGTATGCGCGCGCAACGAAGCGGCACGACTCGATTTTGTCGGTCCTGCTGGCAAAAAGAAGGGAGGCGAAGAGCTACAGTGCCGTCGTGGTAGGTCGCAAGGCCCCTTGATTGGTAGAGGGCGTGTCGGAGCAATCGGGGCGGTTCGACGAGTGAGAGACTCGAGGTACTTGAAGCGATTGATGGCTGTATTGCGAATGTAGCAGCTCAGATTAGCTCACGAAGCGACGATGCAAACGGAGAGCTCTCGCGTGGCAAGCTTGGCGCCGGAAGTTAGCACGCGTGTGTTGCAAGATGGAAAGAAACAACTGAAAGTGGCATTGAAGGGCGGTAGATATTCCAGTCTGTCCGGATGCACTGGATGGAGCAATATTGGAGCCCTTGAGCAAAGGCGGAAAGGAGGGTCGCAGTAGTCAGTGCAGATGGGGCCCAGGGCTGAAGGAGGAGGAAGGACAGGCAAGAAGACCGGCGCCACTAGCTGCGAAAGGGACATTCCATTCGGAAACCAAGGGAATATAATGTCAAGGGTTATGGTGGGAACAAGAGGAGCAGAGCTTCAGCTCACGTCCAGAGAGCAAAGAGGAAGACGGCCATACGCATCGCCGTCTAGAAGGCTGAAGGCTCCGTAGACATCAGGGCTCAGCAGAAATGCAAGACACAGCTGGCCAGAGCATCGGAGGGGAGTGTGTTGGGAGGAGAAGGAGGAACGAGAGCCACGGGGGTGCAAGTCAGAAGTGCCACTCTGAACAGACCAGGATTTGAACATCTGGTAGCAGCGGAACATGAAGGGGCCCGTGTGGAGGGAATCACCCTATAGGGTTGGCAGGTCTGGCGAGGTGTGTAGAGCTCAACAAAGGACTGCAAACAACAGACACACAGACACTTACAACGAAGACTCGGAGGACGGACGACGCCCGGAGAAGGTCCGAGGGCGTTTGGTGCCGAGGAAGGCGAGAGAGGAAAGATGAATGTGTATCAGCAGCTTCTTTGTGTAGCTGACAGGAAGGGTGGTGAGACGGCCGTGGTCTAGGAAAAGGCGAAAAGGCGGGAGTGTGGCCGTGGGCGCTCGGGGTGGTGGCAGAGTCGGAGTCGGCGAGTCGGCGAGTCATACGCGCGTGAAGGCGAGGCGAAGAGAGATGCGCGACGGCGTGAGCAGAGTGAAAAGAGGAGAAGAAGAGAACGAGCGTGGTGGGGAGAGGTGCGAGAGGGATGGCTGTGATTGGTGGCGGTCAGGTCAGACAAATTCGGACGATAGACGGACCAGAAGGAAAGAGCAAAGGTGTACGACAGGCAAGAGCTCTGACGCTTGGCGATGCAATAAAAACAAAACAAGAAGGAAAAAAGGAAAGGAAGCAAGAGCAATGGAAGGCCGTACGGCAAGAGTCCTGACTAGCGACAGGGACAGGAGCAGGAAAGAACCCCAGTGCGGGAAGACAGACAAAAGGAGGAACAGCACCACGGAAGACCACTAGCGACTTCCGGCCGATGGCACCAGGCCAACGCGATTGGGCAGTAGCGAATGAAGGTGAACGATCTGCTGCGGCGGGTTGCGGCTTCCCTTTGTGTCGATGCTCGTACAAGGCAAGGAACCGTCCGTTGGAACTTTGGAGACTCGTTTCGTCCCTTTCTGGCCGTTCCTCTTGATGGCCTTTGCGTCGTCTTCTGCTCCTTTTCTCTTCTTTTAGACGGAGGGTTCAGCAAGAAAAATCGAAATGGGCCGCCAGTACGAGTACTTCGTACAGCCTTTGTTCTTAGGTGGGCAAGACCAGCTGGACAGGAGGGGCTTTGCTCCACGCTTGCTCCGTAGTCAGGCTGTCTCGAACGGGAAAGAACGACGGTCTGCAAGCACGGCGCTAACAATCTCACAGTTAGCGTACTCGTATGTACTTGTACTTGTAGCGTGTGCAGCGACGGAGCAGGTTTCTGCCCTGTACGGTCTCCATAGTGTGGACTGCCCGGAACAGGTACATACTGACACCTGCAGCATATCGAGTCGGCAGTGATACTTTGTATTGGACGAGCGTCCGCTCGCACGCCGTAACAGTCCAGTCGCGGCTTCCTCAACAAGCGCAGTATGACAACATTGCGACAACTTCGTATTCTGCCATCAAGAGTAGGCGCTATGGTGCATGGCACCTTCCCCTGATATGACATCGAAACCTACCATGCATCCAGACTGAATTGCGTCTTCCTTTTGCTTCTGTTCCTTACAAAGGACATGCTGCCGAGGCTGGGCACAACTACAAACCCGCCTGTGCCCAACGTCGCGCTATTGCACGGCTGATCAACAGAGAGCTCCGGCCGCGCCCCCGGCAACGTGAGGCGGGAGTCGGGCGCGTGCAATCTCCCGCCCGAGCAGATCCCGTCTCTTCAGGGCAGACAGGCGACTGCAAATCAACACACGAGACGCGCACAGCTTCGTAAGTCATCAACGCATCCCGATAGGACGGCGAGTGGGGTGGTGGTCTTCAGAACTGTGGGTTCCGGCTACTACCCCAGACAATGTGACGAGACAGTATCGGGACAGTGCCATAACGACGTCAATGTGAAAGCCAGCGCTCACGAGAGGCCGAATAGCCAGGAACCAGCAACGACCTACAAGTACGAGTACAAGCAACACGCCGTCGGCCGTGTGGTAGCTTGGAGAGATACTCGTACAGCCTCACGCCAGCGGTCCCTGCACGCTCGGCAGGGCAGGCTGTGCACGCCAAGTCCCGCAGACACAGCGGTACGTCCGACCCTCGTGCCACTAGCTTCAAAGAGACAGGGACATGTCTGTGCGCAGACACATCCTACGGAGTAGAACGACAACACATACCAAGTACAACCAGATGGGAAACTGGCCGTGTCACAGCCAATGTGTGCCTCGTTGCGAAAGCATGTTGGGATGCGGGCTCGCACAGTCAATGCAAGCCCCAATTCGACGACTTTGGCTTTGCGAGTATTGGATGGCTTCGGATATGCTGGGCAAACTATGTTCCATATGCACAGTGTTGGAGCCTCCCGAACGCTTTCGGCTTGATGCCGGGAAGGCGAACAGCTGACAACCCTTGTCCAATGGGCAGTTGTCCAATCATGCTATGAATCATGACGGGACCGCACATGGGCTAGGCCGACTTAGTTGATAGTGCCGTGTCGACACCACGCGGCAGCGCCCACTTGCGGGCCACACCGTGTGTGTTTCTCGTGGACGACAAAGCAGACCGTTTGCCTCCTGCTTTTACGTTGCTTCTACGGTACTTCGTACGAAGTCCAC
Source organism: Sporothrix phasma (assembly GCA_016097075.2). Taxonomy (NCBI): domain Eukaryota; kingdom Fungi; phylum Ascomycota; class Sordariomycetes; order Ophiostomatales; family Ophiostomataceae; genus Sporothrix; species Sporothrix phasma. The sequence continues at coordinate 633,180 of JADMNG010000010.1, read as the reverse complement.
GACAAAGCAAACCCGAGCGAGGTTCCACGTAAAGTTAAACAGGCCAGCGCGTGTGGAAGAGGGACACGCATTCAGGTATCGAGGCTGTCGGGCTGCCAAATCGCCAGAGTCATTGTGATGTGGTATGAGGATGACAGGGACGCGATCATTGTTCAGCTGCCACGCGACAGGCAACATACGAGTACATTACAATGCTGCGTGCATGCTCCGAGCCCGTACCCCTACGACGAACGACAGATCGTATTGCATTTCTTACAGGGCAAGACGTATCCTCTACGACGTGTGGTGATATTGTATCCTGACTAGCGTCCGTCAGCCTTGTTTCTTGCCGGCCTCGGGCTCCATCTGAAAAGTGCAGACCACGGACGGCAGCTCGCCATATGACGATGCAGAGTTGCACTTCGGCCCTGGTGCAGTAGTAGTCTGCACATGCTGATGCACGGTACCGTATCTTTCAGGATAGCACCGTTGATTGAATAGTGGCTCCTTGTGCTAGTGCCGGGCGTTGTTCCACCGCGTCTAAGCCACTTTTTCCGGGGAATGCCGCCAGTTTTTTCAGCTCATCTTGCACGCCAGAACGCCCGCAGCACACGTTGCCAATCGTACTGGGTCATCGCCGCAGTCAACATGACCTTTCATCTGGTAGAACAGGGCCAGGAACAGAAAAGAAACAGCACATGCGCCAAGATCGAGGCTCAACACGTCATGCGTCGGCTCGAGCGGCCTCACAATGCCATGTCCAAAGCTACTGGAACCAAACAAGCAGACTTTGACAACGGGCCGGTGGCTGGTAAGATGTGCCTTGGTGATCCTTCTTACCACGCCGACCATCGGCGGATCGTCTTATTATTTCAGCTGGCCAAATCGACAAGGGCCCCAGACAAGTCGATCCATCCATGCGCATTCGCTGCAGGTGCCCCATCGTCATGTTCATCTCAAAAGTGTCTCGCCTACCAACTGATGTCATGCAGCAGTCATTGGTGCTACTGGGAGGCATTTGGCACATGCATAGCAGATAGCACGAGCACCGAGTCCGTGTCTGGAGCGTGCACGCCGAAACAGGGGTGGCAAGCTGGCCACTGGCTTGCAGAAGATAGTGAGCCTCTGTCGATATGGCATACGAGTTCAACTGAAGCACATAATAACCGCAGCGCTAGTGCAGGAGCCAATGCAAAGGAGACAGGACAACACAAGTTGGCAGTTGGCCGAGATGCAAAATTGTGTGGGATGTGGATGCTAGCCGAAAGCCATATGGACCAGAACAGAATATCAAAAACAGCGAAAAATACAAATTCTCACGAGAATCCAAGACAGCTTAAACAAGAGGGAATATGCGAAATGCAGACCGGAGCAAATGAAAAACAAACAGACCAATGACAAACTGGTTCCAAGCCAAAACAGCACTCAAAAACTCCCGAGAGATGTCCCAAAACCATACACCGAAAAGAACCGCGAATGCTTATGCCTTTTCCATTGTGCTCTCCCTACCGCACTGTTGCTCATGTGTCGACTACCGCCTCTACCCGGACGATGCCACCGTCGCCAGCTGCACTCGCCATGCTGCCCGCATCTGCTGCATCCGTTCCGCCTTGCGGACGCCCTCGGCCGCTGCTGCTAGCCGTTGCCGCGTCGCTTCGTGCTGGGCCCACATGCCGGCCGAGCGCTGTATGCGCACCATGAACTGCACGGCCAGGGCCACACGGCGTAGGGATTTGCGGGCTGACTTGACCACGAGGGCCTTGCTGCTCGCCGCCGATTCAATGCTTGTCGACTGAAGAGCGGGCTGCTTGACACCCAGCTGTTGCAAGATGCCCTGAAGCATCTGTAGATCTGCCTTATTGCTGTGGGACTGTTAGTAAGGGGTATCACCCAAAAAAAGGGACAGAGGAAGAGAAATGAGGTGAGTGCGGGGACGACGTACCAAGCAATGCGCATCTCCAGATCCTGGGACACCAGTTGCTTGCCCAACACGGCACCGCTCCGCAGCCGGGCCTCGCGCTCCCACCGCGCCTGCATCCAGTCGATCTGCATGCCGAGGCCACGCAGCTCCTTCCGATGGCGGATACTCTGCTCCTCGGAAGCGCGCACCAACACGTCGGTGTCGGCATTGCCGTTGTGCCGGCTCACCGAGGCAGCGGCCAGGACAAGCTCACGCGTATTGGTTGGCGCGTCGCTGTTTGTGCCGTAGTGCATCGCGGCTCTGGTCTTGCTAGCCGCCTCCTGGAGATCGTTCACCGCACGCTGGAGGCGTTCGGTATCCGCACGGAAGGCAGCCCGCTCACTGCGTGCACGATCGAGCTTGGCGCGAAGAGCCTCCTCGGAGCGTATAGCCTCATCCAAGGCTGTCCGGTGGTCCCGTAAATCGTGCTCGAGGGCCTCGGCCTCAACCTGCGTCTTGCGCAGCATGGCGTGCAGATTACTGCGCTCCTCGCGGCTCATCTCGCTCGACGCAGACTCGGAGTCCGAGCCGGCATTGTTATGTTGCGCATCGGCTAATGCTAGCGCAAGCTCGTCGCGCTCGTGCCTGTACCGCTCGAGCTTCGTCTGGACTCGCCGAAGTGCCGCTTCGTGTGTCGACGCCGCCTCAGCAGCGGCCTCTTGAGCCTCGTCGAGTGCCTGCTCCAAGATGGCGCGCTCTTCCTCCACCTCGCCAACCCGGACTTCAAGCTCATCCACGGATGCCGCCGACGATGCTGCGCTTCGTTCAGATTCACGCAGGGTTCGCTTCATTTCCGCAACAGACTGGTGCGCTGCCAATACTTGCTCACGGAGCTGCGCAACCTCAGCCTTGTGTGCCGCGATGACGACGGCGACATGACAGAGCCGACGTCTTCCGTGGCTTCCGGAGAGCCCATCAAGCGGTTCAGGTCGGCCTCATGTTTAGCGCGCTCGAGGTCTATTATCTGGCGCCGAAGTGATTTGACAGCTTCCTTGTGGGTAGCCTCGCGCTGTAGATACTCGCGCTCCTTGGCACGGGCAGCTGACAGGTCGCGGCGCAATAGAGACAATTCGCCGGTATTAGTGTCGTCATGACCGGCCCCGTTTGCTGATGGCGGCAGTACTGCTGCTGTGGCTGCGGCGACCTCGTAGTCCTCGATACGCCGCTCAAGGTCACGGATCGTGCGCCTGGCCGCCTGAAGCTCTTGGCTTTCCGTGGCCGAATTGCGCAGGCGCATGCTCTGGAGCTGGCGCACCTCCTGGCCCAGCCGTTCCTCCTCGTTGGCCGCCTTCTCCAGCTCCTCTTCGAGCGTCGTCTCCAGGGACTGGCATTGATCAGCTAGAGATTTATTCTCCTCCCGCAGGCGCCGGACCTCACTGTCGAGCTTCATCTTGGCAGTCCGAAGATCTATGCGCTCTTGATCGACACGGAATGTCTCTCCCTCGTGCTGCTGAGAGCGACGCAGCTGCTCTTGGATCTCATCCCGCTCCGCTCTCGTTTCGGTGAGCGTAGCACGGAGGGAGTGGAGCTCGATGTTGATGTTGGCGAGTTGGGTTTGCAGCCCCTGCTTTTCCTTGGTGATCCTGGCCACACTGGCTGCCGATTCTGTGATCTGTGTCCGCATGCGGTCGATTTGTTCTCTGTGCTGCTGTGCAGTGCTGGCAGCCGATTCTTGCAGGGCTGTGACGGCAGCTGACGGAGATGTCGCATTGGCGCCACCTGCACGCAACGTCGCGAGCTGCTTTTTAAGAGTATCGCGCTCCTCCTCGGCAAAAGTCTTGTCCTGGCGGGCTTGCTCAGCCTCGCGCTCACGCGAACGGTGCAAAGCCTCGACCTCACCCTCGAGCCGCTCGCACTTGTTCTTTGCGGTCTCGCTAGCGCGCTGTGAAGAGCGAAGCTCATCACGCACCGAGGCAAGTTCCTTGCGAAGGCCATCTAAAGTCCCTTGCCGTGTGTCGAGCTGCATCTGCAAGCTCTCTAGCTGGCGTCGTAAGACACCCTCCTCTGACTCGTGACGCATACGTTCGCTATCCATTAGCTCCTGCAGCTGCGCCTCTTTGCCAGATAGAGCACCTTCAGTTTGCCGAAGCCGGTCGACTGTCTGTTGTAGTCGCTTTCGTTCGGACTCCAGATGCTCACGATCCGTATCCCACTTCTCGCTGTCGATGTCGTAGAGATGCTCCTTTTCGCTAATTTCTGTCTGAAGGTTTATGATGTGTTTGTTGAGGCGCTCCATCTCGGCCTTGACTTGGACGCCCAAGTCTTGCTCCACTTCCAAGGCGTGTTGGCGCTCCATTTCGAGGTCATTTTCCAGCTGAGCCACTGCCTTTTGCAGCCGAGACACATCACGCTGCAGGGTTGCAGACTCGTTCGCCAAGGTATCGTGACGAGTCTGGAGAAGCGTCTTTTGGTCGAGGGCCATGTTGAGGTCGGCATGGGCTTCCTTCAGCTGCGATGTCGCAGCTAGAGCCTCTCGCTCAGCTGTGTCGCGTGCTTGTCGGGAATCTTTGAGCTTCAGCTTCAGGTCTTCAGCTTCCTTTTGCTGCTCCTCGTGTTTCTCTTGGAGCTGCGAGAGCTCACGCTGGGATTTGTCGACCTCACCCTGCAGCCGCCCCACCTTTCCTCGACTTGGCGGGACAGTCCCTTGGTGTGGACAGACTTGTTGGCCATCTCCTCCTGCAGCTCCTCGAGGTCCTCCTCGGCCGCTTCCTCTCCGTAACTGCCTCGTCCAATCTGTCCTTCATGTCGTCGACCTGCTGTTCAAGGCGCCTGATATCTGCCTCCAGGTCCTCAATTGTTTCCCTGGCCTCGTCCAGCTTCTCGCTGGAGTTGGCCTTCTCCTCGAGTTCAGCTATACGCTCTCGATTTTCCTCCATACGGGCCTCCATTGAGACCTGCAAATCTTCGAGCTCGTCTTCCTTTTGTGAGATTATACGGTCCTTCTCGCGCAGGTCCGCTTCAAAGTCCTCGATTTCGTCGCGTGCCTTTTCGTTTTGCTTGTCGACCTGGCGCTGAAGCTCTTCGATATCCGCATCTTTGGCCGCCAGTTCGTCACGCAGGCGCTCCAGCTCGGAGCGGAGGCCCTCATCGGCTTGCCGCGCCTCCATCTTCTCCTGCATGCTGAGCATCTCCTGCCGATAAATCTCAAGATTTTGTTCCGCCGAGATGAGCAGTTTTTTGCATCGCTGGAGTTCGCGCTGCAGTGTGACTTTGTCCACCTTGAGCTCGGTGTTCTCCTTAAGGGCTGCATCGCTAAATCCGGGGCCAGCTTTGCGAAGGGCCTCCTCAAGGAAGTGAATCTTTAGTTTGAGACCAAAATTCTCCTTTTCGATCCTATCGATGACGTTCTCCTGCTCCCGAAGCGAGAGCTGGTTCCCGTCTTGTAGCGGGCCCCCAATATCGTTGTCGCCGCGTGGCCGCACAAATAGGGGGTTGAAGCGATGCTGCTGCTGTCAATATGTGGTAACGGCGTGCTCTCGACATAAGACATATTGCGCGAAACGCCAAAGCTGCTCAAGTCCATGGCACCGGGGACTGGGATAGTGGTGCTGTCTTCGTCTATTTTTCCGAGCGAGAAAGGAATTGCGCCGGCCGCGCCATTCTCCTTGCCGCGGTAGCCGGGTCGTGCACTGTTTCGTGTCGCCGATTTGAGAAGCGGCGTGAACTCGACACCGCCAATGCCCTCGGGCAGGTTTTGCCGGTTGCTGAAAGGTGCGCGTGCTGCACCGCCGCGTGGTGTCCGCAGATTTGGTTTGCCGCCATTGCGTATCTGGTCGAAGATATCGCCGTCTTTTGTTGGTGAATGAAAGGTCATCTCTTGCGAGACGTCAAAGTCCGGGGGTCGTTCAAGGTAAGTCGCGTCGCCAGCATTTGTTCGCGGCGTGTCGAGGCCCCGAGGCCGGGGTGTACCATGTTGAAGATGACTGGGGCAGAGAACGCTCTGCCGCGAGGTTTCTGCGTGCGTGTCGTTGTCGTATGAGAGGGCGTCGAGAGTGGGATGGTGCCAAGGGAAGAGAGAGAATGCCGATAATGTCGTCAAATCATGAGCGCAAAGAGTTGTATACGCGTTGTTGTGTCGGATTTGACGCGAAAAGTGGTATATGAGGGTGTACGCGCTGCAAGACCAAGCGAACAACCAGAAACGCAACGGTCGTGAAAGTCGTAAATACTGAAGGGAATAATTACTGAATGGGAGTGTCGATGAATTGGATCCGTCAATTTGCTGCTTCGTATGTCCAAGGGAAAAGTGGTGTGGATACCTTTACGTTGGGACCCACTTTGCGGCGCGTCGGTGTGTGTTTACATCTTTCCCAGTTTGGCTAGCGTGTATCTGCCCATTCCCCTCCTCGTGATCTGAACCGAGTAGAGTTGTATCACCTGACTACGCGTGCTTTCCGAGTTTACGGGAAACAAGGCAGACGCGTCCATTGACTCGGTCCTTCCGTCTCGCCACAGCAGCCAAAGACCTCCGGCTGAGAAACGGGTCACGATTCAGGGAACGGCCAATTTTTTAGGCCGTCTTTGTCTCTCTCTCTCTCTCTCTCATTGACACGTCAACTCCAATCGATCTAACAGCATGTAAGTTTGCCATGAATGCTCGCATCAACCAATGCTATGTTGCCATGATTGCTGGCATATACTGACATACGGACCATGACAGGGCCACCGTGGCTCCTATCCGCAAGGGAAGCCGACCGCTGTTGGCAAGCACAACAATAAAGAGAACATCCCGCGTGGCCGCTTCCCTCCTCCTAAGGCCTTCGATACTCTCAACAAACCTTTCCGCTGCCCAGGATCATCCACTTCGAGTCCGGCTACTGACCGGCCAGCGAGAAAGCGCAAGCGGGTCGACTACAAAGGCGCTGACGGCGGCGAAGATGGAGACAAACCCTACACAAACGAGGACCGTCTTGCATTGGCGACACGAGAGGCCAACAAGTTCCCGGTCTTCCGCGTGCTGGACAAAGAACAGGCTTTTAGTAAAGTCTTTGTTGTCCCGCTGATCAACAAGTCCACTGCTGCGTACAACCCCAGCCGACCAGCTCCAGCCCTGGGTATGCGTCTGGGCCGTGCTTTTGTGGCCAAGCCGCTACACGACCCTGCTGGCGAGTTTTCGATTGTTCTTTACGATCCCACTATTGACGACAAACCAAAGGAGAAGACGCCCGAGGACGTCGAAGCTGAGAAGGCAAAGGCGGAGGCCCCGAAAGTTGAAGTGCCTCTCGTCCACAAGAGCTTAGCCGAGATTTTGGGCATCAAGAAGCAGGTGCAGGAGGAGAACCCGCGCGTTCCTGTCGTGATTGACCCCAAGCTAGCCAAGATCCTGCGGCCTCACCAAATTGAGGGTGTCAAGTTCATGTACAAGTGCGTCACCGGCATGATTGACGAGAAGGCAAACGGCTGCATTATGGCAGACGAAATGGGTCTGGGAAAGACGCTGCAGTGCATCACATTGCTATGGACACTACTAAAGCAAGCGCCGGAAGCCGGCAAGACGACGATTCAGAAGGCCATTGTGGCTTGCCCGTCCAGTATGGTACGCAGCTGGGCTGACGAGCTCGACAAATGGCTCGGCAAGGGCACCATTAATCCTTTACAATTGACGGCAAAGCTTCCAAGGAGGAGCTATCGCGGCAGCTTCGCCAATGGGCCATTGCGAGCGGACGTGCTGTCACGCGGCCGGTCATCATTGTCTCTTACGAGACGCTGAGACTGAACGTGGACGAGCTCAAGAATACAAAAATTGGACTCATGCTTTGTGACGAGGGCCATCGCCTAAAAAATGGGGATAGTCGTACCTTCAACGCTCTCGACAGCCTGCAGGTGTCACGGCGCATCATTCTCTCTGGTACCCCGATTCAGAACGACTTATCAGAGTACTTTTCTCTGGTCAGCTTTGCCAACCCTAACTTGTTGGGCAACAGACTGGAGTTCCGCAAGCGGTACGAGATCCCAATCTTGCGGGGCCGTGACGCAGATGCCGACGAGGAAGACCGCAAGAAGGGTGACGAATGCCTGGCTGAGCTTCTCACCATTGTCAACCGCTTCATTATTCGACGCACCAACGACATTCTATCCAAGTACCTGCCTGTCAAGTACGAGCACGTTGTGTTCTGCAATGCTGCTCCTTTCCAGCTCGACTTGTACAACTACTTCATCACCACACCGCACATTCAGGCCCTCTTGCGCGGCAAGGGCAGCCAGCCGCTCAAGGCTATCAACATTTTGAAGAAGCTTTGCAACCACCCAGATCTGCTCGATCTTGCAACTGAGCTACCCGGGTCAGAGCGCTGCTATCCGGAAGACTACGTACCCAAAGAAGCCCGTGGTCGGGACCGCGAGATCCGGTCCTGGTACAGTGGTAAAATGCAGGTGCTAGACCGGATGCTGGCGCGGATTCGGGCCGATACCAACGACAAGATTGTGCTGATCTCCAATTACACGTCGACCCTCGATCTCTTTGAGAAGCTGTGTCGCCACCGCGGGTACGGCAACCTGCGACTCGACGGCACCATGAACGTCAACAAGCGGAAGAAGCTAGTGGACAAGTTCAACGACCCCAACAGCGAAGAGTTTGTCTTTTTGTTGTCGTCCAAGGCTGGCGGTTGCGGTATCAACTTGATTGGTGCCAACCGGCTGGTTCTGTTCGACCCGGACTGGAACCCAGCCGCAGATCAGCAGGCGCTGGCGCGTGTGTGGCGTGACGGCCAGAAGAAGGACTGCTTTGTGTACCGCTTCATTACGACTGGCACGATTGAGGAGAAAATTTTCCAGCGCCAGAGCCACAAGCAGTCGCTGTCGACGTGTGTTGTGGACTCGGCCGAGGATGTGGAACGCCATTTCAGCTTGGACGGCCTCAAAGAGCTGTTCCAATTCCGCGGCGGCGGTACGACGACAAGCGACACCCACGATACGCTAAAGTGTAAGCGGTGCCGGCCGGACGGCAAGCAGTTTATCAAGGCACCAGCCATGCTGTACGGTGACACGAGCACGTGGAACCACTTTGTCAACGAGGGTCTCAGCCAGATCCAGGATCTGCTTCTTCGGCAGGAGTGTGGTGACGAGGTCGTTTCGGCTGTTTTCCAGTACATTTCGCACTGAAAAGCGCTTGTTGATTTGTGCTTCTCTCTTTTCCGTTTCTCTTTCCATCTTCTCGCTATTTATGCATCATGGGAAAGGCGTTAGCATGGCGCGATCGGAAAACGAACCTTGGAGCGAGACACAGTTGCGATGAGAGAGCGTGAGGCAAGAGACCGGCTGAGAGGCAATGTGTGTTTGTGTGTTTAGTGGTTTGCTCAATATAAATCCTCACACCCGGGACTGTTGCTTAATGTGTATCGCAGTATTGTTTTTTAGTTCAAAGACTCAACATTACTATTCTGTTTTAAGTAGACAAAAATAAAGAGCCGAGCCCCAATCGAAGCAGATGCTTCTGATGTCCAGCATTTTTCTCTCCCTTTACAGCTCGTCTCGGTCATGCTTCTTTGCCTCTTCCTTCGCCCCTCCTCCTTGCTGCCACTAAGTGGCTTTTGCTGGCTCGCTCCGCCGTCAGCACTGACACGGACTGGAGGCGGTGCAGTGTCCAAAGGAGACGACCTGCCCTGGCGGCGCCGCTTGGCCAGCGCGGCAATCTCGTCGTCGTACACGGTCCACTCGGGAACCTGGCGGCGCGCACGATCCAGCTTGGGCTCTTTGGTCTGTGGGTTGTTGCACAGGTCAATGGTCTTGGCCGTCGTGAGCGCCTCGTCGCTGCACCACGTCTCGCACCACAGCCAGTCCTGGGGCAGGCTGAAGATGGGAATCTTAAACTGCATGTGGTTGGGCAGGTCCTGGTCCAGGTTGGCCAGACTGTTGGGGTCGGCGGACAGCGTGTGGTAGGTCTGGCGCAGACGGTCGCCAGCTGCCAGCTCGCGGAAGCGTCGCAAGTCGACGACATAGAGGGCCGAGATGTGGTATGGCTGACCGCGCAGGTAGTTGTTCCAGTAGCCCTGCTTCCAGAAGCGGAAGCCCTCCATCTCGGTGCGCGAGTCGCACATGGGCGTGAAGCCGTAGGGCGCTCCCTGCAGGTCAAGCTGGACGAGGTCGTACATGTCAGTGCGCACAATCTGGTCGGCGTCGACAAAGATGACCTTGTCCAGCGACAGCGGGAAGAGCACGTCCAGGAAGAGGATCTTGTAGCCCCAGATCTCGCGCTGCTTTTCCTTTTGCTGGCGCAGCCAGTGCGGCCACTTGTAGGTGACCATCTCGTACTGGAAGCCATACGCCTCGGCCAGTGTGGGATGAAGTCTTTGAAAGACGGCGACAAGAACTGCTCGATAAACCAGAACTTGACGGTGTGGTTCGTATGGCGCATCACGCTGACCATCATGATGTTGAGCATGCGCTCGTACAGGTGACCGCTGGCGACAGAGAAGATGTTGATATCGGCCTGCGCCTCCGAGGCAGCAACAGCCTTGTCACCGTCCTTGCCCTTGCCCAGGATGCCCTCGGCGAACTTGAGACCCTTGGCCACGTAATCCAGGGCGCCACCCTGAGCCGATGGCGCGCCGTCCTCGTTGAGGATCTCCTCCTTCTCCATGCCGGGCTTGCGGACCAGGCGCGGATACAGCGTGGTGCCCTGGAAGGTCATGAGTGCGACGTCGGTGCCTTCGTCGCCTGGCATGGGAACAATGCCCTTGGAGCCAACGCTTTCGATGGAGTAGATGTCTGAGCTGCGGCCTTCATGGATCTTGATGTTGTAGTAGCCTGGTTCGCCTTGAATTGAAAGTAGCCAGATTGGCCATAATAAGGGTGTCGGCAAAGTGCTCGTCCTTGTTCGGTACCGAGAATCAGTTGGGCGCCGCGGGGTGCCTGCCCGCCACGCTCCTGCGAGTGACCCTCAATCAAGATGTGCTCCAGCTCGTAGGTTGCCTCCACGTCGGACTTGACTGAACTCAGCTTGATGTTGTCGAGATCATGCACTGACACCTTTGGTGCGACCAGCCAGGCGGGTGGTACCTCCATGCCCAGATTTAGGAGCGCCTCAGACGGCAGGCCGTTGAACTTTGCGCCAAGTGCCTTGACCTTGCCGGTCTCGTCGAACAGTGGCGCCGGCTCAAGGACCGAGCGGTAGAAGCGCTTCACAGGAAGCTCGTCAAGCCATTCGCGGGGATTCAGGTACACGCGCATGTAGACGCCATCGAGGCTGGAGAGCACCTTGAGAATGGGCGCCCACCGCTGGCCAACCTCACTGGCTGGGTCCAGCACCGCGTTAAAGTGAATCGTGGCCGTAGAAGCGTCGCCGACCTCAAAGGACGTATGGTCCGAGTTCCAGAGGTTGAACGAGGAGATACGGAGCGTGGGGGCTGACTCAAGATGCCCTCAGGAAGGTCCGAGATTGTCGACAGAGCGGTGATGGACGTCAGCTTGGCGGCCGCTAAAGGCGACGAGACTTGGACGTCAGGTTCAGATCCTCCACCGCCGTGTACACGGGAAGAATGCGCTCGGCCTGCTCGAATTCGAGGAAGGTAAGCATGTCCTCTTCGCCAAAATTGTCGGCCTCGGTAATGGGACCAAGAACGCGACCGTTGAGGATTAGCGCGTTGGAACCGGGGCGGATGGCGGCCGTTTCGCGGAACCGCTCGAGAGCGGCCACATACTCCGCCGTTGCTGTTTCTTTCGTGGCCAGAAGCGTCTTCAGATCTTCCCATGACGTAGCGTCCGTAGCCTTGCCGAGGTTGCCCTTCAGGACCGAATTGAAGTCGCAGCTGCTGGCCGCCTTGCTAGGATTGTAAACTACATCTAGACGAACACCAGGGTTGTTGATACGGAACTGAAGGGCCGAAAAGAGAAGCCTGTTGCCGTCTTCGGTATCTAGGTCGACGACGGCAGTGAGCACGGCCCAGGTCTCCTTGGTCGACTCTTCGCTCGCCTCAATCGCGGGGATCTCCCAAAGAGGTCTGCGTGCTCCGTGTGCAGCTTGTGCACGTTGACCATATGTAGGCTCTTGTCGTTTTCCGGGAAGATGAAGGAGTTGCGTCTTGTCATGGCGCCCTGAAGGAAGTGGCCAGGGACCCAAGAATCCTCCTCAATCCTCCCATAGTAGATGGCCTCCTGGATAAGGCGCAGATGGCTGCCCACCTTTGTGCTTATAGAAGCAACCCAGTTCTTGTCACGAGGCACCACAGCGCCGTCTACAAAGATGGGAGGAATATCTGAGTTGGCGCCCAGACGGTGGGCCCAGTGGCGTGCAAGTTCGATCTGTTTGTCGATCTCCTCATGCGCGAAGACGTCGGCAAAGGCCAAGGCCGTCGAGTCCTCACGAAGCTCACGGTCCTTGATGGCTGCCTTGAACGCCTTTGCATCCGGCGAGGACGTTTTCTTGTCGGAAAGTGACTGGGTCAGGTACGCTGACACGGAGCCCAGGCCGTACGTCTGAAGCAGGTGGTACACCACCTTGGCCTGTTTGGCCGACTGGGGGGTGGAAGTCAATGGAACGAGACCGAAACGAATGGGCAGGCGACGGCGGACAAATTCGAGAATTTGCTCCACGACCAGGCGCACGTCTTCGAGGTTGGAAAAGTCCACGGCGTAGACCTGGTTGAAGATGTCACGTGCAACCTGCGGGAGTTGGCCAGTCTTGCCGCCTTGCAGCAGTCTCCGCAGGCTTTTGGGGAACTCGCTGTACCGAGTGTCCTTCTCTAGGTTGTTGAGCCAGATGATGGCACGGCCGTCCTCAATCTCGTCTCGCCAGTCGAATCGCGGAGGCACGGCTTCGACCTTGGACGCCGCAACCGCCTCGTGACCAATCACATCGACGACCTCCTTGCCCGTCAAGCCCAGCTCGCGGACGCCGTTGATCATGAGTCTCTCGCGCCGGACCGTGTCCACCAGGGCCAGGGGCTGTATTTGGCGCTCAATCATCTGCACACCGTTCATCCACAGCACGTTGGCACCAGCGGGCACCAGGATGGCACGGTTCCCGCGGTGCTCTTCGACAAACTTTTTCGAGAAGTTGTGTGCTGCGATGGAGCTGGAGTACTTGGGAAAGTCCTGCGTAATCTTGAGGAGAGAGTCGAAGGATTCTCGCTCTGAATAATGAAGTCGGCGGTCTTGAGGCCGAGCTCGGCGAGTTCCGACTTGGAAAGAGCCTTGAGGTCAGTCACATCTGCCTCGCCATCCAGAACAACCTCCGCAGCCACAGCGGGTTGCTGCTTCTTGGCGTCTGCATCGGCGGCATCTGATTCGCGGTCGTCGATGACAATGTAGTCGGTTCTCTTCAGCGCCAGCTCGACGCCATAGCCGTTGACCGGCAGGCGCTCGGCTGATGATGCCGCCGTTGCCGTCCGTACGTGTCTGAGGCGGTACGTGATCTCTCCAGCCCGGGACTTCTCGGCAAGCAGCTTGTGGAACGGCCCAAATTCGGGCGACGTGATGTCGGCGTACAGAATGGCATCGGGCCCGTGGCCCTGCTTGATATCAAAGGGCAGCTCCCGCTCCTGCGTCTTATAGCTGGCAATCTTGCCGTGCTCCTTGCCTAGAGATGGGAAGCAATACTGGGCACCCCCATACAGCATCCACTGCCCACATCCAGTCTGGTCGCCAACCAAAGCTCCTGGACAGCTGTGTCGTAGAATTGAAAGTGTGCCTCGATACGGGCGCCGCAGATCGCAGCGACAGCGCGAGCTTGAAGGTGGACAGCGCCTCGCCGTCCGAGATGTGGCCGTCCTCGGTGAGCAGAGCGAGAAACTTCTCATAGAGATCACGGTCGGTTGCAGTGCCGGCAAAGTATCCGTCGGCAATGCGGTCTAGGATGGGGAAATAGCTGGTAGCATTTTCTTGCGCCGCAGTTTCTCTGGACAGGGATTAGAGTACGCTTCATCACACACGAGGCTATGGGCATCCACTCACAGAAGCTCTGTCAGGTACGGCGGCGAGGGAATGCTGCAATCATCCCCACGTCGATCGAGGGCCCGGCTGCCGTGAGCGAAGGCTGAAGAGCCAAGGCTGCCAATAGGGCGGCCGCCAGCCCCCGAGGTAATCGTGGGAGGCCCATTAATGCGGTTGCTTGTTTCTTGCTAGTTCTGTCCCACGTTGCCTGCGTTCCTGAGCTATGATGTGACGAGCAAAGAAGGGCAAGGAATAATGAAATGAAGAAAATGTATAAAATCCACTGCACACAGCGCCCGGTTTTCGCGGTCCGGTGGTCTGCAAGGGTATGGACTGCGTATGAAATGCTAGAGAAGTAGATTCTCGAGTCGTTTGCGAGCTGAACGAGCCCTGACAGCCAAACTGTCGTCTCAATACTGCGGATGAAGTGGCTGTTTGGTAGAGGCCGTCTTGAGAACACATCGCAGAACAGCTGTACGAAAAGGGACTAGTGCAAAGATGGAGCAACAGGGGTCCTTCTGCGGTTATGCTCTGACGGTCACGTGGGACGCGTCAGTGATGTGGACAAGCCGCCTGCAACGAACTACTAGCTTCGAACAGCTCCAGGGCCGCAGCCATTGCTTTCATCGAGCAGCGCAGCATTTACAGCGTGACATGATAGCTCATCTACCTTACAAAGTATTCTGGATCTTGAGTCTGTTTGAATTAGAGTCTTTGCCTTTACGTTGATGTGTCAACCAAAATTGCACGATGGAACACTCCAAACAGTACAGTGCAGTTGCCTGCGCTATTCCGTATCTTACGCCCAGGGATCCGTTTACGTGTCCTGTCCAGTTCAACGAACCCCTATTATCACCCAACTAGTAGCCTCCGACCCCGCCATTGGAGCTTCTGATTGGTCAAGACGCCCCAAATCCTTCCGGCGCGGATAAACTATGGGGCGCTATTGCCTCAGGCGCCAACCATCCACATTTCAACGTCGCCAGAAAGGCCACGCTTGCTTCAGACGCTCCAGCTGCCATTCGGATTAGGAGACAATAAAGGTGGCTTTGAACGTTCCCTGGTGCCTGGCTCTCAAATACTCGTACATAGTCCCATCACACCGCCTGCCCCGGGCTCCTTTTCGACGACGGAGCTTTGGAAACACACGCCATCCGCCTGCTCTCGACGAAAGACTCCCGTTTCGAACATCCTCCTCTTATTTACACCAATCCGCCGCCGAGCGCGAAGCTACGGTCAAGATGGCGACGCCGTCGCAGATGCTCACAAAGGTAATTCGCGATGCTATTCCCCGATGGAGCTGTGGCCTCCTGTGGTCGTTGGCCATACCCGTGTCGAGGTCCAAGGTGTGCTGACACAATGCAGTTCGAGTCCAAGTCGTCTCGTGCGAAGGGCATCGCCTTCCACCCCAAGAGGTAGCCCTGCTTACGCCCCCCTCCCTTTTGCTCCCGCCCTCCCTTTTCTGTTATATGGCATCACGCCGTGCACCCGAATTATGGCCGTGGCTGACACTGCGCTCGCCAGACCATGGATCCTGGTATCCCTCCACTCGTCCACCATCCAGCTGTGGGACTACCGGATGGGCACGCTCATTGACCGCTTCGAAGAGCACGACGGCCCTGTCCGTGCTGTCGCTTTCCACAAGACCAGCCCTCTTTGCATCCGGTGGCGACGACTACAAGATCAAGGTCTGGTCTTACCAGACGAGACGCTGCCTGTTCACCCTCAACGGCCATCTCGACTACGTCCGCACTGTCTTCTTCCACGATGAGCTCCCCTGGATTGTTTCCTGCTCCGACGACCAGACCATCCGGATATGGAACTGGCAGAACCGCTCGCTGAGTACGCCACGCTCCTACGACGCCCTTTGCTGATCTTGTGCTGCTGTTGCTTCACGCGCTTCGGCCATGCTTCATATACTAATGCTCATGTCTTCCGTCGCAGTTTGTACCATGACGGGACATAACCACTACGTCATGTGCGCGCAGTTTCACCCCAAGGAGGACCTCGTCGTGTCCGCGTCCCTCGATCAGTCGGTTCGTGTTTGGGACATTTCGGTCTCCGCAAAAAGCACTCTGCCCCGACTTCCATCTCCTTCGAGGACCAGATGGCCCGCGCCAACCAGAACCAGGCCGATATGTTCGGCAACACCGATGCCGTGGTCAAGTTCGTTCTCGAAGGCCACGACCGTGGCGTCAACTGGGTTGCCTTCCACCCCACCATGCCGCTGATTGTGTCGGCCGGTGACGACCGTCTTGTGAAGCTTTGGCGCATGAGCGAGACCAAGGCTTGGGAAGTGGATACGTGTCGCGGTCATTTCCAGAACGCCTCGGGTTGTCTGTTCCACCCGCACCAGGATTTGATTCTGTCCGCCGGCGAGGATAAGACCATCCGGGTCTGGGACCTGAATAAGAGAACGGCCATCCAGACATTCAAGAGAGAGAACGACCGCTTCTGGGTCATCGCGCCCACCCGAGATTAACCTTTTCGCGGCCGGCCACGACAACGGAGTCATGGTCTTCAAGCTCGAGCGCGAGCGCCTGCCTCGGCCGTGTACCTCAACAACCTCTTTTATATCAACAAAGAGAAGCAGGTGCGGTCTTACGACTTCCAAAAGAACCTGGAATCCCCTACTCTTCTGTCCCTGAAGAAGGTCGGCCCCGCCTGGGTGCCGCCCCGGACTCTTTCCTACAACCCGCGAGCGCTCGATTCTTGTTACCTCGGCCGCCGACGGCGGCTCATACGACCTTATCAACCTCCCAAGGACGGATCCGGCGCAGTCGAGCCGACCGAGCTGAAGCGAGGCTCCGGTAACTCGGCCATCTTTGTCGCTCGGAACCGTTTCGCCGTCTTAAACACGGCGACGCAGACCATCGACATCAAGGACCTGACCAACAATGTCACGCGCTCCTTCAAGCCGCCTGCCGGCACCACCGACATCTACTTTGGCGGCCCCGGGAACCTGCTCATCATCACCCCGACTGCTGTTCATCTGTACGACATCCAGCACAAGAAAACCATTGCGAGCTTGAACGTCAACGGTGTCAAGTACGTTGCCTGGTCCAATGACAGCCTGTATGCAGCGCTTTTGAGCAAGCACAACGTGACCATCGTTACCAAGACGCTGGAGCAGGTCAGCACGCTGCACGAGACGATCCGAATCAAGAGCGCCACGTGGGACGATGCTGGCATCCTTCTGTACTCGACCCTGAACCACATCAAGTACACGCTTCTGAACGGTGACAACGGTATCGTGCGCACCCTTGACCAGACCGTCTACCTGGTCCGCGTCAAGGCCGCAACGTCTACTGCCTGGATCGCTCAGCAAAGCCCAAGATTCTGCAGATCGACCCCACTGAGTAACCGCTTCAAGATGGCCCTGGTCAAGCGCAACTACGAGGAGATGCTGCACATTATCCAGACGTCGTCGCTTGTCGGTCAGTCGATCATTTCCTACCTGCAGAAGAAGGGATACCCTGAGATAGCCTGCAATTCGTCCAGGACCCGACAACGAGATTCGAGCTGGCCATTGAGTGCGGCAACCTCGACGTCGCCGTTGACATGGCCAAAGAGCTGGACAAGCCCAAGCTCTGGTCGAGACTGAGCAGTGAGGCCCTGGCCCACGGTAACAGCCAGGTCGTGGAGATGTGCTACCAGAAGCTGAAGCAGTTCGACAAGCTGTCCTTCCTGTACCTGTCGACCGGCGACGAGGCTAAGCTGGCCCGTATGGCCAAGATCGCCGAGCACCGTGGTGACTTTACATCGCGGTTCCAGAACGCCCTGTATCTTGGTGATGTCGAGGACCGGATACAGATGTTCAAGGAGATTGACCTCTGTAAGTTTTTGCTGACTCTTTCAGCTAATGTGCGCTTCTCCTATCCGGCCAATAGCTACAATTACTGACTTTTTTTCGGCGCACAGACTGCCTTGCATTTATGACTGCCAAGGCCCATGGTCTGGAGGAGGAGTGCCAGTCCATTCTGGAGGCTACTGGTGTCTCAGAGGACCAGCTCACTCTCCCGGATAACCTGGGCGGCTCTCTGACGCCACCAAAGCCGGTCGTCCCGACCTACCAGGCCAACTGGCCGTCCAAGGGCACGTCTGTGTCCTTCTTCGAGAAGGCGCTCCTTGGCCAGGTCGCGGGTCTGTCTCTCGAGGACGAGCCTTCAACCGCTGCCAACGGTGCTGACGCGTTCGGCGGCGGCGAGGCAGACGACGGCGATGCTAAGAAGAACGACAACCTGATGGATGTCGACGACGATGAGGATGTCGCTGGCTGGGACATGGGCGACGATATCATCGCTGACCCCGACAACGACTTTGTCAACGTCGATAGCGCAGATGCTGGCGGTGCCGGCAGCAGCGAGGCGGATCTTTGGGCTCGCAACTCGCCGCTGGCTGTCGACCACGTTGCAGGTGGCTCCTTTGAAACCGCGATGCAGCTTCTTAACCGTCAGGTTGGTGCTGTCAACTTTGCGCCGCTCAAGCCACGCTTCCTGGAGGTGTATCAGGCATCGAAGACGTATCTGCCTGCATCTGCTGGCTTGCCAGCACTGGTCAACTACGTCCGCCGTAATGTTGATGAGGCCGACCCAAGGAAGGTGCTGCCTATCATCCCGCGCGACCTGGAGTATCTTGTTGAGAACGACCTGCAGCGTGGCTACGACGCAATGAAGAGCAACAAGCTGGAGCATGGCATCAAGACATTCAGAGCATCCTGCACTCGGTTCTGATCAACGCGGTGTCGAACGAGTCTGAGGTCGACGAGGCCAAGAAGCTAATCACTTCTGCAAGCGAGTACGCTGTGGCCATGAGCATTGAGCTGGCACGGAGAAACCTGGGCGCGAACGACGTTGTGGCCAAGGACCCCAAACTGCTCAAGCAGAGCCTGGAGCTGTCTGCGTACTTACCATCCCCAAGATTGAGGTTCCGCATCGGCAACTCGCTCTACTCAATGCAATGAACCTGGCAGCGCGCAACAAGTGCTTCAACTTGGCCCTCAGCTTCGCCACCGGATACTGGCGAATGGAGGCTCGGGCCGCATCTTGGAGACGGTAAGCCCTTGCTGCCCTGTGCTACATTGATTGTATTTTCTGTGATCTTCTACTAACAACTCTGTAGGCCAAGAAGACCAAGGCGCAGTGCGAGCGCAACCCGAGCGACGCGATCGATATTGAGTTCGACCAGTTTGCCGAGTTCGACGTGTGCGCGGCCAGCTTCACACCCATCTACAGTGGCACGGCATACGAGGTGTGTGCCTTTGACGGCTCCAAGTACCACTCCAAGTACAAGGGCTCGGTCTGCCGCATCTGCGGCGTGTGTGAGATTGGCAAGCATGGCAGTGGCCTGAAGCTTTTTGCTTAAACAAAACGCTCAACAGCTTGTCAACACACAAAAAGACTATTAAGCCAAGCTAAATCACCCCTTAATACGAGATAAAGGAAAAAAGGAAACGAAGACATGGCCTGTATACAGACACAGACTAAATAGAAATGGGGGCGATGGCGGGTGCACGGTTTCTATGACCTACGAGACAGTTGCTCATACAGGGGCTTATCAAGATAGTTTTTATCGTTTTTCTTGGGGCGTGCTTTATTTTCGAAACTCAATATTTTCCCAGTTCACTTATCACGATTCATTCTTATTCTCGCGTTTATTTTTGGTCACTTGTACTTTGAAGGTACTCTCTCTCTGATGTCTTTCACTGCTCATGCCCGGTTCTTTTTCATTTACAATATGCCCACGAACAGGCAGGTCTAGAAACTTCAAAAGTTTGTTTCACAAAATGCAACAAATTACCAAATTAAAGTTGATCAAAATCAAAACCAGATAAAACTCTCGCTTTGGTTCGACGTAGACCTTTCTCCTTTGAGTTGTCCTGTTCACGCGGCCACATGCCTTTGCATTGTTTGTCGAGAAATGATAAACGTTCTATGACAAAAACTGGCTATAATACAGAAACGCACCACTTCCCAGTACCTTTGTTGGGTCTTTCGCTGTGTCCTGTCCATACATGCAAACGCGAGACTCTCTTACACAATCGTCTCCAGCTGCCGCGCGTAGCCAGCACGTTCTCAATCACCATCTGGCTAACCTCCTTCTCAGCTGGCTCTTGCGTGATGCCGTCCTCGGCCGTGACAGTGCCGTCCAGAGCAGAAGCGTGCGGTGCACCACCGGCGGCGGCGGTTGCCGATGGGAAGAAGATCTGGCCGTCCTTGATGGTCCAGCCGCGTGGCGGGCAAACTCAATGACGGCGCCCTCGGAGTCAAGGAACAGCAGCGACTTGGTGGAGCTCAACGGCAGCGACGGTATGCGCGCTCGCTGCTGGAGGCATCTCGGAGCGCACCTGGAGGTGAGAATCTCGGAGAAGACGCTGTACTCCTCACAGGCTCCTCGCCTTGCTCATGGCCTTCCACACGCGTCGTAGCTGCCCTCCATCAGCCACCGCTCCAGGCGAATCGGGTAGCCCAGGTAGCGATCGTCTCGTCCTCGGGCGGCCTGCGCGGTGCTGATGCTTTCCAGCTCCGAGTGGAACTCGCCGTACGGCCTTCGTCAGCAACAGCAGCAGGTAGAGGCCGGTGACCTTGTTGCGCTCGGCCACGTTGGGCGGCAGAACAGCGCCGGCAGCGCGTAAAATGGCGCCAGCTGCTGGACGTAGCGCGTGAACGCGTCGGCATCCTGGGCACGGATGGTGCACAGAGCGCCCTGTTCAAAGGTTCGCGAGCAAGGGCCAGCACGGAGGCGGGGACGGCGCTGCGTTGTCTGTGGTCAGGGACGGGGTGAGGGCGCCCAGCTGCAACAGGGCCAGCTTGGCCTTGGACAGCAGCTTGGCCTGCTCTGGATAGGTCCGCGAGGACTTGAGTTGGGTGAGGATCTGGGTGAGCTTGCGTTCCGCCATGGCTAGTGGTATGTGGTGGGTGTGTCGAGGAGGGATGGTGGCGGCTTGAGGCTCGATAGGAGGAGAAGGAGTCGTCGTGAACACGG
Organism: Sporothrix phasma; assembly: GCA_016097075.2. Lineage (NCBI taxonomy): Eukaryota > Fungi > Ascomycota > Sordariomycetes > Ophiostomatales > Ophiostomataceae > Sporothrix > Sporothrix phasma. The sequence continues at coordinate 612,389 of JADMNG010000010.1, read as the reverse complement.
GGAAGAGAGGAAAGTGTGGCGGCACGTCCGCGTCGCTGTCAATGTCGAGTGTACGTGGTTTGGCCGTGTCCTGCAGTCGTGCCTTTTCAATTGTCTGGCGAGGATCCGTAGACTCGTTCAGAGATCGTATACAGTCGTTGATGGATGCTGTTGCGTTGGTAGGTTGTCTGCGTGCCACCCAAGCTAGGTTGGCTGGCTACCAGCAGGCTGCATGAGGCTGACGAAAGAAGACACAGGCGGCTAGAGCTCCGCGGCGGGGGGCGCAAGTTGATATTAGGTAAGCAAATATCACGTGACCACATTAAGACTGTCACTGATTGATTGCCCTGTCGATGTCGTCGTGCAAGTTAACATGGGCAGGTTGCGACAATATCCACTATCTAGACCAACTGTTCGAGCCACAATGTCTGAGATTGTCGTAGGCGATTGATCGGAATGCATTGTCACATAAATTGCATATAGCTGTGTATTTATCGTACAGCGTAGTATTTGCTTCTACCACGATGTTGTGACCAAAACATGTGCTCGTTCCACGATGGAATACGCATTTGCACGGTCTTGTGATGTTGAAGACCGTTCCGAAAGACGGCTCCACTTCCGACAATCCCCATCATTTCAGCTTTCGATATCGGTTGCATCATCCGTATTCACGAACAGCACACTTACTGAAGTCCTACGATAAACAACAAGCATTGGGCCTTGTTGACAGGTGCGCCGAGGCTGACAGCGGCCGCTAGTGACTTCAGTAAGCCTACACTAAGAACCGCAATTAAAGCAAAACGGCCGCATTCGGTGACAGCCGGCATTGAGCAAGTCGCACTCCGTGGAAACACTCCGTGGCCAACAGACTGCCGCTTACGAGGTTCAGTCCCGCAAGGTCGATCCAGGCCCAAGAGCAGACCAAAACAACACAGCTGTCTATCCGCCAGCCCATACGACATGACGAAAGATGCTCAACAAAGGCATGACGGCTTGACGTGTTTGGAGCTCTCTAATGCCAAAGACGGAGTCCGGTGCGCGATGCCCGCATTGGCAAGTCAAACAGTGTGCAAAATATGACCCAACAAGCACCGGGACACTGAGGGACCGCTAGCGTACGGCTGACTCGGGATATGCCTGCTCTTGGAGTGGAGAGGAAGGGCTGACAACTGGCTCGAACAAATGCTAACGTAGGAAGGTTGGATAGCCACAAGATGGAGAACCAAGACGACAATCGTGCTAGCGAAACAGTGAGCCTTCTTCAGCCTGTTGCCAGGTATCTTACCATGGCAGCTCATGCCATAGGTTGGGCGACATCTTCTCTCACCTGTGCGCTCGCAGGACGTACGTCTTCAAGGCATTGCTCCATTGTTTGTAGGCACTGAGGATGGGATCGATGTGTGTCGTATGTAACAGCGACGCTGCGAGATCAGCTCCTGGTTGCGTTCGCCAGCGGATATCGCCAGCCAAACACAGCATCGCGTTTGACAAATAAGCTTTTCTGGGCGCGACATGCCACTGCACATCCCCCGGCCAAGCTGTCGCTCATGTCTCCGTCGCCTCTTCAGATGCAATCAAGCCTACAGTAGCGTGCTGTAGCGCAGCATTTGTTTCCCCAAATAGCATGGCATCGTGGCTGAGCCGCCCCAAGGGTCCTTTAGACGTGCCAGCTGTTTGTTGATAATTTGATAATTTGCCTTTGTGGTGGCTCTTGGGTAAGAGTGCTGCCAAGTCCCTGAAGCGGCTGTGTGCTTTAGGATTGAGTTGATCCCGGCGGCAACTTACGAGGTACTCGTACTTTGTAGGCCCAGCGTGGCTGTTAGAGACCCAGAGAACCCGCCTGATTGGGCTCTGCCGCACCACAGGTCAGTGAGGTAAGAAGCAATGAGCTCCGGCCGCCGTCCTCCGCTGTTGCAGCTATGCCACCAGGTGATCCCGGGCGTTGCTTCATGGCGGCTTGGCGAACGACAGCCTGAGAATAATGAGCGATGCTGCAAGAATCATTCCGACAATTGTCGCAGACTGAAACGGAGTAAACGGTGTCGAGATGGGAAATGTCACTGTGTTTCCATTTCTCTCCGCTCACTTCGTTTGCACCTGCCTGCCTTTGCCCATACTGGTCCTTCCCGTTTCTCGTTTCGCATTGCGCTCGTTCGCGCTTACAAAGTACCAATACTCCGTACAGCCCGTCTCTCTTGCTGGGACCGCGCCTACCGCTACACTAAGATATCGTTCATAGTGGGGTTGTGAAGGGGCACGAGGCTGTTCCACTCCTGTGCAATCAAACGGTCGCGGCGCTGGAACGTAAAGAATGCCTGCAAGCAGTGTGCCCGTGGCTCACAACTACTCGTAAATACTACTCGTATGTAGATCGAGCTGAAAGATAGGTAGCTCGCTCCTTCTCAGTTTGCATCTCCTTTCTTCTGGTGTTGTCCCCCAGTCGATCCTGCTCTCTTCGGCATAGCCCGTTCGCACCTGCCCCTCTGTGAGCTTGAGGACTGCTATTGCTGGTCCTTTAAATACAAGCAAGCAACCACCCCTCCTTTGCGCTTGCCGCACAAAGATGACCGTCCTGTTTGTCAATAGCTGTCAACTATCAACCCCGTTTATTCTCTGAGGCCGTATCGACCTCTTTGTTTTGTTTCAGTCTTCACCGCGACAAAATAGCTGCATCGCTTGTCCTTGGTCCTTCTGGCCCGTCCTTTCTCACCTCCTCCTCACGTGCTGGAGGTCAGCCTGGCTCGCCTGGCTTTGTTCTTAGGATCCTCCATGTTATCTTGCTCAACCTTCGCCTCATACGCTTCCTCCTTCGCCTCTTTCTTTTTTCTTTTCTTCTTCTCTTCGCCTCCCGCATCTCTAACGCAACGCATGCCGCATAAACTCCAGAATCCCGATACCTCCGAACCATGTTCCGCGCATAGACGTTGCGAGCGCTGCGTGTACCGCTACATCACCTTCCCCGAGCTTGGACAACGCACGGAGTGATACCTGGCACATAGTGCCGAGGCATTTGTACCTGCAGGTCACCGACCCTTCGCTTCCGTCTCCATCTGGGTTGTGTTAGCCAGGCGCATCTTCGCGCAGCCTGATCTTGGGAGCATTTCCCCTTTTCTCTACCCGACCTTCTGGCGGCCTTCGTGTCTTTTCTTAGCCATAAACACAGCGCCCGCCAGGAACTTGTCATGTCGAACCCACAGTACGCGCGTCAATCCTATGGGGGTGACCCGGGCAATATCACTGGTAAGCAAAATCTACGTTTATTTTTGTGCCGGAGCCAACGGCGCTGCATCCGCCAAATGGAGCGGTGGCGTGGTGAAGAGCCTGGGCGTATGGGATGGAGAAGCAGGGCATTGGTGCACGGAGCATGAAGCATGAACCAAGAAGCAAGAAGCAAGAAGCAACACACGGCAACCAAGAGGCAAAATACAAAAAGACACCAATGGCGACACAGCATACAACACAGCATACAACGGTCGACTCTGGGAGGTACACGCAGGCGGCTTTAAAGGGCAAATTTGCAGGCAGAGGATGACTGCTAGAACCGAGACATGTCGCTACTTCTTCGATGAGGTTGGGGATGCGGCAACTCTGCGTTTCAACGACACCCCCATCGATATCAAGCTTCGGTCCACATTAGTCTCATCATGCGACAACGGAAACACAGGGCTGGGCAGGCTGGACAGACTCTGTTTGCAAGTAGACAAACATTGCTTCTTGGCCCCGTAATGCCTGGCGGCCATATTCAGCATCCAGATACGAATTTAATAGAGGCAGCAGCTTTGCGGCCTGGCACAACCGACCGAATTCTCCGCAGCAGCTTACGGGGTGCGGATACAGCGACCCCAGTCGACACTCTCCTGGACACGCTGCCGCGCCCCTATTGTTTCGTTGTTTCATTTGGTCTCGACTGGGCAATACGAATTTAGACATCGCCTGGCTTGCCATTCACCGACTTTGTTTCTCGCCGATTCTTACACAACCACCAAAACCACAGCTTGCAGAGGTCCGACCTCACTTCTGCTCTTCGCGTGCTCCAACCCACTCTGCTACCGTCGCCTTTCCGCTCTCTGGTCTCTGCTCTGCCCTGCTCTGCTCTGCTATTCTCTTGTCTCTGCTCTGTGCTCCTTGCACTCCGGCTTGCTCTCTTTCACCTTCGCTCGCATCTTTGCACGCCGAGGGTTTACGGCACCTCCCAGCGATACAGCTGACGGACCCGATCCTTACTGTGTCTATTTATGCCAGGAGCTCTGACCCCAAAAGATAACTTTCACGTTGGCGAAATGCCCAAGTTCGAGGCCACTTTCGTGCCTGGTGGCTACGACGACTACTACATGCCAGAAGTCGTCGCCCCATCGCCTCAAAGGTACGCGCTCCTCTGATCTTCACGCGCCGAGTTGAGATTTGCTTTTGCTGCACTTTTCACGATGTACATATGCCATCGATTTGTCGTCTGGCGCATCCTATCGCCGTTCCCCGTTTGTTTCCCACACCCACTCCTCTGCCTCTTCTTTGTCATTCTTTTATCGTCGCCCTAGCTCTGTTTGTGCCTTGACTTGCAGCGTTGGCGCTGCCGTCCTATCCATTCGTCCTTGCCCCTCCCCCCACCATCAAGCGTGTATTCAGGCGGGAGACGGCCGACCACTGTCCCCAACAGGTAGCGGCTAGGAGCCTAGGGCCCTAGGCGCAGAAAAACAACAACAACGCCAGCCCGATAGTGACGACGAAGGGACACTAGGGCAACGCTTTCAATGGGAAAGCCTAGGAAACTGACAGTTGGTGCTTTTCCGGTCGTAGGGTGATGTCCGAAGTGCCTCAAATATGCAGGACGGCCTTCAGCGAATGGAACTCGAAGCTCGACAGCCCTCTAACCTTCCTGCCACCACGACCGCCGCCGAACTCGACAACGCCTCTGCCGCCCGCCAGGTTCCCCTACAGCACCACGGCCGCGAACCGTCTCTGTCTACCTACCTGAGCGGGAAACCCGCTGCTGACACTGCTAAGTCGGCCGGCCCTGGCGCGTCCTCTTCAGCAAATCAGGAAGCCTCGGCCAACGGCTTCAAAGCGTTTGCCCAGGACAAGAAAAGGCGGAATGCCTTCAACCTTTGAGGTGCCGTCCTTCTCGCCCTTCCCACGGATCAGCCAGGGAAATGTCCCGCCAAGCGATGACGAGAAGGAGCGGATATTGTACAACGCGCGCCAAGAGGTGCTGCAGTCCAACAATGTGGCCGTGCAGCTGGACTGGGCGCTGGACGTATTGTCGTGGGTCGAAATCTCTCAAGAGGCGTACGCGCGCGACCACAAGGACCAGGGCGCGCGGCCACAGACCCCCCGGATCGAGCACGAGTTGCGTCTTGACGCTATCAACATTGTCGAGTACCTGTCGTCCAGAATCACCCGCAAGCCCTCTTTTCTCGCTCAAAATGGCTTGAGTTTGGCAAGTTTGGCTTCCGGCAAGACAAGAACGAGGCTTTCTTGGGTTACATGAATGCCGCAAGCAGGGGTTGGGGTCGTGCAGAGTACCGCATGGGCATGATTTACGAGAACTCAAACGACATCAAGAATGCCCTGCAACATTACAACCGTGGCGTGGAAATGGAAGACTCAGCCTCGTCTTATCGGCTGGGTATGATGCGCCTCCTTGGTCAGCATGGTCACACAAAGGATCTTGATACTGGCCTCGAAATGATCCGGTCAGCGGCCGATACTTCCGATGAAGAGTCCCCGCAGGGCGCCTACGTCTACGGTATGCTTATCTCGCGCGAACTTCCCGACATCACCATCCCGGAAGGTATGTTGCCGTTCGATGTTGCCCAGGCGCGCCAGTATATCGAAAAGTCCGCCTACTTTGGCTTTGCTAAGGCGCAGCTGAAGATGGGCCAGGCCTACGAGCTGTGTCATCTTGGCTGCGACTTCAATCCGGCCCTGTCCCTCCACTATTACGGCCTGGCTGCCCATCAGGGCCAACCGGAGGCCGCACTCGGCGTGAGCCGCTGGTTCCTCTTTGGTTATGAGGGTGTCTTCTTGAAAAACGAGCAGATGGCGTTCAAGTATGCACAGCAGGCAGCCGATGCAAAGCTTGCTACGGGCGAGTTTGCAATGGGATATTATTACGAAATCGGCATTTTTGTACAGAAGGACTTGCGCGATGCTCGCACATGGTATGAGAGAGCGGCCGAGCACGGAAACAAGGACGCCATTGGCCGCCTCGAAGGCTTGAGCCAAGCAAAGACACTCACGAAGCAAGACCACGAGACCACAGCGCTTACACGTATCAAGTCCAAGCACGGGTCTATGCGTGGCCAGCGCCCGGAGCGCTTCAGTAGTCGCCAGAAGGAAAACGCTGCTGCGCTTCCCTCGCTTTCCGAGTCCACGCCGAACCTCCCGATTGAGTCTGCTCCGGCCAGCTCATCCTCCCCGACTATCGCCCTTCGTCATCACACAACATCTCGCCTGCTCAACGGCCAGTTCAAGACATTGCAGGTGCTGCTCGGCCCCTGCTTTTTCGATCAATATCGACCAGAGCAACTTGGCCATTCGCCCAAGTCAACCGCACCGTACCCTGTGGATGACAAGCCTGCACCCCTAAATTTGGCCCGGCCAAAATCAACAGCGCCCTATCCCGACGATACGCCGAGCAGCGGCCACCCTCCTCTCTCTCCTCACTACAACCCACAGATTCGGGCGAGCAACGGCCAGCAGGCTGCCAACCGGCCATTGAGTGCTTTCGGCATTCGTCCCGTAAATGCGCACCCTCAGACTGGCCAGCGCCCGCTCCCTGTGTCACAATCAACCGGCAATCTGGTTCCGGACCAGCGCCCATTCTCTGTCAATTTTCCCGGCAGACCTTTGGGCAACGACCCGCGCGTCGTATCGCATCTGCTGGCTGGGAGCCACAGGTCCCTGAAGGCGGCTACCGTGGCACAAGCCCCAGTGTTACGCAGGGCCGTGCAGACCCCAATGGTCCGTACGATTACGGCTACCCGCAGCAGCAACCGCAGCAGCCGCGTCCTCTGCCCACCAGCAAGCACCCGCGCCTGCACGTCTGTCTGGCGGTATGCCGCCACAAGCAGACAACTCCCGTAACCGCTTATCAAAAACGAACCCGAATGCCAACTCTGCCGGATACAACGCGGCACAGACGGGCAATCCCGCCGCCCAACCTGGCCGCGACTACGGTCCAAGAACTTCAAGCCGGCCGGTCTCCAATGCCTACCCGAGCCCCGGTGGTGGCGGGACCCCTCGGCCCGGCCGGATCGACTCTTTGCCGTCACAGGATGGCCACGCGCGGTATTCCAGTGGTGGTGCACCTGGCGGCGCCGGCGCCGCCGGCGGACCCCAAATGTTCAAGAACCGGCCACAATTGGCGGATCCCGGTCGTCAAAGCGCGCCACCTGTGCAGATGAGTGGTGCCTTGGGACCTGGCCCAACTGCCCGGCCTGTCTCATCTGCGCCACCCCTCGCGTATCAAGTGCTACACCGCAAGCAGGGCCAGGGCTGGCTACACGCCCTCCCGGTCCAGCTGCAGCGCAGGCACCGAAGCCCGCCAAGCAGGGCCCAGCAACCTTTGAGGAGATGGGCATTCCTCAGGGCAAGGGTGATGATGACTGTGTAAGTCACTTTTCCGCGAATATACACCGACTTATACGTGATTGCGAATACGGTGCTAACATGTCTAACCACAGGTTATCATGTGAAAAGATATTTCATCTTACCCAGCTGACATGATTGTTTATCCGTCAATATTTATTATCCGTCGATATTTTATGCATTCTTTGAACTCTATGCATCTCGTATGGTCCTTGATAGCCTTCCTGTTTGGCTATCTCTTCTTGTTGGCATTTAGAGCTCGGGTGACTTGTTAGCACCCCTCTTCTTTTTCTATTTGGATTACATGTGCTACTTTTTATTCTTTGGATGCCCCATGTGTGATTGTACAATTGCTTGGCTATTATTCCTCCGTGGCTCTCACGAGCAACTCGGCATGAAAGACGTCGGACATTGCGGTTGGACCCAAAATTTGCAGCGGTTCACCCAATTCCTGCTATCATATCCCTCTCGCATCTTTATCTATGGCGTTTCACGGTGCCTTTTCAGCTAGGAAGTGATAAATAGCCCACAGAAAAAACAGGAATGCAGCCATTCATATTGACCAGCCTATCTGATTTACACACTTCAGGGCGGCCTGCAATTGATACTATTTCAGTGAGAATCTGGCGCCGTAACGGGAAAACTAATGATCCGGAAGCGGGGCCTCGAAGCCGTAAGTGAGTGGTCGGCGCGTTACTGAGTATTATGGAGGAAAGCGCAATCAGTATCACTTCCTAAATGGACCAAGATCGGAATGTGCTACCAGTACGAGTAGCTATTTGGTAGGGGTTGATTGAATCCAGGCTCTTTTTGCGAAAACAGAAGGAACCCTCCACATCCACATAACACAGCTTTGAGAAGAGAGCAAACAGCGGCTTTTGATCGAGCTTCAACCGCAATCGTCACCACTTCTCGCCTTCGGCACAGAAGCTCGGACTGCAACCGGCGCAGAACGGGCTGCTTGCTACAGACCGACACCAAGGCTGCCGCAGCCAGCGAATCCCATGCCTACCACGTCGGGTGGAGTGCTTTGTTTCCGTACTCTCGACCTGACGGTCCCGTAGTCATTTCGCTCTTCGAACAGCAATACACTTCTTCCAGCGAACCAACACACGACGAATGATTGAGCTGCGCGGCCCCTATTTTTCTCACAATCGGCATTGGGTCTGTGGCCGATCATGGATCGCGCCAAGAAGCGTATGTTGTGAACCCTCACGAGCCAGCGAACCACGCCCCTTTTCAAACACTGCGATGTCGCCGCCACAACGAGAGCCAAAGAGAGAGACAAAGGGGTGTTTTTGCTTCGAGAAGGGCGGGGTGGCTCTCTTGTGGCATCCTTGATCTTGTGCGGAATGTACTGACCTGTGTGTTCATATTTGCTAGGCCAATTGCGCACGTTGAACGAGCGTGCATGGGCTGGAGAGACAGGTGAGAGGAAGACTGTTGCTGGCCCTCCCCCCCCTCATGGTAGTTACTGATACTGCCTGAACAGACCTCTTCGCTGTGAACAAGTCTTTGGATTCGTCTTTGAAGAAGAATACCGCGTTTATCCGTCGTCTGCGAACGGCTATCTCGTCCTCGACCCTCAACTCCCTCCTCCAAGAAATCGCCTCGCTCAGCCTGAGCAAATACCTGTCCGAGATCGTTTCCGCGTGCTACGAAGGCCTATCGCGCCTCAAAACCCCGGCCGACATCGAAGCCGGTGTCGAGATCGTTTCGGCCCTCCACCAGCGATTTGGCCCGACCGACTTCACCGAATACCTAGGATGGCTGTTGGGCAAGGGCATGGCCCCGCCCGACAAGAGCCAGCTCAAGACTTTGAGCCCCGAAGCCCGCGATAGGGAAGAGAAAGAGCGTATCACTTTGCAGCGGGTTCTGCTCCGAGTGGTTACGGAGCTGTGGCTCGTGGGCGTGCTGCGCACAGTGGAAGATGTCAACCGGCCGGATGATACGACCAAGGGCGCCGTTGGTAAGACCACGGAGGTTAAGTTTCGCACCAGCACCTCGGTCAAGGCAACCCCACCGAACCTTTTCCCCTGGCAGTTCTCAAGGACCTTCTCGGCCACGACCGCGACCACACGAACCTGCCTCTCCTTGTAACCTTCGTCAAGACTTTCAGCTGGGACGTTTTGGGCACGAGCGGCGCGAGCACCGAGCACCGGAAAGACGATGGCGTGAATGGAGGTCTGCGAGCGGGAAATAGCGAACATGCCGCCACCGGCAACGAAGACAACGGCACGACCAACGCAGACGAGGCGGAGCCCAGTACGCTGCGTGGCTCTTCGACTGCTGCTGAGACTGACGATGCACCGATCGCACCTCCCGAGCTTCAAGAGAAATTCAGAACATCCTCGCCCGTTACTTTGAAGATGTCAAGGGGCACGTTGTTCGGACCAGAAAGCCATTTCCAGCCAGTCCCGTCGCAACGCCGAAGCCTATGTCAAATCGGGTGAGGTCTTTGAGGACCGCCAATCCATTTCGAGAAGCAAGTCAAGGCCCAGGAGCGGCTGGTCTCCAATGCTCAGGTCATTGCCGACATCATTGGCGCTGAAATGCCTGACCTCAAGGACGGCGACGAAGGCCAGCTGGCCGGAGGCGGCTCAATTGGAATAGTCAAGGCCGGTGACTACCTCCGCGGACAAGGTGAAGGGTCTGGGATCTGGGAGGACGAAGAAGAGCGCCGCTTCTACGAGAATCTCGTGGACCTCAAGGGCAAAGTCCCCGCCATCCTTCTAGAAGATGGAAAGAAGAAGAAGGCTGACGGTGATGATCAAGTCGGGAAGAAGGTGGATACCGCTGCCGATGGCGCGGATTCTTCCAAGCTTGCTGAGGGAGCAAATGCGGCGGCGGCCGCTGGAGACCAGTCGACTTCCATCGTGAACAAGAGCATCGGCGCCCAGGTTGACACAATCCTTCTTCGACTTCCCGACTTAACAAACAAGGACATCATCGACCAAACTGCCATCGACTTTTGCTTCCTCAACTCCAAGGCCTCTCGAAACCGGCTTGTCAAGGCGTTGACCGAAGTGCCCAAGGGCCGGAGCGACCTCTTGCCAAATTGGTCCCGTCTTGTGGCGACACTGGGCCAGTATATGCCCGACATTCCCAAAGCTCTGGTTGAATACCTCGATGCGGAGTTCCGTAGCCTGCAACGGCGCAAGGAGAAGGATTTTCTTGGCCCTGTGCGGCTTAGCAACATTCGTTACTTGGCCGAGCTGACAAAGTTTGGCATTGTGCCCGAACATGTTGTATTCCACTGCCTCAAGGTCAGCCTCGATGATTTCTCGCGCATGAACATTGAGATAATATCCAATCTGCTCGAAAACTGTGGCCGGTACTTGTTGCGTAACCAGAAACGTCGCCTCGGATGGCTTCTTTCTTAGAAACGCTACAGCGGAAAAAGTCGATGCAGCACATTGGGCAGACGGAACGGATGCTCATTGAGAACGCCGTGTACTATGTTGACCCACCGGAGCGCACGGCGGCCCAGCAGAAGGAGAGGACTCCCATGGATATCTTTATCCGCAAGCTAATCTACATTGATTTGTGCAAACGCAATGCCAATAAGATTTTGAGGCAGATCCAAAAGCTGCACTGGGAGGAGGCAGAGGTACGTGGCTACCTGAAAAATGAGTCTTCAACTCACTGGTTTTCTAATACTGCACTTAGGTTGTCCACACTCTGCACAAGGTGTTTTCCCGCCCCGGCAAAGTCAAGTACGGGAACATACACCTTCTTGCTGGCCTTCTTGGTGCCCTACACCGTCACCATTCTGGTTTCGTCATCGACATTGTCGACGACGTTATCGAATCGGTCACCTTTGGCCTGGAGCAAAACGACTTTCGTATGAATCAGCAGCGGCTAGCGGAAGTCAAGTATCTAGGGGAATTCTATACATACCGCCTGCTTGAGCACCCGGTTGTCTTCGACATGATGTATAGAATTTTGACTCTCGGCCACGGCGGTCCTCCTGCTCCTGGCCGCATCAACCCCATTGATCTTCCAGATGAGTACTTCCGTATCCGGCTGGTTGCTACCCTTCTCGAGACTACCGGGTCGTACTTCAACAAGGGTGCAGCTGGCAAGAAGCTTGATTATTTCTTGTCCTTCTTCCAGTACTACATTTTCACAAAGAACCCCCTTCCCATGGACATTGAGTTTATCGTTCAAGACATTTTTGCCCTTCTTCGCCCACAGTGGAGACTTGCAACAAACTTCGAAGACGCTTGCAAGGTGTTCCAGGTAGCCATGGCGCAGGATCAAAAGGCCACTGGAGCCGACAAAGTGGTAGAGCAATACGATGGAGCAGCATCCGACGACGAATCCTCGGAAGACGAGATTGACAACGCCGATGATCTGGCAGCTGGAGACGCAGATGTCGACGACGATTTGTCCTCAATTGACGAGGAGGGAGAGGTTTGTTCTTTCCGTTCTTTAGGATGCGGGTTCACTTTATTGTCGTTCACACGCGCTAACCATGTCCTTTCTGCTCAACTTAGGATGAGGGAGATGGACAAGACTCGGACGACCACAGCGAATCCGAGGACGAAGAGATTGTTGTGACACGCGAGAGGAGGAAATTGATCCCGAGGACGAGGCTGACTTTGAGCGCGAGTACGCGAGAATGATGGCAGAAAGCTTGGAGCCACGCAAGTTTGACCGGAAGCCCCTGTTTGATGTGGCCCTCCCGGTGCGGCAAAAACTCCGTGAAGCCTCGTCCGCGGCCTCTGAGACAAATGGTGCTGCTGGGAACGGAGACGACAATTCGCCTTCGTCGACAATGGCATTCTCTCTCCTCACGAAGAAGGGCAATCGCCAGCAAACTCGCACCTTGGAGCTTCCTTCCGACTCTGAATTCGCTGTGGCTATGAGAACCAGCAACAAGCAGAGAAAGAAGAGCAACAGCGTATCAAAAACCTGGTCTTGAATCTTGATCTTAGAGAGAGCGACGAGACCGACGGTAAGACGGCCTCATCCACAGTATGTATAGTTGCAAAGTATTCATACTGACTGCTCTTTCTCATCCACAGTCCAAGAGAAACCTCGACATACTTCCATAACCGAACCGACAAGGGGGCAAGGACCGTTCGCAGCGAGTGCGAAAGCTGCACTTAGTGATGTTGATTGGTATGCCGACGCCGACGCCAGCACCCTGCACTTCTTCTGAAAGCGTTGCCGAGCTAACACGACCATTAGGACTTAATACTGCTTTGATATCTTTCTCAACTGAATCACTCCTTTCTACACCGTCTCTGCTTCTATTTACATCGTTGATGGTGCATTCTGACGAGCTCTCAGCTCGCAAATCCCCCTTTGAATCTCCGATCGAACTGGCTTGGGCATGTACGTCTGAAAGCTACACTAAGCTGGGACTTTTGTTGCTTTTGGGAACTCTCACTGATGCAAAGTCGTTCCCAGTATGTCGTCTGTCACAGCAGCATGCGGAGCGTTTCGGCACAACCGGCTGTGGAATGCGATTATCCTGCAGTTGAAGGTAGCCCTTCTTAGCCGCAAGATGATACACATCTCACGGCGACAGGCTCGCGGAGTGGGGCCGTCCCTGTCAAACGTCAAGTCACGGACTGGCATGAAGTGCGTGTACATGTGTTCCGAGGAACAGATTCTCGTCTATCAAAAGAGTAGGATCTTTGCTCTGGCACAAAGGAGGACAACGACAGCGGCGTCTGCGAGCGCAGTGTTGACTTGAGTCATGCACACACGGCATTGCCTACGTTCCATATCTTCCTACCTGTTACAGCTCGTAGTATATTACTAAGAGTTGATCGAGTAGCTTTCTTCATACCTCACAATACACTCTCGGACATATGATTTCTGACAGAGCATCTATCAGAGCCCGCACGTGATATGCATAATGGCCAAATGGCAGCCCAAAGAAAAGCACGGTGTCGGCTATTGTCGCGTGAAGAGATAGATGCCTGCCTCTCTGTACCTTCCCGTGATAGTCCAGCCAGAGATTTTGAGCCTCGGGGGCAGTTTGTCGTTCTCGATAAACAAGCACCTGCAGTTTATCCTGACTGTCCCTTCTCACGAGACCGCGTGGTATGCCACTCTTCCGTAGGCTTCGTAGGCACATATGGTGGACCTTTCCATTGTACTCGTAAGCGTTCTTATTGTTCAGAATGCGATTGCGCGTCTTTCCTCTAACCGGTTTGGCCAAGGCGAGGCTGGGTGAGAAGAAGCGAAAAGGGAAAGAGCAACGGCCGCTTCGCAGGCCAAAACGGAAAGAGCGTCTTGCCGGTGACCTGGGTCGCTCCTGCACACATATTACCATTGTTAAGCTCCTCGAACAGCACGTGTGAATCAGGCCACAAACTCTCTGTCCTATTCACTGCCCTTGTGCATTGAGACTGCACTCACCCTTTGATACTAGCATATCACGAACATCCGTCCATGCACGACATCTTCCGTATCGGAGTGACGAATGACGAATGACGAGTATCCTCAAGGCCAGGCCATTACTCGAAACTTATGCTACCCAGCCCCCCTCTGCGGCACATGGCACAACACGAGGCCCATGTTGGGAGGACAGCAAGATGACAGGGGTAGAAGAAGACGACACACAAAAAGGATAGCACGGCCGATTGCCACCCTCCTCGATGCCCTATTCTCGAGCTCGCCTACACCTGAAGAAGCATAGGGCAGGCATCGCGATCCATACTGCGAAACTTGGTTCTGGACCTGGGTGGCTTTCGCCTAGGAGACTGCAAAGGCTCGTGTCGCCCATGGCGTAGTCTCATACTCTCTGATCCTCCCATTCAGCCTGCATAGGCTGTCGAGGCTCTGTAGCCAGCTAAGTATGCACTTCAAGCCGTTCACTCCCCCTGGCGCTCCGTCTTTGCATCGTTGGCTACATCATTGGCCCCTTTCAGACGAAGCTACCATCCAGGTCCGTACTTCCGTCGTGAGCTCTGTGGCTTTTATCCTCCTCGCTGCCGCCGCTATTCCCGCACACCTTCACCTTGTCGTCCCCTAAATCCCATAGACTCTCATTTTGATTCTTCTAAATTGCTCCGCCTATTCTGCTTCCTGTCTGCTGCCGTTTCGGGTTGCTTTCCTTCGCTTTTGGTTCTATTGATCATTTCTGATGTATTTTTCCCATCTTGGCCAGACAGACTGCATTGGTCACACACGACTCTAACCTGACCACAGTATGGTACTCGGCGAGTACGGGAGGATAGGCGAGCATATTGTGATAATCATTAGCCTCACTAACAGTGAGCAAGAGACGAGGTGGAGCCAAAAGCCTCTGAGAAGAAGCGAATAAAAGCCAACTCTATTTCGTGTGGCTCAACCTATGTCCTTCTGAAAAGGCCTTGTTCTGTTCTTTTCTACGAAAAACGTTGTGAAAAGCAGCCTCGACTCGATATCAATATGCGAGCTGTCTCTCCCACCTTTCTATGGTGAACAGTCTGACCCTTTGGACGAAGTTCATCCGCATCATCTCCAATTACTTCCTTTCCCGTCCTTTCTTCCTCGTCGCTTGATCACCCGCCCGCCTTTGCGTTTCTATATATCTATCCATTCCTGGTAGCTCACTTGATCCCCTCGTTTTCTCACAGCGTTTTCGTACTGGGCTATACGACTCAGTTGGCCGTATTCACTCTTGTCATTTAAATCTCACTTTGTGCTGCCTCGTCCCTCTTTCTCTCTGTGATCTCCAACACTCCAATTCTACTTCAGTCGGGTCATTTTCCAAGGGGCAAGGAAGAACAACCTGAGACAAAAATTTGCAGCATTTATCGACGCAAAGACGGCTCGGACTCGCCTTGGTTTCTTGCAGATTTTGACTCTTGTCCCACTCGCGTTACCCAGATACCAGAAACGTGCACCCTTCGTCACACTCTCGCCACTTCGTAGGCCGCCTAGCACGACTTCAGCTACGTTGACAAACGACATACGACAGGAAACCAATGCAAACGAGCCGAAAAATTCAACACGAGCCAGGCCTGCATCTCCCGGAGCACGATCTTCTCATTGCAGAAAAGTTGGTGCTTCTCGTCGCATATGCACCATGCTTCCGTTCGCCACACAGTTTGATTCGACAGACCCTGGCACTGTTTCACGAGCATTCGTCTTGGTTATCTCATAAAGCTTCTCGACAGAGATACTTCACGGTTGGTACATAACCATTTCGAGCCCCTGAACTAGTCAATCTACACCACGAGTCTGTGTCTCCTGGCTGTCTTGCTTCCGTCCGCCACGATCTGCAGGTAGCCGGGCTGTCCCCCTGGCACAGGCTTGCGAGAAAGACCAAGTAAATCAGTCAATCACGAAAGGAGTGGAAAATCGAGTCTGGAACAGATCACGCTCTTCTTTCTTTCTTTACATTCACGATCTGGGGTCTATTTTTATCATACACCCGACTTCACTCCACGGGGTCGGCACTGGCGAACTGAACGACAAAAATACACCGGCCGTCGTAAGCGGATGGCTGCATACGACGCATTTCGTCATCTCTCGCCCACTTGTCCGATCGGCTTCTTATTTTTGCCACCTATCGAGACGCTTTCTAGAGACTTTGAGCAAATCTGGTCGTGCTCTTTCACTCTCCCAATACATATAGGTGTGGCCTTACCAGCAGCTTTGATTTTCCAAAGTTGTGACTGGGGGCTGGCTCGGCGAAGCCAATGCGCACTTGCAGCTTCGATAGTCGCAATCCGGACTGGGCCTTCGGTGTCGCCTTTGGAGAAACAAAGAGAAAGGGAGAATGGCGACAAATATTGAGTCACCATGGCCAGTCCACGATGTGAGTCGTATCCAACCCACCATACTCGGTGCTCTCGCGTATCTAGCTAACAGCATATCTGCCAGATTGTATACACTGCCATTGTCGGGTTGGTCATGGTCGCGGCATGTCTAGAGTGGTTCTTGTGGATTGCTGCATTCCTTTACTGTCTATGGAAAGTGTTTTCGAAAAGCTGAGCACTGGACGGTCAATGTGCTGGCCATCATTGTTGGGCTAGCGTTCACATTATTACGGTTTGTTGACTTTCCGCCCTTGGCTTACGATTTCCCAAATTGACTAAACCACTAACACGGCCTGCTTCTGGTCTTGCAGATTCATCTTTTGCCCATTATGATTGTCACGCTTCCTCTTCCTTCGGCTGTCGTGAGAATGTGGCCACCCAGTATGGTCTCTGCCTTGCAGTGGTTCGCATTTTGGAGCTTTGCAGGCTTGCTGACGTGCCGTGGCTATTCTGTGTCTACCAAATTGTCACCCATCAACTGGGAAGAACAAAGCGAATCAAACAAGTCCTGGATGAGGTATCGGCACCAAAAGTCGTCGTTGTAATGCCCTGCTACAGGGAGGAGCCCGACGTCCTCATCACGGCCATCAACTCCGTTGTTGAGTGTGATTATCCCCGTCTTGCATCCACGTCTTCCTCTCATTCGACGGCGATCAAGAGGACGAGCTCTATCTCAACACGATTGAGAAGCTAGGGGTGCCACTGACTCTCGGCTCGTACCCAAAGAGCATCGATGTGTCCTACGCTCGGCACGCGTCACTGTCTCCCGTTTCCCACATGGCGGAAGAGACATTGCCAGAAATCGACATTCAAGCTCATCGACCGTGTCTATCAACAGTACCTCAAGCGAAATGACAACCTGTTTATTCTTTTCATCGATTCCGATTGCATCCTTGATCGCGTGTGTCTTCAAACTTTGTTTACGACATGGAGCTAAGCCCCGGAAATCGACGCGATATGCTGGCTATGACTGGCGTCATCACATCAACTACGCAACGCCACAGCCTCATCACGCTCCTACAAGACATGGAGTACGTGCATGGCCAGCTGTTTGAGCGGACAGTCGAGTCTGGATGTGGTGCTGTTTACCTGTCTTCCTGGCGCTCTTACAATGCTGCGCTTTTCTGCATTCCGCCGCATGGCCAAGTACTACTTTGCCGACAAAGCTGAGCAGTGCGAGGACCTTTTCGACTTCGCCAAGTGTCATCTTGGCGAGGACCGCTGGCTCACACTCTGTTCATGATTGGTGCAAAGAAGAGGTATCAAATCCAGATGTGCACGTCTGCCTTTTGCAAAACGGAAGCTGTTCAGACGGTCAAATCGCTCATCAAGCAGCGCCGGCGGTGGTTTCTTGGTTTCATCACAAACGAAGTGTGCATGCTCACGGACTGGCGTCTCTGGAAGCGGTATCCTATCCTGATCTTAGTCCGGTTTATGCAAAATACGATCCGAACAAACGGCCTTGCTCTTCTTCATCATGGTCTTGGCGCTGCTTACGACGTCAAAGAGATCGCTGACCTGCCGGTGGGCTTTATTGCCGATATCCTTGGGCCTGAACTGGGTCATGATGATCTACTTGGTTGTCAAGCTCCGGCCGATTTAAGAAATCATGCCTGTACCCGGCGTCATGCGTTCGTGAGCCCTCAACGCCGTTTTGAAGACTGGCGAGTCTACATGGTTTTACGGTATTTTCCACGGCTGGTCAGCGAAAACATGGGGCGGCCCTCGAGCCCGATGCAGCAGCAGCGGACGGGGAGAGAAGACGACAGTGCAAGAGGCGATCGAGCAGTCCGAGGAACAAGGAGATGATCTGAACATTGTCCCGGAGACATTCCTGCCTGCAGCTGAAGTCCCAACGTCAAAAGAGTGGCAAGAGAACTGGCCGGTAGAAGACGCGGGAACTCGGGCTCAGGTCCCGGTGGACGTTTTCGCGCGCCACAGCGGAGTCTTATAGGAGCAGAAGCGGCTGCCATGCTGCCATTTTGGCCGCCACGGGGGCTCGCGGGCGACAGCAAACTCCCGCATTTCGGTCGACCCGATGCAGCGGAGATGGGAGCTATTTTCGATGGAAAAATGCATTTCACAGCGGATCTTCCATGCACAGGACCAGGTGGTGGGCTCAGCCAAGGCAGCACGTTGGCCGGCCAAAGTGCCGGTTTATGTTGCAGCCGCCGGACAAGATTGACGGCTGTTCTCTGCCCCAGAACGGTCGTCGAACTGGGTGGTACCCATTACCCAGATGACTCGCTGATCAGCCTCAACCTTCTTGGCCAGTCGTCTCCGTCACTTCTCAACAACGACGGAGGCTACATGGGCAACAGAGGACGCAGCAGCCGCTACGTCGCGTTACTGTCCCGGTGATTCATTCGAGAGTTTTTTATCCAACCAATACGAACCCAGGAGGCAGACGGTGGTGGTGGGTCATGGCAAACTCCGTTTATATGCCACGGCGAGTGGAGAGCCTCATGAGCGAGGAAGACCGTCGAAAGTAGAAGATGGCCCAGGCCAGCCAGCTCAGCTTCCGGGCAAAACGTCACGGGCACCTCTTTCGCAGCAGGTCATATCTTCCGGTATGCCTTCACCAGGCCATGGTGTATGAGTATCGCTCGACGCAGAGATGCAACAGGCCGGGTTTTACACGGACAGCGAAATGGCCGCAAGCCCGGGTGGCATGCATGGCCACGGGGAAGCCAAGCAGCTACCACCCAGCTCCCCGGCCGCCTGGCATAGAAGGCTGGCCAGCAACGACAGCAGCGGCTCACGGCACTCTGCCTCTCGCTCCGTATCTGCCGCCTCATCGCCGGACCTTCAACCGCAGCCAACAATGCCAGCTATACCACCCCACCCTCCCTTGGGCGGAGGCGGTCCGCACACACAGACAGGCTCAACGGTCCGGCCTAGCCCGCTGGGCGCAACAGCTACGTAGCGAGGTCTCCCAGTACGAGTACAGAGGAAGAAAGAGACGGGTCGGCCACAACGCTGTGAAAAGGCACTGCAGACAAGAACAAATAACAATCTTGCTTGAGGCCTCCATCACGGAGAGCGGGGAGGAGACAGCGAACGGTAGTGATGGGTCAAGGCCAGCGGGCCATAATGATTTGGCTGTAAGTCGGTACACGCAGCCGTAAGTACAGAACAGGGAAACGCGAGGCGCAGGAGCAGAAGCGGAATCAAAAAGACCAACACCACACCAAGCAAGTATGGATGGCCGACGTTTAGTTTTGTTTTCCTTATGAAAAAGCATGCCAAGAAAACATGAGTTGCGCAGTACCATGGAGCTCATATCTCGTTTCGAAGATGCTCTGGTGGCCTAAACGAAATGTACGGAAGCAGAATAAAAGTACTCAGTAGAGTGGAAGGACGGTGCATTATCAGTGAGAAATCAGCCAAATGAAGCACAGCAATGAGTACAGCGGCTGCAAAGGTACGTATACTTTGGAGTGACTTGCTGGGCTGTCAAACTAGGAAGGCGGTGAGCTGGGCACGTTGTTCCAAAGTTTTTGCCACGCGGAAGTTGCCCCTCCTTCTTTGTGCCTATCACGTTGCTGGGAACATCTCGAAGCTTCTCCCAGGTTCGACGCGTCCACCATCTGGCGCTGGAACAAGGCTGGGCACCACGGAATATGAACAGCCAGCAGCCAGCAACCGCATTTTGGCCGTTTATATTTCGCTGGCTGTTGCTTTCACGATGCCTTCTCACGATCCTTTTCAAAACACTGTTCTCAGTTTGTCAGGTTCCATCGTTCAAACTACTTGCAGCAGCTTCCACCAACCTCATACTTGTACTGGGCGAGCTTTGAAGGTCCAGAGTACAGAGTACCTCAGAGGGACATCCACGCAAGTTGCCCTCGCTCTTGCCGGCCTCCTGTTTAGCGTGAACGCTGTTTTTCTGCCCTGTCGCTCTTCCCCTCCCCTCCAAACGGTCAGTTACGGGGGTAGAAACACAGAGAAAGAGCACAGCAACGACTCACTTGTTATTGTCCTACCTAGCGGCAACCTTCTTTCCTCTAGTTTTTCTGCTTTCCAGAGCGACCGCAGACGACTGAGATTTAGATAATAGAGTGCCCAAAAAAGGTTTTCCTCTGCTTACACCTACCGCACCTCTACTCTCGCATCTCTCTCCCTCATAACCACCGAATCGTCCTCACCTCCCCAACGGACCCGGTAACGACCCCATATTCAAACGAACTCTCTCGATTCTTCAGCTGCTGTTCAGATTTCAGTTGATCTGAGCCACCTGTCCCACCTTCCATCTACTCGTTCTCCGCCGTTCCGCATAAAACTCGCCCATCATGAGCGTCGTCGGTAAGTCTGGACGCCTGGGCGCTGCTTCGGCATCCCTGCCGCCGTCATTTGCGTGGTCCCGGTCCCGGGAAGCACACCTGCCATTGCAGCAGCTAACATGTCCTAGGTGTTGATTTGGGCACCATGAACACGGTGGTTGCCGTGGCCCGCAACCGTGGTGTCGACGTGGTAAGTCCTGTCCTGCTCTTCACGTCTTTCTGGCACCGGTCGACTATGTGACGCCATCGCGGGCCGGTGTGCCCGTCGCTGTCACCGCCTGTCCCTGCTTCCCGCCCTTCAGCTATGCCATTGCCTGCCCAACAGCTTGCTAACCCACTATCCGCCCTGTAGATCACCAACGAGGTGTCCAACCACCGCGCGACTCGTAAGTCCATCTCCAGTCCGGACCTCAACTCTCCCTCTGGCCCAGACTCTGGCCCCTCCGCTCGAATCTAGTATCTAACATGCTTTATTCTAGTACCACTTAGTCGGCTTCGGCC
The DNA here is from genome assembly GCA_016097075.2 of Sporothrix phasma. Lineage (NCBI taxonomy): Eukaryota > Fungi > Ascomycota > Sordariomycetes > Ophiostomatales > Ophiostomataceae > Sporothrix > Sporothrix phasma. The sequence continues at coordinate 591,271 of JADMNG010000010.1, read as the reverse complement.
CCAAGAACCGCTAGGCTACTGGCGGTCTGGTGGAGGGCTCTTCGGCCAAGGACACACAGAGAATCCCACCTTCAAGAACAACGTCTCTTTCGCTGAATGCCCAACTTGTTGGCCGCTCCTTCAAGGAGGCCGATATCCAGATCGAGCAGCAGTACAATCTCTGCGCCCCTCGTCGACGTCAACGGTGAGGTCGGTGCGAGAGGTCTCGGTACCTCGGCAAGAAGGAGCGCTTCTCGGGCGACGCAGCTGCTTGGCCATGTTACATCTGGCAAAGATCAGCAGTCGACCGCCGACGAGATCAAGGCCCCCGTCACCAACCTTGTCCTCAGTGTGCCTGCCTGGTTCACCGACCGGGCAACGTCGCAGCCTCATCACGGCTCTCCGACATTGCGCCTGTCCGTCCAGCGCCTGCTGAACGACAACCACTGCCGCCGCCTCGGCTACGGGCATCACCAAGCTCGACCTGCCTACCGGCGACGAGAAGGCCCCGCCGCGTCATGTTTATCGATGTCGGCCACTCCACCTTCACCGCCTCGGTCGTCGAGTTCCGCAAGGGCGAGCTCACGGTCAAGGGCACTGCCTCTGACCGCCACTATGGTGGCGCGACTTTGACAAGGCCATTGTCGACCCACTTCCAGAAGGAGTTCCTCGCCAACCCAAGCTGGCCGTGGACATCAACACGAACGCCCGCGCTCGCGCCCGTGTCCTGGTCGCCGCTGAGCGCCTCAAGAAGATCCTCTCCGCCAACCAGGCCGCACCCCTGAACATTGAGATGCTGATGGAGGACAAGGACGTAATCCACGTCCCTGACCCGCGCTGACTTTGAGGCGCTGGTCGAGCCCTGCTGGCCCACACCACCGTGCCCCTGATGCAGGCCCTGGCCGACGCCGGCCTGCAGAAGGAGGACATTGACATTGTCGAGGTCGTCGGTGGCGGCTCTCGTGTTCCCGCCATCAAGGAGCGCATTCAGGAGTTCTTTGGCAAGCCGCTGTCCTTCACATGAACCAGGACGAGGCTGTCGCCCGTGGCTGCGCTTTCGCCAGCGCCCTGCAGTCGCCCATCTTCCGCGTGCGCGAGTTCGCCGTGCACGACGTTGTGTCCTACCCCGTCGAGTTCATCTGGGAGAAGGCCAACGACATTCCCGACGAGGAGCCGAACCTGGTTGTCTTTGGCAAGGGCAACACCATGCCTTCCACCAAGGTCCTGACCTTCTTCCGGAAACGGCCCTTTGATCTCGAGGCCCGCTACTTTGAGCCGGAGCAGATCCCCACCGCATGAACCCGTGGATTGCCCGCTTCTCCGTCAAGGGCGTCAAGCCCACCATTGGTGGCCCCGACGACTACATGACCTGCAAGCTGCGCGCCCGTGTCAACCCCGGACGGTATCCTGAACCTGGACAGTGCCTACTCTGTCGAGGACCAGGAGGTCGAGGAGGAGATCAAGGAGGAGGAGCCCAAGGCGGACGACGCTGCTGCCCCGGCCGGTGAGGCTATGGACACCGACGCCCCTGCGGAGGAGGCCAAGCCCAAGACCCGCAAGGTCCGGAAGCAGGTCCGCAAGGACAATCTGCCGTCGTCTCTGCTTCCAATGTTCTGGAGCTGCCCGCTCTTGAGGAGGCCAAGGAGAACGAGGGCAAGATGACTGCCAACGACAAGCTCGTCTTTGACACACCGAGGAGATGAAGAACTCGCTCGAGTCCTACATCTATGAACGTCCGCGACAAGCTGACAAGAGCGACTCCGGCGAGGAGTACGACGGCGTCTACGTCAAGTTCTCCAGCGACAGCGACCGGGAAAAGATCCTGGCCAAGCTTTCCACCATCCAGGACTGGCTCGAGGACGATGGCTACGAACACCACCATGTCATCTACCGTTCCAAGAAGGAGGAGATTAGCGGTCTCGTCGGCCCCATCCACAGCGGTGGTGGAGCAGAACGAGATTGACCGCAAGAGACTGGAAGCCAAGCTGGCCCAGGAGGCTGCCGCCAGAAAGGCGACTGAGGAGGCTGCCATTGCCAACAACGCTGCCAACGGCGACCCCAACGCTCCGATGCCGAGATGGCCGACACCGACCCGGCCAAAGAACCCCTCAATCGAGGAGGTGGACTAATTGGTGCGACGGCACAACGACCGCAGGCGGATTCCAAGCGTTAAAGCTGCAAAGAGTGGAAACGAGTGAAAAGATCGACGATAAAATACGATTTAGATCATGAAAGAACACATGGAAAGATAGTCACTTTGTGTTGTTTTTAGTTTTACTTTTGATGAATTATTGTTATATTGCCCTCTCCACTGTCATGTGTCCATTCTGTTATTCATGCGAGATACAATTGAATCAATTCTCTTACTTGCACATGACTCGACGTATCGTTCAGTTTGTGCCGTCAATTTGTCCCTGCAAAATAAGACGGAAACGGGGCGTCACACAGGCATGGCCTTTTTCTTTTCCTTCTTGACGGTAGTCTCAGCGAGTAACTTCAAGCCCAACACCATTGGTTGCTCATAGAGCGAACACACTATTGTCTTTAAGAGACACTGCTCTGTATGATAGCCCCCGTATAGCAAACTCTTTCCCAGAAGGCAGCATGGCCCATCTCACTCAAACCCTGTTTTGATTAGGACTGCTTTATTTCTTTATTTTGTAGTATCTCCGAGAATCAATGATTAGCTTTTTACGTTCAAAACTGAACAAACACGGCGCAGAATGTGGTAACAAAACAAAAAAAGGTAGATAAAGTACACGAAAGAAGCACCCTCTTTTTGGCGCAAAAATGAGCGCACTGCCTGGACAAAAGATCAGGCCATGAAAGAAGCCGGGACAGGACACCTGGTGTATGCATTTGTTCTCTCTAGATCACGTTGAAAACGGGCTTGAGCTTGATCAGGAGCTTCCACTCCTCGTCCGTGACGTCGCTGCGGTAAAACTCCTTCAGTGTGTCGATACTGGCACGCGAGATCTGGCTGATGAGGGCATCCGACTCCTCGAGATGACGGCCGTAGGTGGGCTGGTGGCCGCCCATCTCAATCTTGATGGCCACCGACGGCTGGCCCTTTTTGCAAATCGGGATCTGCTTGTGCTCGCGCTCGATGGAGGTTCTAGATGGTCAGTATGGATGCAACAGATGTGACTGGTAGTTGCGAGGGGGGAATAAAAACGTACACTCTGCCGACACCGATAATCTCCTTCTGGTTGGTGTTGGGGTTGGTCTTGACGACGGCCAGCGGCGTGTTGATGCGCAGATTGCCCTCCACAACATCGACACCGACGACAATGGGGGCAGTCTTGTTGAAGACGGCGACCGTGTTGAGCACGCAGGGGAAGACAGCCAGCATCTTGGAGTCCTCCTTCTTCTTCTCGCTCAGGACGGCCATGTGCTTGGTGAAGGCGTCAAACAGGTGGTAGATGATGTCGGCCGTGAAGACCTTGACGCCCTGCTCCTCGGCGTACACGGCAGCCTCCTTGTCGACCTTGACATCGAAACACAGCATGACGGCGTAGTCGGGCGCCTTCTCCAGCATGACGCTGGTCTGCATGACATCGCGCTTGTAGACCGGGCCAATGCCGACGTTGGCGACGGGGATCTTGCAGTCCTTCAAAAAGTCCAGCAGAGCCTCGAGCGAGCCCAGCGTCGATGCCTGGACACTCACACCGCGACCCGACTTCTCGACACGGCTGAAGACGGAGGCGAGATCGGACTCGACCTCCTCCTCGAGGTCGTCCTCGTCGTCGTACTTGCCCATGACCAGCAGACGCGAGCCGGCAATGGCGCCCTCGAGACCGGGCGCGCTGATCTTGACACCCATGGCGGCCTTGACCTCCTTGTTGTGCACGTACGCGGATCGGCACACGCAACTCGCGCATGGGCGCGGGTGTGAGCAGGGCTCGAATGTTTGTCTTGATCACGCCCTCGACACCACACAAGATGATGCGGTCGCCCTCGCGCAGGATACCGTTGGACAGAATCACATCAATGGTCATACCGAAGCCCTCAATGGCCTTGACCTCGAGCACGGTGGCCTGGACCTCGGACAGGTACATGAGCGAGTCGGTCATGCGCTCCTGCGTCAGCTGGACGAGCAGCTTCAGCATGTCGGGGACACCCTCGCCCGTGTGGGCCGAGGTGGGCACCAGCGACACGACACGGGCCTTTTGCTTGTTGTCGTAGAACAGCTCCGAGTTGAAGCCCTGCTCGGCAAAGGCGACCTTGGTCTGCTCGAGGCGCTTGGCGAACTCGTTCTGGACGCCGCGGTTCTGCAGCGCCAGACTGTCCTGGAAGCCGTTGTTGTCGACCTTCTTCCAGCCGTACAGACGATCAATCTTGTTGAGCGCGACAATAAGGGCGTTTTCCGGTCGCGCAGCATGCGCATGGACTCGAGCGTCTGCGGCTCCAGGCCGTGCATGATGTCGACGACCAGGATGGCAATGTTACACAGCGACGAACCGCGAGACCGCAGGTTGGAAAAGGACTCGTGACCGGGGGTGTCGATGATGAGCAGACCGGGGACCTTGAACTCAAAGGCGTTGTCCTTGTTGACCACCTGGGTCTTCTGCTTGATGGCCTCGATGGGAAGTACGTAGCACCAATCTGCTGTGTGATACCGCCGGCTTCGCCCTCCTGGACGTTGGTCTGGCGCACCTTGTCCAGCAGCTTGGTCTTGCCCGTGTCGACGTGGCCCATGATGCAGCAAATGGGCGACCGCAGGTTGTCCTTGGACCGCGCAGCCAGGGCCGCCTGGTGCTCCTTTTCGCGCAGCTCGGCCAGCTCGCGCTTGCGCTGTGCCTCGGCGGCCTTGGCGGCCGACTCCTGCTCGTCCTCGCTGCTGTCTTCGTCGCTGTCGTCGTCGCTGTCGTCGTCCGAGTCGTCGTCCTCGCCCTCGCCGCCGCCGCTCTTCTGCTTTGGCCGCACGGGCAGAGACGTCTTGTTGTCCTCCTCGTCCGAGTCGGCGTCCCAGCTGTCCTTGACGTCTTCAGCCTCGGCACCGCCGGCAGCGGCGGTCTCCCAGTCGTCGTCAATGTCGCTATCGGCAGCAGCAGCGGCCTTGCTGGCCTCCTCCTCGGCCTTCTTCTTGGCGGCCTTTTCGCGCTCCTCGGCCTCCTTGGCCAGCTTCTCGGCGTTCAGACGCGCGCGCTCGGCCGCCTCGCCAGAGCCTTCTCCTCGTCGACCTTGGTCTTGCGGCGGCGTTGCGCTTCCGGTCGGCAGCAGATGACTTCTTCTTGTCCTCGTCCGCGCCCGACTGGTCCAGGGCGCCGACCTTGACGCCAGCAGCCATCATCTGCTGCAGCTTCTGCTCGTTGCGCGCCTTGGCCTCCTTTTGGGCCTTGGTGAGGTATTTGCCCTCCTTCTTGAGCTGCTCGATCCGCTCCTTTTCCTTCTGCTTCTTCAGTGCTCTTTGCTCCTCCTTGCGCTTCGCATCCTCGGCCTCTTGCCGCTCCAGCTCCTCGAGGCGCGGCCTTCTCCTCGGCCAGGAGACGCTGCTCCTGCTCTGCGCGGAGACGGATCTCCTCCTGCTGCTTCTGGATGGCGAGCAGGTGTGCAGGGATCTTCTTCTTCTGCCGCCAGCGGCAGCGGACTCGGGGTTCGGGCGCTGCAGCCGCAGCCGCAGCCGGAGCAGCAGGTGCGGCAGGTGCAGCCTGGCCGGTGTCTTTGCAGGCTCAGTCTTCTTCTTGCTGGCCTGCTCTTTCTTCCGCTGCTTCTCGCGCTCCTTCTTGAGCTTTTCCTTCTCGGCCTTGGTCAGGATGCGGCCGTTGTTGTCGCCGTCCTCGTCCGCAGCCTCGGCCTTGGCCGGCGCCGGCTTGCCCTTGCCGCCCTTGCCCTTCTTCTCGGGCAGCGCAAACTCGTCGTCCATGGTGGCCTCCACGGGCGCCTTGTCGACCAGCGTGGCAGCAGGCTCGTCTACGGCGTCGCCATTGCCATTCGCGGCGTTGGGATCCTCAAACTCCTCCGAAAGACCCTTCTTCTCTTGCGCTTCTCCTTGTTCTTGCGCAGCACTGCCATCAAACCGCCGCCGCCGCCTTCGTCGTCATCGTTCTTGTCCTCGCCGTCGGCAGGCGCGGCCGCAGAGACGGGTGCGATGCTCTCGCCGAGCTCGGCCTCCCAGTCGTCATTGGCCTTCTTGCCTCCCTTCTTCTTCGGCGCATCGTGGCTGCTTCGTGAGACCACGCAGGGGTCTGGGAGGGAGGGGGAGGGGTTGTGGGGTGTTGTGGTGAGGGAGTGAAATCCCGTCGTGTATCGACAAGTTCGTACCGTGGAGATACGCAGTTCGTTGGTCAAGTTTGGTTTGCTGTCGTAGCGAGGTATCGACAGATGCAATTGGTGTGAAGGGAAAACGGCAGAAAAAATAGCCAGGGCGCGATTAAGTCTCGATGTAAATGGCCACCCGAGACCCCAAGAATGGCAAGCGCGGATGGCAAAAAATAAAGTCCGACAGGCGAATGCGTCTCTATTTCACTTTCAGCGCGTTGTGTGCGCGGGGAAGAAGGAGCGACGGGCGCCTCACGGGCAGCACACCACCTGCCAGAGTTGAAAGAGGGGCAATTCGCCGATATGCTCCAGGGCACTCACTAGCCAGCACGTAGCCCACTAATCCAATATGGGCTCGAGATATAGTGAAGTCTCGTGTTGCACCCCTGAGAGTCTACAAATCATTTCGGGATACCATCTTCTCGATAGAAGGACAGCAGGCCCAGCTGCTTGATTTGTTGACCTTGTTGTGTTCTACTCGTTTAGTCTCTGTTCTATATGATTTGGCCGCGGTCTTTTCAGATCAGTTGAACAGATCATGTACCAACCCCCGACACTCTTTGTCTGTCCAACGTATCTGCATCTGAGCTTCAATGGGCCACCTCGTGCTGTTGGACATGGTAGTATTTTCCCTAGATATATGTTATACCTGTAAACTTGACACTACTCGCTCAATGCCTCAACTTGGTTTGTCTTGATGTTTTCATATTGTTTGTCCAGGTCTAGTTTACTTCACGAGACACGCCGCAAACAGCTGCATCACCAACAAATCAAAACGCGCCCATCAGCGGACAATGCAACTGCGACAATACCAAAATGCAACAAGCCCAGAAAGTACCGTACGAACAAATACTGCGCAATTTGCCATACGCCTCTGACAATCTCGATTCTTGTTACGCCAAAGCCGGACCCAAACGCTGTAGTTAGTGCCCATGAACGGAGAAGAGACAAAGAAAGATCCTGGCATGATGAGCACGTGGCATGCGAGACGCAAACGGCACAAAGTATTGTGTGACGAGTGCCAGTCCCAGGCCTTAGATCGCCAGTTGCAGGTAGTACTCCAAGATGTGTAGAGCAGCCTGATGCACCTCCGAGTCCGCCATCAAGGACCGGTTCGCTCGTTCCGGCCCTAGTGTGTCTCGACCGGCATTTGCCGCAGGCCCCTGTGGTTGTACGAAAGCGCTGTCAAGGCGCCATGGTCGATGCTTCTCCAGCGCGGCGTATACAGCATGCGCGGCCCGAGAAGGCTTTGCAAAAAAGAGCCTCGAGGGCTCGCCTAATCAAACAGCGTTGCAGCATGTCTCCATCAACCTGGCATGACTTTACGGTCGTCTTGTTTCTGAATCGGGTTCCTTGTCGTCATCTCCGTCGTCGGATTTCCTTCCGCAAGTATAGGGAACAGAAGGGGCGAGCTCAAAGCGAAGTTATGCACAAGCCGTAAAAGGCGCCACGCGGGCAAGCTGAGGAGCGTAAAATGCTGTAGGAGAAGCCATCGAGGCATACGCCTAGGATTTCTGCTTCGTCAGGCGTGCTAGGCACGAGGCCGTATTGCCACTCGCGCCGGCCTGTTGCCAGCTTGGCGAGTCGTCACGCACAAGCTTGCGCACCGATCGGGCAACTCGGCTTCGAAAACCACAGAGCAGTCTTTCCCCGGTTGATTCCACGGAACCCACAGTCCAGAGGCTGTAGCATCACGACTGCACACCAGGAGAAGCGACGTGTCGAGATCATTGCCCGATATCTTGCTTCCAATCTCAATCATGTGCGTAGCAGACCGTTGCTCGGAGTCTCCGTGGTACAGTGACATCTCGCCAGGCACACCCTCCAGTGATGTTGATGATTTCAACCGAGCCGTCGTCGCCGGTCACTGCCACGAGCTTGTGGTTGAATAATACGAAGAGATGTTTGCACACGAGTTGAGTTCAAATGTTCCAAATGTGCTCAGGCGCTTCAACTCCAGGTCCAGTATGTCCCAGTAGATTGTCGATCCAACACAAGTGAACACATCCTTGCCTCGGCTGACAACAGAGTGCACCGTCTCGGAGAAGCTCTTCTTGTACCGTGTCCAATATTTGACTTTCCGTGTCGATCGACCGTGGTGCGTGTCGTAGAAAGATGAGGAACCGCCCGTCTTGGTGCAGACAAGCAGAAAGACCCACTGTCTCCCTGACTTCGTAAGTCCACTCGCCCAACGACAGAATCTGGTCGCCAGCCTTGCCGAGGCCGGATACAAACTCAACAACATCCCATCCTTGTCGATCGGCATCGACTGGTCTTCTCCGGTGTCGGGATCGATAATATTGGAGCGTGGGCGGTTTTCGAGGTCTTTGGTTGCCACTACAGACAACCAAGCGTGTGGGAGTATAGCACCTTGGAGGGCGTTCCATTGAGCGGTAGGCTGCGTTGGACCGGCCCTGGCTGAGAATCCAACTCTGGCTAGCATAAACTGCGTTGTCGACAAAGCACAAGCTGTGTCTTGTTCTGGCGACCGGGCAGACCGCCTGAGAGTACAGCCACATGGTTGATGTAGCGGTGCTGGCTTGTCGAGTGCAGCAGCATCAGTCGGCCAGACTGTGTACGCTGATCGAAATGTTGCCGCTCTCTCCCCAGAATCCGTAATGCATCGAGATTCGGCCATCGCATGTCGCCAGAACCGCCTGACCTAGGTGGCACATCGCTCTCGGCGACGACCACTCGTACCGCGCTTGACCCCAAGCCTTCACATTTCCGGCAAGAAGGCCATTTTTGCCAAGAAGTAGCGTCACCAAATCGCCCGATCTGGTCCAAGGACGATCAATGCCTCGTCTCCATCTTGAGGTAGTAGGGCGATACTTCTGACTGATTCGAGCGGGCGATCCGCCCATTAGGTTCTCCCTACCGGGGTTGGTCCTCAGAAACCTGGAACAGGTCGCCTATGGAGTTGTTAGCAGGTTGAAGGTCTCAAAGTGGGCCCACGACGGCGCGCAGTCCGTCATCGTATACGTACTACTTCCGGTACCGATGAGAGCCGTATGGGAGCATTCGTCTTCTTTTGAACGGTGTACAAAAATCGACGGACGTCCGTTGACCACGAGGCCGATGATCATGTACGGAGACCCCAAGAATGAAGACAGATGGAGGCAAGTAACATCGCCTGGTAGCTCGAATGTCTCTAATCTGGCAACGGTGTTGTCTGGCTTGATCAGCAGCAGGTGTCCTTCAAAACCTGTTTCCGAGAGGGTTGAGATGGCCAAATAACCACCACAGATACAGGCATCGATGGCTATAACCCCTGCCTCGTGGAAGGTGTCTGCATGAGAGTATTTTGAGCTGCCCGCTCCCCTAGCTGTAGTTAGAAAACTGTGCAGGGTGGAGGGGTGGAGCACGCAATGGGAGGTCAAAGTACCTTGAATCGGGGCTGGAAAAGACAATGAAGCTTTCTGTCACTTGGACAATGACATCCTCAGACACTTGTGCTGCGTCCAACGTGCGGGATTCCAGGTCGTACAGCGTGGCACCTTCTTCATGAACCTCGGCCTGGGCAAGGTCATGGGATAGATGGAAAGCTTCGGATGTGTCGACCAAGGAGATGAGGACATGGAAATTGATTACCAGTTTCCTCGGTTCCTGTTGTAAAAACCCAAGATTGTCTGACAGATACTGGGTAGTCGATTCTCGAGGCCAACGTCGGCGCGCAAGCCGTACCGAAACTCGGTGATGGCCCCCGTGACACCGCGGCCGGAAGTACTGAAAATTCGATCGGGATATGTCGAGCGAGAGCTCCAGCGTTTTGCTCGCATCGCGACTTTTAGCTTCTATGGTGTTGCCTTTTGCCCCAACAAGCCCATTGAGCGAGGAGAATTCGTCGTTGGTCCACCAAGTCAACAACTGGGGACCAATTTGATATTCTCCCAAGCTGCATGTTCGGTCGTCGCGGTCGGATCTGCATCAAGTTTTCCGTTGAGTCAGTACGGAGTCTTCACTATGGCTGTTTTAGCTGTCTTGCTGTTTTGCCGAGGATTGTGACGTACCTGCCAGATTGTACCGGGGCGGAGTCGCCGCCCATGATCAGAATGTCGTTGAAATCGTCAAACAGGCTGCAGAATGCTGTGCCGATATTACAGCTCAAATATTTCCGATTTGCACCGACGCCACCAAGAATATTGTCAGAGTCGATATCCAGAAACATAACAACGCCGTCTTCCGCGCAAGATAGATGCTGTCTCGTGTTGTGTGTATGTCGGGAGCCGGTATGGTCGCGTCCATGCCGCCCCAATAGGGATCGCCGCGACCATGGTGGAATCTTGATGGTTCGTGCACTTCCATGGCGAAGTTTCGAACTCGGTGGGCTGGTCCAGTGCATCTTTGCAAACGCCAATAGTACGTGACGAGATTAGGAAAAAGCCGCATGTAGCGTCAGAGGCACGACCGAGAATGGGCAGTCCGATGTTGGCGGGGGAGCAGATGCGCCCCTCCGTTCTCATCCCTAAAAACGGCCGCCATATCATCGCCAGCCTCCCAATCGTATGTCACCATCGAGATTTGCCGTTGCTCACAACAAATAAGCAGCAAAATGACGCGGTATTCGTCCTCGGTACGTGGAACAAAAACTCCATCTTGTGTATCACGCCTTGGACGGCACGAGGAGCGCGAGTCTTTTATAGGTTTCAGTGGCCTGTTGTTTGCGTACGCATCGTTGAGCCTTGAAGTTGATTCTAGCTCATGTACCATGAAGAAATTTCTGGGCAGGCAACGGCCATATTAACCGGGAGCTTGGGTCGACACAGGCGTGGAATCCGGGCTGCACGACTCGGTTGTTGCTATGGCGAGTAAGGTGTCGACACGAATACGGGTTGTCGCCGCTCTTGGGGTGGATGAACAGAAAGACGATATCGCCACTTTCGAGTACAATGACAAGTTGTTGCGGGGGCATACGGAGTCCTGTTGTACTGCCCGTCGACTGGTTTGCCTCCATGCCCCCATTGCACTGTCGCTAGATTCGTTGTAGACGTCGCCGCTGCGTAGCATGGCGTTGTCGTCTTCTGCCTTGGCGTGTAATGCTTCGTCATTCGCACTGTTACCGGCACTCTCCGGTGACGTACCAGCCACCTTGGCGTTGCGGATACGAGACCCGAAATCTGTCTTGCGAACAATGTTGCGAAGCCGGCCATCTCGCCCAAGCTCGCTGATTTGCACATAGTGGTCCTGGGAAGTACGTCAGAAGCTGGGAATAAGACACAAATACCAGGCCGTCATTTGCACCGGGAGCCATGGCTAAGCACACGTGTAAGCCATAAGAAGCGGTAGAGGGCGGGTAAAAACTGACACCAATGGACGGCAACATCCATATGTTGCGCAGACCGTATCCGTACAGGGAGAATCCAGTGTGCTATAGGGCTCTCAACGACGGTTCTGGTGAGAATTCCGATAGTCGGGGTTGGTCGACACCGGGCGTCTCGAACTCGTTGCCATGTCTCGCGGTGCCGGCGTTTGCTTTGAGCATATCGCTGATGGCGACCGATTCCGTCACCCACTCGCCATTGCGAAGAACATCAGTCTGAAAGCCATCCTCCACGCCGTCTCATGCCCCGTGACCTAACGAGAAGGCCAGAGCACGTCTTGACAACAGACAAGCTATGCTGGCGGGAACGATTTAGAGCCGCACCGCTCGATGTGAACCGAAAGTTGATAGAACGGGACTAAAAGCGGAAGCCTCTACACATGTGCCGAACATGAGGCGAAACCAGCGGCGGAACAAAACAAGTCTAGTAAGATGTTAGACCTCATCCATCGTCTTTGACCTTTGGCAGCGTAGCATGGTAAGGGTGCAGAGAGAGACAACTCGTAGAGTCACATCATCGCGGGCAAGTATCCCCCCCGGAAGCAACAAAGCCAGGTCGTTCTCGGCCACCACTTGAGAGCACTACCCAGGAAAGGAGCGGGGATAGATGTGAACAGGCAGGGAGAAGTTCAGGAAACACTGTGAGTGATAGCGAGGTGCATAAAACAACACGGTGGATGAGTGAAATGTATCAAGCGTGAGGAGAGAGATCTTCAACTGCGCAGGGATCTCTGGGAAGGGCAAAGCTGCATGTTTCTCTGACAAAGCATGCTCGGCTCGCCAATTGGCGTCAGAGGTGGGAATCAACGCAAGAGGGGCCGGATTCCTGGATATGCAAGAAATGAGTACGGGGGGCGCTTGTAGGGAGAGAGACGAGAGAGAGCCTCGACTGGCACATTTGTGAATTGAGAGCGGAGTTAACACGCGCGAAAAGGCAGCAACTCGTAGCAATCAGCAGGAGCACAGTATAGTAAGACTTGGAGAGGGGTGTCAAACTGGGTGTCAATGGAAAAAGACGGAATATACAGACCAAGGAACAGTGCCAAGGCAGGGGGTCAGACGAAACGAAGGACAGGATTGGGAGAGGGAGAGGGGAGGAGAGGTAACGCAAGGGAACAGCGGCTCAAAGGCAACCTCGAGACATGCTGTGGCCAGGCAGGCCAAATAGACCAAGTTGTCAGATACAACGAGGCCGGGAGCACGGAGGTGACAGTGTAAAAGCAGTACGGGCAGAGAAGTACTCCGTACATACATGGCATGGACCGGTGGGAACGGGTTGCAAGAAGGCGAAAACGAGGGCAAGGGAGGACAAGAGAGATCGAAGATGCACAACGAGAGACAACGGGCGTACGGAGTACGGGAGGGCTAGAAGCCAGCAGGAAGGGCAACAGAAGGCAGAGGGAGAGCGTGGCGATGACACGCTGTATGACCATGGAGGGGCGAGGTGAGGGGATGGGATGGTTGATTGAAAAGGGGCGGAAGCTACTTTAACAAGCACGGAGACAGCCAGAAGCCCAGTCGGAGGGCCTGGTGGACGAGAGCGGCGCCGTGGTCTCAGCCGGGCAGACCCTGCGAGTCTCTGTCGATGGGGAACACAAGCTCGCGTAGAGAAGCCGGCCCTGGCGCGGGGTGGTATGTTGACCGTGCTGGCTGTGTTGAACGTATTGAACGTATTGAACGTAATGAGCGTGTTGAACGTGTTGATGGTGTCTTGAGCAGATGCAGAGCTTCTGCTAGCAGACGAGATTTGGAGATGGGACTGAATCCGGTATCACGAGCGACGATGCAGTTGCGTTCCGGGAAGGGGCTTGCAGAGGGGAGTGACGAAATAACAAATAAATGGGAGGACAAGACGGAGGGGGGACAGAGGAGAGAGAGTCGATAATCAGACACGGCATCAAGAAGGCAGATGAGACGGCTTACTGACGGCGCTCGCTGTGCGTGTATAATATGCCGTTGCGGCTCAATCTCATATCTGATATGTCTCAGCTGATTTGGGAGAGCAGACACAATGCCGCCAGATCTTGCCTTGTTGGTTGCCGTGTTGGTCCAGCGAAGGGCCCTGGTGGCGCCGTTTGTTGTGCTTCTTCTCGCTGCCCACAGATCCGCTTGCGTGATTGAGCAAGCTGGAACAAGACGATGTTGTTGTTGCAAACCATGACCGAGGCGGTAAAGCACGCACGCGAGGAGAACGGAAGACACGACTTGGCACAAGTAAGGCAGCAACTCGTTGGAGGAGCGGAAGGATTGCTGGTCGTTGGTGTGGGCTCGGCCACGCGCACAAGGCCGTCTGCGGTGTGTGAGAGGGGCGGAAGAGCACGGCACGAACAAAGTACGTAGACGAGGCGGAAAAATAATGTACGAGTATCTTACACTAGTAGCTACTATCAGGCTACGAAGTACGGCAAGAGGACAGTAGAATAAAAAGGGCAAATGGCGGGGAATGTGGAGTCTCTGGCCGCTCTACGTTGTATGCAGCTTGACGATTGGTTGGCCGGACTGAACGTCAATGGCTCTTTGCTCGCTGCGTGTCCACGGATCACGCCTTACTACTTCACTGGACGGCCTCCTCGATGCTGGAGCGAGGCAAGAGCACAGACGATGCCTCGTTTCGTCCTCGTCCACGGATCGGCATCTCCAAGTTGGCGATGCTGAACGCTGCCTTCCGTACCCGCAGCCCGCTCGCTGCCTGTAATTTGCATCCTACGTCGTGCATTCTGCAACCCACGCGGCAAGCCTCAGCCCTCAGCCCTCCTACGTAACCTGGTGATCGAAGAGGCCAACGACAACTTTTCGTGATACACGGCGGTCCTCTGAGACGGGGCCGTTCAAACCAGACGCACGGGCGTGGACGAGGGACCAGGGTGAGTGGGTGCAAGGTTGTGCGTTGGGCGTGTGTGGGCCATCGTACTGGAGCTCGGGGCGAAAAGGAAGAATAGCACCTTGCCGTTGATGTGCTTCGTACAAAGTACGAAGTAGTCATTGCACTTCGCTGCCTTGCTTAGTCCTGGCCTCTTTGCCCTGCTCACCAATCCGCCAGTTGGCTCGGTGCTACGATACTGCATGCGACCCGTCCTTTGCTTCTCGACATACGACGTACTTTGCAGCGACATTTCTTGTTCATTGCATCCTGTTCGTTGCACCTTGGTGATTGCACACGACATCAGGCCTTGCAACGACTCCTTGGCACGCATTTTGTACGGCAGCCGACAAGCTTTTTCGTTGTCACGTCTCGTCAACTCTGCGCTCGACATATCGAGCAATAAGAACGGAGGGAGGCTGAGGTGTCATGACGAAAAGGCGCGACGTGCGATGTGCCAGTCGGCAGCGTTGAATCTTATTTCCAAATCAGGAACGGCCGCTTGCATTGTCCGAGCGTGCAGCCTGTGACCCAGAAATGGGAATCTTTCGGTTCTGCCGCCGGGAGAATGGACACTGATGGATATAATGGGAACAACAGAACCTGAGAACCTGAGAAACTGATCTGTCTTGGCGACCCGCAGAGGTACTCCGTCTTCGTTTCTCACCAAGCACCAAGGCAGCCGGCACAGCCCTCATAGTCCTCCGGGCTGGCGAGACCTGCTGCGCGCGGTTGCGGGCTCTCGTTGCGCAGGACCCCTGCACTTTCGACTCAGCTTCGGCCCATTTACTTTGTACTTTGTACATCAAAGCTCTGTAATGTCGCATTTCTTCAATAACGGTCAATAACGGCACTCGGGCCGAGTGGCCCAGCTCTTTCAGAATTGCCAGCTTGATGCCCGATGCAATATGCTCGAGGCTAACAAGGGACCGCCACGAAAACAGAACATGACGATATGAGATCGTGGACGGCCGGCAGTCTTCAAGCCTCTGGGGTGCTGCAGGATCCTCTGGCCCTCGACCGCAGAGAACAAAGACTAGCCAGGTTGAGCGAGATATGATCAAGTTCAAAGTACACAAGGACATACGGCCGCACACAATCGTATTCTATGCAACAGGCCTGCTCGTAGAGTGCACTGACGTTGGACCTGCTAGTCGCCATTGGGCCCTAGATGACGAGTCACATCTGATCTGTCATCTGCGTTTGCGAGAAGGAGAATAGGAACGGCGGGGAGGATGCGAGGGCAGGATGCGAGGGCAAAGAGCTGCGGAAGTCATACAACAAACGAGGTCTGGACAGTCCATCAGTACAAAGTAAATCCAAGGCTGACACCCATGTCTTGGTCTGGGCCTCAGCATCCGAGCGCCGTGGCACCTGCTGCAGTGAACCTAATATCAAGCGCAGTGGGGCATATGCAAGCATCTTATCTTACTTTGCTCCGTACATGGTCCGTCGTACTCGTATGTTGCGAGTGCCGTACGGACATGATCTGGACACGCTTTTGCCAGACAGTCTGCTGGACAAATGACTGAAATAGCTGCTGTTGATGGGTCTGTTTCAGCCCCAAGACTGGCTTCAAGCGAACTGCTGCCCAAGGCATCCCACACTATTGCCAGATTAACAGAGCCAATAGGCCAGAAGAGCTTCAGTTTCATCGTTTACTCAGTAGTACACTGAAGCTGTCTCCATCCCACCAAGATCTTACAAACTCGGACGTTTGCTGCCACGCTCCTAGCTCCCTTCAATGCTCAGACTTAGTGCTAGATCGCCTTCGTCGTTCAATTAATAGCTTTGGTGGAGCCTGCCAGGACCCTCGTCGCCCTGAGGCTATGATCAGAAGCGCCCATTGACCTGCTGGCATCGCTGATTACAGTGCACAATTGCCACAGGCTTGGGCTACACACTGTATCCACAGATTGTCCCTGCCTGCCCACTGCGGTCCCACTTGCCTATAGCGGGCCCTAGCTTGTCTGGGACGGCCACACGTCATGTATGCCTCGCTGTCTCTCAAACCACTCAACCACGAACCAACACGCGTCAACTTGACCGACTTCAATCGCGCACGGAGACACGCACAAGCACACGCTGCACGCTACATGCTTCCCGTCTGCTCGCCTCTAGCCGAGTCTTTTCGCCCCCAACACGGCTACCCGCAGTTTCGGAAGCCGACCAGGGTTGCCAACCAACGAACTAGCAATCTCGATTCTCTCCTCATGACAGCATCCTTCGTGTCTTGTCATCGGCTATATCCAAGCTGCTTATGTTGGCCGGACATTGGTGATGGAAATCAGGCTGCGGCCCTTTTGTCGACTGACTGAACGCTCTCACTCTCGTTTGCCGTTTCGGCTTCGTTTCGACCCGCTTATCTTCAAGTTGTTTGGCAGGAGAACCACCCGTCTTGCTCCGCTCGTGATCCGCCTCCGGATCTTGACCTTTGGCCAGTCTGCAAAGGACAGCACGACACTCCTAGGTACATAGACAGGTCTTTCCATTGGACAGATAGGCCGACGACAGCCGCCCATCCTGCAGGGCTGCCACATCGACCGGGCTACACTTTTGTGTCGTTATCACTCATTCTATCCACCTTCTGCTTTCGGCCCCCAAATCGGTGCTGGGCTGAGGCGACAACACACGCAAGCGGCAAGCGTGTGGGGTTGCTCTATCTACTGAGTACCTCTCTTGAGGGTGCCGTCTGCCCATCGTATCGCAGAAGAAAAGGGAAGGAAAAAGACCTGGGCCCGGAATCGGCTCACTGTGCAGCCTAGGCCACTCCACCCTCTTGGTTCGAGAGAAGAAAGTTTAAGCGGGCAGTAGTTCCAACCCGTTCAAGCGACTAAGCCGGCCATAACTCTGCCGAAACGGAACGGCTGCGATGACTTCAGAGGGAAGTCGCTTTGGTGGCGGTCCTGACGCGGTTCACTCTGCTGCAGAAGAGACCCTGGCTTTCGAGAGCCAGGACCTACAAGAGAAAGCCTCGCTGAATGGGGTGCTAGGTGAGAAGGAGCAGCATCAGCAGCATCAGCACCATCAACATCACCAAACCCGCCCTGTCCTGGACGGGCATGGCTTGGACGAGGAGAAAACCACACAGAATGATCCTTGGGATACAACGTCAAGACGAGATGGCAGTCGCGTCACAACATCAAGACAGTCATCATCTCGCTCTGTCAGCAGAAGCGACAAGGCCGAGGCACCAGCGGAGGATGATCCAGCTGTGTCTGAAAAGAAGCAAAAAATCCGCAACGCATGCATCCAAGGCGACTTTGCACAGCTTCGGCAGTTGGCTGGCTCCGAGGGCGGCTTCCTCACAGATGAGCTACGACGATCCGCATGTACGTTGTAGCCGCTATCTTTTCTTCACGTTGATGCAACGGCCTGTTCTAACGTACAAAGGGCCGGTACTCTTGGGGATTCCTCTCGGCTCCGATGGCCAGGTCGATATGGAGGCAGCATTGGCTGCGGCAGGCATTTCAAAAGACCAAGACAGCGATGCGTGGGAAAGCCTACCACCACATCGAGACGAGGAGCAGGTTCAGCTGGACGTCAACCGCGCATTTGTTTACTACCCAACCCGTATGCCCGTCCCCTTCCTCGCCCTCCCGCCCTTTTTTTTTGTTGGCTGTCTCGCAATGTACAAGACGTGCTGACCACGTTAAATTAGACTCCAACGATGCCGAAGAAGCCCGCCAAAAGCAGGCTCTGTCGGCCCTGGTTGTCGAGGTCCTGCGCCGCTACCCTATTTGTGCTACTTCCAAGGCTTCCACGACATCTGCCAGGTCTTCTTGTTGGTGCTTCCACCCAATTGCGGACGCCGACCGTTGCCCGCTTGGCTGTCCTGCGCATCCGCGACTTTATGCTGCCCACCATTGATGCCGCCGTCCAGCAGCTCCTGCTGCTGCTGACATTTTACGCAAGGCCGACCCGCCGCTCTGGAACCATCTGCGTCTTGCACAGCACCCGCGGCCCTTCTTTGCCCTCAGCGGCACCCTCACCATGTACGCACACGACGTGCAGTCTCTCCGTGCCATTGCGCGCCTCTTTGACGTGATGCTAGCCCGCCCCCGCTTTCTCGCTATACTTGTTTGCTGCCATTGTGCGTGCACACCGCGAGGCGCTGTTTGCCACGCCGGCCGACGAGCCAGAAATGCTGCACCATATCCTGTCGAAGCTGCCAGGCCGAGCAGGAGGTAGCCAGGGCACCAACAAAGACGAAGGCTTTGGTGGGGACGGCGGCCAAACGCCGACCCTCCACTAGACGAGCTCATTGCCGATGCCGCACAGCTCGCAGAGGAGTATCCGGCTCATACGCTGCCGGCGTGGCGGTCTATTGCCGCGTCTTCGGTTCTGAAGACGGCAGACGACTGCGCGCCCGGCGGTCAAAGGGCAAGTCCGCATCTGCAGCCGACAAGCCCCTGGCATCTGGCTTGACCGTAGCCGACGGTGAGCGCTTGTTCCATGAGCATGTGCGCGAGCTGGAGGCAGCCGAACGCCGGCGGCAGCAACTAGCACGGGCCAGGCAGATTTTGCGGCAGTATAGAGGCCCATGCAGGCCGTCGAGTTGCCGTCCTTGTCGGCGTTATAGCCAGCGCACTGCGTCGTTCGAATATAAGCATCGGAGCGGGAAGCCCGCTGTTCATCGATG
Source organism: Sporothrix phasma (assembly GCA_016097075.2). Taxonomy (NCBI): domain Eukaryota; kingdom Fungi; phylum Ascomycota; class Sordariomycetes; order Ophiostomatales; family Ophiostomataceae; genus Sporothrix; species Sporothrix phasma. Next base: position 572,209 of record JADMNG010000010.1, on the reverse strand, counting down.
GGATCGCAAAGTGTCGTCACTTTTGTCGCAAGTCGGTATCCACATTGGCTAGCATTAGGCTATCTCGGTTTGACATGCCACCTCATGTCACTCATGTATACCCGTTATTGTTAATGCAAGCGTTGTATTTTTCGAGATGTTCCTAGGCATGACGCTTGTCTCGTGAGGTTCGGGGGATAGTAATACACGCTTGTGTATTTGATAGACCGCCGAGTCTATCGACGTAACACCGACAAGGGAAAACAGGCATACCCAACGAGAGAAGAACAACCAACAAATCGAGAGCGCAAATGAGGATGGCGAGAATTGATTGAGCCGAAACATGCTGTGATGAAACAGAAAAGAGAAACAAGACGCAGGTCCCAGAATTATGCTCCTTCTTGAAACGCCAGCTTGAGAGCTTCCACATGCTGCTTCTGTTCAGCCGCAAGCTTTCCTCCGTGCACATCGCTAATGATGGTCAGAACCAGCGAGTAGTTGTTGTAAAGGAACCGTTCGCGCCGACGCTTGTCTTTGCCAAAGCACACCTGGCTGTATTTTGTGAGGAACGCCTCAACCTCGTTGCGCAGCCGCAACATGCTCGTCACCACAGGCTCGTCGTCGCCGGCCTCGGTGCTGAGGCTAGGATGCCGTGCAACAGCTGACCGAACCGCTGTGTGAAGACGTGCGGGGCCGCCGAGGCCGCTGCTGCGCTGCCGCCACCGCCTGCATTGCCGCTCGCCAGTATTGTGCTGTTGCCGCTGCCAGTCAAGCTATGCATGCTCTCGCAGTGATGGTCCATGATCACCTGGAAGCGCGGCCACAGCAGCATGGTGGTCGCATTGTTGTAGCCGTCGACGGCCGGGATCTTGCGCCGCTGCAGCTCAAATGCAAAGTGCTGGTTGAGACGGATGCACAGCAAGACGCCGAGGCAGTCGTAGGTCTCGCTGATGAGACCGCGCGTCAACGTCTGGCAAGCTGAAAAGTCGGCTCATACGTGTAGTTGAAGTGCCGCGCAATGGCCGAGTAGGACAGGGCGGGCGAGAAGAAGGACGCCATGAACGAGTACTCGGCCGTTGCGTTGTCGACAAGCGCCAGGTTAAAGTGGCGAAAGGGCACTTCCAGGTAGTGTGTCGCCTTGTCCTCCTCGGCCATGTACGACGACAGGGCCACCTGACTGGGGCCCTTGAGGAGATCAATACGCCGGCCAAGGCTAAACGCGTCGTGTGGAGGGCCGCTCATCTTGGCGGCGCTTCTCCGCAAGGAGTGGTCGTCGTGCCCCAGAACATCGTTCTTATCCAGGATGTGCATCTTGAGCTTCTCAAGCGACTTGGCGTACCGGGCGAATTGGTTGCTGTAGTACCACCGCATGGTATTCATGTAGGCCAGACAGATCTCGTCGGCAAGGACAGCATGGTGTTTGTGCAGAAAAGTGAAGAGGTCTTTGAACTTGATAAAGCTCTGCTGCTGAATGATTTGCGCATTGATGTGAGGGGAGCGCAGGGCCTTGATCTGGGCCACGAGGAAGTCCCGTATCCGCTCAATGGCCTGGCGAGGAAGCAAACGTGTTAGCGAGCAAAGACACAAACACACACATCAGCCCAAGGGGCAAACCAAGCCACAGCGACCGACCTTGAGGACCAGTTTGTCCAGCAGTGGCAGCAGGTCCGCGGCAGCCTTGATGGCTTTCGACCCCTGCTGCCTGTCGCCCGGCTGCGGGATGCTCGAAGACGAGCGTAGCGAGGCTGTCCGCTTGTCCACCTCCTTGAGGCAATGGACCCATTGCTCGTCAATGTGGCCCTCCACAATTTTGTTGACCAAGTCTGGCGACACGCTGAGGTCATCTACGGCGTGGAAGAGGCCCTTTTCTACCGCTTTCCGGTTGTCGAGGCGAACATTGAGTGCCGTGGACCGGACTGTAGGTTCTCAATGTCGGCAGACACCAGGCCGAGGTCGTTTCGAAAGCTCGTCAGGTTGGTCTCGACGGAATTTAGTATCTCGTCGCAGGCGCGGATTGATTTGTGCAGGTCTTGAAGCTTCGCCTGGTCCTTGTCCACTGCCGCGTCGAGAAAGACGATGTCAGCAAGCACCTAAACGTAGAAATCACAGCACAAAGGACGGGCAATGGCACGTACGGTCTTCGCGGGTTCGAGACGCCAGCAGGCTGCCTCGGCGCGGCGGCGCTGGGCTCTTCCAGGCCATCTCTCGCAACGACAGACCAGAAAAGTCAAAGTCTGCCTCAAGGTCGTCGTCTGCAATGGCGACCATATCGCCGCCGTCTGCCGTGCCGTCTTCTCCGCCGACTTGGGGGGGCGCATCGATGAGCTTCCCAGCAATGCGAGCGCTGCAGCATCTTGTTGTTTGCTGTCCATTGTCGCGAGGTTTGCCGAGGTGGAATGTTTCAAAGACGAGCCGTTCTGCCTCCGGGGTGGAAGCAGTGAGGTTGTCGAATCGTTCGAGACGAGCGAGAGTGACGAACCCGGGCTGGCCGTTGTGATGTTGATGTCACGTAGGGTCCTCGACTGGCACCCGATGGCTGTCGCGGAAGGGGCGATCCGGCTCGGCTGCCATTGCTCTGTGGAGAGGACCCGTTGCCGGTATGACCAATACGGTCGAGCCACATGGCGACGGTGAGGCTGGCGGCCGGGCTCGGTGCGGCTGCAGAAGAAGGAGGAAGGTCGAGGGGAAAGGAGGCCCGTTGGCTAGTGAGGCGCAATGCTCAAGCCAGACGCCCGTCGCAGCAGGAAACAACAATCGAGACCATCCACAGCGCCGGCACTGATGTGTCTACATGCACAGGAGAATGTAGAATGACCAAGGACGGAGAGCGGGTTTCGGTGCAGGTGCCGTTTGTTGACGTCGTGATCCGGCGCCCAAGTGTTGTTGTGTGTGATAGCATGTGTCTCCAACAGCATAGACACCTGTGCTACGACTGTGCTCCGTAGTCTGTACGTCGTACGGAGCTCCAATAGGAGACTAGAGCCCCTGCGCCAAAGCTCAGGGTATCTTGGCGGCGCTGCAACCGTCACGCATCGGTCCCACGATGGCTTACATAAGGCTACAGTACGCCGTAATCTGCCCATACTGTATTATGTAATAGCGCCGAGTCTTCGACTTCCCACCACCTCCCACAAAGGAGACGGCGTACGCCGTCTTGACACTTTGTCCTCCTCTTTTACGAGCCAGTGCAACGGGCGTCTGTTGCTGCGGGCGCCGGCTCGTCATTGAGCCTGCATGCCACTCACGTGCACCAAGATCCTTCTGCTCTTTACCAGCTGAATTGAGTCTTTCTTCGTGTGGTTGCCCATGTCGAAGTGGCAAGACGATGCAGCGCAGAGCCGAGCTGCAATTGGAGACGTTTGCGTGAGTTCCTGTTGGGAGGAGGCCAATCCGACAAGACAGGGAGAGGAGGCAGCACAAGAGACGCAGTCAGGTCGACACGACGAAGTTCTGCCGCTGAGGAACGCGGGCGCTCTCATTAGCTGATCCAATTGCGCCTTGCTTGTCTTCACTTCCGTTCTGCGCGCGTTGGCTGAGCTTTCAAGCCTCAGTATCAATGCCCGAATGCCCAAGCTGCCTTGCTTTGGTGCTCTTAGTACAGCGGCTTATGCGCTTTCTCTAGCGGGTGCGGCCTGGACTAAAGCGTGTGAGTCGCTGTTCTTGCGTCCTGTCGCCTCCCCACTACTAAAAAATAGCCTGTAAAAAAAAACACAAACCCACACAATCCGTCCTTCACCCCCGCCCCTCTTTCTAAAATTTCCTAGGAAACCATTCGCTCATTCCCCTCCACCTTATATTTTCGTTGCCTCCCCTCGAGTTCCCTCCCTTGTAATTTTTTTTCTCCTTCTCGTGGCTTGAATATTAGTTGGTTCAAACACAAACTTTTTTGCCCACCCTCATCACCACTGTCACCTTTCTTTCGTGTCAACGATCCTTTTTTTCTCAAACCAGTCAAATGGCGGACGATTCCAGGTAAGCATTGCATCCTGTGGCTGTAGGCTCGTCACAAAGAGCCATGTTGCCGAAAGAGGGAGAAGGGAGGAGAGGAGAACGGATCGAGAAAAACCATCACCATCACCCGCAATCGCGAAAACCGCAGAGGCAATCCTCTCATGTCCCCTCCGACCGTCCAGGCTCTTCTGCCTCGACAGCGTCCTGGCATTGCAACGAGCATCCTCGTCGCCTTGTCTGACTGTCCAGGCTATGGCCGAATCAGCCTGCGATCGGCTCGCAGCGGAGCCTCGTCAGATTATAGCCACTGGGCCGAACCGCTTTGCAGCATCGCCAATTGAGACATTACCATAGACGACTGTGCATTTTTACGATTTTCTCTGTTCTTTCTCTCTCTCTCTGCTTTTGGCGGCTGCCCTTGGCTGCGGCGACCCATGTCAAAGCTCACATGCGGACGACATGTACTAACCAGTTTTCTCACAGCATGAGCACACCTTCGAGACCACCGATGCCGGTGCGATCGACCACGTACCCCATGCAGTGCTCGGCCCTGAGAAAGAACGGCTTCGTCGTCATCAAGAGCCGTCCCTGCAAGATCGTGGACATGTCGACCTCCAAGACCGGCAAGCACGGTCACGCCAAGGTCCACCTTGTCGCCATTGACATCTTCACTGGCAAGAAGCTTGAGGATCTTTGCCCGTCCACCCACAACATGGACGTCCCCAACGTCACCCGTAACGAGTACCAGCTGGTTAGTTTTTTTCTAGTTAACGATGCAATGATGCCGCGGCGCCCTATCTTGACAACAGCCTGCTGACACGCACCACATAGCTCGACATCTCAGATGACGGTTTCCTCTCGCTGATGAAGCGACGATGGTGACACCAAGGACGATGTTAAGCTGCCCGAGGGTGAGGTGTGACAAGATCACCAAGCTCTTCAAGACGGAGGAGAAGGACACCAGTATGTTATCTCTCCACATCTCTCGAGACATGTGCGCATGTATATGATACTAACACTGCACAGACGTCACCATTCTCACTGCCATGGGTGAGGAGGCTGCCATTGACGCCAAGGAGGCTGCCCGCGGTTAAAAAGTTCTTGTTATGATTCTTGCTTTTTTCCGCTCGTTGCTGCCGATGTGTCGTTCTGGTTGGTCGTTGCTTACCGGTTGGGGCACGATTCTCATATCCAGCGTCTTGCATTGCATAGCGTACGAGGCCCTGGGGGCGTTGGTTTCTGGAGGACTCGGAATCTAACCGGGGAAGCGCCAAGGGCACCGCGGGCATATGTCGTATATATCTCATATAACCGTGTCTCGGGCTGCTCTGTCAGATCCTCTCTTGGTTTCTGTTTATGACAGACATGCACTGCTTTTTTTCTCTCGGACAAACACCGTCATCTGAGCGGCGATGAAGGATATTTAAAGCGGAATAGAAAATTATGACCAAAGAAAACCTGGATATTATTCTTATAAAACAGCACATGAGTGAATGGTAGACTGATTTATTGTTCTTGTCATTGTTTGCCGGTGAACCAATAGCGTTAAGGAGGTGACTTTGGTCGGATTGCATTGGCTCATGCCCTTTCGAGATAATGCCTATTTTGGTGGATGGGTATTAACAGAAAATTTGTTGGTATTACTCGTAGAGCAGAGTCTCCACTAATTCGAACAACGACATGCATCAAACAGCAACGCGTGCAATCTCACCAGCCTTTCAACTCGACCCAATTGACGTCAACGTCGTGCGCACAACTCACATTCTCAATGAAGTAGGACGGCTACAATTTATCTACTGCGCTCTTGGTCAGCATGCCCGAGTTGTAACCCATTTACTGCGCACGGCGACAGACACAACAGAAGGGCTTGCTGTCGCGATCGCGAGGCCTCAGAAGCGGCCGCTGCTCAACTCATGGTTACTGCCGTCGCCCGCTGGACCTGCCATGGATCTCGCGTCGGGCCACCGCGAGCTGCGGCGCTTTCGCCCCGGCGACTCGTGCGACGAGTGCAACGCGCGCCGCTGGTACAGCGACAGCGGCTTCCGCTACTGCGAGAACGGCCATCTGATTGAGGTTCGCTCGTGCTCTTGCTCTGCTTTGTTTTTCCCGCGTTGGCCTCAGCCGAGGAAGCTGCATCTAACGCACACGTGCAGTCTTATGTTCCTATTGAGCACGAAGAAGAGGGGAACTACGGCAATCGCGGCCACACCGCCCGTCGGCAGAAGGAGGTCCGCGAGCGCGAGGCCCGCCAGCTTTCGGGCGTCGAAGCCCGCGAGCTGTTTCTCGAATGCCTGCAGCTGCTGTTGCGCAAACAGGTGGCCTGGCTACAGCAGCGTGAACAGCATCTGCGAGGGGCGGGCGACGCGCATACGTCTGCGCCATCTCCAATCGCTGGCCTCGAGTCGGCCGTGCGCGATCTCTGGGACCTGCGCATTCGCTACTTTCACGGTCTTGCCGTCATGGCACCGGCAGACGACGATCCGCGGAACCGTGGCAGCCGCAGTCTGAGCAGGAGCCGGAGCCGAAGCCAGAGCCGGGCCACAAACGGGACACATTCGGGGTCCGAGTCAGAAGGCCGGACTGCCTACAGCTCGCAGCCGGAAGCAAGCGACGCAGAGGGTGGCTCCACCAGTGGCGGTAGCCGTCCGCGCAACGGCGGGCTCGATCGCGCTCTGCGCGCAAATGGCAATCCGGGCCGGATGAGCGATGGGATGTACCCAGTGTTGTCGAGACGCTGGCGATTTGCTACCTTGGCGGTGTACTGCTGCAGCTGCCTTTTCGCATCGGTGACTTTTATCGGTGGGCAAGGAACGATCAGATCCCATTTCTGGATGCAGTACGTTGCTTCCATCTCTTTTGGACCGATGCGCTATAACCGAGTCGCCCTCCTGACACAAAACAGACAAAGCATATCCCCAAGATTATGCGCGGTCGGCTTCCTCCGGGCTACCTGAGTGCTCTGTCCACAAAGCAGCCGTCTCTTGTCGGCGGCGAGCTGCACGAGGCGGTGGTGGACCTGGTGAGGGGGTTTATGCTGAACAATGAGCTGCAATTTCCCGGACTAAACGTGCCGCCCATCCTATGGAAGTGGACAAGAGACCTGGGGCTTCCGAGTAAGTTTGCGTTCTTCTCTAAAACTGTATGCTCTGTCGGCAATGTGAAGCTCACCACGATAGTTGACGTTTATACGGGAGTCCTGGAGCTATGTCGCCTATCCAGAGCAGACTTTTGCTATCCATTGGATCGGCCCAGGCTCTACTCGGTTGACCACCCAGACATGTTCCTGCTGTCGACAATTATCCTAGTCACAAAGCTGCTGTATCCCTTTACCAGTTTGGCTGACGGCCGGCAGGTTGATGGCGACAAGAGAGGCCCCAAAGAGACAGGAAAGGGTGGCGATGATCATGGCGAGCCACAGGCCCAGACATCTTCATGGACTGGAAAAAGTGGCAGTCTGCTTTTGACGCATCGCCCGGCCGACTGGCAGCAAGACGGCTGGATCGGCATGGCATTGCAAAACTACGAGCCCGAGATGCGTGGAAATTAACAGAGGACCAGATTGACGACTACCTTGACTGGCACCAGCAACACGGTTGAATGAGAAAGAAGGTGGGTCTTTGAAGCCGAAGCGGGAAGAGGCCTGAAAGCGAGATGAGACCGTCCCTAACATGTCACAGATCCACGCTACATGTTGCGCCTATTTCCCTGCAGGAGATAAAGCCACGGCTCCCATTACGAATGAGCCCGAAGAGGCATTGGACCAACGGTATCGACTCGTCCAGGAAGCCTGCCTTGTCGTCTACGATGCGGACGAGGAACAGCCATCGGAAAAGGCGAGAGAAAGCAGCCAGGTCCCACGGGGAAGGCCCCTCTTTACAACGCATCCGTGGCCGCCCTCTAGATCACTACCGAGGAGAGTCAGATCTGCCAGAAACAGCCCATGCATTTTACAGCAGAGCAGGTAAGAACGTCTGCCTCGTGCATATTCTGCCGACAAACTCTTCAGTGGTAGCTGACTTCTCGGCACAGCCAACCTGGCCGGAGTCACAGTACAGACACTCGTCCGCGAAGTTAGTCGACTTGAGAGACGTTGGATGGCCTGGGATCACAGCAAGGCGAAAGGCGCATCGGAGCAGATAGACGGAGACGGCACAGACGACAGCGCCGAGGAAGATGTCACAATTGTCGTCGGCGACAACTATGACGATGCCGACCGGGACGGGGACGGAATGCAGCATTCTCCGTCCTTCGCACACCTGTATATGCCAAGTAGTCCTCCAGGACAGATATAATACCCATACATCGTTCATGCCAGCATCTTGATTAAGGTGGTTTGTCTCCGTGATGTTGAGGTCGGTTGGTCTGTAAACGGATATGGAGCATCTGATTGGTCTGTTTAGCTGTGAGCCCATGCACTATGCACGTGATAGGGTTTTGAAGAGAAAGTCCCGCGGCTGGCAATTACACACTAGCGGCTCTCGGCTTTACGCGCTCTTGCCCGCCATGAATAGTCGGGAGGCGGGGCAATATTTTCCACTCCTGGTTTTTTCGCCTGCACTTTTTCCGATTTTGGTGTGTCCCGCACCAATTTTTGTGTAGGTGGTGCTTTCTGAGTGATCTTTTCGTGGATTTTTGTTCCCCTTCTATTCCTCTTTCCTACGAACCTCAACCATTGATAACTTCACGACAGTATCGCCAAGAGTACGTCTCACCCGAAAACCGAGTCAATGATGATGTTGCCGAATCATGCGAACGTCTTGCTAACATTCTTCTCTTTTCTCCTGCTGCAGTGCAGATGTAAGAGCCAATTCCACCCTTTAATTGCCCGCAAAATCGAAGCCGAAATGCCCGCCTCCAGTCATCGACGTTGATCGCCCATTGTCCAGCGCCTGCCATCGCATGATCCTTTCCCTCGTCTCTCCTTCAGCGAACCCGACGACAACGCACCACGGCGGAACTGCCGACTTCGCGCCATCACAATAGTTCTTCGAGACCGGGGGTGGGAGAGCAAACGACGCATTGCGCTGGACGTACGGACGCCGTAGACGACACCAACGACATGGAGGGGGACGCCTCGGAGACCACCAAATGCAAGAACGCAGCAGTGCAGCACAGATACTAATGTCATTTCGCAATACAGCTTCGTGAAGACCCTTACCGGCAAGACCATCACCTTGGAGGTCGAGTCCTCGGACACGATCGACAATGTCAAGTCCAAGATCCAGGACAAGGAGGGCATTCCCCCAGACCAGCAGCGCCTGATTTTCGCAGGCAAGCAGCTGGAGGACGGCCGCACCCTGTCGGACTACAACATCCAGAAGGAGTCGACTCTGCACCTGGTGCTCCGCCTGCGCGGTGGTATCATTGAGCCCTCCCTGAAGGCCCTGGCCAGCAAGTTCAACTGCGACAAGATGATCTGCCGCAAGTGCTACGTACGTTGAGGAGACCCCCCGTTGCCACAAGTCCCTGGTGAACATGGACCGAACTCATGCTGTGGCTCAACCGTGGATCTGTCAAAAACATATGTGCGCGAACTACTGTACTAACATTGACCTTCCAGGCCCGCCTGCCCCCCGTGCCACCAACTGCCGTAAGCGCAAGTGCGGTCACACGAACCAGCTCCGCCCCAAGAAGAAGCTCAAATAGACAACTCGCCCCCCTCTCGGGTGTGGGCAGTGTGTTGTTTGTGGGAGTTTCTGGCGAGGAGACGACGTGGAACCGTGAAGCGGAGGACGAATTTCGAACGGGAAAACCTGCGGAGACCGGCGTCTTTTTGGGGTTTTATGCACCTGGTTTCTTTCCTATGCGTTTTATAAAAAATGGGAAAAATCAAAATTCATCTAGGGTCTTAAGAGAAACAAAAAAAACATTGAAAAGCCCCCAAACACAAGACTGCCACGCCTATTGTATGTGAGGTCATGAGCCATGTGAATGATGACCGAGCTCTAATCCAGTTAATCCTTGTATTTCGTCCTCGATTTGAAGAAGGGCCGCTGTCTCTGTTCTACTGTGCTCCGTAATTGCGTCGCACTACGCAAATTGAAATGCGAAGGCGACTTTGGCGTAAAGTGGACGTTGCTGGACAGATGACTCAGCAGGCTTCTGGCACGACGTACTTCGCAGGCAGCTAGTTAAGCTCCACACTAACCAAACGACAACGCGACATCAGCTTCGTCTCCCTCCCCTTTGCACCAGATCTCCAACACACCCGATTGAACAGCCCAACGGCATTATCACCGCCACACGCCCTGCAGCTTGCGACACTGGTACATTGCAGTCCGAACAACTATAGAATACACCAACGTGCACTATGGCGAACGCAGGCTATGATGCGGTCGTCGACGTCGACGATGAGGTTCGTTTATCCGTGTCCGCATTGGAACAGATCATTTCCAGTTGACGAAAGACGAGGGTCACTGCGTCCTCGTTTATGCCGTGCGCAATACTGACCTTTGCCTCTCTCACGCCCTAGGGTGACCTCGGCCACACCGATCTCCGCGAAGACCTCGAGTTCCACAACTCAAACTTTAACGACTCAATACCAGGCGGCCGCAAGGGCCTCAACAGCGGCACCCTGCCGCCTCCAGTAACAGCATCGGCCAGCGGAAGTGGAAGCGCGGCCAGTGGCAAGCGGTTCTTGTGGACGCTGTCCTTCTATGCGCAGTTCTTTGATGTGGACACGTCGGCCGTCCTGACGCGGTGTTGGGCGGCACTCTACCCGCGCGCCAACTTTCTCGATGTGCTGGAGGGCAATGCGGACCTGTACGGCCCCTTTTGGATTGCGACCACGGTTGTTTTTATCCTCTTCTTGAGCGGCACAATCAGCCAGTATCTGGCGACGACGGGCACCGAGCCGTTTGCTTACGACTTTGCCCTCCTGAGTGGTGAGAGGTTCCCTTTCCTTCTTCGCAGCCCGACCAAACTCGTCCGTCATCTTTGCTAACCACCCATCTGCAGGTGCCGCTGGCTTGATCTACGGCTACACGCTCGTCATCCCCATCCTCCTGTTTATCGCTCTGCGCTACTTTGGCTCCGAGTCTGCCAACCTGCTCGAGTGCTGGGCGCTCTACGGCTACGGCAACCTGATCTGGATCCCTGTCGCGCTGATCGGCTGGTCGCACATTGACATTCTCAACTGGGTGTTTGTCGCCGTCGGCTTCGGCCTGTCCATTATGTTTTTGCTGCGCAACCTGTACCCTGTGCTGTCGGCCACTGATCGGCAGACGAGCAAGATTCTGCTCATCATCGTCGTGGTGCTGCACCTCGGCCTGGCGGTGACGATCAAGTTCTTGTTCTTTGCGCACCACAGCCCCGTTGCTAAGAGCCCGGCGGCGCCTGTGGACGGTGGCAGCGGCGATGCCACCCCGCCAGCGATGTGGTAAGCGAGTTCAAAGCACGCTTCATTGGCCTAGACATGGCCATGTCGTGCCAGCCTGGGGAACAACATGAAGGTTTAGAGAGGCTGGGGAGAAGCGTCTGCCGAGCTTTCTCTTCCATCCAGCGGGCGAGCGTTAACACATATAGTATGGCCTGTTTTTTTATGTACTGTCTTGGAATTTGCAGGGGTTCATTGTTTTGCCCACATAAACTGTCGGCCATTCTTCCGTGGGGATGTGTCTACAGACCGCAAAGACACTGACTTTTCCCGGAAAAGGAGTTTACCGTCTGGCTTGCAAACCCAAGCTGGAGTAGTTTTAGTTTCTTTCGTGACACTGTACAACATATCATTTACGTTTTCATCTTCTTTATGGTGACTACTATCATACCCATTCGCGTACGTCTGTCACAACCTCGTCCACATCCACGCGCCCTTTAACGCTGCACCTGGCCACCCTTTGCCGCCCAGTCGTTCCAGCTGCCGGGGTACTCGCCGACCTTGGTCCAGCCAGCCTCCTTGGCCAGGCCAGCGGCCGCTCGGCTGCGCACACCAGCCTTGCAGTAGAAAATGACCTCGGTGTCCTTGCTCGGGCGCGCAAAGCCGAAGTGGTCCTCAAACTCATCGTCGGGCAAAAAGAAGCCCTCGGGCGTGGTCGAGACGGGATGTTGATGGCGCCGGGGATGCGCCCCGTGTCCTTGAGCTCGCCTGGCTCACGAGTATCTAAGAGGGGCCGTCGGTCAGACGAGCACTTGCGACTTGTTGTTGGGATGGGGAGGCGGCTAGCGAGGACCTACCAACAATGACAATGGGCGAATCGGGCTTCTTGACGAGCTCTTGGACCTGTGGCTGTCAGTTGTTGTTCGCCTAGATATAGCAGCAACCAGTTCATCCGCATTCTTACCTCCTCAAACGACCACATCTTATGGTCGGCCGGCGCTGAGGATGAGTAGGCGCGGCGGGCAAGGTGGGACAGCGACTGGGACGACGCCGCGGCCGTGGTAAAGCGCTGGCAGGTGAGCTGTTGTGGCCGAGAGACCGCGGATAGAGAGCGCCGGGCGGCCGTGGACACAATGGCAGCGATGGGTGAGGTCGCCGCCGAGGCTGATCTCGCGGTGGTTTGCCGCAGCAAAGCCGAGAGGGCGTGCGCGGCGCGGCGGTTGACAGTGGCAGCCATTGTTGGAGATGTTTTGGATATCTTCGGTTCTCTAGAGTGCGTTGTACTTCTTCTTGATGTGGTGTCCAAATTGAGTATTGAGTACTGAGTACTTCGGTGTTTAGCGTGGTCGGGACAGTGCCGGTGTCGCGCAGTTTCTCTCTCCAGGAACAAAGCCGACGGGAAGCTGCGCTATTCCTCGGCCTGGCTTGGGCTCTGGCGACCACTATAATCCTGCCCCACCCACTGGAGTCTGTCGCCAGCCCCGTTCCTGTCCAGCCGCCGGAGCTTCCTCGACTGGACCGTCGTCGCCGTTTAGTATTTTCATAGTATTTTGCACTGATTACGTCGTATTACTGCCGATATGGCGGGACACGCAGAAGTAATAGGATGGCTGGCCTCTCACCCAGTGCAAACCTTTTGTGTCTTTTCTTTACGAGACGCAGCAAATTCCGAATTGACATCAGAGATAAAGAAAAGAAACGAAATGAACAAAAACATATGGACAAACCTGCCACACATTCGCCAACTAGGGAGTATCTGTTGTTTGTATTGATGAATGTCTTCTTGTTCGCCCTCTCTCGTCTTCGCCGACTTCGCCTATTCCTCGGCCACCTGGATGCCCTCCCGCAGACCCTCGACAACGAGCTCCTCACCCATGCACCGGCGATAGATGTCCTTGACGTCATCAGTAGTCGTCTCGAAATGGCTGGTGGCGTCGTAGCTCTTGGAGATGAAGATGTTGTCGCTGGTACCGTTCGCAATGGGCTCGTACAGAGGGACGGGGGCGCCCTGCAAGTAGATTGTGTTAGTGAGTGTTTTCTCTCGGAACAAGTCAGTACGTCTTCTCTCGCGCTTACCATAAACTGCTCCTCGATCTTGCCCAGGCGGTCCAGGCCCGGTTGAAGCTCGAGGTGGTGGTTGGCCGAGGTCTCGGCAATGGTCGACACGATGGCGATCCAGTAGCCCTTGGGGCACACGTTGTGGGCCGCGGAGACGCAGGCAACGTAAATGTCTGTTTGGTTAGAACAGTTAGGCGAGCTCTACCATACGAAAGAAGGCAATGCACAAGAAGGGCGCCTACCATTTTTCCGGCCAACCTGGCTCTGGGGATGATCAGCTGGGCCGAGTCGGAGTCGCTGGTGTTGGCCAGCGGGTGCTTCAGGATACAGATGGCGCGCAGCACGTGGCCGACGACCTTGACCTTGTCGGGGAAGTAGGACGGGTCGCCAATGATGAACTTGGCCTTGGTCGCAAACTCGACCTTGTCGTCACCGTTGGCCATGGTGGCCTTGATGCCGACGGCCTTGCCCTGATCGTACTCAATCTCATCGATGGTGGTGTTGAGCATGTAGGTGCCGCCGTAGATGGCGACAGACGGGCAAAGCCCTGTGGCAGCTCGCCGAGACCGTACAGGGGGTAGATGTACGGCGACTTTCCGTAGCGCGCGACACTGTTGCCGTACAGGCGGATGCGCTCAATAGCCTCGGGGCGCCGCCGGGGGTGTTAATGTAGCTGTCGGTCAGGTACAGGGCCATGGCGTGGCCGATAAAGTCCTTGGTGGTGGCCTCGAGACCAAACTTGTCGTAGACCTCCTTCATCGTGCACGCGTTGATGTCGAGGCCTGATGGGCAGCGGTGTTAGTAGAAGCGGGGAGGACACACCATGTTGGGATGCCGGAGCATGATACGGGGGCAAAAGACGCACCTTTGTGTGTGGCTGGGTCCTTGAGGTTGAAGTTGCCGACCCACTCAATGAAGCTCTTCATGCGGCGCTTCTCAAAAATGCCCATCAGCGGTGAGCGCAGGGCTTCGGCGGCATCGGCGGGCACCTTGGCCACGGTGGCCTTGGCGCCAGTGCTCTGCTGGACGTAGCTGCCGGCGATCTGGCGGAATTCGAGATAGCGGGTGACATCCGTGGACACGAGGATGTTGGTCAGCTCGCCCGAGGAGATGAGAAACTTGGGAACGAGGTCGATGTTCCAGTCGTTGACGCGGCCGTACTTGGTCCAGGGCTCCGCGCCGCTGGCAAAGTTGCCGTACTTTTTGTAGAGCTAGAGGGAGCGGTTGTCAGAGGAGAACGAAGAGGGTTGGGAAACTGGACAAGCTGAGGAGAGACGGTAATGTAAAGGGTAACGGATCGGGCTTACCGCCTGGAGGTTCAGAGACGCAGCCTCGCTGTGGGCATCATTAGTACTTCGTCCATGGTTCGTCGATCGCCTCGCTCGAGTGTGCAAGACAACCTACCCGCCGTAGTGGTCATTTCTGTCGATGTGCAGGACCTTCTTGCCCTTGACACTCAGGACACTGAAGAGCAAGAAAAATAAAGAGGTTAGTAGAGCTCCTGGAATTGCTCATCTAGAAGGCGGAGACATACCCAGAGAGAATACACTCGGTGAGGCCTGGATAAGACAAAGCATACAGTTAGTCGAGCTCTCTCGTGCCTCTCTAGCAAGCCGGCTTCAGCTAGATTCCCACAGCGTTTGGTGCCCCAGATGCTGCCCTAGAACCAAGTATCCAGAGCCCAGATATGCCCATCCATCACGCACCTGTGCCAGCACAATGACATCGTATTCCTTGGCAATCTCATCCATGGTGGCGGTGGCGTGGGATGTTGTCGTTGGGAGCCGAGTATTCGGTTTGCGCGGGAGCGAATGGTGGTAAACGGTAGGACAGTGAGAGGCTTGGACCGAGATAGGGAGAAAGCAGCCTGGCCTGGAACAATCGGTGTAGTTCGTAAATGCAAAAAGGATGTCGCAGGATGCGGGTTGGCTTTGGCTTTGCTGAAGGAAGAGGAAAGGAGGGACAGCCCAGGCCGAGCAGCTGCCCCGCAATTGCTATTGGGGGGCAACGTCGTCAGTTAGACAGAGGTCACCGCCCCTATCGATTCAACGACGTAGCTCCATCCATCACAGTGGGCCGCTCTCCACTGGATGATCTAGCGGCCCGTGCACGTGACCGCCAGGTTGGACAAACATGGGACAAACATGGCCGTCAAATGCTGATGTACAGAAGAGCCCTTTAAGCTTGGTGCCTCCGGGCGAAATAAAGTTTCATTCATTCTTTCATTCAAATGCTGATGGTCAGCCTTGCTGTTTGTCAACGTGCCTATGATTGTCGCCAACTCAACAGGCCGGGCCAGTTTCTATGTGGCATTGAATGTGTGCTCCGAGAAGGAGAAATAGACAAATCCAAGCAGGCAGAGTGCGGTCATCATCGTGTGCGTTGTAAGTGCGTTTCTCGAGCAGCTTAATGCAACTGCACCTGTTACTGCACTCAGTCGCCGCCTGGTCTCTTGAGGGGGGCGTGTAGTAATCCTAGCCATGCTCCATCCTGGCGTGCACAGTCTTCTCTTGCTTGGAGGTCTTGCCTTCCTTCGCACCAGCTCCCATGCATTGTCAATAGCAGTACATTCGCAAGAGCTAGATGTCGATATGTGGTGGTTGTTATACACAAGTTGCGAGAGAAGCAGGCCCTCGTACGCCCACCTCCAGTCTGAGTGGCCAGCTCCAACCTGCAAGCCAAGGAACAGCACGGCCGGCTCTTCCCATTACCGCGCCGGAGTCGGCTGCAGCTCGCCTGACCTGCTCTCTGCCGGCGCGGCCTCTGCTTTTCCAGCGTCCACCGCCGCCGCCGTCGCTCATCTCCAGTATGCTCCAGGCTGGAAAGCCGGGCCTTTCCGGACAGGTCGATCTCCGGGTCCGTCTGGGCCAGCTCCACGGCATCCTCCCACACGTAGAAACGCTCCGTCAGCACGTGCTTGATACGGCTCATTGTTTCGCGGACCTACACCATCATGAACGTCAGCATATGCACAAGGCAACAAGGCAACTGTCGAGGCAAGTGCGGTCACCAGGACCGGTGGACAGCAGACGTACCGCAGTATCACGCTCCTGCGACTCAAAGGTGCCAAAGCCCAGGTCAAAGACCTTGCGAGCCTCGGCCGCCGTCGCAATTCGGTTGCGCTCCTTGACGCACACCCACCACAGCCGGTGCAGGTCGTCCCAGCTCTTGCGCCGCAGCTCCTCGGCTGTCCAGGGCCGGCCAAAGGCCGCGTCCTTGGTCGGCGGCTGGGCCACCTGGCCATCGTAGAAAAACTGCCACAGGCCGTGTTCCGGGTCGATGGCGGGCCGCGTCGCATCGGCCAGCGCCTTCTTTGACTCCTTGGAGCCGCCGACGCCTGCTAGGGTAGGGCGGGGAAGCGGGCTATCGGACACGGACAAAAACTGACGGGGTCCTGAGCGGCGGATGCTCGAGACACCGCGCAGACGGTTGTTGTCCGCGGCTGGTACTTTTTGCGGCGCTTTTCGAGGACGGGGGAGGTGGAGAAGGAGGAGCACTGCTGCTGTGCTGTTGCGCGCTGCATGCATGGTGGTGTCTGGGTCTGCCGTAGTGGTGACTGTGCTTGTTGTGGCGCAAAGTGCATCGGTTGTGAGAATGCCATCATGTTGCGAGCGCTGCTCCAGCCCGAGACGGAGACAGAGCCGCGGGCGCGCGCCGCCGAGGGGCCGAGCGCAGCCATTGTGGTCGTAGAAGAAGACTCGTCGCCAGGGGTCCCAAGTCGGTGAAGTGCAGAGATTGCGGCGATGGCGGCCAGAATCCTCGTCGTGTGGGGGTATCTGGTGCTGTACCAGCGTTTGGGCGTGAAGCTTTTCGAAACGCCGCCAATTTTTTCCTCGTCTTCAATTGGGACCCATAATTCTTGCCTGAGTGTCGGAAAGACATCTGTCTGTTTAGTCTGTCCTGGATCTGTGGCTGGCTCGTGGCGGTGCACGTTTTCGGACTACACTAGGAACTCGCTACTTGCACGGCTTTGACTTGACCTCGTCGCCACACCTGTGCATCACAAAATGTCGCTCTGGAGGTGAGTTGATCATGCTTCTCTTGGTCGTCTGCCCTGAATACTAATGAACAGCTCTTACCGCGGCCTCTCGCCCAAGACGCGTGCCGGCGTCGGTGTCGGCATTCTCCTTTGGGGCACCATCGGACTGTATTTGTCTGATGCGCGGGCGACCGCATGGGCATCACGCCGACAGAGGCCGACAAGGCGGAACTGGCTCGGATGACGCCGCGGATCCATGTGATTGACCGCGAGGACACGAAACGGTAGACGGTTTCCTGCCGGTGTCACAATTACGACGCACAAACACATGTATAAATTGGGTATTGATTTCATTCACTATAGCCGGATAGCATCATAGACAAAACGCCTTGCAGCGCCTCAAAACGTCTCGTCCAGAATGTCTGCGTTCACCTTCACCATGGTCGGGCTGTACTCTGACGACTGTCCAAGTCTTCGCCCGCCGTGAGCAATATGTCCTCGACGATGCGCTTGCTTGCCTCTCGTGCTGTGAAACGGTTAGCAATGTGTCTCGACCTGCTTCAACTTGCAAAGGAAGACAGTCGATATCTCAATATCTACCTGGAGTCTGTAGCAGCTTCGACGGCGGCAAGGCCAAAGTTGATCGTCTTGGCGGGCTCATGCCGCCGTACAAGTCGTCGCCGTCCTCGTCGCTGCTTTCCCATCGAATCTCGTCTTGGTCGCGCTTTTTTGTGCCCACGTCTGTTCTTGCAAAAGGCGCACTCGGCTGTGACTTCTGCCCGTCTCCGTCGTCTCAATGTCGTCAAAAACAATCTCCCTCGCTTGTTTCGGGCCGGCGTCTGCACGCTCACGCCGGGCGTCCGCGGCCCCGACACGGCGGCCGTCAGCTTGCTGCGGTAGGCCGCACGCATTGGCGACATAAAGGCAGCACTGCGCAGCTTTGGTACCGCAATCTCGGGCGACGACATGGGCGATGACTCTTGCCACGCCGGCCGCTTGATCTTGTCCTCTTTGCGTGTCGGGTCGTGCACGCCAGTCGGCGGCCGGTCTGTGACCTTGAGGCGCATGGGCGAGATGCGGCGCGCCGTGTTCTTGTGTGGCGTCGCCTGGATGCGGTAGTCTTTTCCCAGCACGCGGTGCATCAGCGGGTCCTTTTGGCGCAGGGCATTAGCCTGCTCGTCCTCCAAGGCCCGCCGGTTGCGTTCGTCGAGCGACTGCCGCGGCGTCATGGACATGTCGGGCAGGCGTGCTGTGCGCTGGGCGAGCAGCTCTGAATCCGCTGCGGACGAGTCGTCACGATGATCACCCTCCATGATGTCGTCGTCGTCGTCGTCAAATCGCATCATCGTGCTCTCGTCGCCCCCTGCATCGGCCATCTTCATATCTGTCGTCGGCGCCCGAGGCCGCGATCCGGACCGCGAACGCTGGCCGCTACTCCCCGTGCCCGGCCCCCTGTTCATCTCCCGTCGCAGAGTCTCGTATGGCGAGTCCAGTTCGGCAAATTGCGGGCGCAGTGACTTTGTGGCCGGCGGCCGAGGCGTGCTCCCGCTAAGATCGCCGTCGCCGTCGGACAGAAGAGACTCGTCCCGTGTGTTGTGGTAGGTCGATGCCTGGTCGCCATCCTCGTCGTCCCTCGCACGGGCTGTGTAGTCTGTCGTGGTATCGTCGTGCGTATCGGTCGTTGTCGTCTCCTCCGCGCCCGTTGACCCTTCGTCGTTTGCGAGCTCTTCATAGCCAGAAAGCGACACGTTGGCAGCGGCTTCGAAGAATTGCTTCCAGAACTGCCAGGCTGGTCAGCAACGGCACCGTTTTGTCAAGCATGTCCAAGCCGTGAAGCTCACGTTACGGCTCTACCCACCTTGGATGCGTCCACACAGATCTGCAGTGTTCGCCGTATTGCTCGACCACGGGCAGGATGCTGCTTGTCACGATGCGATGCGCCTGCTGAAGTTGGAGTCGATCTCTGCAGTTTGCGACTGTCAGCACTCGCTCCACAAGTTCTTCAAGGTCCCTATCCGCCAATTGCCCTCTTCCTCTCCCTACCTACCTTGCAGCGTCAGGGTGATGGACTGTTCCAGCTTCTCCAGTTCTTCAGTCGTGGAGAGCGGCCGGTTTGCAAGCGAGCCGCCGGGTCCGGCCATATTTGTGCGCAGGGTCGCGTTTCTGCTTTTTAAAAGTCTTCTTCCCGGTGCGAGCGACGTGTGGTTCGGCAGGACAGAGGCACAAATTCGCCTTTGCGTTGCGTGACTTGGCTTACGTGTTGGAGAACAGTAAATAGATTCCAAGATGAAGCGCGTTCATTGACGCGTTTTGGTGTGCGGGGCATTCGCAACCGCCAACACCACCGCTACTTCGCTGTTGGTGGGTGCTATTCATACTCAATAGGCTTCCATTCACTCGAGCGCTGCCACTCAAAATGCGTCAATACTACATCTCTTTCAAAGGTCCAAAACTTGCAACGGCTCGCAAGATGCAAGCTCGGCAGAGCCAAGAAGATAAATAACAACGCTTTCGCAAATGTCCAAAGTGTACAAAGTCTCCTTTACCTGCCACGGCCCCGTGCTCCACGCCCTCGTCCCCGGCCACGTCCTCGAGCCGTGCCACGGCCTCTTGCTCCTCCACGAGGTGCTCTTGGTGGCGGCGCCCTTGTCTTTTTGATCGTAGTTGCTTCCTCCTCTTCCTCCTCTTCTTCGTCGTCATCGTCGTCTTCGTCCTCCTCCTCGTCGCCGCCCTCTTCTTCTGGCTCTCCGTCTTCTTCTTCGCCTTCGTTCACTCGTCGTCTCCGCCACTTCCACTCTCATTGTCATCGCATCCTCTTCCTCGTCGTCCTCTTCCTCTTCATCGCCGCCTCCGCGCCGAGTGGCAGGCTTCTTTGCCGGTGGCACCCCACGTTTCTTTCTACGTGCGCCCCTTCCTGTTGCCGCGGGTGATGGCACAGAGGAAGCCAGCTCAGAGCTGTCTACTGTCGATGACCGCGTCCGCAGCGCCGAGATGTCGCCCCGCTTCGCTTCTTGGCGCCTGGTTTGGATGCCGACGCCGTCGCCGCCGCCGCCGCCGCCGCCGCTGGCGGGCCACCGCGGCCGCCACGCTGCGCGTGGTCGGTATGGTGGTGAGTCTGGGTGCCATTGAGGCGGTGACGAGGCGGCTGAGTCGTCGTCCTCGTCCGCCAGTGCGCGCCTCCAGCATGCTGTCGCGGAAGTCGTGTCAGCGGCAGGCAAAACTCCTTGAAGCGGGACTCGACGTCGGCCTCGTCCCACGGTGGATCTATGGAGTTGTCGCGATCGTTGATCGTTTCCAGCTCGTCACTCGGTCGCCAGCTCTTTCCAGATGCCTGGGATGCGCGTGTGCTGGTAGAACGTCTGGGTCGAACCCGCGACACCGTAAGTGTTCGAAATGGCAATCAATGCGAAAGTGTCTGTGGCATGCCTGTGAATGTTAGCTGGGCGATTTTGTCTCGCCATTGCTGCCACAGAGCAAATTCTTGACCGGAAAACTCACCGATGGCTTCACCGTATAAACGGCGAGAACAGCCCTGCTTTCTGGCTCGGATGTCCAGCAGCTCTGGAGCACGTCGTATGCTGTCTTCTCGGGCACGGGCAGACGCCGCAGGCGTTTCCGGGGCCTGAGGCGTGTCAATGTCCATTGCATCGTCGTCGCGACTCGGCGTAGCTGCAGACTGCGCGGCGCTGCACGCCCGCGCTTTTTCGGCGCGCATTGCGCTGGCGCTGTCGTGAAAAGTAGAAATGTGCAGCCGAGAACTTCGTAGGGTGGCTACAGCTCAATCGGCATTGTCCGCGCCACAGGGGTCGTCAAAGGCGAGCAGGTCGAGAGGTGCTGGTGTAGCTGTTTGGATGGCGAAAAGACTAGAAATTGAAGCTTTTCGTACTGTCCAGGAACAAAGAGCTGTGGACGACGCTGATAGGCGGACCTTTGCGTAAAGAGCTTTTGGGCAGGCAATAAGCAATACAGGGGTTAGTGGCGGGTAATACGTCGTACAGCGGGCGGTAGCACTAAAAGCACGTGTCGCAGCGCCCAAAACAACGCGCTTTCGGGGCAGCGACGGTCCACAATAAAGAGGCCCTCTGCCTAACAACGTCACTTTCGAAACTGGTCGCAAACTCTCAGACCACGAGGCTGCATGCCAACTGCCAGCCACAACTCCTCTCAACACATGATGACATGAACTGAGCCTGCCTTGCCACCGTACAGCCATGGCAGACACCGACAGCGCCCGACCTCTTTGCCATTCC
Organism: Sporothrix phasma; assembly: GCA_016097075.2. NCBI lineage: Eukaryota > Fungi > Ascomycota > Sordariomycetes > Ophiostomatales > Ophiostomataceae > Sporothrix > Sporothrix phasma. Next base: position 550,677 of record JADMNG010000010.1, on the reverse strand, counting down.
CGACTTCTGGAAGCTGTCGTCATGGCAGCAACAGCCACACCACTTGGCTGCCGAAGAGAGACAAGACGGCTTCTTCCGCCTCGATGTGAACGGCATGTATACCGAGCCGTATGGACGGACTCATCTGTGGACATTCAGAGCTGACCATGACACGCAGGCAACGAGGACATTACCTTTTTCCTCGGCAAAGATGAGGCCGGATTTGTCGGCTAGCCACGGCGACGGTGGCCTCTTCAAGATCCCAGATCTCTTGAGTCAACTTCTACAAGTCTTCCAGACAAAGCAGCTGATACGCAAGATACAAGCTCAGCTACAGAGCCATCTGCATCGCCCGCCCCCAACTGTCGACGATCTCTGGCTTCTCCCAGACGACAGCAATCGGACCACCTCCTCTGCCCGGGTTCAAAACATGGGCGTCGTTTGAGCACGACAATGACCCTATCCGTGCTCCGGCTTTTGCAACAGAGCAAGGCCCAAAGTTTGTTGACGCAATCATCGCAGCGCACGACGACCCTGTTCGTCCTACATCATCGTCCGAGAAACGTGCCGGTGAAGACGACCAGGGACTAGCGATATTAGACACGCGCGAATACGGCGCCTGCCTTCTTACATTGGCCTTGGGGCGAAGCTCGGTGCTGTTTTCGTGGAACGAGGGTCAACGAGCGTTTCTTCCCGTGGTCCGTTCTACGAGAGTCTCGGGCTTCACTACACAGGTCTTGCGCAGCGTCGAGAGGGACTACCTTGACTGTGGAAACGACAGCCGCTATCTGAGGGCCTTTGTCGACCACACCTATACTACAGCCAGCTCTCCTTCAAGGGTTGCTCTCGCACGAGGCATCGACAGCCTTTTACTCACCATCCAAAACGAGCTCGGCACCCGTGGCCAGAAGGCACAGTCTCTGCTCCAGCTGCAGGCGCTCGTGCGTCCTGTTACCTCGCTCGTCAGATTCATACGTGGGCTCGTAACCAAGCTCTCACGCTCGACTGCATCGACAAAAGGCACCGATGAGCACTTTTTGAAGATGCTCTACCAAGAGGCGCAGTCCATGGAGTACAGCGTTGTCTTTATGCGAGACATTATCAAGCAGCTGCTTCAGCTCGTCTCGGAGCCTTGGCTAGGCTTCGTGGGCGAGTGGATTGGACTGAGTCCAAGAAGCAAGGCCACACTGTGGACGGGCGATTTTCAGAGCAAGGGATTTGTCCGGCTGGGCGACCGGGAGTGGATCGACGATATGGGCACAGTGTTGGCCGAACCCGACTACTTTTATGACGAGGAACGAATGCCGGCATTCGTCCCAGAGGAGATGGCAACGAGGATATTCGAAACGGGACGCAACCTACGCTTTCTATGGACGAATCATCCTGAGCATCCGCTGTCCAAGGCATCCACGGTCCTGCTTGCTCGGCCTCCAACACTGAGCTGGCGCTTCGATTGGGACTCCATACATGTGTTGGACCGCGATGCTCTCGCATACGAGAGGGCTTTGCTGCAGTCCTTTGTTGCAAGCAGACATACTCCAGTCCAACCTGGGCCGGGGCATCCCCTGCCTGCTCAGCCCAAACCGGGCACGGCCAACGTCGCGCCGGGTGGGAATAGTATCCGCTGGAGCCCTCCCTCCATTGAGTTTCAGTTTTTCGGAAAAAACGAGGACCAGATTGAGCAAAGCCTCCAGACGTCGATGGGGCGTCTCGCCGGGCCTCTTCCTCTCCCATCGGAGGACGATCTTGCGGCCGTTCTCCGTCGCCAGCTTTTCAAGGACGGCCAAGATGTCGCAACCCGTATGGCAGCTCTGGACGAGTTTGCACCACATTGGTCTCTTCTGCCATTGCTTTCGTTTGGGCCTGTCATTGCTGCGCAATCCCGCCTTGTCAATCGCGAGTGCTTGCGGCTGCTATTCGGGTCACACGGCCTTCGGGAGCACCTCTTACTCCAGCGAGAGTTCCAGCTTCTGGGCAATGGCATGTTTTGCAGCAGACTATCACACGCCCTTTTTGACCCGGACCAAGCTGGTGCCGAGTGGAGCACCGGTATCGAATTATCTAGCGGTGGCCTTGGTTTGCGGCTGTCAAGCCGCCATGGCGATAATTGGCCGCCTGCAAGCTCTGAACTACGCCTGGCCTTGATGGGTGTCCTGGCCGAGGGCTACCACCAGGGCAGGAAGAGTGAAAGCAAGGAGATTCCGGCCAGCGCTGGCCGGGCGGCAAGCATGAACTGCCAGGTGGCATGAGCTTCGCCGTACGGGATCTATCCACCGAAGAAATGGACCAGTGCATGGATCCAGACTCACTGGAGGCACTCGATTTTCTCCGACTGTCGTACAAGCCACCGTCGGTGCTTCAGTCTGTCATCACACCCGGCATCTTGGCCAAGTACGACCGCGTATTCATGCTGCTCCTACGCGTGTTGCGTATGTACTACGTGGTCAACCAGCTGTTTGCGGATGACCTGTTTGTCCCGGGTGCGCAACAGGGCCCCCCGGCCGGGTCTTAGCCGCAATAAAAGCTATTTCGGCCACGAGGAGAACGTATGCGCACGCTTCCGGATCGAGAGCCGACACTTTGTGGCCAACATCATGGCCTACTTTCTGGGCACGGGCGTCGACGTGCCGTGGAAGCAGTTTGAGGCTTGGCTCGACGGCGTGCAACAGACCCTGGAGGAGCAGGGACAGGAAGGGCCGGTGCGGCCAGTGCTGCACAGGCAAACCAAGCCAGCCCGGACAAGCTGCGCGAGCGTCACGAGCAGACGCTGGACGAGATCATGCTTGCGCTGCTGCTGCGCAAACGCCAGCAGCCACTGCTCCTCTTGCTGCAGGGCATCTTTGGCCTGATCCTCGAGTTTGCAAAGGACTCACGCGAGCTGTCTCGAGCCGAAGGCGCGGCAGTCGGAGGAGGACAGGACAGTAGCGATGCTGACGTGCTCGAGGCCCGACGCAGGGCACACCAGGACAGGGCCAAGAAGCTGTATGCGTCGTTCCGCAAGAAGGTGGCGGCGTTCCTTGCAGTGTGCCGGGGCCTGAGCGAGAAGGAGGCGGACAGCGTGGCGCGCAAGGACTATCAGCAGCAACAACAGTTCCAGGATGGGTCGAGGCGGGTGAGGGCAGCTCGCTGTCGAAGCTGCTCTTGATGCTGGACTACAACGGGTCGTACTCATCGTCCCGGACTCGGTGGTGAGTTACCGGACGGCATGACGGAGGAATGGCGGACGAACGGCAAAAGTCGAAACCTTGTGTATACTCTCCGACTACTTACGATGCCGGCACGGCGCACAAATGCAACTAGAGCCAACATTGTCTCTTCTTCTCCGCCCGCGAGCAAGCAACATGTCTCCTCTTCCCATCTCTCCCCCAATGATCCAACCGCCGTCCCATGGCTGCCTTCGATCCACAGCGGTCCACAGCGGCACACAAGGGAGGCCACACGGAGCACAGTGAGACTCCACCAGCCCATCGCCAAAGGCCCCAGGATGGGGTGCGAGCCTGTTCTTGCTCCTCACGGCCCCCTCTCTGTTGCTCTTCTGGGTCCGTTAGGCCTTTTAGGCCAGGTCCAGTGCCAAAATCGGGCGTTAGCCAGGCCCGTTCGGTCCTCTTCTCCAAGTCTGTGAATCTACGACTCTGCGCATTGAAGGCGGGTAGGTACCCTTCTTGTTCTTGTTTGCTCTACACGTGGTTTGCTTTTGGTTGGAGTCCTTTCTGGCCCTCTGTGGCTGATAAGCGTGACTTGTAGGCTGGACCCTGGACTCACTGCTATCTCGTCTGCGACTATCTCTGTTCGTTGGCTTTTGAACATCTTGTTTCATCCTCCTTTTTGTATCATCGTTTTCTTTCAGTTTTTAGCTATCATCAGAATCATCATCGCCTTTACCACCAAACAAGAACGCGTCTCCTTTTGATCAAAGGAGATCTCCAACAGTTGGTACGTGCGACGAAGACAGAGCGAAAGCTAACATTTACAGAAGTTTTGCTTGCCCGGGCATCCGCCCGGGCAGGCGGAACTGTGCGCCAGCATTAGCACTCCGATACTCTCGAAACTGCCACCGAACGATACCTACGACACCGATCACAACCTCCCTCCACATCTTCCTTTTGTTCTTGTGTTGTTGTGGTTGTAGGGACGTTCTTCCTGATGCCGTCTTGACATCAGGACGCATCTCGCGACCTTGGTTTCCTGGTTTGGTTTGGTTGGTTGGTGTGTGTGTTTTTTGCTGTGCGCCGTCAGGGTCCATCTGCGCCCGCCCTCAATGGACTTTGACTTGGCCGTGGACAAACTGGATCAGCGAGACTGTGGCGAGTGATCAGAAACTACCTTTTCGAACAAACACCCTCTATGAGGAAGGACAAGAAAGTGGTCCCAGTCGACACGGCACCTGGAGAGTTCGATGACCTGCGGATGAGGGGCTTGGGAATGGAATGTTGCGGGCTTGGAAAGCTTGGTGGTGGACAGTCCTGATCTCATGGGGAGCGACGGTATCATCAACGCGTCCGACTTCATCAAAGTCCCAGGCAAGGGCGGCCTTTCAGCTGGAAATGATGAATCCAAAGAGGTCTTTCTCCTGGTCTTTCTCCTGTGGCAGGAGGTTGTCGCCCAGGCTGTTCATGATGCCAGCCCATCGGTCTTGGGACAGGCGAGAGCCCCGAGCAGCTGTCGAGAAGCGCAGTGTCACCAGTCCATCAAAGACCAGATGTTCTCGAGAGAGTTGCTCCTTGGCCTCAGTCCACTTGGCGTCCCGCCAGTTCACACTGCCTGCAGGTGTAGACTCGTCAGGTGCCGTGTCGACTGGGACCACTTTCTTGTCCTTCCTCATAGAGGGTGTTTGTTCGAAAAGGTAGTTCTGATCACTCGCCACAGTCTCGCTGATCCAGTTTGTCCACGGCTAAGTCAGAAGTCCATAAGGTCCATGCTTGGTCAGGAAGGGCGTATGGTGCAAGGACCCGCAAGACTGTCGTGACATAGGAGGGCCGGACGATGCCAACGATCTCGTCGGTGTCGTCCGTCTGGTCAGGGCCGGGAAGATACACATTCTCGGCGAGCAGCCCTGGAAGCTCGCCGGAATCGAGTTTACAAAGTCAAGATGGAGAGAAAGACGGTGTATCCTCTTCAAATGAGTCGACAATCCGGCCGATTGGAGCAACCAAACGCACTTCTCATATCTAGCTGAAAGCCCCCGCCGCTGGCCCCAAGGGCCCAAGGGAGCTGAAGCCGAAGGGAAGCTGTCAAGTGCAAGGTCCCCTCCCAAACTCCACTTCCCGCGCGGCAGTCTTTCGTGAAGGGAAAGCAGAGGGAAAAGCAAAGTAAAAAAAGAGGAGCCACACGTCTCCATGGCAAGGGGGGACTGCAAAGCAACTACTTCGTACAACGAACAAGCAATGAACAGCGCAATGCCCATCGTCTCAAAGGACTGCCAAGGAGAGAACAAAGACAAGGAAAATCACAGAGGGCCACATGACACGAGTACGAGCACGGCTGCTCCCAGCCGCGGCCTTTTACAAAAGCCCGAGAGATACCCAAGGCCGTCCTGTGCATTACGAGCAACGAGGAGGGCAGGGCAGAGTTTTTTGGCTTTTTGCCGTGGAAATCCAGGAGCACACACAAAGGACAGAGAGAAAAACAGAGAGAGAGAGAGGAGAGAAAAAAACCAAGAAAGCGTCCGCTGTACGAAGCACGCGCGCGCGATCTCGCATGCCACCTCCTGCACAATCCAAGTCCGTCAAATTTCATGCAAGCTATCAGAGCGCTCAGCGTCGTTTTTTGTTCTTAGTGTGTCTGGCTATTCGCCATGGCCAGGCGCTAGGGAAGAACGGCCAGGAGTGGCTAATTTCCTTGCTGTTCCCTTGGCCAGCGAACTTTGCCGACTTGCCCTTTTTCATTTCGTTTCATTTTTCCCTCTCCCTAGTGTCCATCCCCTTCCTTGCATGCGGCACCCCGGCGCCCCGGCAGTCTTGTCCGAACGGCGAGGGCAGACTTTGTAACGAACGGTATTTGGGTCGAGTTGTGGTGTTGTACGAAGTCGTGGTATGGGTTGTAGCGGGTGTCCTTTACGGAGGATTTCTTCGTACAGAGTAAAGGAAATGGTGGTCGGCCAGTGTCGGGATCTGATATATCACATTTGTTGTTGTTATTTCCCCCAAGATATGACAGAATCCGGGGACCAGGGATACGGCAGAGGCCTGACAAGCCCGCAGAAAGCAGGCATTCACTCGCTTGTGAACGGAGACGAGACAGTCTTCGGAGAGCGCATCTCGCGTCTTTACAAAGCACGAAGAAAGACGACACCTTTCCAAGTACGGAGCACGACGTATGTTGTATGAGGGTATGCCACCAGTTACCACCTCGCACAAACAGGCAAACAAGATGAGAGCGAGGAAATGGATATACAAAGTATCTTACAGCACAACGAAAGAAGAGAGAAACAAACTCTGCACGGAAATACGCCGTTCAGAAATCATATTAGCCTCTGCCCTTTCTCTCCTAGCCGAGCCTGTCCGGCGGTATCGGCGAACTTACGGAGGACCGTATCCTCGTATGGCATATGGTGTATAAAACGCACGAATACAACAAACGCACCTGAGGCCTACGACTAGCACGCGGGACAAATGCAGAAAATCCATGGTTTGAAGCAGGCCTCTCTAGCCGTAGATTGTCCTGGAGAACATTGAACACGTCAAGTATTCGTAAGGAGCTGGTGAGAAAGCCCGACGTACCGTTGATCGATACACTACCAGCCGTGCGAGAGCTCTAGTCTCTCGAAAACTGCTCCCGCTGTCTCCTTGTCTCTTTGTCTCTTTGTCTCTTTCGCTCGACAAACAGACAAGCCGGGAATGCCAGCCGAGTCCAGCAACTGGTGTGTTTGAGGAGAACGGCGTAATGGACGGAAATAAATAGTACTAGGGAATACAACAGGGACTGACAGTGAGAGAAAGCAAAGCCAGACATGACGATGCTCTCTCCTTCGTAGGTGCGGACATACCGAAAAGCCCTAGAGAGATTGCTCCTCTCGTTTTCCATTTCCCCATTGAGGAATTATCAAGCCGGCACGAAATACAAGTCTCACAGGGCCAGTAGAAGAAGGCAGCGATAATAATATGGTGCTGTTCATGTGCTGTTCCTGTGCTGTTCCTGTGCTGTTCTTGTGCTGTTCTTGTGCTGTTCCTGTGTTCTTCTCATCCTCCCCTCGCAAGATACATCGTACTTCCGTTCTCGTCCTCGTACATATGCAAGAACAGCGAAGCCAGGCCAAGTTGAGCATCGGCGCTTTGCTCGGAGCAAATCAGACGACCAGCGCGTTTTCTGGTGTGCCCTCCGTGGTTTTTGTGTGGTCTGCACCGGTTTGTGCCCACGATGCATAAGCACTACTTCGTACAGATGCGACTGATGTATTCACGCGGAAAGCCGAATGGACAAAGGCGTGTCCCTTGCTCTCAACGGCGGTCCGACACAAGGCCGAAAAGACGGTCAAACCTGACGGGGAAAAGGGAGGGAGGCCGCTTTGAACAAGGATTGAACAGGGAGACAATGATCAATCGAGACGTATCTTGGGACGTACCCCCCTCCGCCCATGCACATCAAAGATTTTCCAAGCTTGCCAACACATGCCTCGTGCTGGTGCTGTTGATCAGTATTTGCAAATGGATTCGCCCCATGTGTTTTCGTGCATTGCATCTTGCAGGGTCCATGCCGGCCGAATATGTACGGAAACGAAGAGAAGAGAAAGGAAAAGCACAAAGGGATGTCGATAGTAGAAAGACTGAAAGCAGCTGCAAGCTGCAACGACCATCGTAGGCCGGGCGCCGGCATTGGATGGAACCCACCACGAGAGCGCCATAGAGCCCGAGAAGAAGCCCGACACTGTGCAGAGAGGCAGAAGTGCGGCGGTGTGCCCAACGATCCTTGGGAACCGATATTCATACTTTGTAAATGCAATCATAACAACGGGCAGCATTGGGCGCGCCGAACTGGATCACTAACAGTTGAGCTGTGGAATCGCAAAACCACCGGCTTACCCTTCTGAGCCATCCGGCTACAGCGGACAGAGGCCTGCGTTCCCAACGGGGCATCAGTGGCTGCCGGCTGTAATCACCCCTATGTTGCAGCGGTATTGCAGCGCATGTTGCAGCGCAAAAGACCGAGTCGCCGACCTTTGCAGGCTGCAGGCTGCTGGAACTGCGTGCACCCGTTTTCTTTGTTGTCTTCTCTCGTTTCGCCCCAAAGTCACATTGTGACGAGCGCGTTGTGACCCGTCTGAAGGCGAGCAGATGGGACGAGCGCACAGCCAAAACACTTCCGACATGGCCAATCCCCAGTACTCGTATTCCGAATGCCTGATGGCCACAGGCGCCTCTGCTCACAGCTGCCATCTCATCTTCCTCCACCAAGCCCTGTATCCTGACTCCAGCTGGCATCCTCTGCCGCCACTCTCGGCACCTTTCCGGCTCCCCGAGCGTCGTTTCTGTCACGGTTTCCCACTGCACCCTTTTTGTGCCCTTTCTTTGGGGCTTGCCTGGCACTGCCTCTTGTTTTCGTGCTGTCTAACCTCAATACGGGCATCGTATCTTGCCCTCCAGAGCGAGCAAGATCACTGGCGCTTGCCATGGTCGCGAGTTTGGACATATGGCGTATTCAGATATTCAGACTAGTACAACATGGTGCAGGGCCCAAGCACCTTCGGGTGGCGGCAGGAGAACGATGGCATGAGGAAGTGACGTGACATTGCTGTTCTGGTGCACATGTACTTTGTACGAGTACGAGTTGAGCGGCTGTTGGTGCGCAATGTACAATGTCTTATCTTGCTGAGACGGAGCACTCCGTATGCCTCGAGACTATCAAAGGAGAGACACACGCCAGATGTCTGCACGTGGCTGGGCATTCCTGCAGTCGCCGGGCACGGCCCAGTGGTCCTGTCTTTGATTTGCCTCTGGTCCTCGCGTCGTTTGTCTTTACTAATGCGCGTTCTTGTTCTGTTCCTTTACTCGGATTTCCGCCCTCTCGGGCCAGTTCGGCGGTGGATGCTCAGCCTCGGTCTCTTGCCTTTCTTTCTCCTCTCAGGAAGAGAGCGCTCGTCGCTTGTTTTGATGGGTGCAGTTCCTTGCCCTCCGTACGTCGCTGCAAGACACTGTATGCCTCACCTCTGCTCCCCTTCTAAACTGAATGGATCTGCCCGTGGCAGCATTCGAGCTTCCCTTTTTCTGTCCCTGCAACGAGAAAATGGCAAGGCCCTTTCCAACTTGGGCAACAGCTCATGTGGATATCGCATCTGGCCTCCTTGCTGTCTTTGCAATAGCGTTACGAGGGGGCCCTCCGTTCAAGGGACCCCTTCTCTTGCTCGTATCCAGCGTTCCGCGACGAACCCACTCACGCCGCCCAGAGCCCCGGGAACCGTCGAGGCATCGGTCCGCGTTGGTGCAAACGACTCTTACTCGGCCTTCGTACGTCGAATACACCGTCCTCGACCTGCGTTTTGTGTTGTTTCGGGTTTCATACGTGCGCGCATCATAGCAACCCCATCCCGTTCCTTTCTACAGATGGTCTTGTGACTCTTCCTTGAATCGCCGTACACCACGCCGGCCAGCAAACAGAGATGGTGTGTGCAAAAGTACTTTGTACTTTGTACGCAGTCCAGAGAACCCCCTTCAGGTTACTGCGTATTTGCGGTTTACAATGTATCGTAATCCCTGCGCCCAGTCTGTTCCGCCACTAACTCAACCCCCTTGTCGCTTTCTCGCACCACATTTCTGCGCCATCCTGGATCCTTCCACACCCACTATCCTCCAAGGAGGCGGTCTGGTGGTGTGCGTTGCTTGGCCTCTGCATGAGCCAAATTGTGCGGTGGACGTTGCAGCGTGCAAAAGAACTGTGCTCACCGTCAGGCGTGTGTCGGAAGTTCGTAGGATGTTCCAGGCCGCAACAGCACGGCGAAAACGAGTCATTGTGTCGTACACATACGAGCAGAGGATTGGGTTCCGCGGTAGGCGCCTTTTAATTCAGATTGTTTTTATTTTCGTGATTAAAATAATTTCGTAAGTAAAAAAAAAAAAAAAAAAAAAAACTTGAATACAAGGGAAAAAAACCCAGTTTGGTGCAAAATAGAATGCAAGTAAATATCCTACGATACGTGCCGTGCAGGAAAACACCAAAAACTCCGTACGTAGAAATTCATTTGTCTGACATTGTATCCTCGCAACAACGGAGCACATATCTTCCGTGTGAATCAAGTCAAATAACAATGAGCTCCAAAGGCGAAGATCCATGGGGCCCGTTTGGAGCTGTCGTGCACACATCCCGATGATGTGGGCTGGCGGGTCCTCTTTTCTTTTTGCGTATTTCCTTGGTGCCATTTGGCATTGTTTGTCCGAGAATAAGAGGAGCCGTTGGAATTTGTGCAGCCTCGATACGTCGCACATGCCCAGTACGACGCACGGAGTACGAATAGCTCGACGTATTTTGTGGTTCTTGTGACGGGGCATGGCCCCAACTTCCGTGATGAGATGCAAAATCTAGGTACGAAACCATGAAAGAAGGGTGAGTGGACCTCGCCGGCCTATCCAACGGCCACGATTCTCTTGTGCAGCATCTGAGAAGCCCCATACCTTGCCATGCATTTTAGGGCAGTACAAAGCATGCAGAAGCCCGTGTCTGCAGACGAAATGGCCGTCTCCCTTTGCACAAGGGCAAGAGATTATGCACCCATCGTCGCCTTTTCGGCCCCCAACGGACGAGATTGGACTGACGGATACAGGGGCCTGCACATGCAATGTACGTGTACACCAAAATCAATGGAAGTCCATGCGCATCTCGTTCCGCGGCATGTTGTGCCGTCCAGGGGGAGAGGTTCCACCTGGCGACTGGTTTCGTGGTCTGAAAACGTCGTAGCAGACCGTGCAGGGAAAAGGAAGGGAACACACGATTATCCACACCGAGAAGGCTGGAAGCAGATGCGGTGGACAAAACGCCTTCTCAAAGGCAAGATACGAATAGTGTCAGCAACGGCGAGCTCTCCGTTGTGGTCAGTCTTCGCAGTCGTCGAAGCGACTTTGCGATACAATAGTGCAATGATAGGTCACATCATGTGTCTCTTGTCATTATCAACATGGCCCGGCTGAGGCTGATGTCGCACTGAAGCAGCAGTTCCGGCATAGACTCTACTCTCAACACGCTTTGACGACTTGTTCTCCTCTCACGATGCTACACAGGTGCACTTGCCCTCGTCTACAAAGTACAAGGTATGTCTACGAGTAAGAATCAGCAGCCTCGGCCATCTTTCCTAGACGGTCCTGGCAGCCACTTTGCGTTCATTGCCATGGACGGATCACAGCCCAAATTTCCCAACGCGGTTCGATCATGTCTGTGCAAACCAGCCCAGGTCCGTGCTGGCAAGTTGGAGCCAGGGGCAGCCGGAACATGGCTGTGTGTGCACAGGGACGGCAAAACCGGTCCGGGCATGGGGTGGTTGTTGTTGCTGTTCGGCGCTGGACTGGCCCTACTTTGTACGTCTTCGTAGATTGTCTCATTTTCCGACGCGTCGCCCCAAACGAGAACAGGGGGTCACGTCAGAGGGAGAAACGTCAGTAGCACACTGGAAATACGTGTCAGCACGCACAGGAGCTGCCGCAAAAGGCAGGTTTTCGCGCCCGGCTACGCGGTAGAGCGGGTGCTCTTAGGGGGGGATGTCTTGTGCCCTTTTTTCTACTCGTACTCTGTATTCGTACTGATGTTGCCAGCCCTATTGTGATATGGACGTCGTTCGGAGCACGGAGAACTCCGTAAACTCATTACAAACGTAAGAAAATTAACACAGATGCAACGTGTGCCAGTTCTGATCCCAAAGATCCCCCCGGGCCGGGCACGCATGGAATAGACAAGCAGAGGTTGGAAAAAACGGACGCCGCTTCGTCCAACAGGCAGCAAACGGGATAGATGTACGCAATAGGCTGCCATGGACTAGGCCGCGTCGATGAGCTCCCAACCTTGCACCCACGCACATAGTATTCGTATGCCTTCTCCCAAGGATACCGTTGATCCGTCCCACACTGTCGTAGCTCGAGACGGGTACAAAGTATGGAAACCAAAGGGCCCCGAAAAACATGGGCTCCGTATTGAAGCGTGAGTGGGCTTTCCGTCCCTCCTTTCACCCCAGCCACTGTACCCAGTATTACCCAGCATGCTTGGGCACCCCCGTCGCGCGTCTTGCATCTTGGTGGCGCCCAGTCCCCTTCTCCATACTTTGTACACAGCGGCTCGTTGGCCGTCCCCAAACCCACTACGAGCAATCCACCCTAAATCGCTGGTCCTGCGGCACTCCTGCAAACTGGCTTCTAGAAGGTTGAGAACGGGCTTCTTTGGAAGGTCCACAACACCTTTGTTCCCGCCCGGGGGTTCCGCTGAACAAGGTTCATGCTGTGCGACGACGACCCATTATGGCCAAAACGCGGCGCACGTTCTTGTCCTCTATTGTTCCTTGTGCACCCTGATTGTTCTTGACGTGGCATGGGGCAATACTCGTAGGAACATGCTCACTGGCAAGTCTGCTGCAACGGCTGGGAGTCTGGGACGAGATGGTCAAGATACGGAGCAATACGGGTACGTCGTATCCACGCCGAGTACACCCACCTAGGAGGAACCGCTTTGTCAGGCACCCTATGCACTTCTTTAGCGACCAGTTTCTTATTTACTTGTGCGCCGTTCAGCTTTCATTTGTTCGCTTCGAAAGATCGCCGAGAGAGTAGGTGTGTTGGAGCAGATCGGCGGACCACAAAGGATGTATCTGCAAAGTACAAAGTATTGATTTGATTTGGCCGTACGGGGTAAGATACATGGATCATCATAGTCCCCATTCCGAGACCTGCCATCAATAGTGCAACCGCGCGTTTCCCTGCAGAAGCGTGCATGATGTTCTCAATAGGAGAGCTGCGGGTCAAGGGTAATACGACGCATCTCACAGGCTCAGTACTTGTCTCTCGTCTGTCTGTCTTTAACGTTGAGGTGGGATCGTCATCTGTAGCGCTTCCCAAGGTTGTGCTCCCTTCTTCCTTTCTTCCTTTCCCGTGTTCTTTCTCATGTCCGTCCTGGCTTGCCTGGTCTTTCTTTGCCCTTGTTTGGCTCTTCGCTCACGATGGGTCTCGTAACAATGCTCGCTTCAACGTACGAGTAAAGACTTTCAACGAGAAAAACCTTGACAAGGGGCGCTTCGAAGCTTGTGGACCATCGAAATCATGTGAATCGTCTTGACATGCGACAAAGTACCCTGTATGTATAAAAACGCACGAGACCAGACGCAGCTTGGCAGTACGAGTAGAGAGGCAAGAGTCAAATCTACTTTGTAGAGGCCTGGCTTGGCTTTCTTTACGCCCTTTTCTTGGTCGTTCAATGTGTTTGCCCTTGGCGGCCGACGGGTCGCCGCTCGGTCACTTGCCCACCGATTGGCCAGGGGCCCAACAACTGCCGTATGACTCCGTTCTGCCCTGTGTCCAAGTCGAAAAGGCAAGGCCGGTCCGCGTCATGTATCACTCCGACCGTGTATTATGTACTCTGTCTTGCCAATGCCCTTGGTCGACCAGGGGCTGTGACAAACCTGTTGCTTTGCCTCTACGGTGTATGATATTTCAGGCGGCCGCCACAGCCTTGCTCTCCCTGCGGTTCCAGACGACTTGGGCGAAGAGCATTGCAGGCATGCTAACGACGACGCGTGGAAGAATTCGTGTCCAGTGGCTGCAAGAGCAATGCATGGCATATTCACAGCTGTACTCGTACTCGTATATCCGTTTATGCTGGAGTCTCAACTTTATGCCGTGTGCCGGCCGAACGCTGTCAAGAAGGTGAAGAGGAGAAGAGGAGAAAAGGAGAAGAGAAAGTAGATCAAAATTACGCATCGAAACGGTGACCGCAGTCAACAAAGGCCCGACCTATCTGGCAAGACTGTGTTGGCGCCGAAGGACGGTCGCGCTTGTACGGAGTATCCTCAAGATGCTCACGGTTCCAGCCCAGCTGCAAGAAAACGGAAGCCAATTATGGATCGTTTATGTCGTTATGGATCGCTTATGGATCGTTGAATGTTGACATGTTGACATGTTGACATGTTGTAGATGTCGAATAACCCCAGACCAGAAAGGAACACATGACCGGTGTCAAGCAGACAGATCCGAGATCGAACGACTAAACGACCAAACGAGAAGAATAAAAGGAACAGAAAAAGGAAGAAAAGGAAGAAAAGACAATCCCGAGGCCACCGCTGCAGGCCGCGATTGCCCAGTCTGTATTTAACCCAGTAGCCAAGTCAGACTGCTCGTATTTTCCTTTTCTCGTTCGGTTCCTTATTTGCCGCCTCACTGACCGTTGGCGCTCACTGGCCACTTTCGTGCAGTTGCTTATTTTCGGCAGCCTCTTTCTCTCCTTTCTCTTTTCACACACGCGCTAGTCCTAAAGGGAATATTATGCGCGGCAACCTTCTCCAAATCAGGGCAGAGGCCGGAAGCTACGACTCCGTGTATTTTCACAAATTACGGTCATGTTCCAGAAAGTATACTTTGTGTGGCCGGCGCCCTGCAAGATACATGAGCAGCTACGTAGACGACTCTTGGTACTTGACTGGCGATATCCGACTTGGTGTTCTCACGGCGAAGCGCGCGCCCTTTTTCTACTTTCTGCGTCCAGCCGCATATTTGTCGCGTTTTGTAGCGACCGGAATAAAATTCTTTGTTGACAAGTACTCGTATGTCGGCTCGATAAAGAGCAAATCCCTGCAGTTCATTTTTCATCCCGTTAGCGAGGGACGGACAGCAAGCGAATGAAGCTGCGAGCCATACGAGTAGAATCAACATCAAGGCGCCAAGGGGCAACAAGACGCCGGCACACACCAAGCGCAGCTTTAGACCGACTTCGTAGGAGGCTGTCATCAAGATCATGCGGCACTTGCAATGCTCGATGCATACCTGCGCAGCATCCTGCGCAGTCCGAGTAGGCTGACCGCCGTCTCGTCGGCTAGGACCAGGTGTCTTACCCTCGGGTGCGAGCGAAGCGAAACAACACATGTTTGGATGCACTCAGTAGCGTAATGCGTCGTTCGGAGACGAGACACTGGATAAAAGGAGGTGCATTCTCTCTCTGCCCCCGGGCCATTCACCGCCAGCACCCAAGCCAAAGCCAAAGGCAAACAATCCTCCGAGGCAGACTGGCAGGGTCCAAACGGAGGGTGTTTGTCCAGCGTCGCGTGTTGGTGGCCCTTACGACGTACTTTGTAGCTGGCACTGCAATGCCACCCGGTTCCGCAGCAAGACATGGCAAACTAGCGATACACTTTTACTTATTCTCTCTTATTTACTTTTATCGACTTTATCGACTTTTATCGCTGACATCTTTTGCTTTTGCATCGCTAGTCCTACGAGACTAGCCTCTCCTTTCCTGTTACATACTCAGTGTCCGTCCTTCTCCGTCCACCGTTTCCCTTGCGTTCCGTTCGAAGCTGATTCCGTTCCGTTGCGAAGAAAGTCGCGATTCGTCCCAGCCCAGACTAAACTGGGCTGGCCTCGCCACAACACTTGCTGCTTCTTTCAATGTTTTGCTTTATTTGGACTGGCGTCCCTCTAGCGAGGCCCTATGCTTTATTTTATGTACAGTGCTGCAAAACACTCACACCATTCTCGTCGTCCTAGTAAATGTGCCGTTCTTTTCCTGCCTCGCGGATCCTCGCGCTCACGGAGTCGACTTTTGCCGACCATCAGTTGCCAGTTTACCGGCAGGCAAACCGGCGAACAGCACCGAACGTTGCTCTACCTCGTACATGTACATGTACTCGTACATTACGCTATGCTTGTGCTCGGAGTACATGTCGTGACCTGGTCGGTGACGACCCCTATTGCCTATGTTTGCTTGCACAAAGTACGAGTACGTCGTAGGAAATTCTTCGCAGCCCACATGCAGAGCCTAACGATGGATGTATCAGTAACGCATACGAGTACGTCGCACTCCAATCTCGTCCCGGCATCTAGCCTGATCTCACTACCCGCCCTTCAGACTGTGCCGGCCGATTCTGACGTCTCTTCTATTTCTCTGGGGTCCCTTCAGTCTGTTTGTAGCATTCGAGTTCCAAGTCGTGGTTGACTGCTGCTCGATCGTTTCTCTGGAAAAAGTGACGACAGTTTATAGAACGCTAGCCCAACTAGGAAACAGCTGCAAAAAACTCAGCATCCGCAAGCCTCAATTCTTTCCCTAACGATTATCGGCCCCTGAAAGCGCTAGTGTTGTTAAGCCGGTGAGATACGAGTACAGTCAACAGAATCACAGGGGAGAATAATTCTTCCCCAATGTTCACCGGCTTCCGTCTCTTCGTATGAAGTAGTGACGGCTTTCGCCAAGATACCTCTTCTTTCCCTGCTCCTATTCGACCTGTCGATGCCGAGGTTCTTTATCGGCGTTGGCTTGTTGCCACGTTCAACGCGAATTGGACGAGAAGGCGCTCGCCATTACTCGTACACAGCGTCGAATCAATCCAACGAGTACAGACAGGCAAAGCCGCATGGACACGACCGACCACAGCCCGCGAAATGGAAGAACTGCAGGTCAGCTTTTTGTTTTCTTCTGTACGAATACGGCAGGACGTCTAATTCCGACGCTACTGGTTATGCACGACTTGACGTCGTCTCGAACCCACTGGCGCCCAGGCCAACTCGTCTCTCTTCAAAGTGACCCCTGACCAGCCAAACCGAGACCAGGCCAGATCCGCATTGGGGCACACTGTGAAGTGCACAGCTTTGGGCCTGGGTGGATGCATGCACTCCGTACTTTGTACTCGTAGGCTTGCATCGGCTTGCATCGACAGCGTCGTATCACAGTCGTCTGTTGACATTGGGCCTCGCGATGCCATGCCGCCGGCCAAGCCTGTGGTTTCTGTCTCTTGCTGCCTCGTGTGTACGTAGTACCGCTGGTGCACCATACATGGACGACGCGTCGACAGCCCCGTACGAGTTCCATCATCAGGTACGGTATGCTTTGTGACCCCAACCGACTACCGCTCGTTCCGCGCGCGAGTGCTGTCATACTGGCCTGTCCTTGGGCGTAAGCCTGCCAGAAGCCCGGCGCTTGCTGCCGACCGCACAGGTACATTGATATTCGATACGAATCCAATTGTGCTCCTTGTCGTAGTTTTTGCTGGTTGCTCACAATGACCGCCCCTGCCCGTCTCCTGCCCGTCTCCTGCCCGTCTCTTGTCCCGTCTCTCTGCTTGTCGCGTCTTTGGCGCTTCTGTCCGACTCCGCACTCCGTACTCCGTATCCGTACTCCGTATCGTCTGGCCTCGCCTTGCCAGCTGTTGCATTCCCATTGCTCTGCAGCACTTGCCAATCCACACTCTCCGCTGCCCCATCGGCCACATGCACTGCATCCTCACACCGTATTCCTCCCTGCTTAGCCTCTCTGCCGGCCCGACAAAAACGTGGCAATCCGCGCCTTGTCGCCTCTGTTGTTTGCCTTCGTGTTCGGTTTTGCCTGCCACTATCCGCTAGTCGCACGAAAATTCTTGTTCGGTTTGCGGGCAAGCGCTGTTTGGGGTTTCCATTGTTCATTGTGTCTTTCTGGTCACTCTTTATCCTTTTTCGCTTTCCAGTGACTTGCGACCAGAGATTTGATTCTGCTACTCGTGGTCTACTTGTGGTCTACTCGTCGTCTACTCGTCGGTCTACTCGTCGGTCTTCCGTTATCCTTTCTTCGTTCTTCGTGACACATTTTTATCGCACTTCCCTTTGTATCCTACTCCATCGTTTTCAACACTTTTGGCCCCTTTTCGTCCCTGCCACTGGCGCCCACCCACGCGTTTTTTTTCGCCCCACGCCATCGAATCAAGCGCCGCCGCTTTCAACAGACGTCAACTGGCTCGTTTTCATCAGGAAGGTGCTTATTCCCAGTGCTGAATAACTTTTCCCTTCTCTCGCCAACTTTTTTTTCCTTTCCTTTCTTTTTTTCAGTCTCGCCTTTCTTCACTAAAGTGTCCTTTGTAGCAGTGCTGCCTGCCACTGGTATATATATCGAGAGGCTCCCCTGCTTGGCCGCCGGTATCCACTTATCCACTTTCCATCTCCTTTCCACGAATATCCCACCATACCCACCCATTTGTCCGTCCCAACCCACTACCACCCGTGTCGTCCGCCGTTAAACGGTTCCTTGCTCACACAACGACAGCGCCAAATAGGGCACTAAAGGCCACCACAGTGCTACCAGCCAGCCTCCAGTCCACTGAAAAGAATCCACCCTTCCCGACCACGGGCCACGGTACCTGACAGGCTCGCCTCCCCAGTAAATTCGAACAGAAAAGAAAATCAGACAGCACGAGGTAAGACAGGAGGCGCGAACAGAACAGTAGAAGCAATCGCAGAGGAGGAGAGTGAAAAGGCGAAAACAGCGAAGGCGAAAGTTCCGCCGCTGTTGCCCTCCCACCACTACAAAGTACAGCGCTACGTCCCCTGTTCCTGCTCTACTCTACCACTGACGCGCGCGTCGCTTCTGCCCACACACCCAATTCCAATCTCACTTCCTGTTCTGGCCTGTACAAAGTACATGGAATTTCTTTATTTTTGTTTTGCGCCCCTTTGCTCTCCCTTTCCACGCTGCCAGACCCCAACCACAAACAAAATCCATGCCACTCGCCTGCTCCAACACCCAACCCTCCTAAGAAAACCTCCAAGAAAAACGCTTGACCCTCGCTCGTCCCTGTCTCCACTCCATCTTCTTTTCTTCCCTCCCCTTCCACTTTTTTTTTCTTTTCTCTCTCCCACTCTTTTCCTACCCCGAACCTCTTCAAAGATTTCCTAGAATATCTCCTCCCTCGTTCTCTCTTCCTCCTACCCTCCACTTTTGAGAGACCGCATTTAAGCATCACCATATCCACTCTGCCAATCTCCACCCCAACCGCATCGCATCAATCGTTTTGTGTGCTGCCATCTAATCGACAAGACAGGTCACCGAACGCAACTCAATTTTATAGGTAAGACGAAAATCTGCAAACACCTCTTGCACACCCATTCCACTTTGCAATGTCAAGGATCCAACATTGGCGGCCTCACGAATACGCTGCGACTGGACGCGCAGACGAGAAGAGACAGCAGCAGGACACCTCAACACAATGAGATGGCAGATGTGCTGCAGACAGGACCGCGCTGAGGCAAACGAACCAAACGGGCCAAACGATGGCACATACACGAGGGCAAGAAGAAGGGCACGCGGCTTGGTGGCAAATGCAAGATCAAACGAAGCTCCTCGGGATAAAAGACATCTTGCGGACAGGGCACACAAGGGGACCTTTTGAGGACGGGCGGCGTCAGGCATCGAGGAGGTTTGCAGGACTTTTCTCGCATCGTCCCACGACACCACGTCGCCTCGTGTCTTTGGTCCGCGTATCGTGTGTTGCTTCAAAATCGGTTGCTAGTGGTGAGAGAAAATTTTTACCCTAGTACCGGGCTCACGATCTGGACCACCGACCTGCTCTATGTCTTCAAAGGCCGATCCAAGACGCGACAAACATGGTATCCTGCCTCCCTGCTGTCCCGATGGGCCCACGCATACGCGCTTCCCATGCCATCCGATCTTCCGAGACGGGCGCTTAACCGGCCATGAATCGTCCCTCCCTCCTTTGCCTCCTTTGTTCGGGCTGCCCAGAGACAAGGAGACATCGCCACCATCTCAAACCGCAGGAGATCTGGAGACAATAAGAGGGAGCCGTGCACAGGAGCAGGGATGAGATCGGAAAAATTACAGGGCCGGCTTCAACGTGGCCGGGGATTCTCGCTTTTGCTCTTTAGCCGTTTGCGAGCCGCCAGATCGTCAACGAACGGCTTGACGTGACGGTCCATGGCCTCGACGCGGCAGACAGAAACAAATCGCGCCCCCTCCATGTTCGCTGCCTGTTCTTGGTTTCTCCTCGCTTGTTACCGCTTGCATTCGGGTTTCGCTGGTATCTGCGTTTGCTCACGCACACCTGGCCGCTTCTTTCCCACCCTCGCTCGTGCTGCCACGCCACTTCTCGCCCAAGCTCTGTAGTGCCTTTGTTTGGCACTGTTTCGCTGCTGCTTCTTCGTTCCGTGGTCCCGGATCCTGTCGCGTCCCATCTAGCTGCCACTTCGTCTTGTCCTTGTTGCTGTCGCGTTTTGCCACATTCGGCCGCCTGTGTCCTTTGCGCCTTTGAGATCCCACGATGCGACGGTAGATGCTACGAGCCCAGCACTGCCCTACAGATTCACATTGTCTTCATTGTCATTTTCGTGCGCGGAAGCAAGCTATTTCGACTTTTTCCCCGGTGGCCGGCTCTTGGCCTTGTCCTTGCATCGCGGAAGTCTTTTAGCTTGATCCGAAACGAAGAAAAAGAAACTGCATCGCATCTTGTGCCCAACCCCTTCCATCTCACCTCTTCATATCTCAACCTAGGCATTGGCGCATTGGCGCACTGGCGCATTGGCGCATTGTCTCTCTGAAAGCCCTTGCCAAAAAAATCCAGCGCGTTTCTGCCATTGGATTTTAGCGCCTTTTCTTTCTTCCAACAGACACATACCCACTTCGCGTTGCACCGACGCGTCACGCTATTTTTTGACGTGAACACAATCAGCTAACATCTCGAAAGGTCATCCGAGGAGGAAATAGGATCTCATACTATGGACGGCTCCCACTACTCGTCAAATGTGATTAACGGCACATCGACCCCGTCCTATCCATCATCCGCGGCTTCTACTCCCCAGAACAACCTTCAACCCCATACTCTTCCGCCACTCCAGCACCAACAGCACCAACAGCACCAGCAGCACCAACAGCACCAGCAGCACCAACAGCATCAGCAGCACCAGCAGCAGCAGCAGCACCAGCAGCAGCACCAGCAGGGCAACGGTATCATGCAAAACGGTACCCCGTACGGTAGCTACCCGCACACGCCGCGCACGCCTGCCACTCCCAACACCCCTGGTCCCGCCATGAACAACTACCCCCGCCGCCGAACACGAATGGTGGTCGCGGCTCGTACCAGATGATGCCGGGTAACTACCAGCCTACCCACCAGTACGCACCGACATCGTCTGCTATGCTTCCGCAGACCACCACCGCCATGGCTCATCCGCAGCCTATTGCTCCTGCGCCTGCGCCCGGTAGCCGGCCCCCGATTCTGCGTCCCATGCCTCCTAACGGTGTCATGCCGCAGCAGGGTATGCAGTCGCCCTACGCCCAGAGCCCTCTGATGGCCCAGAACATGCTTCCGGACAACGAGCCGCCTACTCATGTGGTCGGCTCTCAGGGTCGCCGTGGCATTCTGCCCAGCGCCCCGGGCCGTCCTGCGCCCCTGCTGCCGGCTCGGTCAACAAGAATCAAATTCCGCAGAAAGATGCGGACGGCAAGTTTCCGTGCCCCCACTGCACAAAGACTTACCTCCACGCCAAGCACCTGAAGCGCCACCTCCTGCGTCGTAAGTACACCATATTGCCCCTTGTTTGCGCCCTGTTGTGTGCCAATGGGTCCATATCACTGGATGTCTCTCATTTTGAGCACTCTGATAGTGGTGTGGATCCATGCCATTTAGACACATGCCATTTAGACACAATCTTCTTCGATCCACACGCTGTCCATACTAACAGATGCAAGACACTGGCGACCGTCCGTATATGTGTGTTCTGTGCAGAGACACATTCTCGCGCAGTGATATCCTCAAGCGCCACTTCCAGAAGTGCTCGATTCGCCGTGGTAACCCTACCGGTGTTAGCCATCTGTCGCACCCCCACGCGCACGTAAAGAAGAACCAGCAACAGCAGAAGCACCTGGCCGAGTCTGGCGACATGAACCACATTAATGGCATGGGCAATGTCCAGGGCGACGGCATGGTTCACCCTTTCGGTCTCATTCCCGCGCCCACTGACGGTCTGCAGAACAACCTGCCCAACGACCAGGCCGCGCAGATCTCTCGGTCCAACAGCATGTCCCGTATTGACCCGGCCACGACTGACCCGAACCAGCGCAGCGCTGCTCCTAGTGCTGCCCAGCGTGGTGTCACTAACGGTGCCCCCGCGCCGGCCCAGGCTAACGGCCAGAACGGTCAGGGTTATGACCAGTCCGCTGCTTACAACGGCGCGGGCATGAACCCCCAGCTGGCCAACTACAACATGAATGCCGGCCAGAACGGCATGCCCATGTTCGCTGGACAGAACCCCAACCCGCAGTCGGGACTTGACTGGTCCTCGATGTTCCAGGCCGGTGCGTACAAACCCCATCCTCAGTCTCAAGCCCGCCCCGCAGCCGGCAATCAAGGTTCACCATCTAATCCTCGATAGACACAGAGCGCAACCAGGCCAGAAACTAATTCGCCCCATCCGGGTGGCGGTGCCGGCCTTCAAGCGGAAGGAGGCCACAACGACAATGTACCCAGCGACAGGCCGTTTTACTTTGGCCTCTGGGGTCCGCCTCGACAAGCGCAGCGCGTATCTCTGCCGCTCTCCTCGCAAACACTCACTTTCCCCGAACACGTTAGTTTTGCGGAGAGCACTTTGTTCTCCGAAACTATGCGCGTGCTCTTTTCTCCCGAGAACGTCAAAATCTTTCTCGACATGTACATCCATTTTACGTCCACTTTTCAGCTCTTCATGTTCCTACTTTTTGTTTATCAGAAGCCTTACCGGCTTACTTTCTGCCCTGGTCTGCATTAGCACATGCTGCACCGACTCTTCCGCCCCAACCCAGGTGCGCGCAACGGTCGACGTGGTCTATGTTGCCTTGCAGCGCCAATATCATGCTTTTCGCCCTGTCCGATGCCGCCTTCAACAACTACTCCCTCGACCTCCAGAACGAACAGGCTTCTTTTCCGGAAATGCCCCGCGACGTCAAAGAGATACAGGCAATCATGCTCTTCGCTGATGCGGATGTGCTGATTTGCTCTTTGGAGCAGCGTGTTTTCCCCAAGACGTCCTCGCCCATCTCACCATGCAGTCTTCTCCGTCAGCCCAGCGTCGACTTTTCAGACGGGGCACCATTTGATTGGAGGGCCTGGGCTGACCAAGAGCGACGGACTCGAAGTATGCAAAAGCTCTCAGCTTGCGATGCCGCCTTCACGTTGTATTTTGACATGCCGTCATCTTCCGATCCACTCGAAGTCTCTGTTTCTCTGCCTGCCGACGATGCGGCTCATGAGGCAGATGATGCCCAAGAGTGCACCGACGCACTTTGACTGTATGGTCTTGAGATGTGCTTCCAGCCAACACGGACATGCTGCATCTACAACCGGATATCACTCTACAACTCTTGCTGCACCCAGCCGATCAAATTCAGACTAGGACGACAATTTTGTATGGCCGATTTCCCGTCACATACTCACTTCTGGCTCTGCTTAGACGTGCGCAGTCTGAAGGTAGCACGGCCCTTGCCATCACAGACCCTGCCCTCTTCAAATCCGACCATCTACAATCCGCTTTCGCCAGAGGCAGTTGCGAGTATCAATGTACTCGACAAATTGAAGCAAAGTTGGGATGTAGACATGGCGTATCTGTCACAGCCCCTGTCGATAAATTCTAGACGCCGGGCGTCTCAAGAATTGGCATCGCTGTTTCTGGCTCGGCAACTACCTTTCTCAAAACACGGGACCACACCTCGACCTCACTCTGGATCAGCGATTTGTTCAGGTCACACCTGTGCTCAAGTCTGCCAAGTCCTGGGTGTTGTTGGTTGGTGCGACTCGTGGCGACGAACTGGGCTCCACAGACCTGACGCTCGATCTTGTCAGCCTCTTCCTTCTTCACTCCTTTGCCAACCATTGGAGATAGGACGCCTGCACTCTCTCCGGTCTTTTCAAAATATCCAGTCAACAAAAGCACAGCAAGCGACGGCAGACTGATATAAAAAGTTTTGCTTCACTTTTCTCGGTCTTGTTCATTTTTTTCTTCCTGTCAATTATCTCTCCCTGGGACGGTTACCGGTATTATCCTCGCATCTGCGGCGTTTTTCGAAAGTCTTCTCACCTCCCTTGTTACCGTTTTCTTCAGTTATCTTGCAATCACGTCGTTTGGTGGTCTGTCGAAAATTTGTTTGTTACTTTACGTTTCTGTTTTGTGCCGTTTCTGCATCTGCGCCTTTGTTTCCCCTGCACTCGCCGTTGCTTCCCTCCTGTTTGCTGCTCTTGTTTGTTTTTGTCTGGTCTGTTTCCTCCCCTATCCTATACACGCTTGCTGTCCCTTTTTTCCCGAATCCCCTTTCTCGCACAAGACAAAGAGACAAGGACCCTTGTTGCATCAGACTGGAACAACGGCGGTATGTTTGCTTTGCATTTTCTTCATCACGGACGGGCTTGGTAATTGATAGACTTATAAATAACTTGTGATCACCACTGGTCCTCCTTTTACCTGCACCTTAGATTTCTGGTTACCTTGTTTCATCTTTCTTTCCGATTGAGTCCACTCCTTTTCTTCCCTACTACACTTTCTCTTATACGAAAATAATTGATGTCGTTATCAAACTCCCGCTTCGTGTGTATGCCTGTTCGTTGCCACTCGTTTGCCTGCTGGCGCTCTTGCGATACGTTCGTGGACGGCCCTCTTTGTATTCTGGACATGCCCTGCTGTGACGATCCGCCACACGCTGCCATTGCCTCCATCCCAAGTCACTGTCAACGGCCATTCCCTATCCTGGCCACGTGCCTTGGTTTATGGACGGGGGTCACTTTGGAAGAACAACAGTCTGAATTCAAACAAATGGATGCACGAGGTAGTATGGCTGCAAAGCCGCCGAAAGAATCAAAGATACCAGGGTGAAATCATTCATGAGTAGCTAAATGTAGCCTCTAGATCCATGTGCCTCTTCATGGCCCCTCCAACGTTTCTAGCTAGTCGGCTGTACGAACATGGAGCCCATCCCAGACCAGCCGCGACCAGGAGGCTGGAGCCAATGCATGGCCGGCCTCCTGGCTTGCCTCCATACCCTCTCTTTGGACCATGCTGGCTATTGGCAGCTATGAAATCGAGCTGTGCCTGTCGGGGCTATGGACGGTCGGGCCGGCCCTCCGCGGCGCGAGAGGCAGCTCTGACCGTACCGGGTTTATGTTGTGAAAACACCCGTGAGTAGAGGCTCTGCGAGGTGTGCGGTGGGTTGGCGCCTTTGCATGTGTGTGGTGTCTGCCACCATTGACCCCTTAGGAGAGCCAGGGCGAAAGAGGGACATCAAACAAAAGCAGCAAACTCCGGGCCGTGAGCTGGAAAGCGGGCCTTCTGCGAAGAAGAGGATGGCAAGAATGAGAAGGAGAAGGGGGTGAGATTGAGGATGAGAGTAAGGGAAGAGAGCGAGAGAGCCTCTCCCAGACGGTCCTCTTAGTTCTCCGTTTTGCAGCCCTTGCGAGACAAGAGACTGCTAAAGGTGGTGTAGCTGTGGTCGCTAAAGACGGAGGCCTTGTCGTCGGCGGTGCCTGGGTATGGGTGTGCTCGTAGGTATCGGCCGCGGACGGTGCACCGCTGAGCGCGCGAATGCTGCAGGCGATGCCAGAGTTGTAGGACGCGGCGTCTTTGCGGGCCTGCTTGGCCAGCTTGAGCTGTCTGGACAGCTCGGCCTTTTCTGCTTTGCGCGCCGTCTTGGCCGCTTTGGCAGCCTGCCGCGCCGCCTCGTAGCGCTCCATGGCGGCGACCTCGTGCGCCGAGGGCTTGTAAGTGATGTCACGGACGAGGGAACGCGCGGTGTCGCGGTCGACACTGTGGTAGTTGGTCGAAGAGTAGGAGTTGGACCCGTTGGTGTTCATGGTTGCTGTCTTTGTGTTGTTATTGTTGTTGTTGACAGTGTATGATGAGATGGTGCTGGGAAGTGCTCCTCGGTGTTTGATATAAAGAGAAGGAGGTGAGAGGTGTGCTTAGTGTATGTGGAAGTGTGATTCTTTGATGAGATGTCTGCTTTCTGTGATCCGTCTGATGTTCGAACGGAAGAGAGGCCGCTCTTTATTTATGTCAAGAAGGCCGGCCAGGATCCAACTGTAAAAGTACAACATCTTGTTGTTCTCTACAGACCGACACCTCTCTCGCAAGATGACAAACCATACTTCATTCAAAGATGCCTGGCACCGTGGTTTCATGCAGCGTCCAGTTGCTGCCTGGAAGTAGCTGTAGGCCAATGCCGAAAACGGGCGCCTTGACCGCACCCGATCCATCCCCGACTCTGTCCACCATCTGTTTCATACATCGTCATCCCAGCCCGGAGGAACTCGATTGCTTACCCGAGTCTATTTTGGCGTTCTGTACTTTGTGCGTCGTACAGTCACGGGCCACGGCCATGCGCCCAGAAAAAGCTTCAGTTTCCTGACATCAGCCGCAGACCACACCTAGCCGCGTTTGATGGTGACCTGTTTCTGCAGCTACTGGGACCAGAGACGGAGTACAGTACGGTACAGAAAGAAAAGAAACCCACAAAACCCTGCGCCGGCTGGGAATAGCGCAACGCTCCCCAGTGCCGCGGCCGTGAACTGCCAAGGCCGTGATGACAGCACAAACGGCCCCCTACCCCGTTGTGACTATTAGTTGCTGCCTGTGAGTCAGGCGTGCTGTCGTCACACTTGTCATGCAAGGAGGCCCCGCCTTTTCCCTTTGGCGTCGATTTCCTGGTACCAGTGGAACGGTCCTGCTTAGGGTGGGCCGTCATGATCGGCCGCGCGTATCGTATTACATGCAACCGTGACATGTCGTAGTAGGAAAGGTGAGAAAAGTACAAAGTAAGAAGTAAGAAATAAGAAAGTAAGAAAGTAAGAAAGTAAGAAAGTACGGAGAGTAAGATTAGGCGGAAAGCTAGGATATGACGACAAGAAAGAAGCATGACGCGTGATGACTCTTCAGGGTAAATTGGTCACCTCCTACCTTTGCATTGCCTTGTTCTGATGCAGGAATGTAGATGGGCTCAATCCATGGTGCGTCTCCGATGCGTCTGGATCATCGTTGATGGAAGAATGTGCACAAACTAGTAGCACTGCCTTCCCCGATAACCTCTACGAAGCACTACATCTGTCATTCGGAGTCTTTGACGTCTCGCCTAACAAGGAGGGGAAAATCAAGCTAGTCTTGTGGTGGGTAGAGTTTTCATCGGCACCTTGTTCAGGGGGGGTGACAAGAACGTGCCGTAGTGTAATCTTGAGATTACGGAGCCAGGAGCCAGGCAGAACCATCCACGGACAGAGGACCAGACACATTACTACTTACGTGACTTGGTGCGTACGAAGTACAGCGTATTGAACGTCTCACAGACTCCCAACGGGAGGAAGCGGCATGAGTTGACCGAGGCCGCGACTCTGATTGTGTCGATGTCGCCCTGTGACATCCCCTGCCTTGTACACGTCTCTGTCATCTGACCCGGAGAGTTGGGTCCAGAGCGAAGATTGGGGGATCTGGTGCCAGAAGCGCTTTTGCGTGCACTGCAGCAACCCGAATGTTCCATCTTACTACGAGTATTTGGGCCGCGTTCCTCGACCCCAACTTTGTAGACCTAGACTGCCCGCTCCAACACGGCATCTTCCGTGCCTCTGAGATGTCGACTCTGAGAACTCGCGGCCAGGACGGGGACACACGAATGCGGTCAAGTATCGCGGGGATATGCCCAGCAGGCCGACCGGACAATGCCTGCTGACCTGCTGATGCTGAGGGCATCCGTAGATTCTCAGCACAACAGGCTCCTCGGCCGCACCGAGCCCGGCGTTACTCTAGCCATTGCCTCGACGCGTCGAGGGCCCCGTTCAAAGCCTCCTTCCGCGCGTGTCGCTTAGACCGCCGCATATTGGTCTTGCGACGAGGCTCGTTTGCTCGATCCGGGCCAACCCGTCTCGATGGTTGCTATACTGTCCTTGTTCGTAGGTCAGGGTCGAGTGTTGGCAACGGCAACCACCATGACGGCCGACAGGATGACCTGAAGAAGGCTGATGGTTTCCGCGTCGTTGCGAAGGCGTCAGAATATGGGGGCATTGGAAAGGAGGGCTTCGTTGTGGTCGCCCATGCCTCGATCTGGTTCGACACGCCGACCATCGCCAGGTGTCTCGGGATACGTGCCGATCGACAAACGGTCTTGGTAGCCAAGAAAAGGCTCGGAATGAAAACTGCATGACATCTCCATCTTGGCAGCCTTGTGTCCTGCTGGCAGATTCCGAGCCTTGTGTCCTGTGCCCCTGGCTGTGGTTGTGGATGCTGGAGATAGCGCGAGGCTGCAGTGACAGCCAAGGACAGGAACAGCGGCTGCCAGTGCAGTCAGCTGGCAGCACAACGGAGCATCATAAAAGGTGTTTGTCAGTTGGGCCATGAGTATCGCCGGCTAGCACCATTGGCCAATGGGATCCGCTGGAAAAGGGGCAACTGACAGTGCGACGTTGTGCATTCAGCCTTGATCGTACGAAGTATTGCATATCCCCTGGAGACGCGCCACAAGGTCACAAAGGCCCCATCGGCTGTGGAACCAGCTCTCTGGCATCGTGGTAAGATTACACCACTGAGAGGCTCCAGTGCTCCAGGAGAGAGGCCTCTGCAGGGCTTCCGCGTCTTTGGTCCCTCGGTCAAGGAGCGCACAAACGGAGAGTGAGAGTATTGCTTGTGAGAGGCCTAAACACATCGGCGCGTGAATCGTATGTTCATATCCAGTTACCAGGAATGAAAAAGACGTTGCTGAAACTTGCACAACACACGACCTGGCTTCGCACCTTTGTGATATTTGAGATAGTCTGAGATATCCTTCGCCCTGAAGATGGCCCCGAAAGCCGAACCGGCGACGAACAAAGACCCCTAATCTGCATGCCACAGTGACCGCCCGCATACGAGTACGAGCCGTCAAACGGCGCTCTCTGATTCGCTGGCGGCCGTCGTCGACTCTCTTATTCGCATTCGCTCCGTCCCAACAAAAACTCACCAGCCGCGTCGGGATGGTAGCAGACCAGCCGCGCCTTCCCGTGGCCATACTTGTACAGATGCACGACACTGGACAGCCGTGGCTTCCATATCTGGCCATAATGTGCCGATTTGTTTGTTGTGAGCGGAGTTGATTGGCGCCTGGACCGCCGTTCTTGAAGAGCGCCAGAAGGAGCTATGCGACATCCTTTCCAGGACGGAGTCGGCTACCTTGGTTGCTTCCCTGCACGGAGTGTCGCAAGTCTGTTTGATTGGGGTAGCTCCGCTTTTTCTTTTTTCTTTTTTTTCTCTCTCTTCTTCCTCTCTTCTCGTCTCAATCGTTCAATCGTACGCGCTATCTTTCTTCCCTGTCTGCTTCGCTCCATAATCAATCGCAACGGCGCCATAATGGCCCATTACAAGACTCGTAGACAGCACCGGGCACCGTAATATCACAAAACAGGCCACTGCGGAGCTGTGATGACAAAGGGGAAACCACGGGAAAGAGCGACTGAAGCAGACCCCCAAGACCCCACATGGAGCCAATTTAACGCCTGCAGTATCAAGACCGGACGTTGCAATTTCCGGCCATGTTATCCTTTGCGTGCTAATCCTTTCACGTCTGGGAAAGAGCGACAGCGCAAAAGGGGTTCCAAGAGGGAGGAGCGGTTGGACAACGGACCGGGCTAAAAAAAAAGAGAGAGAAAAAAAGAGAAAAAAGAGAAAAAGAAGGGCGCGACTGAAAGACACGAAAGCCCCCTGCTCATCACCGCAGCGCAGCCGCCCCAAGACTCACGTAAACCACCACTGTACTTTGTACAATACTCGCATTCTCCGCCTCCCGCGGACAGGCCGTTGTTTGTTGTTGCTTTGGCTACTGTTCCCCTGTCCTTTGTTCCTGTCTCTTCCTGGCCCTGTCTGCTCTTTCCATTGCGACGCAAGCCTCGCCCCTGCTCTTTCCCTCCGCGCCCGCCCAATCCCGGACGAGGAGAAATAATCGACCGACCGGCCTGACCCACCGCCCCGACGCTCTCTCTGGCGCGCTCAGATCGCAGCATCCCTTCCCCTTTATTGCCCTCCCGCGCCCTCCTGTCCCTTCACCTGCCTCACCCTTCCTCCCTCCACATCCAAAGCCCCCACGACCGCGAGCGCACATTGTGTACACTCGACTCGCACCACAATGGACACCACAAACGCGACGTCCTTTGCGTCGCCGCTGGCCAACGTCCAGTATGTCGCCAGCGCGCTGCCGGCGCAGCTCGAGCCCGTGATCGCCGCCATTGCCAATGCCAGCATCTGGCAGATTCTTCTTGGCCTCCTGGTCACGGCCGCTCTGTACGACCAGAGTGCGTCCCTATCCCTTTCTCCCCATTCTTCCGTTCTCATCTTCTTCTGGCCCAATCTGGTGGTGGCCCGGTCGGAGCATGGTCGCTAACAGCTTGTGAAACAAACAGTCAGCTACATCTGGCGGAAGGGCTCCATCGTCGGCCCGGCCATGAAGCTGCCTTTCATGGGCCCCTTTCTGCAGAGCGTGAACCCCAAGTTCGAGGAGTACTATGCAAAGTGGCAGAGCGGCCCCCTGAGCTGTGTCTCGGTCTTCCACAAGTGAGTAAAAAACGGACAAAGGAGACGGACTGTGGTAGCAAAGGCACAAGTGTTGGACTTGGACGTGGCGCGACTCTGGCTGCTGACCAAGGGCTTCTTCTCATTCTTTTTCTCCATCACCAGATTCGTCGTCATTGCCTCCACTCGCGACATGGCCCGCAAGGTGTTCAACGCGCCCAGCTTCGTCAAGCCCTGCGTCGTCGACGTCGCCCACAAGCTGCTCGGGGCCGACAACTGGGTCTTCCTCGACGGCAAGGCGCATGTCGACTTCCGCAAGGGCCTCAACGGCCTCTTCACCCGCAAGGCTCTCGAGTGCTACCTGCCCGGCCAGACCGAGGTCTACAACCAGTACTTTGAGCGCTTCGTCCAGGTCACCAAGGACCACGACGGCAAGCCGGTCCCCTTCATGCCCGAGTTCCGCGAGGTCATGTGCGCCGTGTC
Organism: Sporothrix phasma; assembly: GCA_016097075.2. NCBI lineage: Eukaryota > Fungi > Ascomycota > Sordariomycetes > Ophiostomatales > Ophiostomataceae > Sporothrix > Sporothrix phasma. Next base: position 519,808 of record JADMNG010000010.1, on the reverse strand, counting down.
GTGCCGTACGTTTGTCGGCCACTATCTCCCCGAGGAGGCGCTCAAGAAAATCGCCGACGACTACTACCTCATCACCGCCGCTCTCGAGCTCGTCAACTTCCCCATCATCATCCCTTCACCCGTACCTGGTACGGCAAGAAGGCCGCCGACCTGGTCCTGCGCGAGTTCTCCAAGTGCGCCGCCAAGAGCAAGGTGCGCATGCGGGCCGGCGGCGAGGTCACCTGCATCATGGATGCTTGGATCAAGGCCATGATCGACTCGGAGCGCTGGCGCGAGGCCGAGGCCAAGGGCATCACCGTCGAGGGCTTGGAGAAGCCGTCGCCCATGCTGCGCGACTTTACCGACTATGAGATTTCGCAGACCATCTTCACCTTTTTGTTCGCCTCCCAGGACGCCACCAGCAGCGCCTGCACCTGGCTCTTCCAGATCATGGCCCAGCGCCCCGAGATCCTCGACCGCATCCGCGACGAGAACCTCAAGGTCCGCCACGGCGACCCCAACGGCAGCGTCAACCTGGACCAGGTCGAGTCCATGACCTACACGCGTGCTGTCGTCAAGGAGCTGCTGCGTTACCGCCCGCCTGTCTTGATGGTGCCGTACCTGGTCAAGAAGGACTTTCCCATTTCCGACACCTACACCGTGCCCAAGGGCGCCATGGTCATCCCGACCACGTACCTGGCGCTGCGCGATCCCGACGTGTACCCCAACCCCGACGTCTTCGACCCGGAGCGCTACTACTCTGGCGACGCCGAGACCAAGGGTGCCAAGAACTTCTTGGTGTTTGGCACCGGCCCGCACTACTGCCTGGGCCAGCAGTTTGCGCAGCTCAACCTGGCGCTGCTCGTCGGAATGGCCTCGCTGCAGCTGGAGTGGGAGCACTACGCCACCCCCCTGTCCGAGGAGATCAAGGTGTTTGCCACCATCTTCCCCAAGGTACGTTGCCCATGGACGTCAACTGCAACGCTGCGCGACTCCGCCTTGCTTTGGCTTCTTCAGGACATGACTAACCGTGAACAGGACGACTGCCCTCTGACGTTCACCAAGCGCGAGTGGTGAATGCTGAGAAGAGGCGAACCCCTCGTCAAAAGCCGATTTGAATTACAAGCTCGGCCAAAGACTTGGCTTTCTGGAAAGTAGCGACGGCGTCGATGCGTCAATGTTTTGGGTTTTGCCTTTGCAAAGGGAGCCTTTTTAATAAAGAGACGTTAGGTTGGCTACACAACACGCGAGCTCCCATTTTCTTGACGATTGTTCATACTTGTTTTGCCAGATCCCGCCGGGCATTTTAATGCGGTGCTTTGCCAGGCCTCTTTGTTCCCTTTTTCTTACCTCTCGGTGTCTGTTGCTGGCCACGTAGTTGGTCGGCCACGACTAGAGGGAATGAAGATGCCGAGTAAGGAGGCTGTTCTTTCCACTGTTGCTGGGCTATACTTGTCCAGCAACCTAGACATCGGCGTTTCCTTTATCTTTCTGCGCCGTTTGTTTTTGTCACCACTTCTCTCGGTTGGCACCATGGCGAATTGGGTTGCCGACCAACAGGGCAATATTGACCCAGATTATTCTGTCGGGGTCGCACGTTGCTTTGGAGGGACAGCCGACGGCTTCTCATCGCTCTTGTGGCGATTTTATTCTGTTTATATATATTATTTGGGTTTCCGGAGCGATGAGCACGGCGAAGGACGGAAGACGAAACTGGGAGCGCGGAGGAAAGCCAAAACCCACCTTACAAGTAGTTGTAATGAATGCCCGAGGCCGACATTGGAGCATGGAACTCTCCTGTTTCGTCATTCCGTGCGCTGCCGCCTTGTTTTGTACTGCGCACGATTTCGTGTCACTCGAGTGCCGAGCAAAGGGGGCGTGACCTCGCCTGGGCAGGTGTCTGCAGTGACGCAATAGAATCTGGATGTGCAGCGTCTGGCACGTTACGCGATCGATCGGAGCAAAGGTGCGCGCGTCTGTTCCCAATGCGAATGTCGGCACGGCTGATGAGATTATCAAAACAAGATGCATACGGAAAGTGAAAGTGGCACGGATTACGAGTATCTATCTGAACAGTGTCAAGGCCAAGTCTATTGACGAGTCTGTTGACGAGTCTGTTGAGAGACCTGTTGAAGAATCTGCAGTGGAATTTGACGAAAGATGAGCTTCTTGTCATAGTTATGGACTTGAAGTGAGCAGCAACGACAGACACTCACAAGTACTACCTCTTGCTTGCGATATCCGTAATGCTTCATTCTCTTTCCACGGCATCCGTTTGCACTGCGAGTGTCGTGCGTCGATGGCGTGTCGTGTTGCCTTTCTATCGGTATATTTATACTCATTGATCGTCTACCCTCTCACGCTTTATCTTTTTGCCTCTCCCACCCCCTCCTCTTCCTCGTCCATGACAAGTATGTAAGATTGATTGCAAGCTGCTTTGTTCAGTAAAAGTCGTTTACTTTCTATCGACAGATTACGTCACCCAACCCATTCTCACCAAGCCGATGTGTTCGTCCTTCGTGCTCTGTACAAAGTACTTTGTAGATCACTAAAACAAATCCCCCACTGGCTGATAGTGGGGCCCGTTGCCAAAACACCCCAACGTCACCAGCGCGGGCACTAAAGAGGCTGAGACGGAGTGATAAGGCGGAAGAAAAAGTTTTTTTATGTTGCAGAGTGTCTCGTGAGAAAGGACCGACGGAGGGGTCCGTTAGCGGCCTCTTCACGTCTTGTTAGCGACCGAATGAGCTGCCAGCGCAATACTACGAATACTTTGTACGAGTAGGGCGGAAAAGCGAGGCCAAAGGTTTGCCCTTGTCTTGCACCAGAAACTTGCCAACCCTCCATCTCCAGCATCCTCTCCTCAAACAACCGACCCCCTCCCTCCGACCCTACCGCCCACCATGTCTGAGCTTGCTCCCTACAAGGCCGAGTTCCTGCGCGCGTCCATCAGCGGCGGCCCGCTGTCGTTTGGCTCGTTTACGCTCAAGTCGGGCCGCCAGTCGCCCTACTTTTTCAACACCGGCTCCTTTTACGCGCCGACCTGCTCTCTGCCATTGCCACGGCCTTTGGCGAGACCATTGCCGCGGCCGACAAGTCGGGCGTGTTTGCCACCGATGCCGCGAGCAAGGACGCCTCGCAGCCCGCCTTTGACGTCGTCTTCGGCCCGGCCTACAAGGGCATCCCCCTGGCCACGGCCGCCGTCGGCGCGCTGGCGGCGCTCGACAAGCAGCGCTACGGCGGCATTGGCTACGCCTTTGACCGCAAGGAGGCCAAGGACCACGGCGAGGGCGGCAACTTTGTGGGCGCGCCGCTGGCCGGCAAGCGCGTGTGATTGTCGACGACGTCATCTCGGCGGGCACGGCCAAGCGCGAGGCTGTGGCCAAGATCCGGGCCGCCGGTGGCCATGTCGTGGCCATTGTGGTGGCGCTGGACCGCATGGAGACGCTGCCGGACGCGCCGACCAAGGAGAGTGCGCTGGGCGCGCTGCGCCGCGAGTTTGGCCTGCCCATCCTGGCCATCCTGACGCTGGACGACATCATTGCGGGCATGAAGGCCCTTACGACGCCCGACGACCTGGCGCGCACCGAGGCGTACCGTGCGCAGTACAAGGCGGAGGATTAGGGGAGGCCATACACATGCAAGAAGGAAAGAAGGACGTCATGCGGCCATGTGAATGTATCTAGGCAACACATGATGGGTCAAGGAACAAGGGAGGCGACGTAGACACACTCAAGAAAGAATCGAAAACACCAAGGGCCGTGGTCGGGTCTGGTTCCCGGCTCCGACGAGACGGTACTTTGAGGATCTAACCTCGCATCTGCTGTCCTGGGAGCTGCATTCTGTACAGTCTCGGTGATGAACTTTTTTGTCATTCGTGTCTTATTTGGTCATATTGTTCTTTTTTTTTTTTTTTTTTTTTGTACTTAGGGTCGGACCTGGCATGTATCGTGATATTACGTTAGCTTTTCTTTTCTCCATCGTCTGTCTTGTTAGAGATACCCATTGCACCAAGCGTGCCCTGCTTCCGTCTTCCGTCTCGATGCTTAGATCATGTAGTACTGTGTCTTGTCAATTTGCCGTTCTACGTGCATCACTGCATTCAGATAGTCGGGCAGAGCTCACCATGTCGAACCAGCCGCCGCCGCCAAACTGCGCCTGGCTTGGGCCGTTGTTGGTAAAGCCCAGTTTCGTGTAGTAGCTGACAAGATAGTCCTGGCAGATCAAGGCCACGCGGTCCACCTCTTGCGCCTCGACCGACATCGACAGAGCCTTGACGTGCCCCAGGTACGCCTTCATCAGCTTCGTGCCCAGCCCCTTGCCCTGCAGCGACGGCACAATGCCCAGCGAGTGAACGGCCACCGTGCTTCCGCCAGCCTGGTGGCCGAGGGGCGATGTCGACGGGGCGTCGGCGGCCACCACGGCCCGCCAGTCCTCGGGCACGCCCATGCTGGCGTCCGACAGCAGCGGCGTGGTACACCGCGTGGCAATCACGTGGCCAACAAGGACTCGGACGACGACGGCGCAGACGACGAGGGCGAGGAGGACATTGTCTCGGGCAGCAGCGCCTCCGAGTCGGCCGTGCGCACGAATACGCCGAGACACAGGTCGGGGCACACCGTCAGGCGGTATAAGAACTTGTCAGGCGTCGCGCGGTGCTCTGGGTTGGCGAAGCAGGCGTTCTCGACGACCACACAGGCATCGCGGTCGGCCACGGTGAGGGGCCGGATGACGACGGTGCCGGGCGTCGTGAGGTCGATGGAGGCCATGGCGGTGAAAGGGGGGAGGTGAGAGGTGAGCCGATGAGGCGGGCTTCTCTGATGTGTTTGTCTCAAATGGGATCTCGGCGTTTCTGAAGCGGATCGGTTTCTTCTAGTAGAGTGATGCCCCAAACGGAAATTAAAAAGGAAACGAGACGGACGAGATGCAGCCGTGGTGTGGTGTGACGAGGACGACGAAACGATATGGACAAAGCGACGTGGCTGCGGTTGGGCGATCGAGGCGCTGGAGTCTTTAGTGGAGTTGGTCGAGCCGCACTGTCGCTGTTCTCCCCCGCTCCGCCTGCAAATCGCACTCTGGCTGGCCAACAAGAAGAGCCTTGACAGGAACACAAAGTCTTGCAGCCACCGACAACACATGTATGCCGAGTACGGCGTATGTGTGGACAGGATGTGTGACGATTGCAGGGTACCATCCGGTTCAAAAAAAACCCACCTAAAAGACAAGCATCTGGACGTGGTGAAAGACGAGAGCAACGAGGAACACGTCCAATTCTGAAGATTTTGCCTGAAACAGAAGCCCACGTCTACTCCTTCATACAGGCTACAGCCTCCCTGGTGTGCCCTTCCGTCCATTCGCCAGGTTATCAAAGAAGATAAAAAAAAAAACAGTACAGGACAGAGAGAGAATAAAAAGGGAAATGAATCAAAACACTGCCAGATTGGATACCAAGGCCAGAGGGGGCCAACCGCCGTTGGTCCCTCGTTTGCCGCTGGCCTTGTCCTTGCTCATCCTAGTTGCCAGTCGCGGCGGTAATCGCCTTCTTGGTTTCGTCCTCGCCACCCTCAAACATGAGCCGTGTGCCATCGTTCATCCACTGAACGAACCCGCCCAGCGCCTCGCCCGCGGCGCGGTACAGCTGCGCCGCGGCCGCCTCCCGCTCCGCCTCCTGCTGGATGGCTGCGTCGCGGCGCTCGGCCTCCAGCTGCTCGTCGCGCGCCTTGCGCTTCAGCCGCCGCTCCTCGCGGAACTGCTCCAGTCCATTGAGGTACGCACGCTGTGGCCGAGGCCCTCGTACTCGGGCGCTGCACGTACGTTGTCGGCCGGCCGGCCGTCGCTCCCGCCCGTCGAGGCGTGCCCACGGACGGGGTCGTAAAGAAAAGCACGCGGCCCTTGTCGTCGCGGTGGTAGTGCTTGCGCAGTTTCTCGGGGATCGTGCGGTCGACATCCTCGGGCAGCACAAACGCCTCGGCTGCCGCCCGTGGCGGTACGTAGCCATTGGGCACGGGGGGCGGCACAATGGCCTGCGATTGGTGCGGCTGGTGATGCTGCTGCTGCTGCTGCTGTTGAGGGCGGCGGCTGGTGATGGTGCGGTGGCACAGGTGGCATGATGGGTGTTTGGCGCATCGGAGTCGATGTCTGCATGGGAGCGTTGGCCATCCTGTGGTCCTGCTGCTGCTGCTGCTGCTGCTGCTGCTGCTGTTGCTGCTGTTGCTGGTGCTGAGGAGGAAAGTGCTGGTTGTAGCCGCCGGGGGTAGCAGGAGGCATACCAGGATGAAGTGGTTGCGGCGAGAGATGGTGCTGCGGCTGCTGTTGTGGCGGCGGTACATCATCTGGCTGTGTTGGACGGGCGTGGGAGGCCCCTGCCGTAGAATTTGTTGCTGCTGCTGCTGCTGCTGATGCTGTGGCGCATTGGGGTTGTAATTGTTGTGCGGCAGAAGGTGTGGGGGTCCGCCTGGCATTGGTCCGCCCTGCTGAGGTGGCACGGGCGGGTGAGCCGCAATGGCCTGTATGGGGTGGTGATGAGGCGACGGCTGGATGTGCGCGTTGGGCGTGCCGGGCGTGCCTGGCGCCATGGGCATCCCTCGAGGACGCGGCGCAAACTGTTGTTGCGCGTACGACGCGTGCGGCGACGGAGATTGGCCGGGGTGCACGCCAGGCACAGCGCCTGGTGGCAGGTAGCCCTGGGGTGCACCGGGCACAGACACGCGCCGCGACGGGTCGAGCTGCATTTCGCTCGAGAGAGGCTGCTGTTGCGGAGGCACGGTTGCTGGATCTGGGGGCGGCGACTCCTTTGTGGGCTGTTAGCGACCGAGAGCATGGAAAGACGCGTCAAAGGGCATGGATGGCGGACAAGGAAGAGTGAGAGAAGAAGGGCGTAGGGCTGCCAAGTGAAACGCGTCGTGCGAGATATGGCCACTGACGAAAGATTGGCCGAGAGGTGCATAGATTCACAGGCTGACAAGGGAGGCAGAAATAAGAGGAGAAGGGGAAGGGAACGGATGGCAAAGGCTGCTGGCAAGAGCTGGGCGAGGCGGCCCTCTCAGAAGCGTGAACGCGACCTGTGCGATGAGTTGTTTGGTCCACCAGGCAGGCAGACAGCGTCTGTGATGGCGGGGCTGAGAAAAGGAGACATCAAACCGGGCGCGCAACGCCCCAGCACTCGTGAAGCAAAACCACGTGGGCGGGGGGCGCGGCCAGGTATACGGGCACACGCAAGGATTACGAGGAGCAGCAGAGAGGGGGAAGAGGACGTGAAGAAGCAAAGGAAAGGCTGGGTGCACAACGACAAAAGCACGCGCAGAGACAGCTTACATTGGGCAGCCGGGGCCGGCGATGGACAGAGCCGATCATGGCGGCGCGTTGGGATTGCCCCAAGTCGGCTTGGGCAGAGCATCTGTTTCGCTCGCACTGGCATGAAGCAGGTGCTTGATCGGGCTGGGGAACTTGGGAAAGCGGCGCGGGGCCGGGAAGGCGTCCATCAGAATGTCGAGGCGCGCACCTCCTCGGGCACGCAGGGCTCCCACTTGGTGATCTTGGTGAAGCGGAACGTGTCTCGCTGTAGCGGTAGTCGCAAATGTAGAGGATCTTGTTCGGCGGATAGCCGCGAGGACGGCCGCGCACAAACTGCTCCGAGAACATGACAAACGTGCGGTCGAGCACATCTTCAAAGGGGTGATCACGGTATTGTCTCCGTCTTGATCACCTCGTTCTCGTAAAGTGCCGGTCGAAACGATGCACGGTTCTGCTCCGGGCGGTAGTACCAGCAGGCGTTGACCCAGGCACGGCCTTCGCGATCAAACCACATGCGGAGATCTGCGCCACGATGGCTTGCTCGGGTCGTTGGCGTTCCGTAGCAGGACCCAGTCCCCGATGCGCCACACCTGGCCAAGGTGCTGCACGCCCGGCACCGCCAGCCGGCCGTGCTCGTCGCGGAAGACGTCGTCGGGCTTTTGGCGCTCCTGGGCGACCAGGCGGCGCATGAGGGCCTGCAGCTTGACCGCCGCCACAAAGATCTCGCTGCCGTCCTGGTTGTACAGCTTGGCGTTGTTGAACATCAGCTCAAAGTCGCCCGCAGCATCGTCAATGGTAAGGTAGATCTTGCGGCGCGACTTGCGCTTGATAATGTCAATGGCGATGGGGTTCTTGATCTCCTCGTAGTAGTCCGGCAGCAGCTCCTTGTCGGGGAGCGTCTCGAACGGGTCCAGCAGCGGGTCGCCGTCCTCGTCCTCGACTTTTTCCAGACCGGCAATGACTGCGTTGATGCGGCCTTCTGTTGCTGTGTACATGGTGGTGACATGGCGCCACCGTTCTGCTTGGCGCGCTGGTTTCGTGGCGCCTTTCCGCCGCCGCCGGCCGTGTCCGAGTCGACGTCGTCGTCGTCGTCGGACTCGTCTTCCTCGTCTTCGTCCTCGTCGTCCTCGCCGTCGTCGTCCCCGGCCGGCGGCGATGGCGAGAAGTCGGGAATCTCGCCAAGGAAGGGCAGCTCGGCTTCTTTGGGCTGGATGCTGCCGTCCTGGACGAGCTGCTGCAGCTTGGCCTTGAGATTTCCCGCAGCTTGACGGCATACTGGAAGATGGGAGCAGAGGGGCGGTTGTAGACCTGGGCATTGTGACAGATGAGCGCCACGTCGCGGACAAACTGCGAGAAGTCGTCGTACACCGCTTCTGTACGCGGCCGCGGATGGTGCTAAAGGCCGTCGGCTCCTTGATAATGTCAAAGTAGTCGGGGATAACCCGTCTGTTAGGGATGCGCTGGAAACCACCGGCAATCTCGATGCCACTGTCGAGAAAGAAGGGTCAGTCTTGGTAGCCTCACCTCGCGAGGCTCTCATTCTTTCCTCTACTGTCCTGGGCCACCTACTTTTCCTCGTATGAGCTCAGATAGTGCGCTGTCGTCTCAATCAGGTACAGCAGATCGCGTTTGGCCCGAAAGGCTGATTGCGCCTTCTTGGCGTCCTCGCTGGTGCCAGGCGCGACCTCAATGCCCGCATCCGTCATCTCGACATCGTCTTCGCCGTCCGCGTCCAAGTCCGGGTCGGCCTCACCGTCGGCGTCCTCGTCTGCGTCTGCGTCTGCGTCTGCATCGGCGTCCTCGTCCATGGCCGACGGCTGTGGCTTGACGGCTTTGGCCTCGATGGACTTGTGCACCTTGCCCGACGCGTCGGCGGCGCCCGGCTGCTTCTCTGCAATGCCGTCTCCCGCCATCGTGCTCGCTTTGTTTGGCTTCGGGGCGCGTTGTGCCGCTTGTGTTGTGCGCGGTGTGCTGCGTGGCCCAGGTTGTGTGGCACCGGCGCACGCCAATTGCTGTGTCTTGGGGCGGCACGCCGTTGGCTGTCGCTGAGGTGCGGCTGCGCGGGCGTCGGCGATGACTGCGATCGCGATTGTGTATCTCTGCTGGGGTGCGCTGTGTCGCTCGTTGGCTCGTCTGTTTGTCGGGAGGTTTTGTTTTGATGCGCTGGCGATGGTCGACCGAAGGGGAAACGTTACTAAGCGAGCGCGTTCCAGAGAGACGCCGGCACAGCAGGGGCGAGTGAGTTGGTCTTTCCTGTCGCAAGTGGTGCTTGCCGCCGTTCTTTGTCGTTCCTTCTTCTTTGGCTGCTCTACAGAGTGCTGTCGTCTCGTGGTTTCCAGGCTAGGACGAGTTGCGCCTTCGTGTCTCCTCTTTTTCTTTGGGTCGCCCTTTCCTCTTGCTTTTGACGCGACAGGCACTAGCGCATATCTGACTAAGCAGGATGCTCCCGGTAGTGGAAGGCGCAGAGGGGCTCCCGACAGGTGCTCTTTCCGTCTTCAGATCTGTAGCAATCTGGCTGCTATTACGGAAGAGGGAAAGAGGCAGAACTTCTTTACGAGTCGTAAATATCTCCCCTTTTCACTCTTTGTATCTTCTCGTGTAACTGTTCCATTCCTCACTATCTCGACTTGACACGACGCGACCACGAGAACGACGACGTGAGGCTCGACGACCCCCGCAATTACAGTTGCAACCATACGAGTCCTCAATACACTATCACCGGACGGCCCACGCTGGGTCCGCGTCATCCATCCCTCTGACCGTCTCTCCTTTCAACTACAGGGACGAACCTCCTTTGCGTCTTGCATCTGTGCCCTGCATGTTTCGGTTAGGTGCACCGTCCACGTGGCGTTGCAAAGCAAACACAAAGTCTGCAAGAGTGTCTGGCCTGGGGCTTTGGCTGGCGCGCACTTCAACGGCTTTCAGTTGTGAACTGGCGCTTATGCAGGCGCCAGGGGATCGAGGCAAAGGCCGGGAAGCCAATCTAGTCCTTGAGGTGACAACGGAGTATTTACGACGTGCACATCCGCCCCTCTCTTTGCCAGTCGCAATCCGCAATTAGTAGATTTCTAGGCACGGACAAAGCCGCCACTTTTCCAGGGACAGCGTATCGCCTCGCTAGCCGACTTATGTATTTGCATCAGTTGCCTGGGCTAGCCCGCACAGAGTGGCAAGCTTGTCCGCAGCTTCGAGGGCGATAAGCTTGCGACAACAGCCAACGACAGCTCTCCTGCACCTGTCGCTTCAACGACAAACGCAAACTATCGAATCCGGAATCACAAATTCTCTTCTTGCCATAGAGTCTGTATTTTCAAACTCTCTCTTTTCCAGCACTACTCCCAGAACACGCGTCTGATCATCCGGGTCGCTCTTTCGCACTCACCGTCTCTCACGCTCCCCTGCGTCCCACGACACTACAACAACGCAGCATGGCGCCTATACGGATCCGCGTGCGCGGCCCCAGCGCAGTCGTGACCCTCGAGGCCGCCGACGACTGGACGCTGGCACGGCTTCTGTCGCTGATTCGGGAAAAGACTGGGGTCGACAGCTTCACTCTCAAGGCCGCCTATCCGCCCATAGCACTGGACCTGTCCGATGCCGAGTCCAAGACATTGGCGCCACTGAAGCTCAACGGAGAGACCCTCATGGTGATTCCGACAGACGGCGGCCTGGCGGGCGGCGCACCGCCGGCGACACAAGCACCAGCACCAAAGCCGTTCGTCCCCAAGCAGGTCGACGTTGACGAGACGGTCGTGCCATGGGACGAAGGCGGCGGTTATCTGGGTACGTATCGGAGGCGGCGCAACGACGGCACTCGAAGCCCGTTTCGGCAGTAGGCCCATGCTTGCTAACACAAACGTGCAGTGCTGCGGGTCATGCCGGACGACAACAGCTGCATGTTTACTGCGTTTGGCGGCGTCATGAGCATCTCAGATCCTGCGGTGCATGTGCGTGCCCAAGTGGCGTCACACATTCTGGCGCACCCCGAAAAGTACACCAAGGTTGTGCTGGAGAACACGGAGCCCTCTGTCTATGCGAGCCGTATCAAGGACCCGCAGCGGTGGGGCGGGTCGATTGAGCTTCAGTGCCTGTCCGAGATCTACGGGATCCAAATCTGCTCCATCGATGTAAAGGTAGGCCTCATCATGCCCACGTCCGGACGTGGCTCAATACAGTCAGCTAACCAAGCAGTACGGGCGTGTTGATACATATGGCCTGGACAAGGACACGCGCTGCATCCTGCTGTACTCGGGCATCCACTACGACCGTATCGCGCAGTCGTTTGACCTGGGGCTGCCCGTGGACATGGACGTCACGCAGTGGCGGGTGGACGACGGCAGCGTGATTGAAAAGGCCAAGGAGCTGGCGGCGAAGCTCAAGTCGGCGCACTACTACACGGACACGCAGACCATGGCGATACGGTGCGAGATGCCCGGGTGTGAAAACTGGCTGGGCTCGGGCCAGAGAGACATGATTAAGCACACCAAGGAGACGGGGCACACGGCCTTTTCAGAGCTGTCGATTGATTAATGAGGCCCGGCATGGCTGGGCATGGCTGGGCATGGCTGGGCACGGTTTGGGTGTGATTGGGCGGCCGTTTCTCGAGCCTCATAGCGGATGTTTTACATGCTTTTACGTCGTCTCTGACGATAGACACGAGCTGGCGGTCTATCGGTCTATTTTGTTTTATTTGCTTGGTGCGGAGTGCGACGTATTTGGCGTGTCATTGCAAGGCTCGAAGAGACTACATCTGGCATAGCGACACCATTTATAAGACAAAACCAGTTCAGTGCTTTTTCAGCCGTTCTTCCATGGCGTGAGAAGAAGTTGTAGTAATTTTAGCTCATTCTCGTACCCAGGTCCTGCCGTGTCCATTCGGCTTTTGATGCTCTCGATGCTATGCAATTTAGGCCTCAATGGTTGTATGTCAAAGGCGTCCAGACAGCCCATGTAACTGACAAGAGAAAAAAAGAAAAAAACCTCTTCCTGCCTCCAAGCACGGGAGTGCGAGAAAAGTAGGTCAAACGCAAGCTGGGCTGATAATAAGACAAGATGAAACAAAATGGAATGAAAGCAGAATGAAAGCAGAATAAGAGCTCAAATTCAAAACAAAAGCGATCGGGCCCCGACCCATCAAAGACAGTAGCGGCAGGGCGCCGCCCCATCAATCACAGGCGCAGCAACTGGCGTGCCGCGTGTTCGACGACGTCGACGCCCTCTTCGGCGCTGGCGGCGCTGGCATGGACGTCTGGGTAGTTGTAGGCGGCGACGGCAATGGCAATGTAGACAATGACGCACAGCAGGCCCTCGAGGTAGTTGCTCTTCTGGTCGCGCAAGAAGTTGCCGACGGTGATGATGGCCAGGATGAGGACGCCCATGTCAAACGTCTCAAAGTCGAGGGCCATGGGGCGGTGAAGGCCCAGCCGACGATGACGGCGAGGGGTCCGTTGAACATGGCAGTCTGGAGAGTAGAGCCGAGGACGTGGGCGAGGGCAAAGTTCATTTGGTTGTCCCATCTGGGGGTGTCAGTCATTCTGAGGGAAGAAGAGGCAGAAGGAAGAGAGAGAGGAGGAGAGGGAATGAAGGAGAGCAGAGACGGAGGACGGAGAAAGAAGAGCGGTGAAAGAAGGAAAAGAAGGAAAAAAGGAAAAGAAAAAAAGAAGAAAGGAAAAGAAAAGAGAGATCAAACGTACGCTTCGTTGATAGCGGTCAAGTGCTCGGCGGCCTTTTCGACGAGCGGGACAAGAATCAGACCCATAAAGGCGTCGGACACGCCGCGCTCGTGCACAATGTCTTCAATCTCCTCGACCAGGGCCAGGGCAATCATGGACACGAGGGCGACGGCCACGGACAGCGAAAGCAGACACTCGGTCATGGTCAGCTTCTCGCGCTCGACATCGACGCAGTAGTCGAGCTCGCCGCGCGCAATGTGTGCGCGCGCGCTCTCGGCGGCAAAGGCCGTGGCGCGCTGCTCCTCGCCCTCAAAGATCTCGTCGTAGATGCTGTTGTGGGTGCGGGCCTGGAAGTAGATGAAGACCAGGTAGGCCACAATCAGCAGGATGGCCGTCACGCGCGACACATTGACCGTGCGGCGCTCCAGGTCGTCTGCATCGATGCCGACGGTGCCGGACAGGGCATGCTGGAAGAGCGTCGGCACGGCCAGGCCAAAGCCGGCCGTCAGCAGCAGGCCGTTGCCCGCCTCGCTGACGGTCTCGCTAAACTCCTGCTCGGCGCGGCGCAGGCCGCCGACAAAGAAGCACATGCCCAGACACAGCAGCATGGTGGCCAGGACCGAGCCCAGGATGGCGGCCTGGATGACGACGTAGAGCCCGCGCGTCAGCAGCACAATAAACAGGACAATCTCGACAATCGACGCCACAATCGTCTCGGTCAGGACGCCCATCACGTGCGGCATCTTGCGCGACAGCTCCTGGCCGGCAAAGCCAATCAGGTTGGCACACGGCACCATGGCAATGTAGGCCATGGTGAAGCTGATCAGGTTGTTTGTCGGCGAGTTGTCGAGCGCGTAGCGGCAGGCAATGGCCGCCGGCACAAACGGCCACAGCACGTTGACCATGCACGAGACCTTGCTGGACGACCGGAAGGCGATGCGCAAGAAGTGCGTCATGTGCAGGCCCGAGCGCCCACTCTCGCCCTCCGTCCGCGGCTGGAAGCGCGCGCTGCGCGAGGCCTTACTGTTGCCCGAGTTGCGGGAGAACATGCGTCGGATCGTGCTTCTGGCTCCGCCTTTGCTGGCAGGCGTACTGGACGGTGGCACGACGCCGGCGCCGGTGCCAGCGCTGGCGCCGCCAATGCCCGTCCCCACACGTTTCATCGGCCCGGACGGTCGTGATGCGGCGGCGGCGGCGGCCGTAGCTGCGGTTATCGAGAACGTGGCCGTCCGGCTGGGCCGCGTGGCCGGTGTTCGGCCCCGGAAGTGCGGGCGGCAGCGGCAGGCGGTTGCGCGGGCAGGCCGGCTTCAAGGTCGGCCTCGCGTGTCGGCGCGATGGTGGCCTCGCCTCGGCTTCTCGTTGCTGCTGGTGCTGTCCATGGTGGATGTCGACGCTGACCGGCCCGCCCGGTCGAGCTCGGCCGTATAGAAGCTGGCACTGGGGCGAATCCGCTGGCCGAGGGGGCGGGACAGAGGAAGGGAGAGGGGAAGATGAACGACAGAAACGGGCAAGCGAGAGCGTTTGCAATGCAAGTCGTAGTCGTAGTCGTAGTCGTAGTCGTCGTAGTCGTCGTTGATTCAGGGAAAACTTCAACAGAAGGCGGGAGCAGCAGGTCGACTCGCGGGTATATGGAGCCCAGAACGCCGGTGAGGCGAACAAGGAGAGGCGAGGAATAAACAAGAGAAAACGTGGGAATCACAAAGATACAAGCCACGAGAAGGGAAAGCGACAGGTGGGACGTATCACACAGTAGTCGGACGGGGTACACAAAGTCACTCAGAGAGAAGGAGAAGAGCCACAAACAAAAACAGAGGAACAAGAGAACGAAGACAGCAGCGCTACCCTCAAAGAATACAAGAAGAAACATCCAGACGCCCTGGACGGGCCAGAAGAACCCAAGCCCGACGGACAAGGGTCCGCAATTGTACGTCGTACTTCGTACTTCGTATGTCCTCTTTCCCACCTCCCCGGCGTGGCAACTCGGAATCTCTGGCTTTCTCTGGATGGCCTCGTCGCTGGATGGGCCTTGCGTGGGCCGCGTCTTAGGTGCAGGCTTGGCAACAGCAGCCCGTATTTTGCCCTCTTATGTTGTCTCTGTTGCATGTCTCTTTGTCTCCATCTCGCAATGCTCGTACGCCCTACTCAGTAGTTTCGGCACAAATGGGTTGTCCAGGCCGTATTCCTTGTACGATACAGCATATATCATCGTGCCTCCAGATACTTGCATTATGCGACTGCATGGCGCACGTACCTCCTTTACTTCCCTGAAGGCAAGTACACGGTGAAGACGCCGCGCCGCATTGTGTGTCTTCCTCCCCATCCTCCTGTCGATTTTTGCTCGCCTTTGGCCTGGGCTTGGCGTCTTCTTGCCAAGGCTGGTCCTGCAATCAGGGACGTGTTCTAGCTGTAGGCTGCGGGCTGAGAATGGAGACACATGGAGACAAAAGCCGCCCAGGCCAAAAAACTAAAATAGCCACAGCTTGATCGGGTAGAGGCCGGCTCGTCCCATGGTCTTTTTTCTTGTCTCAGCTTCCAGCGAGCATCTGCTCATTTGTCCCAGGGACTCGCAGCTACTTCGTAAATCACGTAAGATACAAGCGTTTTAGTTCCTTTTTTGTTTCGGGTCTTGCTGCTTGCAGCGTGGAAAAGGAGAAATGCACGCCCAAAGGACTTTGGAATACAATTTACGAAAACTTTTACCGGCTACAAGGGACAAAGAAACAGGGGGGGGGCTGCATAGAAGAAGTACGGCTTGACAACTACCTAAGCCCTAAAACGTGCCCATCAAGAGCGCGGTCTGGATCGCATGCCGACGGACGAGATAATTTTTTGATGCTTCTGTCAGGTCCTGTCTGGAATATGGAGCACAGCGTGCAGTGCGCCTTGGTAGAGGCTGATATGGCGGACAGCGTTTATGAAACGGCAAGCCGCACGGAGTCTGCGCCTCTTCTTTCTCAATGTCACTTCCTTGACGTTTTCTGTCATCCAAGAGAGCACGGGCAGTCCAGGACGATCCTCAGGCTCTGCATGTCGTCGCCAAGTCCTCTGTGTTTTGCGTTGGTTTTACGAGTAGTTCTAGCCTCTTCTTTGTCGTATCGACTACGTGAAATACGATGTACCTCCATACTCAAATCTGTCTGTTCCTGGGGCGGTGGCACGCTGTGATCACCGCCGGGGGCACGGCCGTACGGGAACGTCATCTTGCTCATTCCTCCGTGGATTGGCTTTGTACCGATTTCTTCTCACGGCCACAACGTCATGATTGTTCGCCGTTGCAAATGTTGCCTACATTTTGTACGAACACGGGTCACAACCGTGAATGCACGTCTTTTGATTGGCGTGCGGAGAAGAAAGATGCCGTGCATATCCTCCATGGCGTACTGAGTACACCCTCAGCCTTCTCGTCGTGCTGCCTTCGTTTTTTACTTCGTATTCCGTCCCATCTTGTACGTCGTACTCCCGGCTTTGAACCCTATCTCTGTCAGATGCAGTGTGCGACTTGCCACAAATAGACACCGTGCCATCCTCGTCCTTGTCGGGAGGCAGCGCATCGTGCCAGGCAGACCATCAAGAAGCAAAGCGGACAGTACGACGTAATGTGTATCACTTTGCCATCTCCTTGTGTTGTACGGCGTACTCCCCAAGACGTACTCGACATGCTGAAAACCAAAGCGTCTCAAAGCTTTACAAACACACAAAGCGCAGATTCTGACCTGGCCAGGTGCTCGCCAAGCCAGGGCCTCGAAAACCTACACCCGGACTGGCCTCCACCAGCCATATCACAACGCCTAGAGACGTTCCGCGTTATTGCACAGCAGGCCCTTGTGTTGTCCATAGAACGGACCCCTTCCTTCCGCTTCGGGAAACCTGCTCGTGTACCGGGAGGCAAGAGCGGGCGGCGCGGTCCGTCTCTAGCGCCCGGTCGTCAGGGTCACCCATGACCCTGAATGCACCATCACACGGCGACTGCTCATGACGTTCCAACCGACCAAGCCGGTGCTCCTCGCCATCGATGCCTTGCTGACTTTTGGCCAAGGATCGCTTCTTGGTCAGAAGTGGAAACATGCTCAGCCAGGGTCGGCTGGCCTCCCAATAGCAACAAGTGCGGGTGTGCGGTTGTGCGGTTGTGCGGTCATGTTGCTTCGTGCGCCTGCCGCCCATCGCTACACGTCATCTTGGCACCTGCCAACGACTCGGGTGCCGGAACCGGACCCGGCATATCATGGCTGGCAATACACTCTGGTGTCTTGTACAACGTGTGGTTCGCAAGGCCCGTACAGCTCGGGACTTGACCAGTATCGTTCGCAGATGAGCATCAAAGCCGATGCTTGCAGGCCAAGATCAAATCAAAACAGGTTGACTAAAACAAAAAATGCAAAATGCTGGGCCGTGGTGCTTGTGACCGTTGCCTCCATCTCTATGATGCTGTTGAACGATGTTGTCGTGTCTTCCTCTGTATTCTCGCTGTTGATCTGCTTCCTCCGTATTCCCCTTTCCGCCCTTTTCGTTCCCTGGCCATCCACTCATGGCTAGTACCGCCAGATGGCATCGGCCATTGCCACAACCTGTGCCATCTCCCGCACATCGTGCACCCGCACAATGTCGGCACCGCCCTGCACAGCAGCGGCCACCGTGGCCGCCGTGCCCCAGACGCGCTCTGCGGGAGTGGCCACGCCGGTCGTGCGTCCGATGAAGCTCTTGCGGCTCGAGCCCACAGCCACGGCAGACACGCAAGTCCGGGCCACTGGCGCAGCTCTCCTAGGTGCCGCAGAACATCAATGTTCTGGTCGCCCACTTTGGCAAACCCCAGGCCCGGGTCGAGCACAATACGCCAGCGGCGGATGCCGGCGGCCTCGGCGGCCTCGACTCGCGCCAGGAGCTCGCGCGCCACCGCCTCAATGATTGATGCACCGCCGGTATGCGACGCCGCTGCCTGCCCTTCTTGGCCGTCCGGCGCGCCCTTGGCGGCGCCATACTGGTTCAGCTTGCTCATTGTCTCGGGCGTGCCGCGCATGTGCATCAGGCACACTGTAGCCCCAGGCGTGCCACCGTGGACAGCATGTCTGCGTCCATGTCGCCCGCCGACACGTCATTGATCATATCAGCGCCGGCCTTTACGGCAGCTTCGGCCACAGACGCCCGGTAGGTATCCACGCTGATCGCAATGGCGTCGTACGCCGGGTCCGCGCGGATCATCTCAATCGCCGGCACCACGCGCGCCAGCTCTTCTTCTGCCGACACTTGCGGGCGGCCCGGGGCCGTCGACTGGCCACCAACGTCAATGACCGTAGCGCCTGCGGCGACAAAGCCCCTGACCGTCTCAGCCAGCGCAGCGAGAGATGCGGTGTCGGACGTGGAGTGCTTTCCGCCGTCAGAGAACGAGTCGGGCGTCACGTTGAGGATGGCCATGACCGTTGTGCGGCGCTTGGAGCGCAGCGCTTTCAGTGGCGCATGGACCGGCCAAAGGGCGTCAACGGCGTCAGCGGCTCAGGCTGGGGCGGCAGCTCGTTGAGATAGTCCTGCACGAGCTTCCAGGGGCGTGCTGGGTCCAGCGGGAGATTGGCTGCCAGTCTTTGGGAGTTAGCAGCGGTTGCCCATCGCGCGTTGGCTATCGCGGCGGTCCAGCTTGTAGGGCAGCGGATACGTACTGTGCAAGTGGCCGCAGGACGAATTCCCGCTCTGGGATGCCAATGTGCGGGATGGTCAGCCGCTCATGCTGAACCTTGTCGTCGCCGTAGAGCAGGATGTCCAGGTCAATGTTGCGCGGACCCTTGTCGATGAGCTTTTGGCGGCCGAGCGTCCGCTCAATGTCCTGAAGCTGGTCCAGCAATGCCAGCGTGCCAGCTCCGTCTCCACCTCACACACACCGTTGACAAACTTGTCCTGGTCGAGCACGTACATGGGCTCCGTCTCCCACAGACTGCTTGTCCGCAGGACCCGGATGCCGCGGCTGTCCATTTCGCGGCACGCCTTTTCAATCCAGCCAATGCGGTCACCCAAGTTTCCGCCCAGGGCAATGTAGGCTCGCTTCTTCTGGTCCATTCGCGCGCCCGCCGACTGACAGCAAGGCGCTGCCGCGGATGCTGAGGATGACATGGCCCTTGAGATGCGCGAGGCAGGTGGTTTTCCAGGCGAGAGCTGCAATGCCGGTATCCTTGCCTGTGAGGTGTAAAATACTGCCGGGCAACAGCCTGCTGCCCAGTAACGTCTGCTAGCTCTAGCACCCTGATATCCGCCGAACGTGAGCAGCGGCCAATGGCGGGGCGTGATTTTGTGAGAGGCGCGATCGAGGCGATGATGCTTTTCATGGCTCTGTGGCCCGTCCTCAGGTGTCTCCCTTGCTTCTTCCACCGCGAGGGTCTTTGACCGTGAGCCACGTCGTGTGTCTCGTCGCTTAGGAATGCAGATTGTGCGGTGAAGCTCGTGCTCTCTCAGACCGGGAACATCGTCAAAGTCGAAGTGGGTGAGAGAAATTTGTGAAATCCGACGTGAAGTGCAAGTGAGACATGATTGGTTCGTTGTATACGGTGCGAGGATGTCCTAGCAAGCGGCGCTGCCTTCAACTTGCTGGTAAACACCAGTAGCCATACAGTGTCGTGACAAAGCGCATACTGTACTGCCGTCGCCTGGTCCAAAGAGACGAGGATGTGCCACTTTTGCGGTTCGTCGATACGCGGCAAAGGCAACCAGCAAAGTCGACGATCGGTGCAACGGTCTCAGAAGTGTCTTTGTCGGCTGTCACCGGTGCACGGCTACCACTACGTCGGATCCGGACAGGCGGTGCCAAAACCATCATCCTCGACCGCTGGCGAACAGGATGTGTACTTGTGCCTGTGCTTGAGGGAGGTGTCGAGACTGGAGGAGCAACGGGGATTATAGCGAGTCGAATGGCGAAGCCGAGAGACAGATAACCCGTCTCGGGGTTCTTCCTATGAAGGTTGGCCATCTCTGACGAAGTGAAGCTCGTTCCTCTTTCCTTTGTCTACAAATCTTCTCTTGGCTTCCTGTGACTTCCTGAAAAGCGAACACCGTGCAGAGGAATGCGAGATGCATCGATCATCTCAGTCTTGCCACCTCCGACATCCACAGGTGCAATCTCCTGTATACCTCGTACGAGTCAACTTTGACGTGCCTGCTTCTTGGGACAGTCGCGAGTCGTGCGAATCGATGCAGTACCGTCTCCAAGGGGTCTATCCAAGAGATTCCATCTCAAGAGGTCAGCCCAAGAGGTCAGCCCAAGAGGTTCCATCTCAATTCCACCCTTTTCCACCTCCGTCGCGCCCTTCTCTTCGTAGGATACGTACTTTAGTCGCCCCCAACCAGCAGAAAGTGCCGAGGCACACTCTCGAGCAGGGAGTACGACAGACTGCGCCGGCTGTCCTATCACTTTGAGGTACCCAGCTAGTTCCGGAGACAGGATCGATTTCTGGGGCCCCGTTCCAAGCATTCCAAGCGCCTCCTCTCCTCATCAGCGCTTTGCCCCTCCTTTCTCCCCATCGGTCGTTCCCCCGGACTGTCCAGACACGGCTGCAGGCATTGGCTTCCCCATACAGCGTAGTGTCGGTGCCTGCAGTGGTCGCTGTTCAGCGATGATACCGAGTACAAAGTCTCCACAGCAGGCTACGTCGTGCTAGCCCCAAGCCTTGTTAGCGCGTAGCCCCCCCAACCCCATCGCCGCAGTGCACTTTGCGCGACCTCGGCTCTCGCCAACATGTGGCCGTCGCAGTGAAAGCTGGGGCAGCGCTGCGGAGGCGCCAGATCGTTACGGCTTCTCTTCCTTACATTAACCACTCGCGGCCTCCTTCTTTTCTTTGAGCCCCCTTCTCTTCCTCCCTTCTCTATTTCGCATCGCTCTTCTTTCCTTCTTTTCTTTTATCCTCAACACAACAGCATCCATCTCCTCCTACATACCCTGTGATACCTCTTTCATTCTTACTTCTCATCACCCACCGTCAAGATGGCTTCTCCTCGTGCGTATTCTCCCTGCTCTCTACGCGTCGCCTCTGATGCGTCTTCCATGCTCGCTTCAAAGAGGTGGCGACCACAGACGCTGTTGCTTCTCGCTGTATGCTAACCACACATTGCGTCTTGCAGAGAAAATCCGCACCCCCATCACTGATCTGTTCAAGATCAACCACCCCGTTCTGCTGGCTGGCATGAACGTGGCGGCCGTCCTCTGCTCGCGGCGGCCGTCACCAACGCCGGCGGTCTCGGTGTCATTGGCGGCGTCAACTACACGCCCGACATGCTGCGCGACCAGATTGCCGAGCTCAAGAGCCACCTCAACGACAAGAACGGCCCTTTGGTGTCGATCTGCTGCTTCCCAGGTCGGCGGCAACGCCGCAAAACCAACTACGACTACACCAAGGGCAAGCTCGACGAGCTTGTGGACGTCGTCATTGAGTCTGGCGCCAAGCTGTTCGTCTCGGCCGTCGGCGTGCCTCCCAAGCATGTCGTGGAGCGCCTGCACAAGCACGGCATCCTCTACATGAACATGATTGGCCACCCCAAGCACGTCAAGAAGTGCCTCGAGCTCGGCGTCGACATCATCTGCGCCCAGGGCGGCGAGGGCGGTGGCCACACCGGCGACACGGCCACCACCATTCTGATTCCCGAGGTGGTCCGCATCTGCAAGGGCCACAAGTCGCCCCTGACCGGCCAGCCCGTGCAGACCATTGCTGCTGGCGGTATCTACAACGGCCAGACCGTGGCCGCTGCCCTGATGATGGGCGCCTCGGCCGTCTGGGTCGGCACCCGCTTCATCCTGACGGACGAGGCTGGCGCGCCCGAGTCGCACAAGGAGGCTGTCCGCACGGCCGGCTTCGACGACACCATCCGCACAATCATCTTCACGGGCCGCCCGCTGCGCGTGCGCAAGAACCCCTACATTGAGCACTGGGAGACGGAGCGCCAGGATGAGATCCGCGAGCTCACCTCCAAGGGCAAGCTGCCCTACGAGGCCGACCTCGACAAGGTCCTGTCGGGCGAGCTCAGCTCGGCGCCCTCGGGCAAGGGTGACGAAAAGAAGGAGGCCAGCAGCGACGACGAGGATGTCGACGTTGACGAGCTGATGGACCAGTTCCGGCCGTTCCTGATGGGCCAGTGCGCCTCCGTCGTCAACGAGAAGAAGTCCGCCAAGGGCGTCGTCGACGAGCTGGTCAATGATGCCGTCACTGCCCTGACCCAGGGCAACAAGCTGATTGCCAAGCTGTAAGAGGGCGTCGGCTGTATCGATACGAGACGCGAGGACCACGCTTGGGATGCGACAGGGCTGGAAAAGGAATGCACATAGGCAGTGGGATTACTGAGCAACATTTTTTTTGTATATGACCTGATTTCCATTGCTCATTCCGTCTAGTCTGAATATGACAATGAGAAGAGGCGTCTGAATAACGACCAAAGTTCACAATCCGTTGTGATGATGCTGCAGTGCAAGCCAGGGCGAGCCGCGGTCCGTGTTTCGGCGTACAAGTACTAGGAGATGAGGAAATGTGGAGGGTGCGGAGGAGGCAAAAGAAGCGACTGGATGGATCGGCAAAGAGCAGAAGAAGCGGAAAAAGAAAAGAGAGAAAAAGAGAAAAGCAGAAAAGAGCGCCTGATGTGGCCTGACTAAAATCTGCTAGCAGTCCGCCTAGCACCAGGCGGCAACGAGAACACAAAAAGCATGTGAATCTCCACTGTGACGAACCAGAAAGCGTGAGACCGAGACGAATGCATCAAGCGAGCAAGGCTGAGGTCACCAGACCACACCACATGGGCAAGGATATCCAAGTCTCGACCTTGATGCTGTTGGATGTGAGACATTAGTTTGTACACGAACAGAACGTAGAGGGCGCCAAGAGGCGAAGAAGGGGCATGGTAAAGACATTATCGATGTATTCTTTTTGGGGGAGAATAGAGAATAATATAATAGCGAATGAAAAGAACAAGAAGAACAAAAGACAAAAGAACAAGAAACAAAGAAGAAGAACAAAAAAAAAGAACAAAAAGCAACACAGATAATCATTCTGAACGCCGGGTTCGTTTCGTAGACGTCTTTCTTCAACTTGTAAGCCACCGGCTTCCTTCTTTTCCTGCCTCGCCAGCCTTGTCGCAGTCGAAAAGCAAAAACTCCACCGTTGGGGAGGGATACAGCAAGGGACATGGAGAATGTGCAGGTAAAACGCGGAAGCAACACAGAGCCGCAGTTCACCAGCCTCTTTTCTAGCCCCTTGAATCTCGTGTCGATTGACTCGTGTTTCCCGTCATGTCAACCCGAGGCGACAAAAGAGTTGAATGGAAAAAACTCTGGTTTCCCTCGCTTCGCCCCGGGCGCGACAACGGCATCACCTCTTTACTGGTTCAGGTAATTGCGAATCGCGCCCTGCAGCTTGGTGGCACCCGCGCCGAGGGCCTGCGTAAGGTTCTCGAGGTCGTCGCCGGCCGTGATGCCGAATCGGCGCACAAAGTCCTTGGCCGCGGACTCCAGGTCGCCGTAGTCCTCGACGGTCTCCTCGTCGGCGCGGCCAAAGTACGCGTTGGAGGAGATGGCGGTGGCACCGTCAAAGCCCTGCAGCCGCTGCTTGGCCTCGGACAGGGCGTTGGCATCGTACGTGCCCTTGCCAAAGTACTCGTCGCTCGAAATGGCCTTTTGCGTGCCAAACTTGGACCGTGCAAACTTCTCGTCCTCGTCTACACACGTCGTCGTTAGCATGCCACACTACGACATGGCCGTCAAGCAAACAGAAACAGAATACGCACCAATGTTGGCCTTGATAGGACCGACCGAGCCGAAGCCGCCAGCGTTCTTCTTGGCTGCCGCCGCAGAGGCGCCGGCACCTGGCCGGCCACCAACCTGGCCGAAGCCCAGCCGGCCCATGCCCATGCCCAGGCGCTCCATCTCCGAGGCCGACTTGTCACGCGAGTGCGAGGCCGAGCCATAACCGCCGCGGACCGGCGCAACGGGCGTTGGCGACACAATCTCCGACTTGGCGCCGGACTTGGGGCGGCCGCGGCCGCGGCCTCCTCCTCGTCGGGGTTGTAGCCGAGCTTCTCAATGCGCTCAGCCTCCTCCTTGGCCTTCTTCTCGGCCTCGTCAAAGTCGATGATGTCGCCCGTCACCTTCTTCACGCCCAGCTTGGAGGTGGCCTTCTTGGCGCCGAGAATGTTGGTTTTCCGGGGACCGGTCGTCGTCTTCTTGAGTGCGGAGGAGTGCGTGATGCGGCTGGCTGCCGGCTTAGCGGCGTCGTCGCTGCCTGCAGCGCCGCCAGACAGCGGAGAGGCCGAGCGGGCACCAGCGTTGTTGGCACCGGTGCTGAGGAAGGGCGATGGTGTGCGGCCGACAACGGGGGCGTGGCCGTGCGGGAAACGGGCGGTGTGGGCTTCTTGATGGCGGGTTTGTCCCAAGACGAGAAAAAGTCGTCGGCCGGTTCGCCGGCGGGCGTGCTAGTGCCGTCGCTCCCTTCAATGTCGTTGATGACAACCTCGTTGGGGTACCTGGGTTTTGTGAGCTTCCAAAGCGGACGACGGGGCGCGGGACAGGGACGCAATCAGGGACGCAATCAGGGACGCAATCAGGGACGCAATCAAAGACGCAACATACTCCTTGGCATCGCGCGCGGCGCGTCTCTTGAGCTCCTCCTTGTACTTGGTCGCGGCGTTGGACTGGTACTTTGTCTTTGGGTCCTTGCTGTTCAGAGCGGCCGAGCCGCCGTTCTGCTGGAAGAACTTGGTGGCCGAGTCGTTGCCGCCGACCTTCATCACACGCAGCTGGTCCCATTGCCATTCTACACGGAAAGCGTCAGTCCAGGCTCTCGTCCCAGCTCCGGACGCGAGGCGAGACGCGAGATCAGAGAGATTGCGCATCGCAGGACAGGGATGGGGCGGGATATACATACGGTCGAGGTTCGTGGAGCGCACAAACGAGATGTGCACGCCGAGGTTGCGGTGGTTGGCCGAGCAATCGAGGCACAGGTAGATGCCAAAGGGGACCGATGTCCACGTCGGGTTCTTCTGGCCGCAGTCGAAGCAGATCTATAAGGCTGTGAGTGGGGTGAACAGACGGCGGACGCCAGGGCCCATCACACGATGCGGGTCGCAGACCTTGTTGGCTGGCTTCGTCTTGAGCTTCTCAAAGAGCTTGAGCGACTGCTGCTTGGTCGCAAGGCCGCTCATCGTGACGGTTTGCGGTGCGGCAGGTAGCAGGGGACGCAAAAAGGGAGAGAATGAAGCGATGTCGAGAAGATTGTCTGTGGATCTCGGACAGAGACTGTCTGGTGGCTCGTGGATGGAAGCAGGACTATCTCGTGCGCAGGTATCGCAAGCGAGTGCAGGGGTCGTATACTGATCGTGGCCGTGCAGGAGCGAGCGCGTGGAAGGGAGGGCGAGGGCGTGAGATGGGCGGCGAAGCTGGGAAGTAAGAAAGAGGACAAGTTCGCGATAATCGATCGCTCCCCTATTCTTACGCCGCCCACTACCGCTACCGCTCTCCCTATGGCTGTTTGCGCACTGTGGTTGGCCTGTAGGGCCCCAGTCGAGCTGGCCTGTCCACTATTTTGGCGGCCAAGTCCCCCCAGTGCTTCGCCGCCCTCCGAGAAGGCCCCTTTAGTGGGGTTTCGGGGTCGAGATCAGTGCTCCCAGCGTGCTGCAATTCCGGCTAGAAGCATACTTTGCCGCCCTGTCTTCCCAGACAGTGCTAGGCCGTGCTAGGCCGTATATAGGCTAGCCAGCTTCCCCCACAACAGTGGGAAGATTCTTTCACAGAGAGCGAGGTAGCTGCTTCAGCGGGAGGGCACACCTGGAAGCAGCCTTCTCAGAGCCGCTGTCCGTGGTCTCGTGCCCTTCAGCCTTCTTCCCTCTCCCAACGACGTCAAAGAGCAAGGAAGATTGCGCCCAGCCAGCCAGGAACACCTACGAGCATGCCACGATGAGAACAAATCACGTCTGTTCGCTTGCCCGCCAGGCCTCCACGGCGGCCGCCTGGTCGTCCTCCGCTGCAGCCGGCGCATCACGGAGCAACTGCCGCATAGCAAATCCGCTCTCCCTCCGCACCACCGCGACAGCCCCTACGAAACAGCGCACACTCGCCCGCAGCTACGCCACACAACACCAGGGCACCTCTTCCTCCTCCTCCTCCTCCTCTTCTTCTTCTTCTTCGCCATCAGCCGCAGCCCGTCGCCGCTCCGTCACACCCTTCAATGACGACGGTGGCGTTCCGTGGACCGAGCTCTCTGGCCGCGAAAAGACGGCTCGAGCCGCCCAGCAGACATTCAATCTTGGCATGGTGATTGTCGGTGTTGTGTTGACGGGCGGCGTGTGCTACTTCTTGTACACCGAGGTGTTCTCGCCCGACAGCAAGGTGTCCAACTTCAACCGCGCAGTCGACCGCATTCGATCCGACCAGCGCATAACAGATTTGCTAGGCGAAGGCCGTAAGATCACGGCCCACGGCGAAGCAACGTCAAACAAGTGGCGGCGAGCACGACCCATTGCGTATGTTGTGGCCGTTGTGCGCAATGCGCACCTACCTATACATTGTTGAGGACCTGTCCACTAACGCTCTTCTAGCTCCACCGAACGGACCGACACACACGGCACCGAGCACATTGTGATGAACTTCCACCTCGACGGCCCCCGCGCAAACGGACAAGCCTATCTGCACCTGACGCGGCGGCGGGGCCAGAGCGACTTCTCGTACCAGTACTTTTACGTGGACGTGCCAGGCCACGACCGGATCTACCTAGAGAAGTCGGGCGGCGACGCTCCGGGAGACAAGAGAGGGACGCTGTTTGCATCAAGTGGGCATAGCGCAAACGCCAACACGCCAACCACGAAAGGGGCACATGTGGCGTTGGCTGTATTGTGAGCGTGGAGAGAAGCGAGATGGCCGGATGGCATGTCGAGAAGCTGGCATTGCAGGGATGCTAGTCCGTGTACCATGAACCCGTCGCGAGGATGACATGAAGGCGAGCATATCACGGATTTTCGTGCGCCGAGCATCAGCCTGTAAGAACAGCAACGGTGACATTATGGCATACTGTACACAATGAATTATAACGGGATAGACTGTGAATAAACAGACAACCCCGGCAAAACGGATACCAGTTTCTCCGATAGAATGTACCCTCAGCTGCCAGGCGGCCGATTCAGCCCTCTGAAACAATATTACCAACCCGTACCCATCCGTACTAGTTTTACAGACACAAGAAAATCAAACGGAGTAATTGAAGCGCACTTTTCGGAGGCGACGCTGCCGCCGGCTAGGCGACGCTGCCGCCGGCTAGGCGACGGTCTCGTCTTCCCGCCTCACGAGCCATTTGACCATCTGCGAGTACTTTTCCTCGAATGTTTTTTCCAGGCGTTCACAAGTGGTCCAGACGTAAGAGCCTTTTGTCCAGTAGAGGTAGACATTGGAAAAGATTGTCGCACGTCTCCCAGGAACTCGTCGGCCGTCTTGTAGCGGTGATTGTCCAGATTGCTCTTGATGGTGCCGAGGTCCATGGGCCGTTTGACCTTGTCAAAGTAGTCTGGCATTTTCTCGGACGTCGGGTTGACCGGCTCCCTGAAGGGGCCCACGAGGCGAGTCCAGAAGCCCGGGCCCGAGAGCATACGCGTCACCAGTCGGCGCAAAACTCGAGCTTCTGAGTCTCGGAAAAGGAGCTTATGTCCGCGATGACGCTCCGCTTCTTGGGATATACGCGCGGCGTTGGCGTCGCACCACTGCTCGGGAGTGCAGTCCTGCCGGCTTTCCTCCCATAGAGCCGGGCGCGCTGTTCGCTGACGGCGCCGGATTCATTCCAGACAGTGCCCTGTTGGCGGGAGCGAGTCCAGGTAGCGCGCGCGCTTGGATGCCGGGGGCGAGCCGCGGTAGTGGATGCTGCCGTTCCCGCTGGCATAAACATCACGGCTATCCTGTGTACTGTCGTCATAGTCATCGTCGAGGTAGAGCTTGCCATTAACGAGGCCATTCTCGACAGAGCGCGTAGATGCTACAGCGCTGCCGGCATCGTCGTCGCCGTCGGGGTCGCCGGGAAGGCCCCAGAAGTCCCCGTTGAGCTGCTCATGGCCACGACGAGCTCACTAAGGAGCTCGTGTGGAAGAGCCTTGGAGAACTCGGACCGGCCGGCTGCGTTTGACCTAAGAAACTCGGCAGCCCACGAGAGGAGCACCCGCGTATGGAAGAGCCCACGGGCGTTTCCTTCCAGACCTGCACCAGGACGTCGGTTGTGGGGATCGACTGCGTCAGGCGCTTGTTCTCGGTCATAGCTTCAAGCACACGCTCGCACAGGCCGTCGATGCCCAGGCCATGGCCAAGCTTCCAGATGTTAACGAGAACGCCGTAGTCGGTATGCCGCTCGCGTCCTTGTCGGTGCTGTTGCTGCTAGGGCAGTCCGGAACGACGCTGCCGTGTACAGAAAGTGTTGCGCATAGGCAAAGATCTCGGGAGACACGTCGTTCAGGCGAACAACGGCCTCGCGCTTCGATTCAGTCGTGCCGGCTTCGCCTTCGCCCGCCGGGACGCCTAGTTTTTGTCGTTTGTTGAAGTAATCCTGAAAATAGGTGCTTCTTGCGCAGAGAAAGTCCTTCTGGATCCCAAATGGCACAAGGTCCTCGCCCACGACAATGATCACATTAACCGGGTGGGGATCCCTGCACACGGTGATGTCAGTCAATGGAGCGTTTTGTAAACCGGGGGTGAGCACGCCCTCATAAAGTGTGCAAAGGATCACATACAGCCATGAAAAGGGCTTTGGCGGTGCTGTCGGTGTAGCAGGCGCGGAGTCTTCTCGCGTCTTGATAACACCAACCATGGACTCGGGTTGAGGCTCGGGCGCGGCCCCGGAAACGTCGTCCATTATGTCGTCTGGGGTCCAATAGCGGAGCAAGATGAATGTACTACAACGTGATTAGCACAAAAGCGATCAGTCATGAGAAGCGGCACGACGATGCGAACGTGGCCGAGATGGCAAGTCGATGCAACGGCTCAGTGCGATACATGGCCGGTTACATGGCATTGCCCTTATTTCTCGTGGAAGGTTTGTTTTGTGTCGCGGCGAGAGGTGACAAGGTAACCAGCGGCATGCCTTCACGGCATCTCAACGTATGCAGGCCATACGCAGGGCACATGCTGAGATGCGTGGCCATGCAATGACGAGGGCTACACACATTTTTATGAATAAACATTCAATTGAGTTGTCTGTGGTAAGCGTGCGGGTGGCTTGCCACGGGCGTGACGATGGCCGTGCCGCGATGAGAGGCAATTTGTGTTGTCGTCGTCACCCAAAAATGCAATGAGCGTCGTCCCGTGACGCGACAAAATGCTCAGAACCGAATGAGGCAGGCGCGTTGCAGGGGATACTGGGTGCGAGGGGAAGGAACTATGGGCGCCAGGCTCTCATAGATGGCGGACCGACGACGGGGGATGAAAATTCTCATAAAAAATGACAAATTCGTGAGATGAATTGGCCCTTTTGTGAGATTCAAAGAAGCGAGAAAATCGCAATGCGCTGATGAGCCGATTAGTGAGCGATAGCTCCAGAAGGGGCCAAAGTCCATTTCGGCGAGGGGATGAGTCTAGCACGAGTAGACAGCTAAGCGTGCCATTTGATACTCGTACGAAGTGAAGTGCGAGTAGATACTTTTGTCAAGGAGCCACTGATTATGCAGGGTGGCCTGAGGAATCAACCAGAGAATAACCAGAGGGACTAACCAGAGAAACAGCCAGAGATCAACCAGAGATCAACCAGAGAATCAGCCAGAGAAACAGCCAGAAGAAGTTGGCCTAAATGTGGATGGTAAATAGGTGGATCTCAGGTCAGAGCACGTCCACTTTCTCATGAATTTTCTCAGACACCATAAATACGAGTACATTCTGACAACCTCAACTCATAGCAATTTAGGCGATCGCTGAGGTACTCCATCACGTGCAGATTCTAGGAGACGAGATGGGCATACACACAAAGATCGAGTTCACGTCGAAACAGGGAATGGTCTCAGAGGCCTCGACTGAGCTACGTCGATGAGTTGACATGGAGAGGCCTTTCAAAGGAGCTTCATAACGCCGCTCTTGAAACCGTGCACAAGAATTCAAGCTGACTGTCGTCGCCCAGAATACGTTTGGGGCGGAGAGATGTTTGGTCGTGGCAAAAGCGAGCTGCCCCAAATCCCTGTAAACTCATAACATCCCGCTACAAGGAAGACTGCTTCGATACAAGAATACAATGTGAAACTATCGAGACAGAACGGACGTACGCTGCCCCGATAGTGTCCGTTACACGCATATAGGCAACAGTCCAAGAGGCCAAGAGTGAAGCAATAGCCGCCTAACATGTAGTGAGGTGACGCCACCACGTGCGACTGTTTGCTTGTCTCCTTGTTTAAGTTTGCAAGTCCTGCTTTGGCGGCTTGGAAACAATCTTGCTCTTTCTGCCTCCAACCCCAACATGGTCTCTAGCGAAAAGACGGTGCCCCGGGCAGCAGCAACGGCCCACCGCCGTTACCGATGCGCCAACGTCGCCGGCCGTGTCAACTCCTTTGCATGGCGGGTTTGGCTTTGCCTCGGCCGTCGTCGAGCTCTGTCCATCTGCATGCCCCCGGAAGTGCTGCCAGTACGAGTACACAAACCAGTGCGGGCCCCAGCAGCCCGGGAAGCCTCCGCCTGTCTGCCCAGCACGAGCGCCTCATCCTCGAGCTGCTGCCCTTCAAGGACGCCTCGCAGTTCCGCGAGTGGCTTGCCTTTCTCGGAGGGCGACTGGGAAGAGTACTGCCCGACGCGATTACCTTGACCCACGGTACTTTACGGCGCTCTACGACGCGTCGGGCCATGCCATTGAGATCCCCGACAAGGCGGCGACGGCGCAGCGGGCCAAGGACGCCATAAACAACCAGTCGGCCATCTTCTTGACGTACCACCCGGAGAAGAAGGCGTGGACGCCGAAGACCACGCGGTGCGCTATGTGGCCACGGCCATTGCGGATAGCCTGCTGCGCAAAGTCTGGGGCGAGCGCGACTGGCGAAAGCGGCCGCTCGAGATTGCCAAGGCCGTGTACGAGGTGCTGAGCTACAAACGAGCAGGCTATGTTGGGTATCAACAGCAGCTGTGGGCCATGCGGCAGCAACAGAGACAGCAGCAGCAGCCGCCCCAGACGCAGACTCTGGCGCAGCAGGCGGCGTCTCAGCAGCACGAGGCAGCGGCCATTGGGAGGCTTGGTGGTCAGCAGCAGCCAGTGTCGGCGCGCCGTCCGCTTCCTGAGGAGATGAACGACAATCCGCCCGACTACAATGCGTAGCCTGGAGGGAGACGGGGAGGGTAATGAATACAATGAAGCGTTTTGACATGATCATAGCGACGCTTGTTTGTTTCAATCGATTCCTTGGTAGGTATAACCTGCTTTGTTCTGCTTTGTTCTGCTTTGATTTGACTTGATTTGTTTGGTCCATTTCTTAATGTCAATGAGAAGCTTACTTTGTTTGCAACAACGTGGCCGTTCCAGCTTGGCCCTCAAGAAACATAGCTGAAACGAAAACATGGTGGAGGACGACAAAACAAACATACCCCGACCTGCAGCGCATGGGTCAAGGCGGGAGCCGGTAAACGGGCTCCAACACGGGCAGACTGGCACGCAAGCGGCTTCCGTATCCTTTGTCCCGACTTGGTGGTGAAAGGCCGGGCAGAGATGTGCGCCTTACGCTTCCTGGTAAGGTCTGTGTGATTCGTCGCAACACCACAGGAGCGACGATATATCGCCACGGAGGTCACCTTTTTTGTGCTCTGAGAAGGGTGTGGTGCACCAGCCCTGTCTGCTGCAAGGAACGAAAGTATACAAGCTCTGTAAGATTTCATGGATTTGGGTATTGTACATGTAAATTGTACAAAGTAAAGCCTTTGATTCACCGTATGCACCGCCCCCATTGAACAGCGACGAGGGGCAGAGCAAATCGTGATGTGCGCCGATCGGCAGGTCCCAAGGAGGCCCAGCGGCGATTCGACAGAAAACCTGCCACTTTTTCCCAAGCCAACCAGGCACAACGGACAACTGCCGTTGAACCCCCTGGCCGCATTGGCCTAGCAGCCAGTGAGTAAGTAAGTAGCGCAGACGGACAGTAACGCTCGTATTTGATAGGGGGGGTCGAGAAAGAGAGCGCAGATCGGCGCCTAACCAGAAAAATGCCCTTGCCTTTGCGCATCGTCTCGGATGCGCTCTTGACGAGGACAACAAGCCGGCCAAAGTAACCCTGGGATCTCTCTATCCCTTTTGTGGGACAACAATCGAAACAGAGACAGTTCTGACTTTTCCAGGGCAAGTATTGCTGGACAGCTCCGTATTCCAATGGACATTCTTGATGGTGTCCAATCTAGCACCATCTATCCGACGTTGACGAACGCACGGCGACGGATTACCAGCATGAATCTTTATTCTCCAACATATTTCTCCTTTCCACGGCATTCCATCCCCGAAGGGCTCGGCGCGTAGGTCCTGGAAGAGAAGAGGCACAAGGGGAATACCATCAGTTACAAGCACAGTCACGTAGGCAATGGGACACGGACACGTATGTGCAATGTCAGACGTTACAATTTTCTTTATCAGTGTGAGCCATCACAATAAAAAAAATAAACAGGGCAGCGAGAAAAATAGATCAAGGCGTGTGTGGACGTGTAGTGCAGCCGAAACGTACGAGATGAGCCTCGTTCGTGCAAACACGCGTACACGGAAATAAACAGGAAGCTTCGCCAACAGCAGTGATATCAAAAGAGGTGGTTAAATGGGCAAAAATGGTTGTCTAGGACAGTGGTGAACCAGTCCCATGTCGGTTACTTCATTGCTGCTCGCACGACAGGACGGACCACCAGAACTGCTTGCTCCCAGAGGTATCATAGACGGACAAGTGAAGAAGGGAAGCGAAATAAGAAGCAAGAAGAAAAAGCAAGAGTGCCCCAGTCAACAAAAAATAAAACCAAGCCAACTCCTCAGCCAGATGTGAAGGAAGATGCGCTCTTGCCATTGAAGATGATGCGGTGCGGCTAGCCTGCATTCGCGGAACCGCCGGCTCATTGCAACATCTGACAGCGCACATAAAAAAGAGTGGAAAGGGGTGCCGGGTCGGAAGTCAAGAGAGGAAGAAGAGATGTCTGCTGCTTGTGGGTTCCTTGGAGGGTCTCAAATGGAGTCGTTTGTCTCATGAGCGCGTAGCAGCCGGTGGCGGATGTGGAGATGACTGAGATGGATGAGATGCCGAGGGGAGCGGTCCGTCTTACAGCAAAAAGGTGAAGAGGGCGGCCAGGACGACAGCGGCAGCACCGGCGGGCTTGATGAAGCGCAGCGCTGGTCGCGACCTGCGAGGCCGTGGGCGACGGGCCACCATGCGACGTAGTGAAGTTGTAGGCCTGCGTGGGCGCAGTGCCAGCGGCCGCGGACACGGACGAGCACGACGTGGTCGTGAAGCTGGTGGTGTACGAAGATGACGGCGGTTTTGTTGGCGGTGTGGTCGTGGTAGCCTTGGTGGACCGTGGGCTTGGCGTCGACGGAGCTGGTCGAGGAGACGGTCGAAGACGAGGAGACGGTCGACGTCGACGACGAAAGACGAGGAGACGGACGACGACGTGGGCTTGGCGGGTCTCGCGGGTCAGGCCGCCGGTGACGTTGTAGGCACGCACACTCTCCAGGGACTGGTTGTCGGGGCAGCCACCACGGTCTCGCCCTTCTTGGTGCCAGAGCAAGTAGTAGCCGGCGTCGCACGAGTTGCCAGAGCCGTCGGGGCAGCACACCTGCTGGTTGCTGGGGTCGTAGCAGTGGATGGGTCGTCGCTCGACGAGCACGTCTCGTAGCCAGAGCCGCAGGCCTGGGCGCAGGTGTCCCGAGGCCGCAGTAGCTCTGAGACGGGCTGTAGCTAATTGTTGCCGTCGCGGAGGAGCGACGCTGAACAGGTCGCGGACCGACATCAGCTTGCGGCAGCACGTACGGCTGCGGCTCAGCCACGGCCTGCGAGGCGGCGGCCAGGTATGGCCAGGGCGGTCGACGTCTTGATGTGCATTGCGATGCTGTTGTGGAAGAAGACCGAGCGAGTGGTTCGTTTGTTTGCTGAAGGAAGAGTGATGGGCTGTGTTGTTGTGGCCGAAATGTCGAGTTTGCCGAGTTTGTCGAGAGCGAGAGCAAAAGCGAGAGACGGGAGGGAACCGTAGAGATAAACAGAGCAAAGACAAGGAAAGGAATGGCGCGAGCAACGAGTTGACTCTGGGAAGCAATGCGCAAAGAGCGAGGGCGTAAACGAAAGATGCGACGAAGGACGAAAAAGGTGCAGAAAGGAGCGGAAGGGGAAGAAAGGGTAAAGAGAAAGGATCAGGAACAATGGCCGATGGGAAGGAGCGAAAACTCAGAGGGGGCAGCAGCACCCCCAGACAGGGGAAACAAATTCCGCAGGGGCAGGTGCGACCTGACAGCGGGCGCGCGGTGTGTACAAAGTCTGAGTACGATGAATGAGGGAAAGCGCAGCAGGGGACCAGATGAGAGGCCCCACACACGCGACAATAATATCAACGGAGTGGTACCCACCTCTCCCGCGTAGCCACAATGGGCAATTAGCGGGTCCAGGGCGTGACAGGTATGGGCCGGTTACCTCGAGGGTACCTCAGGACCCCCCGTCGCTTGCTTGGTGCGCTTGGTTTGCTTGGCCTGTTCGTGGCTCTGCCTCCCTTAATCTTACCAGAAGGGCCAGGGTCGGCGTCTCTGCGCGTATTACATGCAATACACACCAGCGAAAGAGAGGCATCTCTGGTCTGTTTCTTCTTCACCCTTGCGACGAGATGGGCCGTGCGGCCGTAGCTTGTGCGACAGTACGAAGTAGGTACGAAGTAAGTACGAGATCAGAGTATCTGAGCGATGATGGCCTGTGCAGCGGATCTGCTCGAAACAGGCCTGCGTACGCATCAGTTGCAGCGCATCTAGGCAAAGAAAAAGGTTTCACTGTGGGATGTGCGGGTTCCCAGAGCAAATGGCGGCGACAAGTAGCTACAAAGTAACTCACTTCAGATCGTGGTAGCTCTGCTTCGTTCGACGGACCGTGGGCGCGCAGTCATCGACGGCGTTCTTGGGCATGTGCGGTGTCAAAACTGCCAGTCTGCAAGGCGAAATCAGCCCAAATCGCAGGCTTTCTTTTGTTCTGGCGTCTGGGCCGCGAATGGGCCAGCAATACGGCATATCACAATGCGAAGAAGGTCCCTTTGTTTGCCTCGTTTGCCTCGTTGCCTCACTTGCCTCGCTTGCCTTCCTCTGTCAATCATCGGCCTCGCTTGCCCAAGGCTCTGTGCCGTGTGCCGTGTGTCGTGGAGCCAGCCAGCCCAGCCACATTCGTTATTGTTCTCGACTTTGAGGCAGCGCCCAAGCTCGCAGCCATTCGATCCGCCTGGTTTCATGTCCTGGAGTCGCCGTCGCAGTGGCTCGGACCGCGCGCGCGCACACGTACTCTGTACTTTGTAAGAATACGGACTGCAGATTAGCCAACCAACAAGCAGCACGTGAGATGAAGTCGACCGCCGAAAGAAAGTGGAAACCGAGAGAGATTGGGCTGTCCGGAACGAGAACACGGCGATAGTGCTTCCAGGCTTTGCTTGCTCCCACGATACTCAATCCAGGGCGCCGTCCCGCACTTGAGCGCAGTCCTCGTGCTTCGTACTTGTTTGCCCCTCCTCTCCTCCCGTGCGACGAGCAAAGACGAAGCATAATAGCCGAGTCCTCGTACAATGAAGTTTCTACTCGTATGTCAGATACGACTTTTACGGGGTGTCGTGAGACGCAATCAGCGCGTCATTTGCTCTTTCCCTTTTCGTCTCCGGGCCTCCTGGCTCCTTCTCGATTCTGCCATCCTCATCTCCGACTGTGCCAATGTGCCAAATCGGCGCCGGTGGGCTAATTGCCTTCTGCCATCGCTCTTCGAGAGCCATTTACGAGTTTGCCCACTCTGCAGTCGTGTTGGGATGTTGATTTACTCTCTGTCGCAAATGGTCCAATCTACAAAGTACGGTGCACCGTTAAAGTACTTTCTGCGTACCCAGGCGCGTTTTCCCGGACATTTCTTCAGGGGCGGGTCCAGCCAGCCAATGAGCAGCTACGGGTACCTGCATAGTGCCAGCAGAAGAAGGTGCAACCGTCCGGCGTTGCCTGGCAGGTCCCGCTGTGGACGGCCCCGTAATTTCCAGTCCTCCCGTCCTCCAATTGGCTGCACACTGGGATGGCGCCCTCTTGTAACCATGGCTGCCATTGTCCGCTGATCTTCGTATTGTGGTATCTGTCGAGAGGCGGCAAACACGAGACGTTCCACTTGGAATGCTGGCCAAAGCCAAAACGACGTGTGACTGGCAGCTTTTAATGACTTTTTGTTCATGCTCGACTCTTTCTAGCATTGTTGGGCCGCCACCCGTTCCAATCAAGTTCTTCGCCGTGCCAGCCGTGGTGATCCAAGGGACGATGGAGAGGCAGTGTGGGCGCCACCAAAGCGCGTTCAGTCGTCGTGTACGGGTCATACAAGTAAAGTGCACGACATATCCCGTACTACGACTGGACAGTGATCACACGAGCAGCGGCGAATCGGATGCATGATACGGACATGTATGGGAGGGACGGTCATACAACGAGGCTGCGCGATCCCTCAGGGCCGGAACCAGTCGTTCCACGGATAGATTGGCAAGGGTTTGCGTTGGAGAGGCCACGCCCTTGATCACTGGTGAGCAAGCACCTGGCCTTCTGGCCCGGACAAGGCCTAGTGGTTGCTTCTAGGTGGCTTGTGAACCTTTCTATTCCCGACTTTCTGGTCGGGCACGGTTTCACTACATCTGAACTTGATCGTACTGTCAAGCTTCGTGCCCTGGAAGTCTCCCGGGCAGCCTGTGGATAGTGAAGTATAATATGGCTGTTTGTGGAATGGCTTCTATTCGTGTTCGACTGTACCGTGATCCTGTACGACTTCCTGGCTATGAGGAAGCAATACAATTGATCTGGTGGTAACGGGTCTTGTCTCTTCTAAGAATCTAAATGCACCGAAACGCCGTGGAGAACTCTTCCTTATGGCCCCGCGATGCGCCCCCCTGGCTAGTGTGGGTCCCGATCAGAAGTCTTCGGTGGCCTTCAGCCACCTCCTCCTTCTGCCAGCCACATCACTTGTGACTAAGCCAGAGAGTACGCCATCATCACCATTACCAACGGTGCAATCATACCGACAATGATCCTAAAATAAAACCAAGAGAATCCTTTCCAACTAAACTTCGTAAAGAACAGACAACACTTTGCCGCCCCCGCTAGCCAGGACGGTGTGCAATAGCAAAATGCGGCCTGATCGGCTTCCCGCGACGCAAACGCCCTTTCCTTGCGGTCTTTGTCCCTGCGGCTTTCCAAATGCCGGCAGATGCCTCGAATACAACGCTGTGCAGACAGGGCCTTGCGGCGTTTGCTTCGTACAGTACCAGCAGTATTTTCCTTCTTGGCTCTAGTTATTTCGGAAAGTTTGTCGAGATTTAACGGTTGCCACAGTGAGGCGTATAGGTCAAGTACGAGTAGATATTCATCTCAAGATGTAAAAGTATGAAATGGGCATTGTCTGATTGGCCACCGACCGTATCCAAGAACAGACAAGAAACTCATTTCCAGACACAATTCCCAGACTTCCTGGCATAACCGGTAGCTCTGCTCACTCATGTCTCCCAAATCGGATGCGGAAGTGTTCACGGCGCCTTTCCCCGCAAGAGCACATGTTCGCGTGCGTTACAACGCCTCGAGATCTTGTCCCCTCTGGCGCATTCGAAACCCACAATGGTAGGCAGAGCTTGGGAAGATGTAGAGTCTTGGCAGCGAAACTGCCTTGCTGTACAGAAAGTCGAGCCGCAAGAGCAGACAGCTCATTGGAGCGCAGGGCACAAACGACTAGACCCGTCAAACGTAGACAGTCACTCGATGGTCCGTTCCATTAACAGGTTCGAGCTCAGCCGATCACGTTGGAGTCACCAGATGAACTCTCACGGGCAAAAGCACATAGGAAAACGGCATGTTGGATTGTCGGCAGTGTCGACCATGCCCTTTGTCTCCCTTGTCTATGCCATAACTGCCATACGGCGTGCGCCGGTATATGTAGTGCATCTGTAAATCATGTCGTGTCAAGATAGGTCGTACCATGAGTGTCGTGTCTGCGCAGCACTCAGTATTGACTTGAAGCTCTGCTCGTCGTGCGGCTAGCTGAAATCGGAGTCGTCCTCGCTGTCCGCAATACTTCGAGGTGACCTTATTGACCCCGCGAGCTGTATTCGCGGCCCTTTGTCATATCTGGCGCAGGACCACCTCTCCAACGGCGCTGGTCGCCATGCCGCCAGCACCGCACTGTCGGCTTCGCCGTCCTCGTCCTCTTCCTCTTCTGCCTCCTCTTCTCGTCCTCGTAGCGTTGATGTCCAACAGAATATCCTCACTTCCCTGCCACTGGGGCGGCATGTTGGGCAGGTTGTCCTCGTCCTCATTGTCCAGCCGTAGTCGTCGTCGTCGCCGGCCCGAGGGTCAAGCTCCGTCTCTCCGAGTTTCCGCTTGTAGATGGACGATCGCGGAGGAACGGCCGTGTAGTGTGCCTCCACAAGGCCGACCGCCGTAGTGTCGAACGCGACCATGCTGTCAATGCCCGTGTCGCTCTCGTGTCCGTTGAGCTTCTGTATACCGACAAAGCGCCCACCGACAGGGCGGCTGTCTTTTCCAGGCCCATCCGAAACAAAGCCAGCCGTGTCGCGATACTGCGGTCCCAGGCCACGCCATTAAGGGCCGGGGCGAGCGCGCGCCACGCTCGGTCTGCACGCGGCTGGCACACTGGGTGAGGACGACAATGGCAATGTTGCGCGTCTCAGCGAGCCGCTCGAGCGCCGCCGCCACACACTGGAGCACCTGCGCCCGCTTGTCGTACGGACTGGGGCTGTGCGCAGATTGGTAGTGTCAGCCTTTCCTCTTCATTCGCGTGTGGAGTGCCACGTCCGACCAAGTGCCTGCCTACCTTTTTTTCCGTTTGCCATCAGCGGTGGGCCGTTCCCTCGACAGTCCGTGGCAGCGCTGCGTTGACGAGAGCGGACAGGCTGTCAATGACGAGTAGGGCTGTGTCGTCTGGAACGCACAAAGGCTGGGCCGGTGGCGGAGGACACAGCAATCGCGATGAAGTGCGGTAGGCTGGGGCAGACGTAATGCACAAAGCCGTCTTCCAGACGTCTGGCATCCCCAATTGCATCGCACCGGTCATCGTAGACGTCACCCAGCCGGTCGTAGCAAAGGCTCTGGAAGCAGTCTTTGCCCGCGTGTTAGCGATTGATGCTCTGCCAGAGTTCCGTCTCTGAACCCGCAAAAGCCCTCCACCCCCCCGTCCCTCGAGGAAACATACCAATCCAAACGACGTTGCTGCCTCGCCGTATCGTATTCACCGCGAGTTGTATCCTAGAGTTGTGCTGTCAGTCCGGGACCGCGTCCCTGTAATAGGCAAATGAGTGGGATTACACGTCGACATACCCAAACGCCGTCTTGCCCACACCGGGTGGCCCCCATATCTCTGTCAACTGGCTGCGGCGGACACCGCCGGTAGACTGTGCTGTTGCAGCCTGCTTTCTGTTGAAGTTGCAGGGCTCGCCTCGCGCTGTGCTGTGTCTCCTGTCTCTGCTCTCCCGGTCGGCTCATTGCTTTGTGGTTGATTCTCAGCAGCTTGGATCGGGACGTCGAGCCCGGCGAGTATGGAGTCCAGAGTCGCTATCTCCCGGTGGGCACAAAGAAGCGCGAGGCCGAAGGCGCCGCCTCGGACGCAGTCGACGATGCCGAGGACTGGCTCAACAGGGCCGCCTCAGCCTCGCCGCTGACACGGTCAACACACGGTCCTAGCGCAAGGTTAGCAAGCTGCCTTGCAAATGAGACCACAGACAGGCCAAGGCGGTCTAAAGGGGACGAGGGACTGAGCGGCAGCTTGCAACTCACGGGTCAATGGCGTGCTAAAGTTGGCTACATCGTGGCCATGGATGGCGTGGTAGTCCATGACTCTCGCCCAGTCGCCCGCCGCGTCTAGGCCACCCTCGAAGCAGCGGCAAGGTCGATACGCCTCGTCCGTATCGTTGGGTTCTATGCGTCGTGAGGTACGTTCAGTCTCGCAGTATCTGCTTGTTGTTTACTTGACTTTGCTTTACCCAATCCGACGTGATGTCGCGTTAGGCAGTTACGCTGTGAGACGCGCTTTCCGTGCGCGTCTCTAAAGTCAACCCGTAGCTTCCCCCGCAGCAAGGCTGCGTGCGGGGTCCATAGTTCTTGCCTCATCGGGTCCTTCAACGACAGCCTTGGCATAGTGATGACATAAAATGAGAAATAAAGCGAGTCATTCTGACGTCGCGTTTGAACTCCTGCAAAGCGTTCTCAACCCAATTCGAAAGGGCGCGATCAACGATCAAGTGGTTATCAAGTCTACGCGTGAACGCCTTGTGCACCGGCTGTCCGTTTACGAGTACGAAGTACAACCATATCATAGCGGCAGGGCATCAAGATGCACTGTGCTTGCAACAGTCAGCCCAACTGCTGATACTGCGTCTTGCACATCGATTGACAAGATGCCGATCACAGAGCCAAGACGGCTATTCACATCAAAGGGCTATCGATAGAGTACGAAGTAAGGGAGGGACGTCTCCGTACAGCCATTTCCATCGGGGCAAGCCGGTGCCGAGGAGAGAGAGAAGGATGCTCTCCGCGGCAGGATTGGCCCGGTTCGACAACACACCAAGATTTCATAGGCGAGACGGCCTAGTATCTATCAGCGCCCCGTCGTTGATCCTCACTCAGCCGTCTCTCGGACCGCTCCAATGTTGACAAGCACATCGGTTTACAACGGCTGTTCTGTTGGCCGTTGCACCACCAGTCCTCTTTCGGCCCTTTTGGGCCCTATCTGTTGCCGGCAAGCCATCAAAGAGACAAGCCTCTTGCATTCCTGCACACCCTCTCTCTCGGACTGCGAAGCTGTTGGTTCTCGATAGGATCTCTGTTTTCCGAGATACGGCTTCACATGTGCGACCTTGCAGCTGTCCAGCATGTGAGGATGAGCGACTCCGGGGTCCGGAGAACGGTGAGTGAGAGAGGAAAGCGAGCATGCAGGGCCAATGCAATGCGTGAGTTGAGTCGGGTCTGCTAACCAGCCATTGAGAATCGACCACGACCTGCACCCCATCCGAAACACTGAGCAGAATCCCCCTGCGGCCGATGCTGTATTGTTGGGGCGATGTCCCTCCCCTTTCCCTCGAAGCGTCGAGATTTTGCATGTGCAAGAAGCTGGCAGCAATACTCGGTACGCAATCTGGGGGCCTATTACAGCCTCGCACATCTTCACACCCTTCTGTGGAGAAGGCCCTTTTTACGAAGTACATGTACTTGGAATTGTGGCCTCGTCGAGGGTTGGGAAAAGAAAAAAAAAAAAAGGAGTAAACGGAGACGCAAAAGAAAGAAACGGGCAAAACGCAAAACGCAAAACGCATTGACGACGAGAAAGAGCGAGTAAAAGCCCTTTCGTCACTCGCCTCGCCACGGGTCTTCCTACTTCGTATGGCATTTTATCGGGAAGAAACTGTTGGGCTTCTCGACAGTTTCCCAGCCCTTCTGTCTTCTGTTCCGACGACGCAGAAGAACGCAGCACAAAGACGGCCAGGAAGCTGGCTCCACTCAGTCGACGTGAAATTTCCCGCCGACAATACTTACGTCGAACAAAGGGAGCGCG
Organism: Sporothrix phasma; assembly: GCA_016097075.2. NCBI lineage: Eukaryota > Fungi > Ascomycota > Sordariomycetes > Ophiostomatales > Ophiostomataceae > Sporothrix > Sporothrix phasma. The sequence goes on along the minus strand of JADMNG010000010.1, from coordinate 478,142 downwards.
AGATAAGCGGCATGGACGAGTTGGGGAGACGGTCAAGGCGGCTAAACGGCGCCGGTCCACAAAAACGGTCACCGTCCACAATACAGCGAGAATAACAGAGAACACGGAGGAGAACTGACAGAAGTGAGAGAACTGCATTGCTCTTTCTTGTCGGGACCAGGCCGACCGACCGCAAGTAGAGAAGGCGAAACTCCATCCGGAGTCCCCTAACGCGCATCCAGGGCCCATACCACTACTGGACATTCCCCATATCTCATCTTAACAGGGGAGGCTGCAAGATATCTTTCAAGCTTGCGCCGCCTTGCCAGAGACGCGGCCCTTATCTCGGCGCATTGAGTACGAGTAGGCGGATCTGAAGCGAGGGTTACTGACGTTGAGTTGAAGGCCCCCCTTAAAAGAGAAGAAGAAGAAAAGAAAAAAAAACGTGGCGAAGACACCGTCGACAAGCGGAGACGTGGGACGGTGCGTAGCACCAAAGAAAAGACTCGGTGGCGCCGGTTCTCCCACCAAAATGGGGCTGGGGATACGTACCTGGTTCATACTTTGTACAAGTACGCCCGTGGTCGTATCGTGCCATGCCAATGGCGCAGCGGTCGAAAAAGCAAGAGCCAAGCATCAGTGGACTGCAGGGGACGGAAGAATCAGACGGCACGGAGCTGCGGCTTGACTTCGGACAGTCAGGCTCGGTAGGGATACTGAGTGCATGCAGGTCTTACTTGTACATGTCTGTTCCTACATCCGGGCCGCCGCTCGGCGGTTCTCCAAAACCCTACAATGCACAAAGTAGGAAGCGTGAGCGTAGGGCCCCGGTCTTCCATGCATTGTCTAGGGTGTGTGTTGTCATGGCGCCCGAGAGTCAAGCTCGAAAGCGTGCGAGAAAGAGCTGGTAATGAAGGGGCGTGTAGTTGTGAGCTCGTGCATACTTTGTACGAGTATGGGAAAAAGATGCAGCGAGGTCTGAGAGCGTGAGAGAGAGGCCGCCCCCCGTTCCTACGATGCCACTGCGGTTTAGTAACGGCCTTAGCGTGGTCAATAAAAGCGAACAGGATGGGGACACAATGGGGCCCAGACCCATACTCTTAGCGTTACCATCGGGCATCGCCGACAATGGTGTCTCGAGCGAGCTTTGAGAATCGTGCGTGGGATCGGTACGCGACGAGGCCAGACAGGGCCAGACAGGGCCAGACGAGGCCGTACTCGAGCTTTGTATGTACGACAGCAGACGCGAGCCGGGCTCGCAGGGCGAGAAGTCCAACAGTCCAACAGTCGAACAGTCGAAAAGTCGAACAGTCGAAAGACACGCTGAGTGCAACGCCACCAGATGGACTGGACGGATCAAAGATTAGCACGGCTTGTCCATGCAATTTGTCGCTCGTCCACGTCGTGTGCAGAGACGTCCCGCCACGAATTTGGCTCACGTGGGCGTGGTGGATGTTTAAGGACTGAGTGGTTGATGGGGGAGCTGACATGGTGGGTTGGCATTGTGGATTCTCAACTTGCAAGTGTGAATGGTCTCCGGTCTCCGCGGGTCCGCTGCAAGGACAAACCGGGCCGAAGGGGGGGCGATGCGGACGGCACAAGATACGGGGAAAGCTCGGTTATTTGGCAAAGGGGCATGTGTGTGATAAGGATGCATCTGTTTGTGTCTTCCGTTTTGCAGTCTCGACTTTGTAGTTGGACATTCCATGCTTATCGACCGAGAAGGGGCATCAATGCGAGAGGTTCAGGACAAGGGCTGCTGTAGCACCGACAGCAGTGCATCTTCTATTTCCCGGATCGCAGGTGGAAGGGGGGTCAAATGAAGCAGCCGACGGGAGTAAAGACCTGGTAATGGTACTTTCGTTTTGATTTTTACTCTCAGTTGACATCCGGGCCTGATTGGTATCACGGCCGGGGCGAAGGGGAGGGCGCGGCGCGGCTCATATTGGGCCAACAGGTGACCGCTGTGCGGCCAAACAATGTCTACGGGCTTGGCGAGATTTGCAAAGTCTTTTCGAAGCTGGGAGAAGAAGGCTGTCCTCGTCTGAGAGAAAAAAGGCAAAACGCTGCCAATAAGGCCCGATGCAAGATGCAACGTAAACAACCGCGAATGCAGGCAAGCCTATGCCCGAAAGCTTGTTCGTACAAAGCATTTCAGTCGACCTATGCTGCATCTTGGACTTTGTAAACCGTCTCACGGTGCAAAGACTGCCCGGCAACCTTTCCAAGAGAGGCGTCTGGGGACGTGTTGCAAGGAAAGCTTCGCAACGGGGCATCCCAGTTCGAAGAGGGTAAAAGGAGGTTTCTAAGGACGATGCAAGGCCTCAAGACCGGCCACTTTATGTCGAATCTGCGTTCTGCACCCATTACTGCATCCTTCTTGTTTCTTTCCCGTCGCGTACGCACACCCAGGCTTTCTAGACGTTCTTGGCGTGCGCGCTCCCAACAAACGCTGTCCCGGCGTTGTCGCTCTTTGGTCGGTGTGCACGCGTTCCTGCTCCCCCTTCATCCCGTTCCGCAAAGACGAAAAACCGGGGCTGGACTGAAACAGCAAGCCATGGTCCAGTCTCTTTGGAGGGGAGAGAAGAAACGTGGCTGCCGGCCTTGGTGAGAGGCACAAAATTGGCATGGGATAGAGTATGGGACGTACGAGTGCATGGGATACATACTCCGTACTCTGTGTTGTCGGCCTATCTCCACATCATCACGACTGCTGCTCTCACCGAAACGGGCCTCACCAACAAATAGGGGACGGGCGGCGCGGCTTTGTGACAACCTGCCCGGCCGGCCCATTGTACGAGTATTGTGGCAAGTCAGAGAGCGTGCCTTGGGAACGTCTGTCTGTATGATCACGAGATACTCGCATTTGCTTTGTCGGACTCTGCTTTATAGCTTTCAACGCGTTTGGCGGAGGCTCATCTTTTTACTTGTTCATGGACGTTATCGCATGCTCTCTGGCCGCTTCTTCCTTGATCACATTGGTCGCTTTGACCGTGTCCTGAAAGACACAGACGGCTTGTTGTTTCCGGACAGTTCGTGTGTATCCAACGTCATTCGATCGCCCCCTCGACTCGCTCAACTCACACAACGGACGGAGAATGAAGACCGAGACACGGCGCTTTACCCCAAGTTTGCTCATCCATAGCCCTGATCCGTCCGCCATTGTCTTCTTGTCATCTCTGCGTCATGCCATGATTTCGCCATACGTCGTACATGGACGTATCTTACTACCCCGTACTTTGCAGTTCTGCGACGGGCACGTACATGTACGACGCACCAGCACCATTGTTCCCAAGAAACTCCGTCAATTACTCCTTTTGGTGAAATGGGAAATGGGAAACGGGAAACGGGCTGTCTCGCGGCCGTATTAAAACTGGGGATGGCATCTTCCGTTCTTCACCCTTCGCCGTTTTGGGGCTCTTGGGCGCAATGTTCGCCGCTGGTGGTCTGCCCAGTGGACAATGGCGCGGTTTAGCGCAAGGAGTTCTCCGTGCGGGTGGACTGAAGTGCAAGACGTCTCCAGTGGATACTGCGTCGTAAGATGCTGTACGACGTGCGCCGTGCTTCGTACATGTACTTCCTCACCACGCCGTACAGACTCGTACTCCATTCTCCAGCTCACATATTCACACCCCCGATCCACACCGACCCTCCCCCAAGCCTCGGCGCTCCAAAGGCCCCCAAGCGGCCTACTACGTAGGCCGTCTAGAGAAAAGCCGCGTGAGCGGCAAAGAAAGATTCCAAGGCGGGTTAGGCCTTTCCCACCCCCAGATTCCTCGACGATAGCGATGATTAAGTGTAAATATCGGAGCTTGTCTCCTGGTTTTGCTGGGCAAGGGCTAGAGACAATCACAGTCTAGAAAAGTTATCCGAGGTTAACAACGGTTTCGCAATCCACCACACGCGCTTGTCTCTGGATAGAGTTTATGCAAGACTCCGCCGATGGAGACTTTGTTTATCCACAATCTTCTCTGGTCCAGATCCCGGTTCAGCCCCTGATGGTCGAAAAGCTGAGCGCAGCCGGCCCCAAGAGCTGCCCCAGCAGCCGATTCGGTCGGCTTGATGGCGAGGCGCGTTGCCAACACCCATTGTGTCGTATTGTTACCGCTTGTCCATACGGTGTACTTTGCTCATGTGGTCTGTAATGCCCCAGATAGCAGGAAAAACACTTCCGTCGTAAATGCGAGGCTGATGCGCCTGCTCGGGGATTTTGTCTCCTGAATTTCGGCCGAGGCGGGCTACAGGCTTTGGCTAAGCAGACAAGGCCCTTCGACTCGCTCGACTCTATGCTCTGGTGATAGGGCCTCGGAGATTGACGAGAATCAAAGCATTCACATGACGCCCCTCCCGGGACCTGAGCAGCCGGACAAAGGATCATTCTGGAGAAATCGTGGAGAACCGTGGAGAGAGATACGCCAAAGGATGCGAGCTGGAGATGCCAAGGCCGGTACTCCGTACAGGTCACCTTGCGAGGCTATCGTTCATGGCGGATGACTCGTCCGTCGTTGTCGACGCTGGACTGCTTCGTGTACGCCAAGCTGAGATCCACGGATTGGCCTCGGACGGCCCTCTGTTCTCCTGCCGGGCGCCCTGTGTTGTTTTCCTTGTTGTCTATGCATGGTTGATCTGTGCTGCCAAATTTGCCCATATTCGTAAAAGACAGAAAACTTTTGCTCTCGTCCGGCCACTCTTCCCAAAATGGCCGTTCAGGCCGTGCCGAAAGTACCGTACTTTTGAAGATGGCACAGAAGAGACAAACACTGCTGCTCGGTTAGGTTGCATGGAGCCGGGATGGCACGAACAAGGAGGAGGACCCAAAAATGGCGTGCCGGGCTGCAACGCGAAGGGCAACAGGACGATGCGACACCAACAAAGAGATATCGGTGCCTTTCCCAGAACGAACGAGCTCAGGCGATTCATCGTACGGTTTGGCTCTGGCGGTCCTGCTCGTCTGCCGTGTGTGCATGCAACGAGCCAAAAGGGTCCTAGTCGACCACTCACAGGCCAAAACGCCTTTGCGTCATTGTCGCAAGATCAACAAGCACATGATTCATGGCCCACAGGGCACAATCCTACTTCGTGCTTGTCCTCTGAGACCCCCGAGGCTTTGTGTACTGGAGCCATTCCAAGGAATAGAACCCCAAGCAAGCTGCGGCTCTCGGTTTAGCCTCTTCTGCCAATTCCCTGCGACATCTTTGAATTCTTGCGAGGCGACAACGATGCCAGTTTCGTTTCATGGCGGCGTGATGCATGTTTGTTGCAGCATGGGTTGTGAAGTGAAGGGGTGAAAAGGGGCGCAAGTGGCGAGACGAAAGCTGATGAAGAAAAGGGGCATGAGAATGAAGGCTGAAAGATGGGAGAGACCGGAAAGCAGGAGACAGTCGCTCCTGCCTACGTCGTACTGAGTCCTCTGTCGTAGTTGACTTCTGCCTGCGACTTTGCATTTCCCCATTCGGCACTCCGGCTTTCGTCGCTGGGGTGCGTCCTTCCTGCTTCGTCTCATGCTGTACCCTCTAGGGTCCCTGGCTCTTTCCTCGCACCGCTGCGACGTGCTGCAAACCGGAGACGGAGAAGGAGCAAAGCGAAGACAGTGTCACGAGCCCCGATTTGGCCCCCAAATGGCTCCCTATTACGTCCCGTACGCCCACGCTCTGGCTCGATGGCTCCTTCCTACCTTGTCCTGCAAGGTACCAAGGCCGGCATCGGCAGCAGCTTCCCTTGGCGGACGAGAGAGGGTGTGAAACGACGACGGGGTTTGGGAAGGCGCCATTCTTGCCTGGATACCGCAAGGCAGGTGCGATGGGCAGGAAGTACTTCGTACAGCAATGATAAACAGATACAAGAAAGGATCTACGAGTACGAGTGCAGGGCGCGATCCGATATTGCGGAGGTGCCAGTCTGGGGAAAGCTGTCGTTGCATGCTGCGCGCTTCCGCCAGCAGTCATGAGTCAGGTGAGTGAGTGAGAAGGGAGAAAGGCAAGCTTCCGACAGCCCGAAAACCCAGAGTCCGGTTGAAGCCCAGCAGGTCTAGAATCTGGGGCAACGGATCCGGTCTGCAGGCACTCCCTTTGGCTTCTTTGCACCGAAACGAACAGAGCCTCGAGTCGTACGGTCGCCGGGCTCTGATACAACGCATCCCATCTTACGACATACGACATACGAGTACGGCGTATCTTGCAACGGCCGCTGGCTGTTCTCGGGAACATGGAGACCCGGGTTGGCTGCCACGGCTTTGCGCACCTCTGCGGTTGCAGGACGAAGGGGAAGCTCTCCACCGCAACAGAGCTCTCAAGACGGCAAGGGAGAAAGGGAGTAAGGCTCAAAGAGGCCCAGACAAGACAAAAGAAAGCATTGCGGGTCCAGCACCAGTACCGTGCGGAGCCTTCATTCGCTCGAGACGAGCGCCTCTCTGTTGTCTCTTCGTCTCCCTGACTCGCTCTCTTCCCAGCATGCTGCTGCTCGCCTCTTCGCGCTTTACACCCCCACCATGTGCCCCTGTTCCCCATATCTAGTGTCCGTCTTGGCGATGGAGCAGGCCAGTGGGCTGGAGGAGGTGGATTTGGGGCTGTCGCTCATACTGATGTTGTGAGGCGATTCGCGACTGCTTCGTACGCGTACGAAGTACTGGGCATCGTTGGGTGTGCGATCCATTGACTCGACCATGATTGTGCGTGGCGTCCTTGACTCGCGAGGACTGACATGGCGTACAGCAACGGGGGCAGCGTCCTCTGACAATACCAAGGAGACGTCGCCTAGGAGCACATGTGTACTCAGTAGAGTACTCGCACAAGACACGGCGTCGGACAGGCCCAAAGATACGAATTACTTCGTAGACGCACCTCAAGCTGAAGGCAAGCTGCTCTCGTGTGTGGACGACGCAATGCATCGTACTCTACAAGGTGACATATCTTGCAACAGGCGTGCAGAGTCTGCTATCACGGCATTCTCCGTCGGCACGCCTTTGCATTGCTGCTCTCACCACGCCCACAAAAACGCAAAGTACCCCACATAAAACCCGCTAAAACCCGCAAAAGCACGGAAGAATTGTCGACAATCGGACCGCAATCCACGTTTGCCGCCCCGTTTCGAAACGGTCGACCGTTCGAGACGCCATTCCTATGTACATACGTCACATGCCCTTCCGTAACACAATGCAGGCTTCGGGGCTTCTCGGGATCGCGGAGGTCTCAAGCTGCTCTACGGGTGACTCTCCTGGAACCGCGCGTACTCAGTATGCGCTTCCTGGAATCAGGAGGCGATACGGTCTGCTCAGCAGCAGGCACGTTTTCTCAGCCCTGGTTCCCTTTTCAAGGGCGTGTGTCCCCTTTGTATCTTTTATCGTTCCTGCTTGTCAGACATCTCGTCCCTCCCCGGGTCAAAGCTGAAAACGGAGCATCATTGTGTGGCTGGTGGACCGCCGCCACAAACAGAGAGACCCCAGTGTCGCTTTCAGTCCCCAGGAGCAATATCCTCGGCAACTGCTTGTGCGAGAGCACGCACGGTGATACTGGATTTTACTTTGTGAGTAAGAGAAAGGTGCACTGTACGAAGTAGGCGACGGAAGGCGACGTGGTAAATGGACATTGTGGATGGAGGAAGAAGGGCACCTTGCAAAATTGCGGCTGACCAGAAATGCAAGCACAGTCTGTGGTCCCGTTTTGCAGCGTTTCAGCCCTGCAGGCTTCGCCGAGGCGACAGTACACGTGCTGGATGCACCGTGCCGTGGATGGTCTTGGTATTCACTACTTCGTATGGTCGTATGGGGCCGTTCACGATGTTGTGACGAGGCTGTTCTCCCTTCTGCCTACCGCGTTGCGCATTGCCACCTTTGTCTCCTGAATGCTCTCGTCGTCTCTTATCTCACTAGGGCTTTGTGGGTTACCCGAATTTGTCGGTCGATTTCTTCTTGGGCTTTCTTTTCCTTCTTTCGCCACACCGCGCCCCAGCGCGCAGTTTTCCCCGTAAAAAAGAATGAAAGAAGCCGCAAACAGCAAGACTAAAATTGAAAAAGGTGGACACGGAGCCTGGCAAGAAAACGTGGTTCGCCCCTCTGCGCAGTACTCGCACGAAGTACTCGTAGTCAGAAAACGCCGTCGCCCACACCCAATCTCTCACCCCGCTGTTTATGGGGTGGCTGCGGCTTGTCGGCCCTGCTGTTCTCCCTGACCTGTGCTCGGTTTTTGGCTACCGAAATGACGCCGAAGAATGAACCGACAAAGAGGATCGAGATGGCGAAATGGCAAGGCGACTAGCCAAAAGGACAACAAAACAAGAGCAGCAAACGTCAGGGCCAGTTCCACGGATAGCAGCACGCCAACAGCGCGACTTTGTGAGACGTGCGACGTGGATTCGGCCAATGTCCGTTGAGGCAAGATCATGGAGCCTCGTCGGCCGTCGTGGACATCCCGCAGTCTCCCGTCCACACGCGTTGTATCTTTCCGTATATGTGCTTCACTCGGGATACGTGCTCCTTGCATAGGCTTCTGCTTGGCCCGTCTGTCAAGGCTCTCTCCCTGGTTTTGGTGATGTCAGGGCGGCGTGCAAACGGCTCGATGGATTATGTCATTAACATGTGAAAGTGCGAGGCTGCCAGGTGCATTTTGCCAGTTACGGCCGCCACATGCAGCCATCACTCTTTGGGGGCCAGCATATGAAGTAGGACAAGACAACAAACATTGCACACAACACACACACCCCTCCACACCATCTGCGGCTCCGGGCCAGTGGCCCACACGAAGAAGACAATCGCACGGCACACTCTGATAACAAAAGTACCTTTTGGATGGGTGGTCGCCGACGGGCGTCTGGGCTTCTTTATCTGGCGTCTTTCTTTATTCTACGGCGTAAACACGAGGATGGCAGCGACCATTCAAGGATGGGCATGTGTAGCTGTCATGCATTTTCCGACGGGGAGGGTTTGGCACGCGTCCATGGCCATGACCACCAAGGGAAACGTCGTCGACGCCCCCTTCCCATACGTGCGTAAAGGGGTGCATGTTGCACACAGCATGTCCCCCAGAAACAAATCACAGGCGGCCAGCATGGGCCGGACATCCTTGATCGTCTGGTTGAGAGGGATCTGCAGGGAGGGCTGCGGGAAACGGCCGTCGATGGTGAGGCCAGTGAGCGATTGACGTGTCAACTGGGTGACTTCATGTCCGGCAGAATGCAGAGCTACGACGCACAGAGCAAGCTGCTTCTGCATTCTGCCGCGCCGTGGCGCCCCCATCTCCGTGGCAGATTGGAACATTGGAAAGGTGGTGACAGGGTCACAGAAGCAGACTCCGCAATCGCAGCATACTTTGTACGAAGCAAGTACTCTGTCGATGTGGGAGATGGCAGGCCAGCTCACCGATTCCTGCGTGTCGTGAACGCCACCGGAACAAGGACAGGGCGAGCCCGTCAAGCCTGAGCCGAGAGGCAATTGAACCACCATGTCCGGCAGGGGAAGATAACGCACTGAACGAGCCTCGCTTGATTCTACCCGGTTTGTTTCAAGTTGCGACATGTGATATGGCTTGTGGCTTGCTGATATTGTTGTTCTTATTTTTAGTACTCGTAGAATGACAAGACAAATGAAAGATACGAATATTGCATGTGTTTCAAGCTGTTCGCCGGTCGACAACTCCTAGTTGCAGTGCAACTCCGCGCTGCGTAGTAAAGCTTTCAAGTCATAGCGTGTTATCCCGCCTCGGCGTTGCCGTTTCCCCAGATGCGTCATCGTCCTTTTTCAGTCGCGGGTGCCAATCGCGCGTATCGCCGTGTCTACTCGGGAGATCTCTGCAGCTTGGATGACTGATGCCATCTAGAACGTACATCTACTTCGTACATACGGTCGTATGGGAACGTTGGCATTGCATCATGCTATGGCGGAATAGGCAAGTCGAGCCTCGCCAGATCCCAGGGCCGTCTGCCCGCGTATCTACGGCCAAGCGTGTTCTTCCACACTGTCCTTTTCTATTGTGAAGAAAGGCCTGGATCGGGATCGAGAAGGGGACTTTGCTTCGCTCGAATGCACAGTGCTGCATGTTTGTTGCATTTGTGCTCCAATTCTTCTTCTTCACACAAAGCAACAGCTCTCTTATTGTCGCATGCCTTCAGCAGGACGGACTTGCTTCTCCAGGTTTTTCTGTCTGGTTGCCTTTTTCGTGTCCCCAGGCCAAGCTCGAGTCATTACGCTACTCGTGCCAACCCCGAACCAAAGCCCGCAGCATCGGGGAGCGCTGACGGGCAGATTTGTGGATAGCGGAGTAGAGGAGCGGGTACATATGGCGACAAGAGGGCCCGCTGGGTCTTGTCGCGCTCTTCACCGTCAACCACCCCGAGGCTTCCGGATACCAGGAGAAAGTAATGGGCTCGATGCCCGGGGTAATGTACGGTCGATCCCCAGATGTCTCGGTGGCCTGTTTTGTACCTCTTTTGTAGTACAAAGTATGGTGGTCAGACGTGTCAGGCAGAGAAGAAGGGGTAAACGGCCGTAAACATCTGCTACTCCATACGGGGAAGATGGGGTGTTGCTCACGAATAGGAGCGAGGATGGCGCAACAGGACCATTTGAATTCGGACTCGGATTGTCCCTGTACGAGAGGTGCATGGGTGGTTGCTTTACGTGCGAATGCCGGCAGAAGGGAGTCTTGATAGGCATGATGAAATTGCGTTTCATAAATAAAATAAAAAGATACCGGGTCCCGTCACGGCTGGAATCAAGATCGAAAATGATGCAATTGGCCGTCTTTGTCGTCGGAAATCAGGAAAGGCGATGGTATTGTATTTCCCCATTCCGAAGAAGAAACCTGCCCAAAGGCACCAGGCATACTCTGCAAAAAGAGACTCGGTTGTTCCGCAGCACCGAGCGTGCACTGAAAGAACGGCACAGTCAGGACGGTGAGCCGATCGGGTCGGCAGAGCTCGCTCCAACTGGGCCCGACCCTTTATGAGAGAGACCGGGAGAGGGGATGGGGAGGGGGTTAGACAGGTCCATACAGAGAGATGACTTCGGAAAGAGTAGCGCCGGGTACGCTGTAAGGGTGTGAGATACGCAATAACCGTGTCGAGTCGTACGTATCTCGCAAAAGAGACTGGGCCTGTGAAAGCCCGAACTAGCGTCAAGATAGCGTTATCGTGCGCCTTTCTATCCTCTTCGCAGCCGGTCCGGGGTATGTGACTGGCGAGAAATGGGAAATCTGGGGATCTGTCCTGGCTAGTGCCCTTTAGCACTGGGTGGCGCGATGCCGTTTCTTCGCAGTGGGAAAAAGGCCCCTTCGAAGCTAACAGGCGTTCGACAGTGTTACGCCAGTGCGACGACTTGTGCCATCTTTTGGCCAGAACACCAACTCTGCTGAGTACCGAGGGTTCCCAAAACGACGATAACAGAGGTGAACCTTGCGGGTTTGCCCAAGCAGTTGCGACACACGCTGACGACACTTGCAGCTCAGATCCCGTGCGAGGCAGACTCGCGTCAGACGCCCCGCCGGGTGCGACAGTGTCTCCAGACAAAAAGCGGGAAACGGGAGACGATGGCGATGCCACAAGTCTCGGGGAAAGTGTGGGACCCGGATGGGCACATCACTTTGTGTTGACACTTGCTTCGTACCTCAAAGCTGCCTGGGAGATGCTGCCTGGGGAGATCTCGGCTTGTTCCCGCGTCGGGGAAGGGGAACGGCTGCGGGAGCCGGGCAAAGCCTGGACAAAGTCACCGGAGGAATGTTTTGCTTCTCGATCTCCTACTTGTGCACGTCTCGTCTACAGAGTATCCGGCGCAGACGATAGACTACGGGGAGGAGATGCACAGGGGCCAAGGCATCACGTAATTTGCCATAGACGATTGACAAACGGGTCGCGATATCCAAAGCGACGAAGCACGGGACACTGGAGCGAGGCACGATACTCCCACCTTTTTCTGTGTCGACAGCTCAAACTGCTTTGCCGATGCTAACAATGTAGGCGCGCAAGACCGGCCCGGTGGCGGGAAACGAACAGGCAAAGGGCTGAACGGCAGGCACCGCGGATGTTCTTGATGCGACACCTGTCTCTTTTCCTTACTTGTACGTTTCTCGTGATGGACTTTGGCAATACGCGGCCACACCCCAAAGGGCAGGTCTCGTTGGTGCTGCGATAAGAGGCGCCTCCTTGTCAGATATGCGTGGGGCGCTCCATTTGTGTTCATTCACATGCGTACGAAGTACTTCCTACTACTCGTACTTCGTACACTGCTTATTCAGAGGATGACACTGCCTGTGGGCCTGTGCCGTGGCAAAGATACGCGGCAGATATCAGAGTAATGGTGGCATAGGCAGCTTGGTGTTTGATTGGTGGCACCCCCTAGAGCATTTTGAGAAGAGCTAACGCTGAAGCAGAGTGCGGGAGGAGGGAGGCCGGACCAGATTTCTGGGGTTGGCCGCCTGGACACACCGTTCACAACCAGGCAAAGAGAGCTGCTTCACACACTCTCGTCTCCGTCGCTTTCCTTCGTCTCACCGTATTTCCATTTCCTCTTGCTGCCTTGGTTTGTCCACTGTGTCTTCTTCCACTCTGCCAGTCGTATGCACGTGCGGCTGGGTCTGGAACCAGGGCGGGTGGCGGAATCGGAATTGAAGTCTCCTACAAAGTACATGTAATGAACTGGTCTTGCAATCTGCCCCAAATGCCTTTACTTCGTACAAAGGTACACTAAAAATGCGACGGATGTTTGACTGGGGCCACAGGGGCATACGAAGCACGAGTGCGAAGTAATGACACCGACAGGGGTAGATCCTGGGCTCTGTCAACAGCACAGAACCCCCACGCCTGAGTCGGTTTGTTTTTCCGACGGAAAGTGAACTACGAAGTAGGGGTGACACATTCAGGAAACCCACAGAACCCTCCAACTGAGTACGGGGTAATAGCGCGATAGGCAAGTGGCATTTGTAGCGCATCGACGAAGGAAAGCAGAGATGAGCAAGAGTCAAAGCGACAGGAAAATGGAAGAACGGAGGCGTACATACGAGCACTCGTACGAAGTACAAGCTTAGTATGAGCATGACGGCGTCGTTCACCACCCTGCCCCAGCTTTCGGCCCCGGCTCGGCAACAGGGAAATAAGAATGAGAAGCGAAAGCATCCGTTGAGAGCCCGGTGCGGTAATGAACGGCGATAATGAAAGAAAATATGTTCTCAAGTTACTGGCGCATCCGTCGTACGAGTAGTATGTTACTTTCCCGTAACAAAAAGCGCAACAAAGACACAAGACTACTTCGTACACTGTCGTTTCGTGTGGAATACGGGGGAAGCAAACAGAAAGCGAGGGCCTTGGCAAACTGTAAAGGGAGTCAGTATGTGTTGGGCGTGTATGGGTGTGTGAGTCTGGGCCGGCTTCCTCTGGCGGTAGTTCTCGAAAGTAATGGCCGAACTACTCATCTTGGAGAGAGTCGGCGCTGGACAACAAAAACGTGCCCCCTTTCCTGGCTGATAACAGGGGTAAGACAGCCCTGTACTTCGTATTCAAGAGCGGCCTCCTTATGGGCAGGGGAACGGCCCAAGATTTGCGTGTCGTGTCTCTGGTCGTTTTGCAAAGTGGCAGAGGAAACACGGGGCGAGAGATATCGCGGGGAAAATGCAGACTACGCTGTGAGGTACATGTACCGAGTATGTGCAAGACCGCAAGCTACAAAGTATCTTTTGCACAGCACCAGAGATAGGGCAGAAAGGGGGTGGTCTAGTAAATTGCGGGCGGGCGCTGTGCACTATCAGACAGCGAGGGAAGGTGTGAGCGACGAGAGACAGCCGCCCAAAGAGATACGAGTACTGAGTACTCCGCAAAATGAGATATCATGATGTCGGGGAGCCTCCGCGATGCCGTTTCGAGCTACCGAGTTCTCCATACGGTTGACCTCACGGGTCACGGACCCGTCCCAGGAGCGTGTCACTGCGTTATCTGGAAAAGGGCAAAGGAGGCACATAAGATGAGACGGGGAACGAAGCGAGAAGCGAAGTGTCGGACCTGCTGAGGCAGAGTGCGTACTCAGTATGTCGTACGCGTCTTCTCAAGCCTCCATGTAGCGTTTGAGCTCTGTATCTCAGCACGCCTACGAGTATTGTGCGGAGAAACAGGCCACCGCTGGGGAATGCTCGCACGATCGGACAAGAGGAGGAGGCGGGAGGTGTGTCGTGTTGCCTCTCAGGCCTCATGGGGTCCGTCCACGATGCGCAATCAAAAGGGGACAGAGACAGTCCCAAAGAGGCAATGCAAAAGAGCATCTTGCGCCGTCGTCGCCCCCGCTGAAAGCGCCATTCAAAATGGAGATAACGTGTTGTCTTTGTGGAAGATTGGCATGAAGGACATCCGAAGCCTGCTATCTACAAGTACTCGTAGTTGGCAGATGGAGAGCTGAACAGGAAGAAGCTCGAAAGGGAAAGAGAGTGACACGCATCAGACCAAGGGACATGGGCAGCTGTTCTTCGTACTCTGTATACCTCCAGGCTTCAGTCAAAAGGACAGGCGGCTGCCGTGATGGCTGGCCAGAATAGCGCGAGGATCGCCTTCCAAGTATGGGGTAAGAGCCCGCGAGCGGTTCCGACATACCCCGATGCTCTGTGCGGGAGAAGAAGGAAGACGGGGCCGCCAAGCGCCGTTTTGGACTCCGTTTTGAGACTTGATTCGTTTGGGGGTAGGGCCATCGGTGAAGAAACGCAATGCTCTTTGGGAAAGACGTCCGTTAACCGCAAAAAGTTCCTTCTTTTCCCCATGAGCGCCGTGCAACTCGCCGAGAAATATGCGCTTATGGGGAGTCTCCGGGTGTCCAGTGTTCTCGCTGAGCACGCCTTTGCGCCTCCCGCTCTGCTATTCCAGCTAGCAGACTTTTCTGGTCTCTCTGTTCCCCGTTCCCCTTATCTCTCTAGTCGCACCCCACAAAAAGCAAAGACCGTGCCGGATCAGGAACACCGAAAGACCGAGGCGGCCCAGGCAAGCAGGGCAGCAATGATGGGGAAAGAGAGGTATCGATAAGAGAAGGAGGCCTGAGAAAGTCCATACGAGGCGGGACGGAGTGAGGCAAAGGGTGAGGCAAAAGGGTGACGCGGTGAACACGGGTCCTGATCGGTGCGCAGCTGAGAGCACGAGGTGCAATACGAGTGAGGGCACGGGAACAAGGCTGGCAAGGTGATTTACTCGGCTACTGCTTCGGTCATGAAACAGACAATAAGCAGACAGGGAAGAGCATGCAAGTAAGAGTGTTTACGTATTGTCGCGTATCGCCCTTTTCTCTCGAGTACCAAGTATTCGATATCGCTTTCGACGTCACTGTTGACTTGCACCCTAGTCACGGTTGCCTTCCCTTTGCAAATCGTAGCCTCCAACCTACCCCTCATATCGCATAATTACGACGCGAGTACAATACAAAGTACAAAGTACGACATTCGACGTACAATCCCATACTATTTCTCACGGATTGCTGCGGATATTGGTTTATGTACTTCGTAGGGTCTTCCCCAGGGCGCGAGACAAGATGGTGTTTTCCTTCAGACTCCTGAACATGGACGAGTACCTGGGGCACTTTGCCATTTGCCTTGCTGTTTGGGAATTGCGATGAGCGGGTGCGCAACAGAAAACATGCCAGATCCGATCAAAGAGGCGTCCGGCTATTCAGTGGTGGGTGAACGCGAAAGGCCGAGCGGAGAGACACGAAAGGCAGAACGGCATGGGGACACTCGTCAGAGCAGCAAAAGCGAGGATCGGCCAAGGCAGGGCAACAAGGGGACAAGGGGACAAGGCGACAAAGGCTCCCTTCTGTACGAGAATGAGAAAATCCACTTTGCGGAATCGCTAGGCTGGGCTCCTTGACACCTGTACGATTGCGTCGTGCCGTCTTTGATCCTTTTGATGCTTCTTTGTTTTTGCCGTCACAAAGAAATTTTCACAAGACAGGCAGGCTACAGAGGACAGTGGAACGTCCAGCCGGGAACCCGGGGAAGGGCAAAGTTTTCAAAAGCACCAGCACCCCTTGCTAGCCTTGTGTCTTATTAGTGTGCGAAAGGAATAAGCATATACCCGGGATTTACATGTGCTCGTTCATGTACTTCGTACTGTGGGCGACTCGTTTCTGCGTTCTGCTCAACACAGAGGAGAAAACAGACATGAGCTCAGATGAGCAAAAGGAAGGGAATAGATGACATGTATTTGTACAGCAGAGAAAAGATGGATCACGACAATGGAATGAGAAGTGAGCAGACAATCGTCAGACAAACAGACCACAGCACCGCGGCTGGTCCTGATCTCGCAGCGCTTCGTTGTTGTTTTCCCCATGTTTTTATTCTACGTTTACTTTGTATATTTGCTAGGGTCTGAGGTGGCCATGACCGCACCACTCGCTTTCTCTTGGCGGTCAGTACGAGTACTCGTACGCACTCTTGGGACGGAGCATCATTACTCAACATGTTCCAAGAAACACCAACACCGACCGGGTCCGGATGACTGTGTGTTGGGGTCCGTATTTGACGTCTTTCCTTCTCCTGAGAACCGCAATGGCGTGCGCACAACGTACTTGATGCTGCGCAATTTTACGGCTGGCTGCCGCCATCGTTATCCCTCTTCTTTATTTTTACTTTCAGTGACGTCCCTCGAGACTCTGCCGACTTTCTTTTTCGAATTCCCGCCGCCTTGCCTTCCTGTAGGATTCAGGACCATGCTCGTATTGGGGCTTGTTTTTCTACAAAGTAGCATATCCCCGGCATCCGTTTCGGCTCAGCCTTTTTCTGCCAGAGGAGGCCGTTATTATCTTTTGTGCCCGATTCTAGCCATACTCATGGGCAGCCCTATCTCATACGGAGTGTGAGTAGCTGCCTACGCTATCACCAAAGTGAGCTGTCACTATGTGGAAAAACTCAGCGGCTCCGTTTCTGACACTGGCTTTCCGTCCATGGCTTGACGTTGGCGTGAAGTTATCGTGGGACTTGTATTGAGACCACTGCGCCCGTTATCTCTTTGACTCTCTTTTCTCTTTTCTGGATAGTCTGTGTTTGTTTGTTGCTGCTGTCGAGCCCCCTGTCACCAGTTTTTTCTTCTTCTCTCTTCATTTATCATTATTTATTTATGAGCCCACCATTTCGGATCTTCGCATTCTTCCCCTTTGCAGTCTCTACAGGATACTTGGCGTTGTTGTTTTTCTCGCCATTCTGCCCTACAACTGGGTATCTCACGTCGTCCGCCCTGAGACGCTCCTCCCAGTTTCCGCCCGCAGCGCGCACCCCTCCATTCCCTCCCTAGCTGAGAGCGTTTTCTTTTTCTTCCCCCGTTTCATCACGTCGCTGGCAATGGCGGTGGGTGGGTTCACTTCGTAACGGAACGGGCTTGCGGCTGTACGGCCAGCAACATAGTACTCCGTACCCTGACACGTACGACGTATTCGTACGGTGAAACTGAGGTCATAATCAACATGTACTACAGTGACCTCGCTTCGTCTCCCTGTCTTCTCCCTGTCTTCTCCGCATGATTCCTCTACTTCGTAGAGAAGAAATGCTCACCCGCAGGATTGCAAGAAGTAAGAGGAGCGTCAAAGAACGTGCTCTAGACCATTGCCTCTGGATCTTCCCGGTATACCCCATGCTTTCGTTTCAGACTGTCGTTTTTACGGGTTCGGCTTGGGAAGATGCACAATGACGGAGTTGCTCTTGTGTTGGCCATCGTTCTGTTGGCTTGTGCGACCGCACTCGTTTGTGCTCGTGGCCAATGTGTCCGTGTGCCTGTCGCTCTTTGGTTGTGTCTTGGGTAGAGGCGGTCTGCTGGGCGGTGTCATGCTCTCTCTGCCTGGCCGCATGATCCAGGTGTCTTGCTAGCACAGAGCATCGTAGCCCACCCATCGAGATGCAGGGCGACTGTGTAATATCGTGTGTGTCGTGCATGTGCATACTCCGCACAGTACTCGTACATACACATATCAAATCTTACGATGTACATGTAAAATTACCGGCGATATGCGCTGTGACATATTGCCCCCCTGAAATGTCCGAATAAGGGGTTCGCCTGAAGCGAGCTGAGAAGCAAACAGCCGAAGACCTTGGGATCTGGCCACGATAAAAATAGATGAAAGCTCACACCTTCTGTTCTGATGAATAGGAGCACTTGTACGAAGTAGATGCTGGAAAACAGAAACAGAGGACAGTTCTGGGCAGACAGGGACATGGTGCCGAGTGTGGGTGACCAACCATTCTGGCCAGGTCGGGATACGATAGGCAAAGGCAAAGCGTGGGGAGACCTGGCCAGATGTGTGACGCTTTTTCGTCTTTTTGTCCGACCCCCCCCCCTCGTTTGCTTGTTGACCGTGACCAGAAATAGAAATATTCTCAACATCCAACTCGTAGCCAGTCACCCGGCCTTCATCTCCCACCTCGCCCCATCGTGATAGGAGAGACACGGCACAGAGGCCGGTACAAACAACACGCTTCCCTTTGCCGTATCGTGGGCAAGTCGGAGGACCAGTGCATCTCTGAGAAACTCGTAGTGTTCTCCTTCCGCAGTGCAGGACCCTCGCTTCCGATCGAAAGCAATAGCTGAAAGGAACGTGCTCGCTGCGCCCATCCCACCTGCAAATGACGAACCAGCCAGTCGCGGTCGCGCAGGGCAGCAGAGGCAATCACGTACAAGTAAGATGCAAGTCAGATACACGCACGTCTTACTTCGGAGAGCTGCCCATCGTGCCGTGAGCGGAACAAATACAAACGGCCAGCGGGCTGATTTGCTCTTTTGCGCGGGTGGGAGGTGCCCGGTTCAGTCCAAACCAACCCCATATGGAGCTACGAGTACTCCGCAAAGCCAACCGGCTCGCAGGCATCTCCATATCTTGCCAGCGAATCGTTTGCGTCAAGACGAGCCTCTCCGACTGGGTGAGGACGGTGGGACGCGCAGCGCGTATTCGACGGGGCGGCAATGGACTCAGCAGGCCGCGGCAGTGCACAAAGAGGTGCCATCGATGGCGCGCTGCTCTCGATGCTGTGCTTTCGTCCCGGGTACGATAGAGTCGTACATGTACAGAGCACGCAGGCTGTGGAAAGGCACAGAATCACAGCAGAGCAGCTAGCCAGCCTCCGTTTGCAAGTTTCTGGGCAGCCGCGCCGTCGCAGGGTTGGGGAAGGCCCCTCCGTCTCGTTCCCTCCGTTCCTTGCCCCGCCACTGCCCCCACGCCCCATCACGGCCCATCGCTCCTGCCTCCTGGCCCAGCCCATACGCCCTCGCTCGCCCCGTGTAGTACAAGTACGTACTTCTGCGGCTTCTACCCCGTTCTCTTCTGTCCTCACACCCGCCGTCACTGAACAGCTGGACATGCCACCACTCCTGCCCGCCATATGCAGAGCACCACTCCCTACACCCCACCCCCCCCTCTTCGCTTCCCCCGTCCTCCACATGTCCCCCCATCTCAGCGAAAAGCAACAGCGAGCGAAAAAAGGCAAGAACAAAAAGAACAAAAAAAACGAAATAGGCCCTTAGCCTACCGACCCCGGCAGCCCAGCACCGCAAGCCTCCCAGCTTTCCACGCCACCCCCAAAGCCATTTAAAAACCATACCCGCTCCTCCCTCTCTGGAAAATACATAAGAAAAAAGGCGTCTTCTGTTTTCTTGCTTCTTTTCTTTCCTCTTCTCCCTCCTCACTCCCATCCCTCACCAAGCATACCCCAGATTCAGGACATCCTCGCCCACATCGCGGCAGCCCAGCACCGCAAGCCTCCCAGCATCCAGTCTCACACGTACTGGTCAGAAAGCACCCTCACACCACAGCATCGCCAACACGATCTGAGTGAACGTCTCGTTATAAGGGTTCTGGAATCGGCACTATCTTGCCTTCCTCAACTTCACCCTCCCCCTCTCTCTGCTCCGTCTGCCCGTCTTCTGGGACTCCATCCCGGGAACCGCACAACGGCCTCAATGCAGCGAGCACAGTCCGCCGTGGACTTTTCCAACCTACTGAACCCGGACTCTGCACCCACACCTGCCACGAGCAGCAGCACCAGCAGCATGCTTCACCAAACCGAGTCGGCGGACGTCGAGATGGCCTCTGCCGAGTCTACTCGGGCGCCTCGTCCTCCACCAGCATCCGCCCCAACGGCCCCGTGCCCAACGGCCAGGCTTCGGACGCCACGCCCGAGATGCCGCGCCCGTACAAGTGCCCGCTCTGTGAAAAGGCCTTCCACCGTCTGGAGCACCAGACGCGCACATCCGCACGCACACGGGCGAGAAGCCCCACGCCTGCCAGTTCCCCGGCTGCAGCAAGCGCTTCTCCCGGTCGGAGAGCTCACCCGCCACTCGCGGATACACAACAACCCCAACTCGCGCCGCCATAACAAGGCCACGCACATGCCGCATGCCTCGTACAAACCCGAACAACGAGAGCCTCATGCCCGCCCCGCCGGTGCCAAAGCCATCCGCTCTGCGCCCCCTCGGCTCTGGCTCGCCCAACCACAGCCCCCGCACGCGTACTCCTCGTACAGCCTGGCCAACGGCCTGAAGCCCTCGTTTGGCGGCAGCAGCTCGAGCAGCGGCCGTCTTGGCAGCGCTTTGGCAACACGAGCCCCCAGCAGTCCCACCAGGGCATGGACATTGCCATGCTGGCCAAGGCCGCGCACCAGGTCGAGCGCGAGACGGTCATGGCACCTCCCTCGTACTACTCGTCGCCGTCGTCCTCGCGCCACCACAGCCTCAGCAACAGCCACCACCTGCACCACCACGCGAGCCATCACTCGAGCCACCACGGCAGCAGCAGCCACCACACGAGCCCGCCGTCGTCGTACTACGGCAGCCACCATCACCACTCCTCGCAGCAGCGCCTGCCCTCGCTGTCCGCCTACCACATGTCGCGGAGTCACTCCAACGAAGACGGCCACCATGCGCCGAACGGCGCCAGCAACGGCAATGGCGACGAGCACTTCCATGCCTACCGCCACGCCAAGCGCTCGCGGCCCAACTCGCCCAACTCGACCGCCCCGTCGTCGCCGACGTTCTCACACGACTCACTCTCGCCGACGCCCGACCACACCCGCTGGCCACGCCCGCCCACTCGCCGCGCCTGCGGCCGTTCTCGAGCACGTACGAGCTGCCGCCGTTCCGCCAGCTTTCTCTGCACTCGCACACGACGCCTGCCCTGGCCCCTCTGGAGCCGCAGCCCGACTCGTCCAAATACACGGCACCCACACCCGCCTGCTCGACGACCAAGTCCAGTGGTGCATCTCTCTGAGCGACATCCTGAGCCGCACCGACGGCTCGCAGAGAAAACTGCCGGTTCCGCAGGTCATGACCAAGGGCGTGTCGGACCTGCTGATGCCGAGCGACGGTTTCAACCTGAGCGGCCGCAGCTCGTCTTCAAACAGCATCTCGGGCAGCGACCTGATGGAACGGATGTGAATGCGGCCAAAGCGCGTCACTCTGACCTTGACGCATGGGAAACAAGGAACCAGGCAGCGTACGGCAACGGTGTCTGCCCAATACCTCTGCTTTTACTTTTCACGTCTTTTCTTTATGTGGTAGCGCCGGGATGTTTAGGTGTTTTGGCCGTTTGCGTTTTTTTTCTCGTTTTGGGATGCTCGAAGGGGGGACCGGGAAGGGAACAACGGACAGTGTGTTTCTCTGCCAGAGAAGCGCGGCTACCAACAGCCTTCCCTACCCCATGGAGATGATTTTACGACATTACTTTTGACGTATCTTTTTTCGGACAGTTTCTGGGGTTTTGGGCGAGCACTTTCATAGACTTTTATTTATTACGGGATGGGATTTAGGAGCTAGGGATACTACCACATAGACTATTTGCTTTTGGCGGAAACTCAGATCTGGGCGTTTCATACCTTTGCATTTTTACTTTACTACCCTTCTCCTCGGGACACACATGTCCTCGTTTTTCACTCAATTTCAGCGCACTTCAAACTTGCACACTTCCCATGGACTTGTAACAATCTGGTGAATTTGCCTGGCAAAAGACACAAACGTCAGACGATGGACGCGCGAGAGAGGACCGGTCAAGACGTCGAGGCCTCGTCCAACAGGAGCTCTTCTTTTGCGACTCCCACCAGGCGACGAAGGAACACAACCACGAAGAACGCAGCCGCCTCGCTCTCTCTTCCTTTCATCACGGTGTCACCTCTCTTCGTATGTGGTTGTTTTGCCTTTTGCCTCTTGGATGCAGCAGCAGCAGCCTGTATGCACCTCTTGATTTTTGTCCGTGGCAACCCTCGTACCTGTAATTGGCCTTGTGTCTGCTTGCCATGTCCGTTTGCCGTTTGCCGCTTGCCGCTTGTCGTTTGCTGTTTGGGGCCAACAGACCGATCGCTCCATCGAGGAGATGTACTTGTACCCGTGCAAAAAGATACAAGAGAGGGCGGTGTGCATGCACAGCACGTCGTACAGAGTACAAAGTACGTGAGATGGGATCAAACGGCCGTTATCACAGAGTCCGGGGCCGTTTCTGGGTTGCTAGAACCGGCTGAGACCGGTGGCATCTTTTGCGTACGATTGCATCTTGACGGCATACCTCGCTATCTTCGGCAAGGCGGAGTATGGAGAGCAGGTGAAGAAGTACAGCCAAATAAAGAGATGAAAGAAACGAAAAAAAGAAAGACAAAAAAGAGAAAAAGGCTTGAGAGTGGGCCTCTTCTTGTCTGCGCTCCTCAGCTATCGAAAAATGACGCCTGTCCGCCTCGCCGCCCGCCTCGCCCGCCCTGTCGCGCCTTGTGTATCGCTGCATTTGCTGCCATTATGGATCGCCATGGAGCAAATATGGCAGAGAGCTGCGGAGCACAAATATGGAGACCTTACAGCATCCTGTGTTGGTTGGGAGCTTTGCGCCCGAATATCGTGTTTTCGCCCCCGTAGAACAAAATTCCACGTCCACTAGAAGGAAAAAAGGACCGCATGCCAAGGAGTACGAAAAAGGCCACAGACAGCACCGTGAGGCTGGACGAGACAGAGGGCAAAGTGAACGCCATGCAAATGATAACGCCATAAGGGCCACGTCGGTGCTGCACCGTCTCTGGCCATGCTTTGCTTGCCCACAGAGGAGCAGGCAAGGGGCCCGTCACGTCGAGCCATGTGGAGTGGACATTGGAGAACCGTCATGGCTAGAAAAAGTCTTACGATGCAGACGGGACCCGACGGGCGGAAGAGGCAGCAACCCGTTCTTTTTACCCCATATTCATTTCGTTTCATCTCACCATTGCCCTGTGCATGCTGGGGAAGGGGTTGGGCGTAACGCAGGAGAATGGGAGCCAAAAGGTCACGAGAGACGCCGAACGAGCTCATCCAATGTCGTCCGATAAAGGGCCCAACCCTTCTCCGGGCGACGAGCACCGTGAAGTGGAAAATGCAAAGGGTTCCGTTCAGGGGATCCTCCCTGGACCTGCGCTTCATCTCCCAATCATTCCGTCATTGCTGTCAGGGCCAAGCAATACGAAGGAGAGCAGCAAGAGAAAAAGAGGGAGAAAGGGGGTAACAGGGGAGAAAGGAGGAACGCAGGAAAGGGGGAGAAATGAGACTATCGTATCTACGAGGACACTACGGAGTCGGATTCTCGGGACCGGTTCTTCTCTCTCTTCGCCGTTCAAGATGCACTCTTGAGTACTTTGTAGAATCATCATGCCATGTTCTAGGCGGTGGCCTCTTGCAAAAAAGGCGACCTCAAGATGTACGATGCAAGGCAAGAGAAGGCAAACGCGGCGTGCCTGCATCCCACGTTTCTGTTTCCCACATCATCCCCTGTCTGGATCGTACTGTGTACTCAGTACACCGCCAGTTCGAAGCCCGAGGAGCAAGGAGGGTGTGCGAAGCAGAGCGTTTGTGTGAGGGACAGTATGAGCGAGAAGCAACAGATGACAACATCGGCCTAGACATCGACCTCTCCCCGCAATTCAGGACCAAAGAAGCGGCTGCCGTAGGGTTTGCCAGTAGAGCAGCAGAGCCGCCACCCGCCGAGAAGAAGGCTCCAGCAAAGAAGCTCGTTTGCTGCAGCCGCTCGGAAGGAGAGGGCTTGTATCTTACGTCGTCGAGCTGTACTTGTACGAACTGGCTAAAGGAGGCATCTTGAATTTCAGCCTCGCTGCACTTGGCGGGATCACCAAGGGGGAGCTGTGTCGCCGTTGTCTGTCCTGCCCGTAGAAGCACGATCGCCGCGTTTCCGGCAGCACAGGCGACAAGCTGAGACACAACGAAAAGAAGGCGGCAAAAGACAATGGATAACCAAAATTAGGTCGTGACGTGCAAGCCTGCTTTCTTTGCCATCTCCTCTACTTTGTACGGATTGCCTTCTTCTTCCATGGGCGTCTCTTCACATCTCTTCCCCACCCCGCAACGTCGGATTCCATCTCCTCAGCTCCTCCCTCAGTGTCTCAAAGTGCCACAAAGTGTGGGTGCCATTTTGTGACTGCTCACAGACCACGGGGTGTCCTCCATCATACCCCACGTAGGGCAACAAAGGGCAACTTGGGGCAAGACGGGCGCCAGCAGAACGGGGGGCAGCGAGGCCGCATCGTTTTCTTCCACGGCCCAAGCTCTGCAAACTGGCACAGCTGAAACGAGTCCCACATCACGGCATCCCACCGCCTGGTCCCGTCGCTGTCAACGAATGTCGCCTGACATGGCTTGGTCCGTGGAGGTGATGGCAGGGGGACGCCGTGCGGTGAATACGAAAGCCAGATGGTGCCAGATGATGCCAGATGATGCCAGATGGTGCCAGGTGATGCCAGACGATGCTGCTATCTGAATCACCCAGACACACTCCATCTCTTTGACAGAGGCACGTGGAACAGCTCAGCCAACCTCATGGTCGCCCGGCCATGACAGTCTTTAAAGACGGAAGGGTCAAGAGGCTGAAGACAGATCATGCGGACAGATTGCCCTGCTGTCATGGAAAGGATATTTAATCGTAGCTAGCAGTAAAACGCGGCATTTCCTGAAAATAGAGCTGCTTTGTTGATGCCATCACAAAGAGCATAGTCGTTTTGTCGACCTTGTGTGAGCATCTCAAACTGCACCGGCACCTTGCCGTCACTTCCATCAGACTCTCTGGGCGCGCCTTTAGGAAAGGAGAGAGTACGACGTAAGAATGAGAGACATTGCATGCTTTGTACGTTGGCCCACGCTATTCCGGTTGGCGATCCTGATTTTCTTTGAGGGAAGAGCCCGACCTGGGCCCCAGATGCAACGGTACAACGGCAGTCTAGAGCGCGTTGACCTCCGTATGTACGTCGTAGAGGAAGGGAACGGCAATGTCGTCGCGGCACAGCGTGAGACGAAGCACCGACTGCTGTCTTGGCATTTGATCCATTGGATGGACCAAGGACCGTGCAACACCCAGGAGATGCTCTGTACTCGTGGGAAGACCGAACATGGACGCGGTGATGCCCTCTTTGGACGAGTGACAGAGACAGTTGCAGTTGCAGCTGCAGTAGTGGTTGCTGTGTCTCGGATTGTGAATGCGCATAGCGGACACGAGCGTCGGCACAAAGGCTCCGCGGACTGTCTCCCCAGCGCCTCTGCAACCCCCCTTGAGCGTCTTTATCTTTCTTCACCCCAGGCCACCTTTGCCCCATTCTCGCCGGCCTCTATCGTGTCCCGGACGCCGTTATAGGCTTGCTGTTTTCCCTTCTCCCCCCTCGCAGTCGCACTGATATCAGGCTACAAAGTCCCAGCCCCAAAGGCAGGCTGGGCACAGCAGAGAATCTCGACGTACAGAAGAAACGGTCTGCACGAGAGAAGCTGTAGCACGTACGATGTAAGATCCATGGCTCGGTGCACAAGCAAGGGGTACCATGCAGTGGCTATGTACAAAGTATGTACTCTCCGCATGGTATGCAAGTCAGATATACGACGTATGCCGTAGCCAAGCTGTGCAAGCTGTGCAAGCTGCTGAAAGACGAGAAAATAAAGGCTGGAGTCGGAGACGCACCAGGAGCCACAATGTACGACGTGACTATTCCAGACTACACTGTCGATCACTCGGGCCGCTGCGGCCGCATTCACAGTAGTGTTGTTTTCACATTATTTGCTACCTTCTGAATTCTCTTCACTCTAATCTCCGCCAGAATCGATATTGCGATATACGTGTACTCTATCGTACATCCGTCCATGCATGGGAAAGTGCAGCCAAACTTACCTCCCATCTAGCGGTCAAGGCTGTCGTCATCGTCGCCGAGTTTTGGGCCTCATTCTGCCCAGCTGAAACGGCACATGTACTACGACGCACTGCCAGGAGACGGTCTGCAGGGACGAATGAGAGACGGAGACGACCAGAAACCAGATGGCTAGAGCCAGCAAGAACACAAGCCATCAGAGATCAGCTCATGCAACATGGCAGTGCAAACGCAAAACGGCACAGGAAGAATACATGTACATAATTCCCGTGAGGAGTGAGGGTGTGTGAGGAACGCCGTGCTCCGTTTTGTACAAAGGTCCGGATGCACACAGATACACAACACTTCACTGCATTGGCCAACGGAGAGGCCCAAGGATGCAGCCTCTCAGGTCCCAGCCCCAAGCCATGCATATGTACTCCGTATTCCGTAAAGCCTGCTGTCTTGTTTCTCTGCCAATAGTCCCTCTCGCCCCGTGCCAGCTCTCAGTCTTCAGCTCTCGACTTTTGGCTTTCAGCTCGTCAGCCGTCTCTCTTGTCCATACTGGGTCTATTGGGTTCAGCTTTTCCAGCTTGGGCGTACAAATACTTGTCCTGCCACCCAAAGGCAAACATGCTCGACTGTCACCCGTACGTCGTCCCTTTTTATCCCATGCCAGCACATGAACCCCAGTTCCCCGGGTGGATGGGTCCAGACCGCCGCCACGCCTCCCTGTTTGCCTGTTGGCGGGAAGAAAGACAAAAACAAGGCGACAGGATATGACGGGGAAGCCGTGGAGTAGAGCGGGACGATGGAGCTTTTGTGCCTGCATCCCCGACGAGTTGCATGGATCGTGTAGTGGTCAAGTGGCCCCGATGCACTATTCGAATGATAAGCGGCGACAAACGATTTGTGAAGCCATTGTCCAAGTTGCAAGCCGACTTTCTTTCCGTAGCGTCGTTGATTTCGGCTAAAGCTTTCCCTTATAACTAGCCCAACTACGAGACTCTTTCACGTACGGCCATAGATACAGGAAAATACGGGATCCCGTCCGCTCTCCCCTAGTCAAACCTGTAATCGGCGGATTAGTAGTTGGGTCGGTGACGACCAGCGAATACCCGCTGCTGTACGTTTTTGTTGGACTTTTTTTTTGGTCGTCTTTATCACGGAAAATCATCTGGTTGAGTATTGTCCTTACAGCCTCTTTTTGACTTTGTTCTTGTTGCCGCTTGTTCTTTCAATCTACCAAACAAACGGCAAAGACTTCTTTTTCGTTTTTGTTCCTATAGGTCTTTCGTCTCGCTCAGCATAAGCAGCCCGGAGACCTGGGGATGTGGCCTTCAGCTCTCTTTCTCTCTTTCTCTCTTTCTGTCTTTCAGTCTTTCTTTCTTTCAGAAATAACTTGATTGCATGTCGCATCCTGGCAAAAGCTTGAGCAGATTCTGCACAGCCAACCGTCTCGTACCGATCGCATTCACAATGGCTGCACCCTCGCCCCAAGACCGTCTGTTTACGAGTCGCCTTGAATCGCCAGAGTTGCCAAAAACTACTGGTTTGCTTCGTGCATCTGCCATCGTGAAGCCGCTACAGCTGACGCCGCTACAGCTGACGCCGCAAGGACGCCAACATGTCCCGTCCTTGCATCCCAACCCGACGCCTCTCAATGTACTTCGTATAGGCACAGTAGATTGTCTGCAGGCTGGACAAGGCAACCAAGACGGGACCAACACACCGCCTGCAACCTCGCCAATTCTCAGCGACAAAGCAACGTGTTTGGTGATTCTCACCTGCAATTGTTGGGTATCTGGTACTCTGTATATCTCGTCCGTCTTGGCGAGCCCGTGCTGTAACTCGAACCAAGAAGCCAAGAGCGGCCTGCTTGTTGGGCCACATTGGCCTCTTGCATCCATTCAATGGGAGCTTTGCGATGGAATGCACGTGTGAGATGCGTGTGCAGAGAAACAAGAAAAGGCTGGGGAGCTGGGGAGGCGGTACAATGGCAGCTTCGCCTGGGCAGATGGCTTCTCATCGTGCATCTTGCTCGTTCAACTGAAACTCTCTCGACTCTCAGACGAGCCGAGACGCGATATTGGGCCAACCGATCCTGCTGCACATATACGAAGCGTACACAACTCCATCTCGCCTCTTTCGAGTCAAGAACAGCCGGCGAGCGGCTTCGCGTCAGTGATTCTCTCATCTTTGATGTGTAAAGCAGTATTCTTTGCGTGCAACGAAGAACGGTGGCTGTCCCGTTTATTGTCACTGCATGAAAGGACTCGCTGAACGTGCATCTCACCGCGAAACACACGGCAAGATGGGCAAGAAGAGGTGCCTAGACAACGACGGCCAAGGCAGCGTTGACGCAAACGTGTCCTGATTGTCTGCCGCGTGAGCTCATAGGCTGTGCGCGTGAAGAACGAGAGACCAGACACCAAGGAAAGACAACGAAAGCATGTGCCCGACATAGAAGAGAGACGTCCTCCGGTCGACTCGTAACCGACTGCTTCGTGATGCTATGATGCCCTAAAGCATGCAGCGCAGCTGTCTACTCGTACAGCTGTCGCTTTGTGGCCAGCCCCATATGAGCCCACTCAATTCAAAGCCTTGCAACGTAAGCAGATTTTGTGTAGTCTATACCTGATGGTGTAGCAATCTCCACAGGCAAATCGACGCCTGCAGCCAATGCACGTAATGCACATGCCGAGACAGATGCAGACTCCGAGAAGAGACCTGGGTAGATACGACGTTGAAAGACAGCACAGAGGCAAGGTGCACACACGCAATGCGAAAACACGGAGAGACAAGAAGAAGGGGAGGGCATAGCTCCGTGCGCTACGTCTGCCAAGATAAGACTCCGATCTCGCCATCTGTATGTTCGCTTGCTAGCCGTCTTTGTTGCTTTATGTGGCAATTGCTTGCCCAAAGGGACGAGGAGCATATCCGTCTGGGAGTGAGAAAACGGGAGCCAATGAGCTGGGGAGTAATACAACCCAAGGCAGAGAGTGTGGGCACAAGAAGGGAGACATGGGGCGAAACGGGATCAACATGGTCACAAGCAATGAATATAAGAAGACACTTGACCGGTCATTTCCGCCTCTTGAGGAGAATGTGCAAAATCGTAGAACCCTAGCTCAATGGAGAGCACGCAGAAAATAGACGAAACGGGCCGCGATGCGGGAACGACGGCAGAGAACGACGTACTGCGCTGCGCCCCTAGGGCCATCTGTCTTCACCGAGCAACTCACGACAAAAGATGAAGCGAATGGCAAGGGAGGTTGGAGGATGGGAGCCAGCCGCGTTCCCCGTACACTGAACATGGGAACCTGCAGACTCGCGTGGACGTAGACTGAACAAGAGCAAGATTGACGCACGGAGTACCCTGCAAGACGTTTCCATACCCGCTCATCAACGAAAGGCGGGGAGACATGATGTATCTCCGCGGGGATGCGTTGACAGTATCGACAAGTTGTCTTGTAAACGACCGTGCCCGTCGTCTGTCTAGGATGTCTGCCGAAGAGTTTGTAAGGCTCGCAATGGCATGGACGGCAGGCGTGAGTCGAGGATGTCGTCTTCCGCGTCGGTATCACGATGCCCGATCACTTGCAGGAGAATGCCCAAAAGAAGCAGCGCACCGGCGTCGCGATAGCCTCTGTGCATTCTTTGACGTGCCGCTTTGCCCGGTTATTCCTCATGCACCGCGACTGTCTTCGTCGCCATCGTCGCGAAGCAATTGCATTCCAGCTGGCGACCGAGAGCAACTTTGCCCGTATGAAAACAAAAGTGTGGAGACGAAGCGAGGTCCGAAACTCCAAGGCGGATGCGTGGTATCTTATTGTGCCATTTGGCTTCATTGTAAGGCTGCAACTTGCGCCGTTCTTTCGTCCTACCCCCCGTCTCTATTGTCTCTCGTCTCTTCATCGACCATCAGAATAGCTCGGCCTCGTTCTCGCTGTCGCTGTCCAGCTGTTTGTTGAAGTGTTGCTGTTCGTCAGACGCGCCCAGCACGCTTTCAAAGTGCCGAAGATATCAACTTTATCAGCCGCACACAGTGATTGACTCCAGTCACTGTTTTTGGCCCATCAGTACTTCCAGATACTTTACGCAGCCCTTGCAGGCAAAAGCAAAGTCGCTGTCGGTTCAGGATTTGCCAGCAAGACTCCATACAAAGTACTCCGTAAGCAACCAAGTCAACCAACGTCTGCGCCTTTGTGACAAGTGTTGCGCCCACTTAAAAAACCGAGATAGCGCTTGACTCGAGCGGCAACCCCGGTGACTCACAACGGCCGAGGGCCAGTTTCGGTCAAGCTGCTCACCGGGCCACTAACATCCAGGTGTGGGACTACCTGTCAATTTGTTGTCTTTCAGGTGGAGGCTTTGGGTGCGCTGTGGGACCGAGAAAGATAATCTCGTGGATCTCGTGGATGTCGTGGATCTCGGAGATGAGAGAATGACATTGCAAAACTGCGAGTTTGAATGCAGACAAGGCTAGGAACGAGCCCAAAGTATCTGCGCGTGGCGACTCGGCCGTGCCCGCATCGTCATCGCCCCTACTCGTAGTGTGGACTTCGTACATGTACGTCGTAGAGAGATCGTCCGTAGTGTAAACCGGGTAGCATAGGCTCGAAACAACAAACGACCAGACTGCCGAGCTATGAAGCTGTGGCTGTGGAATGATTGGCACCTTTTGTATGTCAACAAAACGTCGAAAAGGCCTGTCCCGACATCAATTCATATAAGCCGGCACGACGGCCAGCCTGACGACTCCTCGAAGAAAGAGAGGCATCAGCCTTTGCCCTTCGATCCGATCTGTGAGGTATCATCAGCGATTGTCCTTTAGCTTGGCGGGATTCCTTCTTCTTTATTCAGTATCCAATATCCCATATCCCATATCCCGTATCCCATACCCAATCGTGCAATGACGTCCATGAGCTCCGATTCGGTCTCGGCCATCCAGGTCTCATGCAAGCAGACCCGCTTCCAAATCGAGAGCCCAAACTATCGCGAGGTATGTTCTGTACTTGCCGTCGGGCCCTTTTGATAAAGACAAAGAGCTGAAAGACACGAACCTCGTGGCAGCTCGACGTCGAAGGACTCAATATTGCCGTATCGACAGCACCGCCAGCAGGCCTACCCAAAGCCAGGGGCAAGGCAGCCAGTCGCAACAGCAGTCTCGAAATCTTGACCGATGCGACGCTGCGGCTCAAGGCCGGACAACGATATGCTCTCATCGGCCGCAACGGCACCGGCAAGTCGAGTACGTGGAGCAACATCCGGTGTCAAAATGTCGAAACTCTACATGCATAGGCTTCCATAGTGCTGACACTGCAAGCCCTTCTTCGGGCCATTGCCGAGAAACTGATCCCCGGCATCCCGGAGGAGGTGCGCATTTCCACCCTGCAGCAGACCAATGACAGCGGCGTTGGGACCGATGCCAAGGCCAGCCGCCGTACCGTCCTCGAAGAGGTCATTGAGCGAGCTACAGCCAAGGACGAGCTCGAGCAGGAGATTCAGAGTAGGTTGTGCACAAGCCAAGCAAACACGCCGCGTGTGGCTGACATTCCTGACATCTTCAGCTCTTTCAAAAGGTATCGATGCCAGCGTGGCCGATGATAGCAGCAACGATGCGTATGCAGCCCTTCGGGCTCTGCGCAAACTCCGCCACGACCGTCTGCAGAAGCGCCTTTTTGTCCTGGACAAGAACGCCCGCCTCCGCAGCGGCGCCCGTGGCATGCAGGCGCGAAAAGCGCTGACGGCACTTGAGAAGACTGTGGCCGAAGCCACGGTGGCCTGGCAGCAGGACGACGCCGAAATTACCGCCGACACGCTGCAAGCCGAAACCCAGGAGGCGACGGACCTGCTGGCCGACTTGCAGATTCAGGCCGAGCCAGCACGGCTGGCCCATATCGAGGCCCGCGCCAAGAACATTTGACCGGTCTTGGATTCACTGAGACCATGGCCTCCACCAAGGTTGTCGGCGACCTGTCGGGCGGTTGGCAGATGCGGACATCGCTGGCGGCAGCGCTCCTGTCGGATGCCGACATCTTGCTGCTGGACGAGCCGACCAACTTTTTGGACATGCTCGGCATCGTGTGGCTGCAAAAGTACTTGCAGGCGCGCAGCAGCGAGGGAGGCTTGGACGACACGACCACTGGAGGTGAGGCAGCACGGCCACCACCGACCCTGGTTCTCGTATCGCACGATCGCGACTTTGTCACCTCTGCGACAGACCATCTCATCCTGCTGCAGGACAAGACGCTCTCGTACTACACGGGTGACCTGCCCTCCTACGAGGCGGCGCAGGCCGAGTCGCGGCAGCATCTGAGCAAGCTCAAGGACGCCCAAGACCGGCAGCGGGCGCACCTGCAGGAGACGATCCAGCGCAACATGCGCGAGGGCAAGAAGAACAACGACGACACGCGGATACGGCAAGCCAAGATGCGTCAGAAGAAACTGGACGATCGTTGGGGGCTCGAGACCAATGCCAAGGGCCATCGCTTCAAGCTGAACCGCGACATGCCCGGGTTCCACCTCACCAAGCGCAATGAGATTGACGTGCCGCACGAGGCGCGAGCGATGCACATCGTGCTGCCCGAACCGCCCGACCTGCGGTTCCCCGGCGCGCTGCTGAGCCTCGAGAATGTCTGCTTTCGATACGAGGCTGTGAAGCGGAACCAGGAGCCGCCGCCTGGACGCTGGATATGGTCAACCTCAACGTGCACATGGGTGACCGTATCGGCATCGTGGGCCTCAATGGGGCCGGCAAGTCGACGCTCATCCGTCTGCTTGTCGGCGAAGACAGCATCAGTGCCGGTGCTGGCGGCCAGGCGCGCATCAAGCCAAGCAAGGGAACCGTGACGATGCACCCTCGACTTCGCCTTGCGTACTATGCACAAGACGCCGTGGATGCCATCCGCGGTCTTGGCCTCAACAGCGACGACGAGGCCCCGCTCACAGCACTAGGCCTTCTCACGCGTGACGTCGCTGGGCAGCTTTCCGAAGGTGAACTCCGTGCTCTTCTCGGCGAGCTGGGTCTTCCTGGCCGCCTGGCATCCGACACACCGCTACGACGGCTGTCTGGTGGCCAGCTCGTGCGGTGTGCCCTGGCCCGCTTGTTGTGGCAGCGCCCACAGTGCCTAGTTCTGGACGAGGTGACAACCCACCTGGACTACGAGACAAGCACGGCGCTGCGGCAGGCTCTGCGGACATGGTCGGGCGCCGTGGTGCTCGTCTCTCACGACCGTTGGTTCATGCGTGGTGCCATTGAAGGCGAGGTTGACGACGTGGCCGGCTCTGGGTCCGACGACGACGGTAGCGGCTCGACGATGCCGACGGAAACGATGGCCACAGTGGCAGGAGGCTCGTCTATCGCTTGCGCATGGGCAAGCTGACGCTGCTGGACGGCGGCGTACAGCAGTTTGAAGATCTGTTGGAAAAGCGGGTCAAGAAGCTGCTGGCACCGTGAGATCAAGAGAGAGCTTGCAGTCAGCTGTGGAAGGGGGTTTGCCGCGATGGCAGGTCGTGACTCTGCAGAAAATACAATGCTCATTCATTCTTCTATCCAAATGCATAGCTGTGTCATGTCTGTATCGTGTGTGCTGTGGATGTGCGCTGGGAAGCGCTGTGATATCCAGGGACATCATGCCAAATCTGATCCTTGCGCATTCAGAATGACCTGGAGCACGGGCTTCGAGGCCTTGCGCACCTTCATCCACCCGCCTTGCGGGATCTCCACAATTGTTCCATCGATGCAACTGGGTACAGTCAGTATGTGGAGCGCAGTCTCTTGCAGTCTCTTGAAGCGCAGAGTAGCGAGTGGTCGTGAACTTACACCTTCCGCCAGCGTGCGTCTTGCTCGAGCACGTTGACCTGTAGCTCGTCGATGGCGTCGTACCCGACGCTCTCCTCGACTTGCGTCGCTGTGTCGCCGGCCTCCTCGCCGACCTCCTTTGTCCAGCGCAGGCCGACGTGCGCGCCGTTGTTGTAGGCCGCCATCATAATGTCCATTGTCTTGGCACCGCCGACGTCGCCAAAGTGCACCAGTCGCAGCTGACCGTCCAGCGGCTCACTCGCGGGTGAGATGGTAAACGTCTTTTCCAGATTGGAGACCATGCTCGCCAGGATGTAGTTGAAGCGGTGGCCAAGGCTGCGTGGAGCGTGCCTGTGTGTCTCGGTGAGAGTGACGTCCGCATCGTAGGCGTGCGACGTCTTGAGCAGCTCCTGCGCAGCCATGCCGAAGCGCTTGTCGCCATGCTTGCGGTACTCGGGCGTGTCGCTCTCCAGACGAGCTGGGCGTGGAAGCCATAGCTGGCGACAATGGCACCGCGGAGACACTCCACAGTCTCGGCCTGCTCCTTCAGCGCGGCCTCTTTGCCTGCCGCCTCCTGCAGCGAGTAGCTGAACCGTGTGCGAGCCAGGTGAGAAGCGGGCCTCAAAGCTGGGCAGAGGCGCGGCGCGGCCCTTGAAGATTGTACGCAGGCCAAGGACAAACGACGAAGGACCGTAGCAGCAGCAGAGCGGAGCGGCAGCGACAGCGGCAAGATAGTCTGGACGGTGCAGCGAGTGGAACAGCGCATTTCCGGTCCCGAGCGGCAGCAGCGCAATGGCTGGGAGCTGCCGGGATCGGTATCGTTGCCTTGCTCGGCCACGCCATTCAGCAAGTCGACGACACCGCCATCGCCACTGAGGAGGACGATCGTCGGGGCGCACGAGTGCCGCGCGTAGACGACCCGCGGAGCGTCTGAGCGAACTCGGCAATGGAGCGCGAGCTGCTCGTTACAAGCAGATTGTACGGTTTCTGGCCCTTGGGCACCTTGTCGTCGCCGGAGCCGGAGCCGGTGACGGCCGTGAGGCCAAAGACACCCAGCAGCGGCTTCAAGACGTCGTCGTAGAACGCCCGAGCCTGGCCCAAGCCGGGACCGTGTCGAGACGATCACGTGCAAGGATGATGACAAGGACGAGGAAGAGAGAGAGGAAGGGGACAGAGAAGGGGACGAGGGGAGGGAGGAGGAAGAGGCCGGGAGGCGGGGGCCCCGTCCTCCTTGAAGATGGGGCAATGTCAGCTAAAGGTGGCGTCTCAACACGCCAGCTGGTAACCTGCGCGCGGCTGATTCATCAAGCACGGTTGTGTGGAAGATAAATGGAGGAGGTGGCGGTTGCTGCTCGGACTCGACACGCGAAGGCGCAGACGCTGCTGGTGGAGCAGCTGCTGTTGGCTCGCGCAGCCAGCACACATGGTACTCGTGGGGCTGGCGCTCTGTCTGTTGGCGCCGAACGATGAAGAGAATCTTCATCATCACGGATGCGATGCTCCGAGACAGAGAGCACGCCGTCCTCGTAGGCCACAGCAGACACGGGCTCTGCAGCGGCGGCCGCACTGTCCGTCGAAGTCATTGCGTTCGACCCGCTGCGCACGACTACTGTATCGGAACGGGATGGGAATGCCGCTTTCTGCGCTCTGCGCTTGGTCGAGATAAATGATTTCTGGTGAGTCTGTCGAGATTGTGTCCGCAGAGGCGGCGAGTATCATCAATGGGCGTGTGCCTGAAACTACGCTGTAGTTCTCGGCATGTGCATAACCGCAATCGCAATATCGTAGAATGGTGTAAGACGGTGATAAGAGGCCGCCGAGCAGTTGTGGGAGGAAATGTGTGCGCGATGGACCAAAAAGCCGACAGAAGAGAGGGAAAAAGAAGCTTGAAAAGGGGCAGAGATTGTTTTGTTTTGATCCGGATGAGGTTCCTGCCGTGTGTCCTTGTCGCCAGCGTCGCGGCTTCCTTTATCGAGACGGCACTTTAAGCTGTTCTTCAGGAAGGTGCGCGTTGAGGCTTGTTACACGCCGTATTAGTCAGCAGGGCTGACAGCCGCAATCTCTAATCGCGCCGATTGGCAACACGCGATGCGGCGCCATGGCGTTATCCGTTGCGAGAGAGAAAGAGTGCAGTCGACGAGTTCTCGGTGCTCCGTGTACGCAGTGAGTTCCGAGGATACGTACAAAGTAGCACGGCATGTATCATCACTGTCGACTCTTTCTCGACGCTGTGGCTTCTGTTTTAACTTGTGCAAACTAGGCCGCATTAGGAAGCGGCTGCTCCTTTCTCACAGTGTACATCCACCGACAACTGGACATGTACTCTTGAGTACT
This sequence comes from Sporothrix phasma, assembly GCA_016097075.2. Taxonomy (NCBI): domain Eukaryota; kingdom Fungi; phylum Ascomycota; class Sordariomycetes; order Ophiostomatales; family Ophiostomataceae; genus Sporothrix; species Sporothrix phasma. The sequence continues at coordinate 441,968 of JADMNG010000010.1, read as the reverse complement.
GCTCTGACTTCGTGACACGGCTTGGTTCGATTGCACATTTCTATTCGACTTTTCACGGCCAACCTCTGTTCTTACATGACGCCAAACCGCGTCACCCGTCTATTTGCCCTTGGCACGGTTCATCGGCCCCCAGTTCTCGCGCGGGTTGACCTGGTAGCGCACCAGCTTCTCGCCGCTGCGACTCAGCTGGCGACCCAGCTGCTCGTCAAAGACAATGGCCTCTGGCTTTCCGGCCGCGTTTGTGGTGTGGTCCTCTTTCGTCTCGGCCTCTTTGCCCTCCTCGCCCTCCCCACCCTCCTCGCCCTTTTCGCCCTCCTTCATCTGCAGCAGACGGTAAGCAGCCGTGTTGGGGCGAATGTTCTCCCGCTTGACTGGCGCCTTTTGGCGCACAAAGGCACGCATAATGTCCAGAGGACCGACCAGGGGGCGTCGGTCTTGAGGCTGCCGGGTTTGCAGTGGCTGCGGGTGACCTGGTAGCCCAGACGCAGCAGGGCACCGCGGATCGGGTCCTCGCCGGGGGTCGAGCAGTGCACCGCTTGGCGAGGTTGGTGGCAGGAAGAAAAAGGGGCCGGGTCCACAGCAGCCAGGGCGTCGTCGCCCGTCAGAGGCACGGGCAGCTCGTCGGCACGCGCGGGCGACGGCTTCGTCTCGGGCTCGACAATCTCCTCCAGGGCCGTCTGCAGCATGCCGCGAATGCGGTCCGTGGTGCCATAAATGTCCGTGGACACCTGGGGCAGGTCGTCGAGAATGCGCTGCACAAACTCGGCCTGGTGGATGGGACCCGCGTACATGGGGCCGGCGAGGTGCATCTTGGTGTCGCAGTGCTCGCAGCGCGGCGAGGCGGTGGGCCCTGTGGCAAAGGTGTACTTGAAAAAGGTGCCAGAGCCTTCTTGTTGGGATGGCTGTGCGTGCGCAGGAGCGGCTGGTTGGTCCAGGCACCGCAGCCCTGGTCGCAGTTGTAGACCGTCATGGTCTTGCCGCGCAGGAACTTGACGCTGGCAGGCGAGCGCGTCACGGTGACAAACACGCGGCAGTAAAAGTCAATGGACAGCGACAGCAGCGGCGTGATGGCCAGGCCATAGCGGGCGGCCGACGTTGCCAGAGCGTGCAGCACGATGCGCAGGCCAGCCTCGTGCGACGCAGCCCCTTCATGGGAATGCCGCCGTACAGAGCATAGCACTTTCGGGTAGCCCTGGGACGCCCAGACACCGGCATCGGTGCAGGTGACGCAGAGCAGGCCGCCGTCGCTGCGGACGGACTGGACGGCGGCATCAAAAAAGTTGGCGCCCGTGCCGTAGGGGTCCAGGTCAATGACATCGTACTTGGCCGACGGCTGGAAGCGCGCGCCGTTCTTGTGCTCGTGGGCTTTGACGCCCGGCGGGCCGGCAGCCTCGGCCAAAGACGTCAGGTCCTTGGCCACGACCGAGTACATGTGGGCCAGCGCGTCGGACTGGGTGACCTCAATCTTGTCGGTGAGGCCATTCAGCGACACATTGCGGCGAATGGACTCTGTGGCAGCGGCTAGCAGGTCGTTGGCCGTGACACTCACGTCAAAGGGCAGCTCGTGGGCATAGCGAAGCGCGCGCAGGCCGGTGGCGGACAAGGCGTCGAGGATGCGGATCTTGGTGGCTGTGGGCTTGCGCTTGGCGGGGGCCGCTGTGCGGGATGTGTTGCGGCCTGTGTCGTCTCGTCGGTGGTGCTGCTTGTGTTTGTGTTGGTGGCGCTGACTGCTTTCTTGTCTTCGTTGGCCCCCGAGACGCAAGTTGCGCAACAGCCTGCGCAACGTCTTGCCCTTCTGCACCCTTCTCTGCCTTGGCTGGTCTCTCGCCATCAGCGTCCACTGCCATCTCGTCGACCGCCTCTGCCTCTGCTCCGCCGTCTGTTGGTGCGGGCTCAGCGCCATCAGCGCCATCAGCACCAGCACCAGCATTCTGCTGGCTGCGCTCTTCACGCCGCTTCCGCTTCTTGCTTTGCGCATCCTTGCGCTTCTTCGCAGCTGCCTCTGCGCGCTTCTCAATCGTGGCCGTGCCATAGGCCTTGATGGCCAGCACACTGAGATCGCGATTGAACTGCTGGATGGGGTTGTAAAAGACCTGCTGGGGTGGTCCTCCACAGACGGTCCTCCGCCACCGTTCTGGCGCTCCTTGCGATCGCCCCACTCAGAGGCACGTAGATGCGGGCCAGGCCCTCCTTTGCTGTTTTGTATCGTGCGCCCTCGACCACAACAACATCGCTGTCAGCACCATTGGCCAGGCCAGTGCCGGCGCCGCTGGTCGGGGCTTCTGGCTGTGCTTCGGCAGCCATGGCAAAGGCTGAGTAGTCGTCCGTCAGGCGACCGTGAGAATGACGCGCTTGGCACTGTTGGACGGGGCGGTGACCAAAGGAAACGGTGCTAGTCGCGTGCGCGGGGCAGGTCGCGGCTGTTGTCGGTGCGTATCGGGGTGCGACGGTCGATTCAGCTGCAAAAGTCTCTTCGACGCTGGCGCCAGAGAATATGACAGGCGGCGAAGGGCGGGGCAGCTCATCAACAGTATTGCCAGAGCAGGAGGCCGTATGTATCGTTCGTCGGGAGTGTCTGGAGGGTCGGCGCGCGCTGGCCAGCGTTGTGGGAGAGACGAGGGCAGTATCAAGGGCAGTTCTTGCGGATGCGATGGATCGTCTGCGACGTTTTGACTTTTTTTGGTCGTCTTTTCTTCCTTCCGCTTTTGCAGTCGTGCAGGGTAGCGTTTTGTGGAGACCCGCGTTAGCGCGCGGCCAGAACCGGCCTAGCCGCTTTGGGGGCTGGTCTGGAGTCAGAACATAAAAAGCGGGTCCACGAGGCTGGCTGTCTTACAAGATGGTAACTCGGGGTACAGGCTTCTCAAAACACCACGATCCAGGTGCAGTATGGATATCATGCATTCCGGGGAAAGGAGCAGAGACTCTTCGTGTGATGTGAAGTAGGCCGCTCGTTTTCTGTTCACGACACGACCAGAGAAGCACTTGTGTCTTTTGCTTGAGGTGAAAAGGTTTCCATCTTTACACATCAAACGTCCAGTGTCTGTCGAGCACATGTCTTCAAGGCCAGCTCCATGTACCTTGTACGAGAAGTCGTGCTGTATGTAGTCTGGTACTTTGCCGTTTGCATTTCTAGTACCCCGATCTGAAGGCAATGCACTGCTGTCCTCGTAAGCACAAGACTGGCAGGTGATTTTGTAAATGATTGACCACTGTCAAACTCACAGTGCAGAAAGTCCCACCCCGGAGGAGCCATACAGCAGCAAATCAGGGAGGCGATTTTGTTTTGTGCCAGTTATAGCCCGTCTGAGGGGTTGTTGGACTTTTACCGATTCTCCCAGTTGCCTTTGCTCCCTCTAACATCAACACCACGTCTACCGCTTCGCCATCGGCCTCTCTGCACGACTCCTCGTGGCCTCTTATTCTCAAAGATCCAAAGAGGCTTCATACCCAAACTGCGCTTCCTTCCCGTATCACAGCCATATCGATACAGTCAAAACGCACGGAAAGCTCAACAAATTCAACAAACGCGCCACGACCCAGCGCTCTTGCAAGCTCCCATCGTGCACCCGAACTGTCATTTGTTTCAGCGCCCGAGTCCGTTTGATGGTTATTATCGCTCAGTTCCAGCCCTCCTGGAAGCTTCTGCCCGCTTGGTAAGCTCGCATACTTCCTGCGTTGCTCGGCTTCACAATGGCATCGTGCGTGCTGACTTGGCATCAGACACCGAGCGGATGAGTGCTTGATCTCAAGCACAACAACGACTCGCAGACACCCGAGGCCGTCAAAGACTGGATGAGACGGCACGAGAAAAAAAAGCCACCCACCCCTTCCAGACATCACCGCAGCCATGGCTCCATGGCTGCGACCCACGTGGGTCATCGAGGTCATCATGTGCATTTTGTGCTACCTCCTTGAAGCGGCGGATATGCTTGACAAAGCCTTCGTCAGGCTGTTTGGAACGGCCTACGTGTATATCCGCCCATATTTGGCTACATCTTCTACCCGATATGCTGGGCTACTAAGAGTCTCGTCAACTACGTCAAGTTTCGCAGTGCCTTGGCCTACGAATACCCCCTCAGCAGCGCCCATCGGCACGAGAGGCGCATCCGTATGTCACTCTTTCGGCTTTCGGCCGAAGTCGCGCGAGCGGCCCCACGCACCGGCCCAACGACTTTGACGACTTTGGCCTTGGCCTGCATATTCCGAATCACGGGCTGCTGTCCCGGGGTTGGACTCCGCGGCGCTCTTGGCGTCGGCGGCGCTTCCTGTTCCGTGGGCTGCCGTTCACGGTCAGAAAGCCCCTCCTCATTATGGTGGCATCCACGCTTTTCTTTTCGATCCAATGGTGGGCTCGCCACCCTCCCGTGTCTCACGATGCAGTGGACAGCAGGGACAGCACCGCAGACGGGCAGGTCGGGGCCGTACATGAAGTCGCCTCAAGCGGACCGATTCCGACCGAGGTGAACAGTGTAGAAACGACAGTGTCTACGAGCAAGTCTCAGAGCGATCCTTCAGCCGTGGCCCCGGACAGACCCCCGGCGGGGACCACCCTGGCCGAGACCGCCCCTCTTCTCTATAGCGGCTCATGCGAACGCACGTGTCGCCTGGTGCCCGTTCCTCTTCCCGTCTACAAGATTCACCTGGCCAACGAGACGAACAAGGTGGTTGTGGCCGACGAGGCCTTTAAAGACCAGCTTCCTCCTGGTTATCTGGATGACGTCGCCGCTCTGTTCCCCCCAACAGCACTCTGAACCCTCTCGTATCCAAGGGCAGTCCGGGCCCGAAAACTTCCAAGGGCCTGAAACAAAAGGCCCGCCCGGCCGAGACGGCTACGAGTACCACTGCCGAAGCTACGGCCATCCCAACCAATGAGGCCACGCCGCCGAGGCCCTTTGACCGAGAGGACCTTGCAAGTACCTAAACTTTCTCTCGGACAAACACGGCCTCAGCAAGGAGCTCGATGTCAAGGTCAACAACATTGAGCACGTCTTTGACCGGAACACGTATGAGAGCCAGCCCAACTACCCCAACGCCGTCTTCCCGGTCGACGAGGTCACACCTTCGCTGGTCACCATCGACCAGGGGCTCGATGACTACCAGTCGGGCTTCCAGCGCCTTGGTGTGCCCGGCAGCAAGGCCCTGCGCGAGCAATGGCGAAAAGAGTTTCTACAGTGGCAGGACGACAATGGCAACGGCTATGGCCACGGCGAGTACGAGCACATGCCCAGGTCGCACAAGCACGATCTGGCCGAGGAGAGGCGCATGAAGGAGCTCGAACAGGCCGCGTACAGCTGGCGGGTCGAGGCCAATGCGCGTCGCGAGGCGGTAGTGCAGCGCCAGGTTCTCAAGATTGCGCGCGCGTTCCGCCACCTCAAGATCCCCGACACCAGGACATGGAGAGGCTCGAGGGCAATGGCGTCGTCGGGCTTACATACGAGGACCCCTCGATGCCGACCATGGCGTGTTTGGGTACACGAAGGCGTGCCAGTCGCCTCCCGCGGGCGCCGTGTGCCTCGTTGACGACAATGTCGATTCGGCCGGGCCCAGGGCCGAGTCGCTCCCAAGCGAGAGTGGGAGTGGCTCTGCGGCTGCCTCGTCTGTTGACCTAGGCTCCGACCCGGCACACGCCGTCCTCGGCGCGCCTTTTGCCCCTGCAGACAACGCACCTGGCTTTCCAGCTGCTGGCATTCCAGCTTCCAGAGTTGGTTTCCCGCTCCCGGGGAGGCTCCGTACGTGGACACACGGCCCGACAACGACCACGCGGCCTTTCAGAGCGTCGTGGACACAATGGCCAAGATGCAAGCCAACGAAGAACGGCTGCAGAAGAACGTGGAGATGGTCGCCTCCTTGCTCCTGGACAACATGAAGAGCGGCCAACGCCCGGCAAGCCCGCGGCATGCCCTTGATCAAGGGCCGTCATAGCCAAGAGATCTCTGGGTGTGGACGGGACGCCCGAACCCCTTCCTGTCCACAGAGACAACACGGTCGCTTCCGAGTCTGCCTCGTCCAGCGCACTCTCGGCGCCCGCCGCAAAGAGCACCCCGTACTACTACTACGAGGCCGACGCTTCTGACCCGAAACATGTCCTGCTGAGGTATCTCCTGCCGAGACGAGTACCCGTACAATGTCACAGGGTCATACAACCTCACGGAGCTATACAACGCCACAGCGCTGGACAGCATCACAGTACCACACAGCGTCGGGAGGCTATACAATGCCACGAGTCTGCTCGTCTCGCTCAACGTGTCAACCACAAAATACGTGCATCTCGACGGCGACGGGCCTGTGCGCCTCCGTCTGCATCGCAACAACACCGGCTTCACCATCAGCCAGGAAGCCTGCACGGTGCGAGAGCCTGGGCTGCCGACGAACACGTCTTTAGCTTCACGGAGCAGCTGGTCGTCTCGCACAACGGCGGCAAGTACATTATCAACAAGAACGGCACCGACATCACCCACGTTCCGCCGCCGCCGATGCCGCCGCCGCCGCTGCCCCTGTTTCCCATCACCAAAGACGCCGAAATGAAGGAGACGGCCAGGTGGAGTCTGCCGCCGATCCAGTCCCCGCCGCCTTCCACGCCGATGCCCGTCCTGCCCAAGGGTGCCATCCGCCTTCCCGTGAGCGGGCGCGGCGTGCGGCCCGGCCCGGACCCACTTGGTATCCGCAGCGGCGCCTTCAACAGCACTCTCCACGGCACAGTGCCCTACGGCCAGCCGCTCCAGCGGCACGCAAACACGCCGCCCGATCTGCCCACCGTCGTCCCCGGCGCGCTCGATGCCTCGGGCTGGGCGTCGCCGTCAGCGCAACCTACTCCCAGCTGCAGAGCAGCGACTTTGCCGCCATCGACGACTGGGCCCGCTGGTTCACCGACGGCAAGGGCCACTCCAACGGCGCCTTTCTGTATCTTTTGCTGCACCGTCCGCGGGGCAACGAGACGCAGAGGATATCCAGCCTGCTGGCGGAGCGCGGCATCTTCTTTGACATCCTGGAGGACTGGGGCAACCTCTTTGAGGGCGTCGGCGGCGGCCCCCTGGACGTGCACCCGCTGCCCATTGTGCCAGACGCCGAGGCCATCCGCTACGCCAACGCGGTCAAGTGGCTCACGCTGTATGACTTTATGAACTTTGGCGAAGGCCGGCCGTCCAAGCCGGCCCGGAATCGCACGGATCCGAAGACGGGCCAGGTGGTCACCGCCGCGCCAGAGCGCTACCCGCGTGGCACCTGACCGTGTACGCCTTTCTAGACTACGACGTGTTTGTGCCCGACATGGGCCGCCTCCTGTCCAAGCTGCGCGAGCACCGCGGCCTTGTGGCCACAGACGGGCTTGCGCACGCCATGTCGCCCGAGGCGGCGAACCCCGGGCTCTACAACCGGGACCTGTACCTCGGCTTCCCCAGCGACCCGTGGTCCGACTGGACCTTTCACAACGGAAGCACGCTGTACGACCAGTACGAGTGGGAGTATGCCACCTTTGGCCGCTCCACGTCCACGCGCCATCTCGACAACCGCTTCATCAACCGGAACGTTAGCAGCCTGCTGCCCTCGTCCTACGGCGGCGGTGCCGTCTTCATGGCGGCGGATCTGGCCCACCGCGCTTCGGACCTCGCGTGCATGCGCACGTCAGCGGGCTCCAACACCATCAACACCGTGTACAAGGCTAACCGCGCCGCGCTGGCCCGCGGCGAGCACCTGGAGCCCAGCTGGCCGAGCAGCTCTTTGACTGCATCCACGACGCGATCCCCGAGGCCAAGCTGCGCCTGATTCCCAGCTACTACTCGCCCACAGACGTCGCCCTGTATGGCCGCGCCACGGAGTCGGGCGCCGACGACTCCCAATTTGCCAAGCGCCTGGCCCGCATGGCCCAGTACGGCGGCGGCACAAACCCCATGGTCATGCACAACCAGCGCACCTGGCACAGATTCGACGCCGGCGCCGCCAGCCAGATTGCCGACCTGTGCGGCTCCGACTGTTTCATGCAGCGGTTCAGCCTGGGCCACGGCTGGGTGCTCGTCAACGGCCACAGCCTGACACACTACGAGGGCCTCCGCTTCCACCCGCTCAAGCGCAACGACGACATGCACCGCTCTGGACTGGACGGGGCGTTCCGCCGCCAGATGGGCCAGCGCTACCAGGACCACCATCTGCAGCGCGCCTACCACGACGTCATTGGCCTCTTCCTCGAGGACCCGGCCCGGCCCCACAGCCCCGTCGCCCTCGAGTGGACCGGCCAGAAGACGACGTATGCGCTCGTCGAGACGAGTGTGCTCAAGGACGGCAGCATCGTCCAGGCGTACTTGCGCCGCGCCGCCACCGACCTGCGCGACCTCACGGCCATTGGCGGCCGCGAGGCCTTTGGCACCACCCACCGCCACCTGGCCCCTCCCGGCATCGCCATCGCCGGTCTCGACGGCAGCAGCGACGATGCCGCCACCGAGGCCCCGGCTCCGACCACGACGAGCTGATTGTCCTGGTCCACCGGGCGCCCGGCCCGGCCGGTCCGCGCACCTTTGCCCACGACAACACCGGCCACAGCTACCACTTCCACTCCCACATGCCCTTTTCTGCCAAGGTTGTGCTCTTTGTATTGCTCTATACGGCGGTTGCCGTCTTTGACTTGGCCACGCTCCGCTATCCGGCCCTTGGCCTGAGCGTGGGCGGCCGTGGCATCGTGTCCCACTGCCTCTTTGTCGTCGCCCAGCAGGTGAATTGGCCGCTGCTGGGAAGCCTCCAGGCACTGCTCGTGAGGGTCAAGCGCGACTTAGACCGCTTTACCCGGTTTGTGGACTGGCAGCTGAGTCCTGAGCGGCTGAATGCCTTGGCGTCAGCCGTTTCCATGGCCTTGAGCCCGGTCTGGAGGAGGGTCCCGGTGCTCGGAGCGGGCCGCGGCTACAGAGGCTCCATGGCTTGGATCGACTACCTCCTGGACGATGCCATCGAGTACCTGCCGGTGCGGAGCCTTTGGCTCTTTGCGCGCTGGGCCAGCGAGCTGCACGCCGATACCATCAAGTCACTGCAAGATCGCTTCATGGGGGCCCTCGACGTTGAACAGGGCCCGAGCGCCACGACTGACAACAACGCTGCGGTGCCCAGGGATGCTCTAGAGCTACCAAGACAGCCACAAGAGAAGCAGAGTCTCCCCACCACGCACTGCCCGATGCGACGGACAACGGTATCGTGCCTGAAGAGTCTCTGGAGCCTCCTAAACCTGCTTTGAGTCGACTTGGAGCATACGAAGACAGGAGACGTGCCCAGCAGAACGCCCGGGAGATACTTGACGAGGTCATGAGGAGAGCCGTCGACCAGTCAAAGGCATCTGGTATCCCCGTCCAGGACATCCTGACTGGCCTCGCTGGGAAGGTCCCAACCATTGCGGCCAAGCCTTTACTCGGGGCTGGGCCTTCCAGAGCACCACCACGAGTGAGGCCGACGCGAGAAGCCTTGGCCGCGATTTGGAAGAGGGGGAGAGCCGTGGCCAGACTGGGATGCCGATTTTGACAGCGACGAGGCACCTAATGCCGGTGGGATGCCGATGCGGGTGCAGATGCCGATGCTGGTGCAGATGCCGATGCGGGTGCTGATGCTGACGCTGACGCTGATGCCGATGCTGATGCCAATGCGAAATTGACTCCTTGCTCGACGACATCGCCTCTCCGGCCCAACTGACGGCGGCCCCTCGACCGCCGAGTCTTCCGTGCAGCCTGCTTCCGAGGTAGCCGTCACCGAGAAGACCTCTGCGTTTTCGTGGATGCAACCAAGAGTCTGTCGGAGGATGTCCAGCATTTCACGTCTGACAGCGACGAGGCTCCTGATACCGCATTGGTTCCCTTGCTCGACGATATAGCCTCTACCAGCCCAGCAGCTCTCGGCCCCTCGGCCGTCACATCTTCTTCCGTGCAGCCCACTTCAGAGAAAACACCCACTAACGAGGTTTCTGCGGCTTCCGTGGATGTAACGGGGGGCCCTTTGGAAAACTCCCAAAGTTCGCACCAGACGGCGGTGCCTCGGCAAGCACTTCACACGATGTCCCAGACGATGTCTCGGCGAAGACCCCAGAAGATACCTTGAAGGATGCTCCAGACAGTGCTCCAGAGGACGGCCCAGGGGAGGCATCAAAGGATGCCCCAGAGGATGCTCCAGAGGATGCTCCAGAGGCTGCCACGGTGGATGCTCCAGAAACTGCCCCGGCAGGTATCTCAGTGGCTTCCATGGTCAACTCTCCCCCGCCGTCTCCTCAGGAGGCTTCCTGTCTAAAATACAACTTGCAGCAAAGCGTCGGGAATACAGGAAGAAAGCTGACGCTGTCAAAAAGAAGAGAAGCGAGGAGGGGGGGAAGGAAAATGGGGAAATAAGGAGAAAGAGAGGGGGAGGGAGAGAAGGAAACGGAGGAGAAGGAGAAGGGGGAGGCAAATAGGAACGAGGGGCAAGCAATGGCCATGGTAAAGAAAATGGCAAGGAAAACGGCAAGGAAAATGGCAGTGGAAAGGGACAGGGAAAAGGACAAGGAAAGGGAAAGGGTAAGGGTAAGGGTAAGGGAAAGGGCAAGGGCAAGGGCAAGAACAAGACCGAATGATCTGGTCCTTTGCAATGCCGTTGCTCGCCGTATCTCTCTCCCAGTCCTTCACTCTCACCAGACACGGCATCACAGGCTCGTGACGATTTACATGGCTAAGCTTGGTTGTCCTGGCGCTTGATTTGGTTCGGTTGCTTTGTTTTGCTGTTCGTGGTGTTCTTGCTTTTGAATTTTTGATTACTTGTTTTCTTGATTGTTCCTACTTTTTTGATTTTTCTTTCCGGATCTTGTTCTGGATCCGTCTCATTGCGTGGCATGCACAAAGCTAAGCGGCATAGCCAAGCGAAGATACCCATGTTAGTGTTGAATTTCGCCATCTCTACTTTTCAAAGAGGTTCAGCCAATTCAGGGGTCACGAGGGCCTTTATCAAAAAAGTAGAATGAAGATCTATATCAAAAACGAGAGAAGCAACAAAAGCCGTGACATGGTCAAGAAGATGAGGAATCATATGTGAAAACGCCAATTATGCACACTATGCCAATAAAAAACAGGGGCTCGTAGATTCAACAGTTTGAGCGTTGCACGTCCAAATTTGGGCAATAATATATATGTTGTCGAGAAGTCGAGAAACTTGGAGATGAAGCGATTGTGTGCGAGTGTGAGGTACTGCCATCACCATGTGTCGGGCCCGAACCGCCCGCCTTCCGGCACAGTCTGGTATGCACAGGCCTGCCAGTCGCATCCCTGCTGGTAGACCTCGGTGCCCCACCAGTGGAAGTTGGCGGTGAGGCCCGGGTAGATGAAGGCGAAGAAGACGACGACGATGCCCGAGGCCAGGGCTGCATCGAGTGCGGCACTCAGCGTCATTGTGTACTTGCCCACCAGGCCGTGGCACGGCGCTTGACCAGAGAGTTGAACAGGAAGCAGACGAGCGCCCACACGGAAAAGTTGAGGCCCGTGGCCGGCGGGATCCAGCCGAGCGAGCCCAGCAGGATGGGCAGGTTGATCTTGCGCACGATGCTGTCCCGGCGGTGGCGGCTGTAGAGCCACAGCGGAAGGGGCGCGATGGCGCCGACGAGAAAACACCAGACCAGTGGGCGGTAGATGGCGTTGGGACCAAAGACTCCCCGGGGCCGACGACGCCCCAGAGGATGGACCCGTTGAAGTGAACCCGGGCAATGGGGCAGATGAAGCCGTTGAGCGCCTCCGAGGTGCACAGGCCGGAATGTTGCCAAACATCCAGTTGAGAACGCCGATTTGCGTCACCGACGAGACCAGCGTGGCGACCATCTGGACCTGGAACAGATGCGGGGCGGGATCTTCATGTAGTGGCCGAGCTTGAGGTCGGCACAGAACTTGATGCCCTGAGCCGACGAGATGTAGCCGTAGGTGACAAAGACCATGTTGGCCACGGGCCGCCCCGGGAACACGGCGCCACACACGAGCTGGCAGATCAGATAGATGCTGACGTGCTGGTTGGTGACGGCCATGATGATGCCAATGGGGATGAACAGGACGGTGCAGATGCCGAGAGCGAGCAGCAGGCCGTACCACGGCAGATGGATGGGGTAATACTCGACAAGAAACATGCCGACGGCCGTCATGGACACGAACGTGACCAAGTACCACCACATGGGCGCGTCGCGATACCGCTTCATGAGCCGGTTGTGAACGTCTTCGTGGCCCATCAGACCGTCCTCGTTCGGGTCGCTCATGTGCAGACGGGCAGCCGACTGCAGCGGCACGGCATTCGACGCGAGATTGGCGGACCGGGGATTGTCGACATCCGTTTCGTCGTCGTCGCCGTCGCCCGCGCTGTCGGCACTTGCAGGGACGGGCTGGTATGCGCCGGCCCGGCCTGCGGCGCCACTGAGGCTCGCCGCCCGCTTGCTTGCCGCCTTTTGTAGTTTCGCTTCGTCCAGCGACTGGCACCACTGACGCCAGATGTCTTTGCCATGCCAGCACGCCGTGTGTGTGAGCAGCGAGGCGAGCCCTGCAAACTGCACGCCATAGCTCAGGACATAGGTGATGGGCAGAAACACACGGCTGTAGTTTCGATAGGCTTCGCGGTCAAAGACAAAGTCGGAGGTCAAGATGCGGCTCACGTCGTACACATGGCCCTCGTTGTCAAGACCGAGGCCGAGAGGATGGGCATAAAGGCCGAGTAGAGCCAGTTCCGGTAGTAGGCGATGGGGCGACAACCCACATGACAACGACGAGTCCGCCCACAACATTCATGGCTGCCCAAAGGGCGTGAGGAGCGGCGAGCCAATGTAGGCGATCTGCGCCCAGTCAAAGGTCATGGGAAACAGGCCGAGGCCAGAGACAACACCAAACAGGTTGGCCACGACGACGTTTTTGGGCGCAAACCAGGTAATGACATTGAAGTAGCTGAGGGCGGGCATGAGCAGGCCGGGATGAAGTAGAACGCAAAGGCGCCGAGGAAGACGGCATAGAAAAGTGCCAGCGGCTGATGCGCCAGCCGTTGGCAGGCTTGTTCTCCTCCTTGTGGAGCGTCGCAAACATGGCGGCCGACATGAGCGTGGACGGCCAGATCATGCCGCTGGGCCGCACGAGGAAGCGGCGCGACAGGCCGGCAAAGGTGTAGCCCAAGATCTGCGTCGACACGGTAAGGAGCAGCTGGTAGACGATGCTGACGTCTTGCTTGTAAAAGTGCGTCTGCTCCACGATGACGTCCGTTGCAAAGGCAAAGCCAAAGGAGACGTTGCTGCTCACATAGACACAGGTGTGCTCCTTTTCGTTCCAGCTGCCCTGAGAGAGCCACAGGCGGAGGCGGCCCAGCCGGCCGCGAATGTGGCGTGCGTGTTGGCCGAGTACGCACAAGCGCGCCGTCGACAAACTCCTCGGGCGGGTCGTCGGCACGCTTGAGGAGCAGGTCCACGCGAGACCGAGCGGGTGGACAAGGAGGAGGGCGATGACGGGTGTGATGGCCACGCTGGGATAGCGCAGCGAGAAGAAGAGGTTTGTGGACGAGCCGAGGAAGGAGAAGAGTGTTGACAGGAGCCACATGCGCGGTGTGCTGATTGAGAGAAGGGTGTTGTCGACGGGAGCCACAGAGGCGCGGACTTGCGCAAAGGGCGAGTTGTCGGGCGGGTCTGACGAGGCTGCAGCGTCGTCGTCGTCGTCGTCGTCGTCGTTGTCGCCGTCACCATCACGCAGGCCTCGGTGGGCCGGCGACTTGTGGGCCGGCGACTTGCCGGGTTCTTCGCTGTCGCCGATGCTACCATCTGCCGCCTCGTCGTAACCGGAGCGACCGTTGCTGTGACCGTCGCCGTGGCCGTCGGCGTCTCTAATCATAGGATAGCCCGCGCCAGAGACTGCGCCATCTTCGCCGTCGCAGTAGCCGTCCGAGAGGCCTGAGCCGTCTTCGTCCTCGAGCCCGTCGCTGTCGAAACTGGCTTCACTCGGAGCGGCAGACACAGTGGCCGCCGTGCCAGCAGCATCAAAGCGGGTGCTGCCCAGGCCGGCGAGCATGGCCTCCACTTCGAGCTCGGGTGGGGATGCGTGTCGAGCCACCCGTCACGGCATCGTATTGGGCAAACAGGGAGGCGGCTTGTGACCGCTTCGCCGTAGAGTGGCATGGCGTGACGAGGCGGCACTGGCGCCAGTGGACATGCGGCGTAGAGGTGCCTCGGCTGGCTCTGAACGGGGATGGGGATGGGTGGGTTCGGCGGGCGTCACTGCCGCAGTCGCCACAGCCGTCGGCGTCGAGGTGCCGGACTCGGCACCGGACCCGGCGCCGGACACGGCGCCATAAGACGGCTTCTGGAAGCTCGGCGACGAGCGCAGTGACGGTGGGTGTTTTCTTGTCATGAGATTGCCGTCGCTGGGGCGAATGCTGTTTGTGGTAGCGAGATTGAGGGTGTCGAGAATGTCGACTGTCTCCTCCGGGCCGAGTCGAGGGCTGGCAGGCCATGTGGTGGTGCGGTACGGGACGAGCAGACGATGCACGGCGAGAAGAGGAGGAGGAAGAGGTGGCGCCTACAGCGGTCGACGGCGGAGGAGAAGTAGCTGCTGTCGGATGAAGACGACTGAGGTAGGGAGGCTGTAGATGGCGGTACGAGTGAGGTTGGATGCGGCAGAGGGCGAATGCGAGGGGCCAGAAGCGTCGCGGAAGGGATATATGCGTCGCTTGTGATTGGGCTGATACCACCTGTCGATACGGAAGAGGTGGCGCCTACAGCGGTCGACGGCGGAGGAGGCTGCTGTTGACCAGAGCAAGGTGCAGAAGCGGCGGCGCGTCGCATCCGCAGTGGGAGAAAAAGATGGCATCCAGCGGGTACGGCGGGGCGGCCGCAGAGACAGGGGGCTGGGTGCGGACAGAGTGACAGTGTGGTCGATCGACTGGCGGCCGCGGCGGCAAAGTCGATAAAAGCTACCTGGACGGGCTGTCGTGCGAGTGGGGAGAAAAGACTGGAGATGGGCCGTCGAAAGGCCATCAGACGAGACTACTGCGCGAGGACAGCAGGCGTGCAGGGCAAACATACGGCCAGTGGGCGCGTGGCGGGCCCTAGTGATAAAGACGAGTATGGGACGAGATGGAGCAGCGAGGCGGACGAAAGACAGACCAAAAGGGAGAAGATGACGCGAGGAGGGCATTCGAGACAAGACAGTGGACAGGGAGGGAGGCGGCCGATTGTCCATTGTCCAATGGAGGTGACGGAAAACGACCGCCTACTAGCGAGGCAGATGGTGTTTCTGGCGTGTTTCTGGCGTGGGCTTGGGCCGTACGAGTAGTGCATCGTAGTGCGGTCTGCTGTCTAGCATTCTACTTCGTAGCGGGCTGCAATGTGGGTGCCGATGCCACCAGGATTGGGTGATTGAGTGTGAGGTCGAAAACTTTGTCGATGTAGGTGGAGATGGGCCACACAAAGGCGCCAGACCAGCCTTAGGAGGCAGGTCGACCTCCCGTCCGTCTCGGCGGAGCTGTTGCGGGCAGCTGCAGGGGCCGCAGGCGGTGTTCAGGTCATTCCAGGCCTGGCTTAGGGCGGGCGACCCTGTACTTTAGTGTTGTCACAACCTTACGCCTTGGTGTGAGACGTACTCGAATGTTTTGCCAGCGAACATGTTACACGACACAACCCGCCATGCAGCCTTAAACAGTCTGCCCTTCCAGCTTGCCCTCCCGCCTCATTGCGATCACTCAAGAGCTCGCTGTTTGGCTTGTGCACGCCATCTCGCCAGGCCACGGGAACTGGTCTGCCATCTGGGCACGTGCGCGGGACAGCTTCGCTCGATTGTCAGTGGACCAGACGATCCTGTATTCGAGAGACGGTCGTTTACAGCTCTCACCTGCACGAGACGGACGTTCTCTTCCGGTGGCCACCACCCCCTTCCATGTCCCAGCCTCCCAGAGACGAACCCGACGGCGCCATGACGCCGAGTGCCGCCCTGGGCGCGACGCCCTCGCTGGCTGTGGCCAAGAACCAGCTCCGGAGCTGATGAGCAGCAGCTCGGGTCTCTGCCGGCTGCATCGGTGGAGTACAGAGCGCGGCCATCTATGGGGCCCTGTCGCGGTTCCCGCCGTTCGTGGACGCACGGCCGCCGGTTGGCCGTCTTCCTGTCGATGCCACCGCCGAGGTCCAGACGGACGCCATTGTGGCGACACGCTCTCGCCGCCGGCAAGCAGTGTTTGTGCCATACCTGACAAGCCGGCAGCAGCAATAACGGCCGGCGGACTACGTCCCGCCGCGCGTCATGGACATGGTCCGGCTGCACGATGTTGCGACTACGATCGCTGGGAGCGCGACCGTTGGGGCATTCCCAGCGTGTCGGCCAGCAGCGTGCTTAACCGGGCCCGCGTGCTGGGCGACGGCGCCCACGAGGCGGGCAAGGCCTACAAGGACGGAGAGGAAAAGCCTGCGCTCTCCACGCTGGACCTTGTCCTCATGCCCGGCGTTGCGTTTGATGTCCACCCAGAGACACGCCGCATCCACCGCTGCGGCCACGGCCGGGGCTTCTATGACTATTTCCTGCACCGCTACGCGCTCAAGATGGCAGAGGAAGCCGAGCCAGCGTCCCAGGCCGTCCGGCTCTACGGCCTTGCCCTGAGCGAGCAAGTCATGCCCGCCCACTCTGTGCCGACAGGCCGCATGACCAGCCGCTGGACGGCCTCATCACCGGCGGCGGGGCCGTCATAATACCAGAAGCCGAGCCAACCCAACAGAATAGACATGTACATACGACAGAATAGAAGTGGCACGATTAGGCGAACGATCCGCTCCGAGCGCGAGCCCTCCATCTGAATGACTAAGCAAGGCTGTCAGGTGCAGGTGCTGTACTCCTGCAGCGCCTCTAGAGCTACCCTCGGTATCTTTAGCGGCAGAAAGACAGGCGCCACCTGCCGCACAGGTACTGGCCAGGCTGCACCTGCCGCACCCCTCCTTTTTCGCCCCTCAGCGCCTGCCCCACCTTCCTGGCAACAAGAACGACTGTGGCAGTCTCCGTGGGGCTTGTGCCGGTTGCTCTTGCCTACGAGTACTAAATTTTTCTCTGTTTTGCTAGCTCGGGGTACAGTGGCATTAGCACTTTTCCGCTTGGGTGCACCTGCCAATTCAGAGCACAACCAGGACATTGATCAACCTCTCCTTCGCCGCGCTTTTCCGTACACTCAATATCCTCCATCTTTCGAGCGACCCCTGCGACGAGCATACCATTCCCTGTCGCCATCTCCCGGCACAAGTCTCCGTCCACGACGTACTATCGCGCCCCGGCTCGTCCAGCAGCTTGCCCTCACTGTCGACGCCTGGCCCACGCCGCCGTTGCTCGCTTTCGCCACAGCCGCATCACGTCCTCCTCGCCTTTGTCTCGACCATCGCCGCCCCGCCCTGTCTGACGAGCGTCTGCATCTCCACGAAGCTCGACTTGCGCATCCTGCATCTCGCGTGCCGTGACTTTCATTCCGACAAGCAAGCGTGCAAGCGTGCAAAGTGCAAGCGTCTGTTTGAACCAGCATCTACCCGACTCTCAGTCTCGGATCCGATCGCCCCCTCCTCGGTCCGCTGTCCCTCTTAATCTCTCTCTCTCCGGAAACGTGAAGCGGCCATCCCCTGCCTCTTCGCCAATACCTCTTGGCCTTTTCCCCTTGCCAGTCTCCCCATCTTCGCCTCCTCTTCCACCACCCACCACCCACCATGGCGTCAAATGGCGCCGCCGAGGTGTTTACGCCCGATAATGTCCGGCCGCCATGGTCACGATGCGTGCCAGCGACGCCAGCAAGAAGACAGCCGCCATGGACTACCTTGCGCGCTTCCAGAAATCGGTTGGTTTTGGACTCCGCCAGCGGGCTGTTGGCCCTTCTTCATGCGCATTTGTTTTCGCGGCGTGAACCTCGTTTCTGACTCAAACACCCCCACAGGAAAGCGCATGGTCCGTCACAATCACAGTCCTCCAGTCTGCCGTCGAGCCCGAGGCCATGCTGTTTGCCGCAACAACGCTCAAGGGCAAGGTACGCCATCCACCCGAACTCCATCGCCACTGCGCGTGCCAACTCAAAGCCAACGCCCCGCGTCCTGCCCTTCCTCGATCCCGGGCTTCGTCTAACCCTCACGCTCTAACACCCTCACCAGATCACGTTTGACCTCGCCACCCAGGTCCAGCCCGCCCAGCTGCCCGAGCTGCGCAACCAAATACTGCTTCTGCTCAAGAAGTTTGCGCCCGGCCCACGGCCCGTCCGCGTCCAGCTCTGCGTGTGTCTCGCCATCCTGGCCATCCAGATGACCGACTGGAAGGACGTGCTGCCAACCGTCATACGAGCGCTGGGCGACGACGTCGACAGCCATGCCTGCATCCTCGACTTTCTGCGTGTTCTTCCCGAGGAGGTCACTGAAGGCCGCAAGATTACGCTATCAGAGGAGGAACTCGCCGACCGAAACACGAGAGCTGCTGGGTGACAATGCCGAGAAGGTCATTGCCCTCCTGACGTCATACTCACAGTCTCACCGTGAGCCCACCCTCCCTCTCCTGCGCATCAGATTTCCCAATGCTAACAAGGTCTCGTTTCGCCTCATAGTTGCCGCTGCAAACGGCCCCCTCCTACTCGAGTGCATTACTTCGTGGCTGCGTGAAGTCCCCGTCAGCAGCATCGTCAACTCGCCCCTCCTCAACGTTGTGATCTCGGCCATTGGCAACGAGGCCACCCTCCAGGCTGCTACCGACTGCCTGGGCACCATCTGCCGCGAGACGCGCGATGTCGACGACAACCTCGATACCATCCAGGCCCTCCTGCCCCGCATCATCGAGCTGCGGCCAAACATTCGCAAGTACGCCGAGGAGGAGGACGCCGAGAGCTTCAAGTCGCTTACACTTCTCTTCGCCGACGCCGGTGACTCGTGGGTCGTGGCTATCGCGCGCGAGCCCGTTCACTTCCGCCCGCTCATCGACGCGCTGCTCGAGTGCGCCGCTCTCGACAAGGACTGCGACGTCATCAAGTACACGTTTGGCTTCTGGTACGAGCTGAAGCAATACCTGGTGCTGGAGCGGTATATCGAGTCGCGCCTGCAGCTGGTCGATGTCTACGCCAAGCTGGTCGACATCATGCTTGTCCGCCTGCAGTACCCGCGGCCTGACGAGGAGGACGCCGCGGCTGTTGCGGCCGCCGACAGCAGCAGCGCCACCAACGCCACGCTGGATCTGTTTGACGGTGACCGTGAGCAAGAAGAAAGTTCCGCGAGTTCCGCCACCACATGGGCGACACACTCAAGGATGCGTGCGAAGTCATGGGCATCACCGAGTGCCTGACCAAGGTGCTCGATGCGATCAAGGCGTGGATGGCCAAGTACGCCTCGCTTGTCACGCCAGCCTCAGTCCCCCATTGGCAAGAGCTGGAGGCCCCTTGTTTGCCATGCGCGCTATGGGCCGCATGGTGGGCAAGAAGGAGGACACCATTCTGCCGCAACTGATGCCCTCCTGGTGCAGATCCCGAACCACGAGAAGCTGCGCTTTGCCACCATCATGGTCTTTGGCCGCTACACGGAGTGGACCGCCGAGCACCCCGAGTTCCTCGAGCCGCAATTCAACTACATTGTGTCGTCTTTCCAGAGCGCGTCCAAGGAGATCATCCGCGCCGCCGCCCAGGCATCAAGTTCTTCTGCACCGACTGCCGCGAGCTGCTGAGCGGCCAGGTCATCCAGATGCAGCAGTTTTACGACCAGATTCTCGACAAGCTGCCGGAGATGAGCCAAGAGGAGATCACAGAGGGTGTCGCCAGTGTCGTCGCCGTCCAGAAGCTCGAGGACATCCACAAGCTGCTCAAGCTCTATGTCGACCCGCTGATTGAGCGCCTGATGCGCAAGGCCAACGCGGCCACCACCGAGGAGGGCAAGCTGGCGGTTGCCGACCACCTGCAGCTGATTACGACCTTTGTCCAGATTGTCGTTCCCTACGTGCCCGAAGGCCAGGAGAACCCGGCCGTCAAGTACTGGCAGGAGGTGTTCACGTGCTGTCGACGGTCCTCGAAAACTTCTTCAACTTCACCCCCATCTGCGAGCGCGTGTGTCGCTGCTGGCGCTTCGATGGTCATCTCGTACCGCACAAGCATGACGCCGCTGCTGGCGCCCATGGCCAACAAGCTCGCCGAGGGCTTCACCGTGTCCAGGCAGGGCTGCTTCCTCTGGGTGACGGGCGCCATCCTGCGCGAGTTCTCGGAGAACCGCGACCAGGTCGACGCGCAAATCACAGAGAGCATCTACGTCTTCTTTGAGTCCCAGGCGACCAGCGTTCTCCGCTTCATGTCGGACCTGCCGCCTGCCGAGCTTCCCGACGTCATTGAGGACTTTTTCCGCCTGCTCGTGGACGCCCTGCTCTTTTATCCGCAGCGCCTGATCCCCTCGCCGCTGTTTACGCCCATATTCGAGGCCGCCATCTCCGCCCTGGCGCTCGAGCAGCGCGAGCCGCTGTCGGCCACGCTGCACTACCTGCGCGACCTGCTGACGTACGGCAGCGCGAACCCGGCCTCCTCGACGGCGAACCTGCCTGCCGACGGCTCGGCCATGCGGCAGCAGCTGCAGGCGATTGTGCAGCAGCTGCTGGCCGTGCGCGGCGAGGTGCTGGTCAAGCAGGTGCTGGCGGGCATGATGATTACCTTCCCGCGAGACTGCTTTGCCGACGGCAGCGGTGTGCTTCTGTCCATGTTTGAGCTGCTGCCGACGGAGACGACGGTGTGGGTCGAGCGCACGCTGCTGATGCTGCCGGCGGGCACCGTGTCGCCGGTGGAGGTGCAGCGGCTGGTGGGCAAGATCCAGGACCGCCTGCAGAACCCAGCTCAGGGCGGCCTGCGGCAGGTTAGAGCGCTGCTGCAGGACTTTACCAACTCGTACCGGCGGCGGTACGTGGCGCCACGCGACGGCCTGGGCCAGCTGGAGGCGGCACGCTTCCGATTCACTGGCTAGGGGGTTGCGGTAGGGGCAATGCGGTTATGAGGGAATGAGGGATTGAGGGATGTGAGGGGACTTTTGGTGACTATTTTTTATGAGCAAGATACCGGCATTTGTATATTTGGCAGCACGAAAAGACGACGGGAGGCGATGCAAGGAACCATATGCAAGAGATGGGAAGCACACAGTACAGTATGTAAAAGTTAAGGATTAAAAGGATGGGCATGAGATGTAGAAGGGAGGGCGATATGGCTCAAGGGGTGAGCGAAAGACTGAAGCACAAATAAAGACAATGGACATATCTAATCTGAAAATAAGCCCAATAATGCAAAGGGGTCAAGAGATCCACAGTCTCTTTCGTGGTCTTGAGACGGTGACATGGGGGCAGAGTGACTGTCAAAGACTTGTTATTTGTACTGCCACAGTCGTGCCACTGACTGGTTTAATTTGTCGACTTTTTCGGTTCAACCGCCTTACTTATGCCTCATTATGCACCGCATCTTTCACGTACGGCCATAGATACAGGAAAATACGGGATCCCGTCCGCTCTCCCCTAGTCAAACCTGTAATCGGCGGATTAGTAGTTGGGTCGGTGACGACCAGCGAATACCCGCTGCTGTACGTTTTGCTATTTTTTTCTCTGTTTTCCTTCTTCTCTCGCCTTCACACTTTTTTTTTCCTTTTTCCCTTTTTCCCTTTTTCCCTTTTCCCTTCTTCCCTTTAGCATTGCAATGCGTGAATGTTGTTGTTCATCCACCTATGTTACAAATGGACACGCCACATAGAAAGCATTCACCATCCCTTATGCCCCGTCACAAGGACGCAGCAGGTGTTACCACATAGAACGACAACACAAGACGTCAAGAAATGGCAACTGTCTTTCTCCCTCGGCTCTACAAGCCCCAGCTTCAGCCAGCCTCCTCTATCAGAAGTGAGAGGGCTTATGGAGTATTTCCGGAGAGTTCGTATTGATTGATCTTTACTCATTGAAGACATGTCTCCTGGATTGCATGCTGCTTGGCATTCTTCTCTTAAGCTGCCGATACGGCTTTCCTCCTGTTGTCCCTATGCATGATTGTACTGTTCTCCCCCCTGCACACCTCGTTCCTGTGCTTGGCATCTAAGTTATCGCAACCTTTGCCACTACTAGTCCTTGATGCCAGAGGTGGACAAAACCATGTCGACAATGTAACATAGCTAGCGCGAAGTGAGTCTATTTCGGAGTCCATTTAATCAGGTGCCGTCCACAAGAGCTGTTCTCTGAACAGCGTTGGGTTTGGAGGTGGACGAGATACAGCTACCCAAGACAGGAGGCAATAAGCAACAAATATGGCCAAGAATGCAAACGACTTGCTTCATGCAAGAAAGACGGGTGTTTTTGTTTGCACCCGAGTGTTGCCTTCTGCATGCTATCCGTTTGACACAAGGCAATGGCTTATTGATAAAATGCATGGCAGGAGACTGCGGCTCGATGTATCTTCTGGGAATTTCCAGATTGGACAATACGAGTCTTATCATCTTTTCGACGCCGAGGCAAACCTGCTGGAGAGCTTTCGAAGCTTTATAAATGTTGAGGACAGAATCAGTTCGGTCTTTGAGCAGCATCACCTGTGCCTGTCAAATACACTGGTTAGCTGGTCGACAGCTCGAAACCTGCAAGCCAGGTGCAAAGGCTCTATGCCTCATCGCATGCCGAATGCCCATGTGTGCTTGGCGTTTGGTGGTGGCCTCACGCTGCAGAGGAGGCTGTGCAAATGCAGGCTTTGGCAGTTGGGACAACAAGCAATTCGAGCTTGTGGAGATCTACGACGTATTCCACGGCCGTGTTGAATCATGACTATCGAACAGCTTGGAAGCTGGCAGCGTCTTGGCAGCCCGCACACTAATGGGGCCTTTTGCGACTTTGTGCAGAGACGCTTTCGCCCCCCTGTTTCGCGAAAGGCGCGTGTGAGAGGCCTCTTTCTCGGCCTCGTCTCCTCCCCCGATTCCGTCGCGACATTCATCTTGATAAATGCGCCGTCCCCCATTTGAAGTGCCCCTCCCCGTCTGTCTCCCTGCTGTATTGCTTTCTGCCGCGCCAAACAGCATCCACCTCTAAGCGCCGACAACGCGACATCACATCAGGTTCGCATTCCCCTGGTAGCTCGAGTGTTTCATTTTGGCGCAACGGGCAGCGGACGTCATATCTCAGTTTACAAAGACCTGTTTGTCTCCTGGCAGAAACGGTCGCAAGGCTTCCGTTTCCCCTTCTTCACCCTCATCTCTTCCACGTCAGAACCAGTCGTACATCTTTTCCCCATGCACAGCTCTGCCGCATTCCCCTTCATCCACGCAGCACAATTTCCTCCCGTCACCTCGCACTATCACCCTCGCATCGACCTAGACCACTCCACGCCAGTCCCTCCACGGCTCGCCTGCCCCTCTTTTGGCCATTTGGAAGCCGCCGTTGGCCACCACAGACAACAAGGTCTCCCGAAATCGTTCACCGTCACCGGCGCCGTGACAGTCACTGACCAGAAACGAGCAGAAAGAGCTCCAAAGACAGAGCCAGCCTGCGACCGAGATATCCAGACAGAACAAAACAAGTACCTCGTTTGAAGTCGAGGCGCATCAACAGCGGCCTCGCTTCTCGACCTTCCAGCAAAAAAGTTTCGGCTTCTGTTTCATCTCACCTTGCTCGTTCCCGGTTCTATTCTTGTTCGATATAGCGTGTGCAACTGCTATCTGCATACAAGATATCTAGCAAAATGGCCTCCAGTCTCCATGTAAGTGCTCTTGGCTGTGCTCGCCAACAAACACCCCTACCTTCACCGACCAGGTCGCATGAGGTGATGAACGGAAGCTGACAAAGATGGCTCAAATGGCATGCAGGATCCCAAGCTGTTGTACGCCATAACCGGCGTCTCGGCATACCACATAGCCAATGGCTCGGAGAGCTCGCTTACACCCGCAGGCCCGCAGACACTGTCGCTCCTCATGGTCCCAACAGCCTCGCCGTTTGCCGACATGTCCATCAACGGCAGCCTCCCAGACAACAGTAGCGCGGGCCAAGAGGAGGACTTTTATTTGCATCTGCACTTGCCGCCCGAGCTCGATCTGCCTCTTCCAGCGACCACGCAGATCTACCACCAGCCACCCAGCAGCTACCTGATCCCGCGGTGGGATCTAGGCCGCAACAGCGGTGTCTTTACGCGCATCGAGTTTCCGGCGGTGGGGAGCCGCAAAGGTCTGCAGGAGGATGTCGACACTTTCGAGACCATCTTGGCCCAATGCACTGCTTTCCTCGAGCGGGCACCGCCACCAAAGATCTCCTCCCGCAAAGAAAAGGCGCCCAGGGCATCTGGATCGACGTCGGCGGCAGCAGTCGCAAGAGAGTCTGCTGCTGGTGCTTCAGGCTCGTCGTCCAGCCGGCATCAGCCTGGGAGCGGCGAAAAACAAGCGTACGGAGAAGAGCGCCCTTTGGGTTCACGGCCTTTACGGTCTTCACGGCCGGCCGTGTCCGACGACTTGCCAGCCTACAACCCGGCTGCCTTCAAACCCGGCGAGGCCTACGCAGCAGGCAGCCATAGCTCCCAGGCCGCCGGGCAGCTCGTTCTTATCGACGAGGAAGATGGCAGCGTCATTGGCGAGTTGGGAGACCATTTCCAGGTCATTGAGGACAAGTCCTTGATGCAGGCTCCAAAGGTGTGTTTTGCATCCCAACGCCGCATTCCCCCCATCCTCATCTGGTGGATCCATACAGCTAACACAAACAGAACCCGTCGAAATCACACTCCCGACGGAGGCCGTCCCCAGCATCTCAGTTGCGCCTGCATCACGCGAAAATGTCGAGACGCTGCATCCGGCCTATCAAAGGTCCTCTCTTGTTTCCAACGCCGCCGCTGCTTCGCGCCTTATCGTCACGACATCCGAGCTGGTGTCCAAGGCGTTGCAGAACCAGGCCGACAAGTTTGCAGAAAAGGCCGTGCCCTCCAACAAGCCCATTACCTTCCAGCCGTCGACACACGAACACATTCGCCGGATCAATACCTTCTCGGCAGGCGCCGCAGGTCTCTCTGCCAAGGCGGTCGGCCAGGTCGGCAAAGTGGCTCAGAATCTGGGTGCCAAGCTCGCCGGCCACAAGGCCCATGACAGTGCCGGCAGCACCGGCAGCAACACCGCCCACAGCGGCAAGTCCCGCCGCCAGCCTGCCACCGGCCTTGGTCCCGACGGGCAGCCAGTCAGCGACTTCCGCCCAGGCCTGCTCAACAAGAGTCTGATGGCCTTTTCGACAGTCGCGGACGGCATTGAGCAGGCCGGCCGGCAGTTGCTGGACACGTCGTCCAACGCCGCCACGACGGTGGTTGCCTCGAAATGGGGCAGTGAAGCCGGCGAGGTCACCCGCAATCTGACCGGCGGCATCAAGAATGTTGGTCTCGTCTATATTGACGTCACCGGTGTGTCACGTCGTGCGCTCATCAAGAGCGTAGCCAAGGGCATGGTCATTGGCCATGTCCCGGGCGGCGGCAGCCTGGTAGTGGGTGGTGGTGACGGCGGTGAACCTATAGCCTCGCCGACCGGCTCGCCGCCTCCGCTTCCCAATCGTCCAAAGTCGGGGTCGCCGCCGCCGCTTCCCAACCGTCCAAAGACCGGTGCTCGGATTGGCAGCGGGTCCAACAGCGGCAACGGCAGCGCCAACAGCAGCGCCTCGGTGAGCCGGGTGCCATCAACGCATGACTTTGCCGATAATAACCCATACCGGGGGCGCTAGGTGAGGTGCAACATCGATGCAGGTCTTGATCTATTCGAACTCGGTTTATTGTGATTGGGGAGGAAAAGATACGAGAATTGATAATGACAAGGCTGCGTTCCGTCCGTGTTTCCCATCCATGTTTCAACGGCCTCCTGTGCGCGTAGCTTTCAGCATTTTGCCCGACAAATAAACCTACTCAAGGTTCTGCGACGTACTCGTCGTCGTACAATGGGGCGACTTCACATAACAGCGTACAACTCCGTGCTTCGTCATCACAGTTAGTGGACAGTATCTCGCGCGATCTTTGCTACGATCTTGATTCAGAGTCTCGTGATCAAGACGCCCTAAAACGCGTCTCCTGCCCCTCTGTTTCGTCTCGAACGCGCCTGCCCGTTTCCACCAGCACGTGCGCCTTCCTTGCCGTTCTCTCCTAGCGTCACTCTCGTAATGTAATTAGTTACCTGCCCGAACAGGCGACAAGGCTGAACACTCTCCAGTGCTCGACATCGCAAGCTATCAAATAAGAAAACCTACGGGGCCGGCAATGCCTCATACCTGCCCTTCGCCGGAACCCCATTAGCCCAAACAACACCCAGACCGGCCGTCGACGGCAGACGTCCATTGACGCCACCCTGCGCCCCCGCGTTCATGTGCCGCTTTGAGCTGCTCGGCTGTCTGATCTTGCTAGCCCACGACCACGCGGACGAGCCACAGTACGTCGACCGCCACTTGGAATGTTCACCCCGGCTGCCGCGTTGCTAACCGCGACCGCTGACCTTCTAGGCCATGCTCCACGAAATTCTCCTCTCCCTCTCCGGCCACAGCTCGCCGCTGCTCCGGCCTGACGGCCCACCCCGTCAGGGCAATACCGGTGCGCAAGAGGGCAGTGGCCCAGGCCTGGGGTCGTCATCCAACCCGGAGCCGGCCCTGTCGCCCTCTGAACGCGCACTCCTCTCCGACCTTGCCCGCCTGAGCGACCTCCACATCCGCCTGCGCGCACACGCTACACACATTGCCGCCGTACACCCGTCTGTTGTCTGTCGAGCGGTCGCCGCTGCCGTTGTGTCGGTCCATCTGGCTGCATTCCAGCGCGATGTGCTCGCCGTCGAAGCCACGGTGCTCCGGCGCGACGCGGCTCTCGTGGGCGCATACGATATTGTGCCGCTGACGGCCATCGTGGGGGCGTTTGCCGACTGGCCGAGGCGGTTCGAGTGGCTGTGGGCGGTGGTGCAGTACATCCTACCGGCAAGCAGTGCAGGTCGGACGGCCCAGGCCCATCCCAAGCCGCCTGCCAACGTGTCGCCAGACATGCCCTCGGGCGCCCAGCTCATCAACCACCTCCGGGCAGAGCTCCAGACGGGCTACGAGGACGTGGAGCGCACAGCACGCAGTCTAGTTCGCGTGGCAGAAACCGCCTGGCTGAAGCAGGTCTCGGCGTGGATCCTGTACGGCCGCCTGCCCAGCTTCGGCGGCGACGACTTTTTCGTGCAGCAGGAGGCGTCGACGGCCGATACAACGGGCGAATACGTGTGCGTCGGCCAGCATCTGCCGGCCTTTGTCACGCCGGCCACCGCCGCCTCGATGCTCTTTATCGGCCGCTCGCTCGTCCACCTGCGCGCCAAGACGGACAGCAGGAGCAGCAACGGGCCCAAGGCCAGCCACTGGCTCGGCGACGGCGTCGGGAGCAGCAGCGCCATGACCAGCACCGGCGACTACCACTTGTCGGCCCAGCTCCAGGAGCTCTCCAAGCTGACGTATCCGCTAGACGGCGCCACGTTTGCACGCACCATTGCACACATCCGCGCCGTGCTTTCCCGCACAGCCTTGCGCAACCTGCTGCCACCCGCCAAGGTGGTCGACATGCTGCAGCTGCTGCGCGACTTTTTCCTGCTCGGCCGCGGCGAGTTTGCCATGGCGCTGGTGGAGCAGGCCGACGAGACGATGCGCAGCCGGTGGCAGAGATCGGACGGTGCAGGTGCGGCACCGCCCACCACGGCCAGTGGTGTCCGCGGCATGAGCGCGGTGATTGTCAAGGACGGCGAGGTGGCGGCTGTGCTGGCGCGCACATGGGCCATGCTGGGCGCTATGCACGGCCGCAACGCCAACGCCGACCAGGGCGAGGAAGAGGACGAGGGGATGGAGCTGGCGCGGGAGACGCTGCGGCTCGTCCTGCAAAAAGCAACGGCATTGACGTCCTCCACACCAGCACCGCCAACACCATCAGTCAGTGGCCCGGCGGTGGGTGGCAGTCTCGGCAACGGACGGCGGCGGCACACCACCCTGGCCTCGATTGCATCGACACCCTTCCGGAGCCTCTTGTTTTCGGTCCCCGCATCCCTGGTGCTACAGACCCCTACCCGCTAGACCTCGTCCTCAGTCCGGCGGACCTCCAGTCGTACTCGGCCATCCACGCCTACCTCTTGTCCATCCGCCGCGCACACATCCGCTTGACAGGCTTGTGGAAGCTGTCGTCACTACGGCGGCACCACCCACCCCCGCCTGCACCTCCCTACGGCGGTCGCGGGCGACACAGTCTCGAGCAGGTTCAGATGCTCCGCGCGAGATGTAGCGCGCGGGCCGACGCGCTGCGCAGCGTGTGGGCAACCACGAGCGCCGCCATCTTTTTCTTGGCGGAAATCGAAAACTACCTGCAAATGGACGTGGTCGTGGAGCTGTGGGACGGGTTCCAGCGATGGCTGACTGTCGGAAAGGACGAGCCGGCGAGAGGGCTGGGGGTCAGCCACGGCACCTCGCAGAAAACCAAGGCCGCCGAGGAGAAGAAGGGGGGTGGTGATGACATGGATGTTGACGACGACGTTGACGCCGATGACGACGAAGATATCTGGCTGGCCGAGGGGCTGGCCGAGGGGCTGGCCGCGGAAGATGCCACGGTCCTGACCCCGGACGACCCCTGTCCGCGTCCCATGATCCGCAGAGCCTCGCCACTGCACACCGCCGCTACTTGCGTCGTCTAGTGCGCCGGTTGCTGCTCGACCGTACCCACTGGACGGAGCCGCTCTACGCGCTGCTCGTGTCCGTCGACCAAATGGCGGCCCTCGTGCACCGGCTGCAAGCACTGTGGCAGGCGCTCGATCTCGAGTCCGATGCAGGCGTCATCGATGCCTTTGTGGATCTGGACCGCGAGCAGCACGACGTCTTGGACGCTTTGGCTGCGGCCGAGCGCGGTGTTCGACGGGGTGTGCTGTCCGTCGTGGCTGTGTTGCGGGACCTGGAGGGGAGGAGGACGGCCGTGGCGAGGAGGAGGAGGAAGAGGACGAAGAGGACGATGACGGGGATTTTGGCGGCTGGGACAATGGCGGCCTCGCCGGTGACGGCCTACGAGCGGCCGGGCTTACGTGCCGCGGCGGGTGGGTCGGCTCGACCGGCTGCTAATGAAGCTCGACTTTGGCAGCTGGGGTGGCTAAGTGGATATGACATGATGAACTGAGCTCTGTGGTGTATGGTCTCTAGCATATGAGTTTACGAACTGAACCACGGCCACAGTGACTATGGGCCTCGTATGATGCGTCGTTCCTGTTGATTTATTGGAAAGCTGGTAAACACCCGCTCTGAGTTTCCCACGTTGCAATATTTACCCCGACTTTATCGGAAAACATTGGCTATTAAGTGTAATATTGCTCAACTTTAAAAAGGACCGAAATTTGAACAATATGAGTAGAGCAACAGTACAGCTTTTTAAACGCCTTTTTCAAATAAAAGCACAAGCAATATGATAAGGCTCACTTTGTTCACTGGCAAAATCCAGCCTTAATTTCTCGGTTAGCTACAAACGTATCAGCCACTCTTCTATCCCACGACACAACCCAACTTGTCGTCTACCGCGGCGTCCGAGAGAGAACAAAAGTCTTCACCAGCACAAGGGGCTTTTGTGAAGCAAAAGCCGTGGTTTTGATGGGTGTAGCTCGGTTCGGCCCTTTGTTGCCTCGCTACCAGTTATTGATACATGTATCGAGACTACCGTGAGAGACATCTTGGAGACGGCAGCTGTCTCCTGTCCTCACCCCGGTCCACTCGGTGAGCCCTCACACACCATCTTGTTGGACACGTCCAACCAAACGCGCGGATCCGATGCTTGTCTGATGCTTGTGTTTTCTTGCCGACGCGACGGGCGAATCATACCGTACAGGGTGGTGACGGCAACGACTGCGAGAAGCGTATTACCCGATTAGCTGTTTGTTGATTCCTTGTTTTCTTCCATCCTGCTCTTATCGTTTTCACCTCTTTGCTCTCTCTTTTCTTTTTCTCTCACCTCCCTTGTTCTTGTCCTTCTGTTCCTGTTAGTACCTTGTCTGTTCTTGATTTACTTACGTGTACTGCGTACATACAAAAGGGTAGTCTGGTACAACGTACAGCCCCCTTCCTACTTGCATGTCCCGGAGCACGACAGACCTCTCGCAATAATCGTGTGCATCATCATGTTTACTGGATATCGGACTGTGCCTAGTTAGGCCTTGAGGCCACGGCCTGGGTCACTGCAAGGTTAGGCCCAAAAACGCGCTAGCGACAGCCCCAGTACCCTAATGCAGGCTATGTGCGTTCTTACCGGCACCCAACAGGGTTCAGGCCAACCGCCTGGCAGCGCTCACGACAGACAGGCCACTACGGAGCGCGAGTAACCATGCGGACCAGGCGGACCAGGCAGACCAGGTAGGTTACCGCGGTCTGAGTCTGAGGCCTTTGCTCTGTCGCCTGTCATTCAACGCGGCGGTCCTTTTCAATCTCGGCCTGCCCAGAGCCTGTACGAGTACACGTGTTTGGTCTACCTTCCGCTGCACGCTGGCTATCTCTACGAAAGAACAGAGGACTGCCATCTCACCGACTCGTTATCTCTGGTCTCTGTCTTTGTGACGCGCCTTTCGTTACCCCAACCGCCTTGTATTTGCAGCCCACTTCTACATGTACGAGTACTCGTAGAGTCGCCTGTCGCCCCTTTACGAGTTTTGTTGTTTATTCACTGCGATATGGAGCACGGCAAGTGTGGATTGCTATTGCCTCGAGACCCACTTCGTTGTCGCGTTTTTCTTTTGCTATGGTTTTCGAGTCTTTGTCCTTTGAACCATCCGCTGAGAATTAGCTTCTTTTACAGTGACCGTGCCCCACTCCTCTATTCGGCACTGTGCCAGTATGGGCTGCTGGTGGCCTGGCTCGCCTGGCTCGGCTCTGTCCGGCGCTGTAATTGGGCCCTATCTGCTCCAACAGCGTCTGATATGCCACTTGGGGCACTGTCCACAGTGTATCTGCACGCCACTTATGGTGTCTCGTACGGAGTCCTGTCACAGAGTACGAGTAAAACCTCGTCGTACTTCGTACTTTTTAGATTACTCGGTTTTCTTCTCACACTCCCTTTGCTGAATTTTCGCCGTCCCCATCCTTTGGGCCCTCTTTCGCCCCATTCTCACGCGTTGCTTGGCTTCGGGGTCGTTCTGGCGCCTACTGCGTATGCGCTGCCTGCTGCCTCGCCGTCTACCCCCTTCCCTGTCATGCCCTTGTCTGTTCCATTTCCCTCCGTTCCAGCCATCCCTTCCGTCGCCTCCTCACTCACCCTTCCCTCCACTACAACCGCCCTCCCTCCTTTCCGACTTGCCATTTTTCTTCAATCCACTCCCTCCCACTTTCTCGTCATCTATCCACACGCCCGCCGCCCGTTTGGTGCAAGACGCAACAAGGGGTCCCAGGCTTGAACGTCGGCCGAAAAATACACACCTTTGCATAGATCGAGAAACATCAAATGCATGCTACGCATCCACGCGCACGTTGAGCCTCGTGTCGACTCTCTCTTGACGACCGCGCGCTGACTGTCCGCTGGTGGCTCGTGGGTGGCGGCTGGCTCCAAGTGTCCATCTCACTCGCCCCAGCCAGCATCACCTCTCTTCATCCATTCCTTCGCCATCCATCGCGTCAGTGGCCTGCCATCGCCGCCATTTCGACGTCGGGTGACTCTGCTGCACGCATCTCCCCACTCACGCCGCCCTTTGCCCGACTCTCCTCGACATCCATCCTCATTGTACAACGTCTCCTACGGGAAGCCCCCAGCCACGCCCGCACGTCGCCTACCATGTCCAACGGACTCTCGTTTGGCGGCGTCAATGGTATGCGGCGCAGCTTTCCGCAGCAGCAAAATGCCACGGCCAACAAACCGGCGACGCCCCTCTCGCACGGTGGACCTTATCAAGCGTTCCACCCGCAGCAGCAGGCTTCGTCGCCGTATGCCCATCACATCTTTACTGGCTCGGCACCGCCACCACCCGTGCTCGCCGGCCTCCACAATCCCGGAGCCCGTCCGTCGCCTCCACAGGTGGCTGCTGCGGTGCCTCGGAATCGCATGATGCAGCAGCCGCACCAGGCGAGCTACCTGGCGCAGGCGCTGAACCAGCAGACGATGGGGCACCAGGTCCAGCAGAACGACGGGTCGTTGATGGCCCAGCAGCAGCGCTCGCAGCAGCACACGCAGCACCCGCAGCACCAGCAGATGTCGCAGCACCAGCAGCATCATCCACAGCTGCAGCAGCCGCAGCAGGCACAGCATCAGCAGCATGCGCAACACGCGCAGCAGCATGTGCAGCATCAACAACACCAGCCGCAACACCCACAGCACGCTCAGCATCAGCAGCATCTTCAGCATGCGCAGCATCCGCAGCACGCGCAGCACCCTGCGCAGCACAGCCAGCACGTCCAGCACAGCCAGCATCAGCAGCACCAACAACATACAGCGCATTCGCAGATGCCGCAACATTCCCAACCGCCCTCCTCCACCACGCTGACCCCACAGACGCTATCGCAATCGCCCATTCCGCCGGCACAGCATATCCAACAGTCACACAAGGTGCAGCACAATGTGCAGCACCAGCAGCACCAGCACACCAACAACAGCAACAGCAGCAGCAGCAGCAGCAGCACATGCAGCAATCGCAGCAGGCCCAGGTCCAGCAGCAGCAGCAGCAGCAGATGCAGCAGTCGCAGCAGGCCCAGAAAGCCAAAAGGTGCAGCAAGCTCAACAGCAGGCCCATGCCCAGGCTCAAGCACAGGCTCAGGCACAGGCACAGGCGCAGGCTCAGGCGCAGGCTAAAGCTCAGGCTCAGGCTCAGGCACAGGCCCAAGCTCAAGCTCAAGCGCAAGCTCAAGCGCAAGCGCAAGCTCAGGCACAAGCCCAGGCACAAGCCCAGGCACAAGCTCAGGCCCAACAGGCCCAGCAGGCTCAGCAGGCTCAGCAGGCCCAGCAGGCCCAGCAGGCCCAGCAGGCCCAGCAGGCCCAACAAGCTCAGCAGGCCCAACAAGCTCAGCAAACTCAGCAGGCCCAGCAGGCCCAGCAGTTGCAATTGCAAAAGGCGGTCCATGCCCACCAAAAGGCGCCGCATGCATCCCCGACACCCCCGCCGCCGCGGCCCGATACTGCAGCGCCCGCGGACAAGAGGACCAAAACGAAGCGGAGATGGAAGTGGATAGCCCTCCGAACGAGGCCGGGGCGGAAGGCCAGGCCGACAAGAATGCGGATACCAACGTGCCGTTTGTGCCGCGGCAGCCAATGGGTCCTCTGATGTCTGCTCCACCCGAGGGTGGCAGTTTCCCGTCACTGGAAGCTGTGCACAAGTTTGTCCTGGGGTACTGCACGTCGGTTGGTTATGCTGTGGTGATTGGGCGATCGAAGAAGACGGTGCCGGGTCTGAAAAAGGTTCTTTTTGTGTGCGACCGGGCGGGCAAGCCCCGCGGCGGGTCAGCCCCGAGCAGCGGAAACGGAAGACGTCCTCACGGAAGTGCGACTGCCAATTCGGATTCTTCGCCATCGAGCAGCGGACTCAGTGGACCGTACGGTACCGTCCGGATACGTCCCATCTAAAACACAACCATGGCCCTAGCGAGAGCCCGTGCTCCATCCCGCCGCTCGAAAACTGGACAGCACCATGGTGGCGGCTGTGAAAGCCCTAAAGGACGACGGTGCGTTACCTGCTGCGACCCCCACTACCACTACCAAGCCCAGAGCCAAGCCCAAATCCAAAACCACCTCCAAGAAGGGAGCAGCAAGTGCCGGTGTAGGGGCAGGAACTGGAGCGGCGGACGAAGGAGCAGGGGATGCAGAAGAAACAAAGACTGAAGGCGCCAGTGGTTCTAACGCTTCGGTTACAGGCGTCGGTGTGAGCCAGACACTTGAGATTCTGCAGACGGAGAACCCCCATGTGCCATTGTTGCCACGGGACATTTACAATGCCCGTGCCGCCATCACGCGGAATCCCAACAAGGTGACAGCGGCCATCGCCGAGAACCGACCGGCCATATATAGCAAACCGCCGCCGACGGCCGAGGAGCGAATCCGGACCGAC
Source organism: Sporothrix phasma (assembly GCA_016097075.2). Taxonomy (NCBI): domain Eukaryota; kingdom Fungi; phylum Ascomycota; class Sordariomycetes; order Ophiostomatales; family Ophiostomataceae; genus Sporothrix; species Sporothrix phasma. The sequence continues at coordinate 407,995 of JADMNG010000010.1, read as the reverse complement.
CTGCGCCGCGAACTGGCCCAGACCAAAGACGAGCTCACAAAGTACAAGGAGGACACGCAAAAGGAGATTGAAGAGCTCAAGCGGAAGTTGGACGAGAAGGACCAGGTCATCCAGCGGTTTGAGATGTTTATTGACATTTGCAATCAACGCGTCATTCTGCAGCGGGAACGGCTGTCCGACAACAACGACGGCGCGGGCGGACCGAACCTTGCCGCATAGCAATGACAGAGCGGCGGGTGCCGAATCTGCCCTCCCAACTTCTCCCCTCTTCTCCCTCCCGTCCTCCGCCCCATCACTCCTTGCCCACCATTGGCTTATCCGCTTTGCTGTTCATGGAGGCACGCTCACATATACGATCCGCTCTCGTACATACCTATGCATAATTTATCATATTTCATGGAGCGGTCTTGTATTTGGTAGTGGTTTGACTATCCTTCTCGTGGTTTTGGCTCTGTACGTTTTTGGCCAAAGGCCTTTTAGTTTCGGTGGCAAAGGGATGGAACCATGACATATGATAGGCGCTGTGTCGATCACAGCCAACTTGCAACGCTTCATCACCTCAACCAGGAACAGGCAGCATGATTGTGTCCATTGTTGTCTGTCACTGGTCGTGGAGTCTCTTTGTTTTCCTATTGTATATCTCTGTTTTATGTCCTTCTCTAAACATGTCGGTAGTGTTTCGATTTCGATTTTGATTATCGATGTAGCCTTCGTTTTGCGGTCAGCGTTGCTTCTTACCAATATGCTGCTGTTGCTTCCTTTGTTCCATGACGTACGGTTTGCGGTGAATGAGAATCGTAGAACAACCACCTGTCTGGACGGAGTCGCCGATTGAATTCATGAGAGCATGCTGAGCTGGCAAAGAAAACCATCGCCAGGCCGTCAGAACACACTTGACATAGGTACAAGTGAAATCAGACACGGGCTTGTTGATGCTGTACCAAGTAAGCATGGAAGCGGGATCACACGCCACCCTGCTGCTGTTTGCCAGGTGATTGATCATCTGTCTGCGCTCACAGCCCGGGAGTGCATGTTCACCGTCTGCGCTCGAGACCGGCATGGAGATTCGACGCTATGAAATGCATTTCATCATGTGCATGGAGCCCCTTGCGAGACGCTCGACTTGCACAGCTAGCACTACCTGCTGGAGAATGTGATGAATGCGTGCAACATCGTATCTGATATCACGGCTTCCCATGACTGGCGTGCCGCCGTTCATCCCTTGCTGTGTGGACGCTGCATCCCAGACGGCCCGCTTCCGAACCAGCGGGACAATGGTGTACTTCGTATGCAGTGTGGGTGCTGTCCGTTGGTCATGCGGTGTGCTTTAGAGGCTTTTTCTTTTCTTTTTTCGTCTCGATTGGAGGCTCTCTTTTCAAGGTCTTGCGTTTGAGTCCACAACACGTCGTAGATTGCACACTATTTGCTTATTTCCTGTTCACACCCCCTGTTCACTTGGCCCTATTCGTCGTAAGTGAGATACGTCGTATTAAGTACGAGTACGAGTAGATGCCGTCTCGAGAGACACCAGCCGGCAGACCAGCGGGTCACGCCGTTGGAGTAGAAGGGGGACGCTAAATGAATCCGGTGCTAGCGTGTCTCTTCGGCTTGGGCACAAAAGGGCGTGGACGCAGAAACCAAACAAACGGTCTGGCGCTGGGCAGTCTGGTCTGAATGTGATGCTGAGAGTCTGCGCCGACCTCGAGAGAAGACAGAACGTGTCGTAGATGAAGCCAACGTTACGCGCATTCTGGCTATGTGCATCTGTGCATCCCGTGCTTGTGCCACTTGTGTGGGAAGGTGCGATGTGCACGCCGCATCAATGCCTGCCTGTTCTCTCGTCCACGCAAGGATGGCGCGACCAATCACAGACGCGTGCCCCACACCTCTTCCTCTCACTGGTTCACTCCGACGTTGTGGACGCCCCTTCCGCTTTGGGGAGCCTAACACAGACGTGGCAGGGATGCATTGTTGCTTCGAGTACCTGTTTGTGCTGTAATTACGGAGTAATTCCACTAGTAACAGTTGTATGGAGTACTCGTACACTGCTTCACTGCGCGCCGGGCGCACCTGCCATTTGCTGGTGCTAGCGTCGCGTTCCTTCCATTGACGGCGTAGTGCATGGCTTCCCTTGCGTCTCCTTTTTTGGCCACAGTCAGGCAGCTCGAAACCGAGAGATCCTCATCGCGAGATTGCAAGGCAAACAGCTTCTCTCCGTCGTCCTCTCTCCATAACCACGCACAACGGGCAAGTCAACGGACCGTGTTGCCTGCTTTTTCCTCTGTTATTACACCCAAATCGAGCTCGTAGACTCGCACTACGCCCGCACACACCTACCTCACGACAGATACCCGCGACTTTTGCACGCGTTTTCTTGCTTCACTTTCGACGCATGTCGACAATCGTTTGCCTATTGCGCCTCCCCTTCGGACCGACTCTTTCGTCTCGCGCCTTCTCTTCTCTTCTTTCACCTTGACCACTATTTGATCTAATCCAAGGCAAGCTCGTCTTGCTGTCTTGCTCGACGTCCTCTAGATACCCGCGAACTCGACCTTTACCCCTTTCCGAACCCGAGCCACTCCAATATGCTTGTCTCGCCGATGACGATATAGAACAACACCTCCGAGCTATTCGACATTGTCCGAGACCGACGAATACATCCTTCCTATCTACTGCCCCCCTCGAGAAGCCGCCACTATGGATATGGTTGTCCCAACGCCGGTGGTGGCTAATGGCATCAGCTCGGCGGGCGGCGGACGACATCCCCGGTGGCACCCGGGGGCGCAGCTGCCAGTGCTGGTGTCTCGCCGTCGTCCTACGTTGATCCAGTCCGTGTTATCGACCACCTTGCTGCTGTTCTCGAGGCCGCACTCGCGCCACCCGCCAGGAGCTCGAAGCCCCTGGCAGCCTCCTCTCCGAGTCCCGCTATGCCGACACCGTGCAGCGCTGCTCTCGTTTGCCCACGAGCCCCAAGTCGTCTCCCTCTACATCCAGAAAGACCTCCTGTCCACGTCCGCAATACCACCCGGAGCTGCGACCCCCGGCAAGGCTAGGCAACGGGACGAGAATGGTGACCCGCCGAAGCCGAGCTCGCCCTCCCATGTCTTTTCCCTGGCAGCCGATTTGTCGGCCATCTCCACGACCGTTGCCTTTCTCGTTCTCCTCAAGCGGCCACAACCCCTCGATCCCAACGTCCCGATCACGTCCCAGGTCCAAATGCTCAACCTGCCCGGACCGGCCTACCTGACGGCCACGGCCGGCGAGCAGGGCCTGTCCACGTCGCCCTTTGAGATCTTGCAGATGTACCTGCACAATGGCTTGGCCCCCTACTTTGATGCGAGCACAAAACCGGCTGCCAACGCCGCCTCTGCTAATGGCACCGGCAGCACCAGCCGCGTGCGTGCCGACCTCGAGGCAAAGACGGGCGTTCCCGTCACCAAGAAGCGGTGGACAGAGCTCGAGCTGAGCTTGGCTCATCTGCAGCAGAATGTGGAGATTCCAGAGGTCGTGCTCCCTTTCCCACCCATCGTACAGACGGCCCTCGACGAGGCCGCGGCACGAGGTGTGCAGCCCTTTTTCGACCAGCTGCCGAAAGGTGTCACACAGGACACGGCCATGCTCAACAGCCTCCAGGCAACCGTTAACACGTGGATCAAGTCCATCCAGGTCATTACCAAAATGACGCAGGACCCCACGACCGGGACGGCAAACCAGGAAATCAACTACTGGCTGTCGATGGAGTCCGCTCTGGAGCGCATCGAGACGCAGCTGCGTGGCGACGGCGTTTCATTGACACTCGATATCCTGAAACATGCAAAGCGCTTCCAGGCCACCGTTAGTTTCGTGGCCGATACCGGCCTGAAGGAGGCCATGGAGCGCGTGCAAAAGTACAACCAGCTGATGCGCGACTTCCCTCTCGACGAGCTTCTGTCGGCCACGACTCTGGCCAAGGTGAAGGACTCTATTGTGCAGATCTTTGGCCACCTCAACAAGAAGCTACGTATCTGCCCCTACCCGATGCGCCGTGCCCTCGCCCTTGTCGAATCCATCTCCGGTGACCTCGATGACGCCATGCACCGCCTGCTTCCCGGCACCGAGCTGGTCGACCTTGACTACAAAGAGTTCGACCGTGTCATGCGCGCTACGAATAAGATCTTCCGTGCCTGGGACGATTTTGCCAAGGACTTCACCAATGTAGCGCGCGAAGTCACGCGTCGCCGCAACGACAAGTTCATCCCGATCAAGATCACCCCTCGCCACGCACAGCTGCAGGCCCGCCTACAGTACATTCAGGACTTCCGCGAGAACCACGAGCAGCTGCAGCGGACCATTGTGACCGTCCTTGGCACCAATGAGTCGAAGCTGGATGGCACCGATGCGTCTGCCGTCACCAACGGCAGTGCCGTGGCGACTGCCAGCGGCTTCGGTGGTCCGTCGGGCCTCGAGGAGACTAGCGATGTCGATGCCGTGGAGGAGGTGCGTCAGGCATGGGAGGCACTGCGGAATGTCGACCTGCTGGACGTCACTCCCGAGGGCACCACGAAATGGGTCCGGGCTGAAAACATCTACAACGAGCGGACAGCCCGTGTTGAGAACTCCATCATTGCCCGCTTGCGGGATCGCCTGGCTACAGCCAAGAACGCCAACGAAATGTTCCGCGTTTTTTCCAAATTCAACGCCCTTTTCGTGCGGCCCAAAATTCGGGCGCTATTGCCGAGTACCAGACGCAGCTCATCGACAACGTCAAGCAGGCAATCGCCGCCCTGCACGAGCGCTTCAAGCAGCAGTATGGTCACTCCGAGGCCCACGCCATGGCCACTCTGCATGACTTGCCGCCCGTGTCGGGTGCCATCATCTGGGCCCGCCAGATTGAGCGCCAGCTGGACAATTACATGAAGAAGGTCGAGGACGTTCTGGGTGCCGAATGGGCCCTGCATGCTGAGGGCCAGAAGCTGCAGAGCGAGAGCGCCCAGTTTCGCAACAAGCTCAAGACTGCCCCGATCTTTGACGCTTGGCACGCGATACGATGCACCGCCAGGTGTCCATTGCCGGCCGTCTATTCAGCATCAAGCGTGTCCGTTCAGCTGGCAACACCCTGGAGCTCGGCGTCAACTTTGATCCTCAGGTTATTGCCCTCTTCAAGGAGACACGCAACCTCATCTGGCTCAACTACTCCGTGCCCCACGCCGTCAACAGCGTGGCCAAGGACGCCAAGCGGGTGTATCCCTATGCCGTCAGTCTCATGGAGAGCGTTCGCACCTTTGCACAGACTCTGCGCACAATCAGCGAGATGCCCGACGTGTCCATGCTGCTCAACGGCCACCGTAACGACGTCTATGCTCTGGTCGCCAAGGGCGTCCCTCTCCGTTGGGAGTCCTTTGTCAACAGCTATGAGGTCCACCTGCGCGGCCTGCCATCACACATGTCCAACGGCAGCATTGGCGGCGGTGTTGGCGGGCGCCATGGATCGTCTCAAGGGGGCGAGAGCCGTCACGTTCTATTTGTTCGTGAGATCGCCGCGGCGTGTCACTTTTGCAACAAAGACCGCGACCCTGGCCACCTATCATGCCACAATCCAAAAGTCCATGCGGGAACTGGCGACGTGCCCTACGAAGCCGCCGCTTTCGAGTCGCGCCTTCGCTCTATCCAGGAAGCTGTTGACCAGCTGAATCTTCAGCAGTACGCCAACCTGGCGTACTGGGTCGAGGGCATGAACCGGCAGATCAAGGCGACACTGCGGACTCGCTTGCAGCGTGCCATCCAATCCTGGATCGAGGCCTTTGAAGACGACGTCTCGGCGGAGGGCAGTAAGCAAAACAGGTCCTCCTTTGGTGCTATCGGCCTGAACAACGCGTCCGGCAACACCACCACTCGCAGGAAGCAGATGGCTGCAGCCTCCGACGCTTCTGCTGCTGCGGCGACATCCGACGACACTCCTACGATGAAGCAGCTCGTGCACGAGATTACAATGCGCAACCAGCTCATCTACCTGACCCTCCATTGGAGTATGCCCGTGCTAGCTGGTACTTGCGCCTGCAGGACTGCTTGGCGTTGTCTGCAACCTGCGCAAGATCAAGGCCACCAGCTACGAGATGCGCCTGGGCACCACCGTGGTGGAGGATGCCCGCTTCAATGACCTGCCGGCCGACTGCACACCGATGCTCCTTCGTGTTCAAACATCAATCGAGACCAAGCTCCAGGCCATTGGTGGCTACGTCGACGAGTGGCTCCGTTTCCAATCTCTATGGGACCTGCAGTCCGAAAAAGTCTACGACCTGCTGGGCGATCGCTTGGCTCGGTGGCTGCAGCTCCTGCAGGAGATTCGCAAGACCCGCCAGACCTTTGACACCACGGAGGTGAGCCGGTCGTTTGGCCACATCACGATTGACTACGACCAGGTTCAGACCAAGGTCAACGCCAAGTACGACCAGTGGCAGCACGATATTCTCCTCAAGTTCGCCGGCCGCCTTGGCAGCCGCATGCGCGAAGTCTATGCAGAGATTGAAAAGGCTCGCACTGACCTCGAGACTCTGAGCCTCGAGGTCAACTCGACTGCCCATGCTGTCCAATTCATCACCATTGTGCAGTCGTGCAAGCGCCACGTCAAGCTCTGGGCCCCTGAGATTGAGACTTTCCGCCAGGGCGAGTCGACCCTTGTGCGCCAGCGCTACCAGTTCCCCAACGACTGGCTGCACGCACAGCAGGTCGACCACGAGTGGAACTCACTCAATGAGCTGCTGAGCCGCAAGGCCAAGATTGTCCAGGACCAGACGGATGCCCTCCGCGCCAAGATCATTGCGAGGACAAGATTGTGGTGGACAAGATTGCCGAGATCGCCGTGCAGTGGAACGAGGAGAAGCCTGTTTCTGGCACCATTGCACCCGATATCGCGACGGCCACGCTTGCTGCCTTTGAGAGCCGCATTACCGCCTTCCAGGAAGAGGCGGCCATGGTGGCCAAGGCCAAGGAGGCACTCGATCTGCCTTCCACTCCCGAGACATCTCTTGCTGGTATTCTGGAGGAGGTCCACGACTTCAAGTCTGTCTGGGCATCGCTCTCGCTCATCTGGAAGAACCTCAACGAGCAGCGTGAGATGCTCTGGAACAGCGTCCAGCCTCGCAAGGTTCGCACCGCCATGGACAATCTCATCAAGATGACCCGCGACATGCCAGCCGCATGCGCCAGTACGCCGCCTTTGAGCACATCCAGAACATTCTCAAGACATATGTGCGCGTCAACCCTCTGCTGAGCGACCTCAAGTCTGAGGCGGTGCGCGACCGCCACTGGACAAAATCTACAAGCAGATCAAGCCGGGCAAGCGCTACTCACCCGTGTCAATGACCCTGGGCGACGTTTGGGACCTCAACCTCGTGGCTACCGAGGCCATCATCAAGGACATTATTGCCCAAGCGCAGGGCGAGATGGCGCTCGAGGAGTTTCTCAAGCAGGTGCGCGAGACATGGACCAGCTACAACCTGGAGCTGGTCAACTACCAGAACAAGTGCCGCCTGATCCGTGCTGGGACGACCTGTTTGCCAAATGCAGTGAGAACCTCAACTCGCTGCAGGCCATGAAGCATTCTCCGTACTACAAGAGTTTGAAGAAGAGGCCTCGTCTTGGGAGGACAAACTCAACCGTGTCCACGTCCTGTTCGATGTCTGGATCGACGTCCAGCGCCAGTGGGTGTACCTCGAGGTGTCTTCAACAGGCAACGCCGACATCAAGCATCTGCTGCCCATTGAGTCATCTCGTTTCCAGAACATCAACAGCGAGTTCTCGGCCGTCATGAAGAAGGTCTACAAACAGCCCTATGTTCTCGACGTCCTCAACATCCCGAACGTGCAGAAGTCGCTGGAGCGTCTCGCCGAGCTGCTCAACAAGATCCAGAAGGCTCTGGCGAGTACCTTGAGAAGGAGCGTGTTTCCTTCCCCGCTTCTACTTTGTTGGGGACGAGGATCTACTTGAGATGATTGGCAACAGCAACGACACCATGCGCATTGCCAAGCACTTCAAGAAGATGTTTGCTGGCCTGTCGGGCCTTACCATGGATGACGAGACGGTCATCACGGGATTCACTTCCAAGGAGGGCGAGACCGTGCGCCTCAAGCGCGACATCTCGCTCATCAAGACGCGCGCATCAACGACTGGCTTGCTCTGCTCGAGAGCGGCATGAAGGCTACGCTCGCGGAGCTACTGGCCGAGGCCGTCGCGGCCTATACTCCAATCTTTTCCGCCGAGACGGGCATCGACAAGGCGGCCCTTTCCGACTTTATAGAGACCTTCCCCAGCCAGATTGTGGTGCTGGCCACCCAGGTTGTCTGGACCACGGTCGTCGACCAGGCTCTTTCCTGCAGGTGGCGGTGGTCTCAAGGGTCTCTTTGAGCGCGAGGTCGAGGTCCTGCGCCTGCTGGCTGCCACCGTTCTGGCGATCTGCACGTACTGATGCGCAAGAAGTGCGAACAGCTCATCACGGAATGTGTCCACCAGCGCGACATTATCGAAGAAGCTCATGAAGCTCGGTGCCAACGCCCCGACGCACTACATGTGGCTGCTGCAAATGCGCTATGTCTACGCCGCCGAAGGTGACGCCCAGCAGCGCCTCAGCATTGAGATGGCCAATGCCTCGCTGCAGTACGGCTTCGAATACCTCGGTGTGCCCGACCGCCTTGTCCGCACGCCGCTCACGGGACCGCTGTTTCTTGACACTGACCCAGGCTCTTTGCCAGCGTCTCGGTGGCTCGCCTTACGGCCTGCCGGTACGGGCAAGACGGAGTCTGTGAAGGCTCTTGGCGTTGAGCTGGGTCGCTTCACCCTGGTGTTCTGCTGTGACGACACCTTTGACTTCCAGGCCATGGGTCGTATCTTCCTGGGAATCTGCCAGGTCGGCGCGTGGGGTTGCTTTGACGAGTTCAACCGGCTGGAAGAGCGTATTCTGTCGGCTGTGTCGCAGCAGATTCAGAACATCCAGCTGGGTCTCAAGCAGGGCGCCGAGGACGATAAGGCACAGATTGAGCTCGTGGGCCGCCAGCTGCACGTCAATGCCAGCACGGGTATCTTCATCACCATGAACCCTGGCTACGCGGGCCGGTCCAACCTGCCGGACAACCTAAAGAAGCTGTTCCGCAGCGTTGCCATGTCGAAGCCTGACAAGGAGCTGATTGCCGAAGTCATGCTGTACTCGCAGGGCTTCAACCAGGCCAAGACACTGTCCAAGCAGACGGTGCCGTTCTTCGACCAGTGTGCGGCGAAGCTGTCGAAGCAAGCCCATTACGACTTTGGCCTGCGTGCGCTCAAGAGTGTCCTTGTTAGCTCGGGTGGCCTGAAGCGGGCCCGTCTAACAACCGGGGGTGATGACGCTTCATCTCTGGAGGACAGCGGGAGGTCGTCGAGCCCGAGATCATTGTTCAGAGCATCCGCGAGACGATTGCGCCCAAGCTGATCAAATCTGATGTCGAGATTCTCGCCGACATTGAGAGCGCTGCTTCCCAGGCGTGCGCTACGTGCCAGCCAACCTCGAGGCGCTCGAGGCCGCCATTCGCCGCCTCGCCGACGAGCGCCAGCTGGTGGTCAATGATACCTGGCTGACCAAGGTTCTGCAGCTCTACCAGATCCAGGGTATCCATCACGGTGTCATGATGGTGGGTAGCTCCGGTTCTGGTAAATCGGCCGCCTGGCGTCTGCTCTCGACGCTATGCAGCAGGTCGAGAAGGTCGAGGGTGTCTCGCACGTCATCGACTCCAAAGTCATGTCCAAGGAAGCCCTGTACGGCAACCTGGACTCGACGACGCGCGAGTGGACCGACGGTCTGTTCACTAGCATCCTGCGCAAGATTGTTGACAACTTGCGTGGCGAGGACTCCAAGCGTCACTGGATTGTGTTTGATGGCGATGTTGACCCTGAATGGGTCGAGAACCTGAACAGTGTCCTGGACGACAACAAGCTGCTCACCCTGCCCAACGGTGAGCGCCTCAACCTGCCGCCGAACGTGCGCATCATGTTCGAGGTTGAGAACCTCAAGTACGCCACCCTGGCCACCGTGTCGCGTTGTGGCATGGTCTGGTTCAGCGAGGACACTGTCACGCCCAGTATGATGGTGTCCAACTACCTCGGAACACTTGCTACTGTTGCTTTCGAGGAATTTGACGAGGATGCTGTTGCCACGGGCCAGAGCGCCGCCAAGGCCCTGGCCGTCCAGACCCATGCCGCCGAGCTGCTCAAGACCTACCTCACAGGCGACGACTTTATCCTCCGGGCCTCAGCCTTGCCGACACTCAGACTTACCGTCACATTATGGAGTTTACAAACGCGCGCGTCCTCACCACGCTTTTTTCGCTGCTCAACAAGGCCGTGCGCAATGTGATTGAGTACAACTCTCAGCACGCCGACTTCCCGCTCGATGCTGAGCAAGTCGAGGCCTACATCTCCAAGAAGCTTCTCCTGGCTCTTGTGTGGGCGCTCACGGGCGACTGCCCGCTCGATGACCGCAAGGCATTTGGTGACAGCGTCGTGGGCCTGGCCAGCTTCGGCTCGCCCCACTTGACAGCAGCGGCGGCGGGTTTTCGCTGATCGACTTTGACGTGTCCCTCCCGCGCGCTGAGTGGACCGCGTGGCAGAACCAGGTGCCGACGATCGAGGTCAACACGCACTCTGTCACCCAAACGGACGTCGTTATCCCCACCCTGGACACCGTGCGCCACGAAGATGTTCTGTACTCGTGGCTGCCGAGCATAAGCCGCTGCTTCTCTGCGGCCCGCCCGGTTCCGGAAAGACGATGACGCTCTTCAGCGCCCTGCGCAAGTTGCCCAACATGGAAGTTGTCGGACTCAACTTCTCGAGCGCGACAACGCCCGATCTTCTGATCAAGAGCTTTGAGCAATACTGCGAATACAAGAAGACGCTCAACGGCGTCATGCTGTCGCCCACGCAAATCGGCCGCTGGCTCGTTGTCTTCTGCGACGAGATCAACCTGCCTGCTCCCGACAAGTACGGCACACAGCGTGCCATCTCGTTCCTGCGCCAGCTCGTCGAGCACAATGGCTTCTGGCGCACCTCGGACAAGTCGTGGGTCACGCTCGATCGCATCCAGTTCGTTGGCGCCTGCAACCCGCCTACCGACGCCGGCCGTACGCCTTTGGGCCTCGATTCCTGCGCCACGCGCCTCTCATCATGGTCGACTACCTGGTGAGCAGTCTCTGCACCAGATTTACGGCACCTTCAATGCGGCTGTTCTCAAGATCATCCCCTCGCTGCGCGGCTACGCCGAGCCGCTGACCCAGGCCATGGTCAAATTCTACCTGGAATCTCAACGCCGCTTCACGCCCCAGATCCAGCCGCACTACGTCTACAGTCCCGTGAGCTGACACGGTGGGTGCGTGGTGTGTACGAGGCAATTCGTCCCTTGGAGACGCTCTCTGTGGAGGGCCTGATCCGCATCTGGGCTCACGAGGCTCTCCGCCTGTTCCAGGACCGTCTCGTGGCGGAAGACGAGCGCCGCTGGACCGACGACACGGTGCGCCGCATTGCTCTCGAGCTCTTCCCTAACATTGACGAAGAGAAGGCTCTTGGTGGGCCGATTCTGTTTTCCAACTGGCTGTCCAAGAACTACGTCCCCGTTGACCGCGAGCAGCTGCGCGAGTTCGTCAAGGCGCGCCTCCGGACATTCTGCGAGGAAGAAGTGGACGTGCCGCTGATCCTGTTCAACGATGTGCTGGAGCACGTGCTGCGCATCGACCGCGTGTTCCGCCAACCCCAAGGCCACTTGATCCTTATTGGTGTCAGCGGCAGTGGCAAGACAACCCTGTCCCGCTTCGTTGCATGGATGAACGGCCTCAAGGTGTTCCAGATCAAGGTCCACGGCAAGTACTCGTCCGAGGACTTTGACGAGGATCTGCGCGAGTTCTTCGCCGCTCCGGTTGCAAGGGCGAGAAGATTTGCTTCATCATGGACGAGGCAAATGTGCTGGACTCTGGCTTCCTCGAGCGCATGAACACGCTGCTGGCCAACGCCGAGGTGCCCGGTCTCTTTGAGGGCGATGACCTTGCGCGCTCATGACAGCCTGCAAGGAGGGTGCCCAGCGCCAGGGCCTGCACCTGGACTCACAGGAAGAGCTGTACAAGTGGTTCACAAGCCAGATTGTCAAGAACTTGCACGTCGTCTTCACCATGAACCCGCCCGAGGACGGTCTCTCGTCCAAGGCGGCCACGAGTCCTGCCCTCTTCAACCGTTGCGTGCTCAACTGGTTCGGTGACTGGTCTGACAGGCACTGTACCAGGTCGGTCATGAGCTCACGCAGTCTGTCGACCTCGACCGGCCCAACTTTGAAGCGCCCGATACCATTCCCGTTGCGTACCGCGGCCTCACACTGCGGCCACGCACCGCTCGGCTGTTGTCAACGCCATGGTGTTTATCCACTACTCGCTGCAGCGGTTCAACGCAAGCTTCTGAACAACAGGGTAAGGTCACGTTCCTGACGCCTCGCCACTTCCTGGACTTTGTGGCACAGTACGTCAAGCTCTACAACGAAAAGCGCGAGGACCTGGAGGAGCAACAGCGCCACTTGAATGTTGGCCTCGAGAAGCTTCGCGACACCGTCGACAAGGTGCGCGACCTGCGGGTCAGTCTTGCCGACAAGAAGTCGCAGCTTGAGAAGAAGGACGCCGAGGCCAATGAGAAGCTGCAGCGCATGGTGGCGGACCAGCGCGAAGCCGAGCAGCGCAAGAGCACGTCGCTTGAGATCCAGGCGGCCCTCGAAGTCCAAGAAGCCGAGGTAGCCTCCCGCAAGAAGATTGTGCTGGAGGACCTGGCACGCGCCGAGCCGGCCGTCGAGGCAGCCAAGGCGAGCGTCAGCAACATCAAGCGCCAGCAACTGACAGAAGTGCGTTCCATGGCGTCCCCGCCCAGGGTGTGCGTTTGACACTGGATTCTGTCTGCACGCTGCTCGGCCACAAGGTGGTTGGCGACTGGAAGGCTATCCAGGGCGTTGTGCGTCGCGATGACTTTATTGCCAGCATCATCAACTTCAACAACGAGAAGATGATGACCCGGTCGCTGCGTCTCAAGATGCGCAACGAGTTTCTGTCCAATCCCGAGTTCACATTCGAAAAGGTCAACCGTGCCAGTAAGGCCTGCGGTCCCCTGGTGCAATGGGTGGAGGCGCAAGTCAACTACGCCGAGATCCTGGACCGCGTTGGCCCTCTGCGCGACGAGGTGACGCAGCTCGAGGACCAGGCTCTGCAGACCAAGGCGCAGGCCAAGGCTGTCGAGAACACCATTGAGACACTCGAGACCAGCATTGCCACCTACAAGACCGAGTACGCTGCTCTCATCAGCGAAACGCAAGCCATCAAGGCCGAGATGACGCGGGTGCAGTTCAAGGTCGATCGCAGTGTGCGCCTCCTGGACAGCCTGTCGTCGGAGCGTGTGCGCTGGGAGGAGGGCAGCCGGTCGTTTGAGACGCAGATTGGCACGCTTGTGGGCGACGTCCTGGTCGCAGCAGCGTTCTTGGCCTACAGCGGCCTCTACGATCAGACGTTCCGCAAGTCGATGATGGACGACTGGCTACACCAGCTGCAGCTATCGGGCATCAACACGAAGCAGCACAATCCGTGACCGAATACCTCTCGACGGCGGACGAGCGCCTCGGCTGGCAAGAAAACATGCTGCCCGTGGACGACCTGTGCACGGAAAACGCCATCATCCTGAAGCGCTTCAACCGCTACCCGCTCATCATCGATCCGTCGGGCCGTGTGACTGAGTTCTTGCAGCGCGAGTGCAAGGACCGCCGGCTCACAGTCACGAGCTTCCTGGACGACTCGTTTGCAAAGCAGCTCGAGAGCTCGCTGCGGTTCGGCAACCCGATCCTGATCCAAGACGCCGAGCACCTCGACCCGCTTCTCAACCACGTGCTCAACAAGGAGTACCAGAAGACGGGTGGCCGTGTGCTTATCCAGCTGGGCAAGCAGCAGATTGACTTCTCGCCGGCGTTCAAGCTGTACCTGTCCACGCGCGATCCTTCAGCCACGTTTGCTCCCGACATCTGCAGTCGCACCACCTTTGTCAACTTTACGGTGACGCAAGGCAGTCTGCAAACGCAGTCGCTCAACGACGTTCTCAAGTCGGAGCGGCCCGATGTGGACGAGCGCCGCTCGAACCTGATCAAGCTGCAGGGCGAGTTCAAGGTGCACCTGCGACAGCTCGAGAAGCGTCTGCTGCAGGCGCTCAACGAGTCGCGCGGCAACATCCTGGACGACGACAACGTGATTGAGACGCTGGAGACGCTCAAGACGGAGGCGGCGGAGATCTCGACCAAGATGAGCAACACGGAGGGTGTGATGGCGGAAGTGGAGCAAATCACGCTGCAGTATGCGGTTATTGCACGGGCGTGCAGCGCCGTGTTTGCTGTTCTCGAGCAGCTGCACTACCTCAACCACTTCTACCAGTTCTCGCTGCAGTACTTCCTCGACATCTTCCACTCGGTACTGCACGGCAACCCGCACCTGACGGCGAGACCGACTACAACGTGCGCCGCGACATTATCGCGCGGACCTGTTTGCCACGACTTTCAAGCGTACGGCGCTTGGCGTGCTGCAAAAGGACCGTATCACGCTGGCCATGCTCCTCGTCCAGGCGGCCCCGTACAAGATGGACAAGGGCCTGATCGACGTGCTTCTCGACGAGCGCGTGCAGGGCCGCGACGCGTCCTCGGCCAGCGATGGCCGTGGCCGTGAAGCAGCGATGGCAATCGCGCGCCGCCTGCCGGCACTCAAGGACACGATTGACAGTGTGTCCGAGCGGCGTGGTCCCGATTCCTGGGCGAGGAGCTCGCCGAGACGGTCGTGCCTCCATCCGTGCTGCAGGGCGATGTGGGCCCGGACGACGCGAAGCCGCCTTTGACGGCAGCCGAAGCCGAGGCAGCCAAGAAGAGTGCGGCCTACAACCAGGCGCTGCTTTCGCTGCTCATGGTCAAGCTGTTCCGGCTGGACCGGTTTGTGCCGGCGGCGGAGAAGTTGTGACGCTCGTGTTTGGCGACGACCTCTTTGACATTGTCGAGGATCTCGTGGGCACGGTGACGCAGGTGTCGGCGACGCGGCCGATTGCGCTGGTATCGAGCCCTGGCTTTGATGCCTCGTACAAGGTCGACAATCTGGTGGAGCGCATGAAGGTGCGGTGCACGAACATTGCCATGGGCTCGGCGGAGGCCTGGCGAGTGCAGACAAGGCAGTCAGCAACGCGGCGCAGATGGGCTCGTGGGTGCTGGTCAAGAACGTGCACCTGCGCCAACGTGGCTCCAGTCGCTTGAAAAGCGGATGGACTCGCTCAACCCGCACGCAGACTTCCGGCTGTTCTTGTCGATGGAGTCGAGCCCCAAGATCCCGGTCAACTTGCTGCGGGCGTCGCGTGTGTTGATGTACGAGCAGCCGGCGGGTGTGCGGGCCAACATGAAGGACTCGATGTCGTCCCTGGCGACACGGTCCAGCCGCCCGCCGTGGAGCGCACCGCGCCTGTACCTGCTGCTGTCCTTTTTGCACGCGGTTGTGCAGGAGCGTCTGCGCTACGCGCCCAACCTGGGCTGGAAGGGCTTCTGGGAGTTTAATGACAGTGACGTACGTATTTCTTTCTCTTTTTTCCCTCTCTTTTCCTTTTCTTTCTCTTGCTCTTCTTTTCCTTTTTCGTTTCCGTCCGTATGGTCTACTGACACTTCACAGTACGAGTGCTCGGCATTCGTGGTCGACACATGGCTGGAGGCCGTGGCGGGCAACCGGTCCAACATTGCGCCCCAGAACATCCCTGGACATGATCCGCTACCTGGTGCGGGAGACGTACGGCGGCAAGATTGACGACGAGGGCGACTTCCAGCGCCTGCAGCAGCTGGTGGACGGCATCCTGACTCCGGCGGCATACGACATTGGCCACAAGCTGGTGGAAGATGACGCCGAATTCAAGGCGTCTGGCCTGGTGGTGCCGGCCGGCACGTCGCTGCCGGACTGCATGGCATGGATCCAGAAGCTGCCCGAGCGCGAGCCGCCGACGTACCTGGGCCTGCCTGCGAATGCAGAGAAGCTGCTGCTGGTGGGCCTGGGCGAGAGCCTGGTGCGGGATCTTAAGAAGGTGGCGGATCTGCTGGACGAGGGCGAGCAGTTGATGGCAGAGGCGTGAGGCGTGAGGCGTGAGGCGTGAGACGTAAGGCGTGAGGCGGGACTGGCAGCGTGATCTGTGGCGCTGTGTGGGTGCGTGGCTGTACAAAGCTGCATGCACGCGCGGAGACAAGCACCCGCTTGGTCACAGCTTTCTAACTATTCTCGCCGTCTTCTGTCCCGTCATACCCGATACCCCGGAGGCCGGTTTTTGCTTTGTTACAGTACCGTTTTGGGAGGGTCGATGTCTTTTCTTTGATCTTCTAGTCATGTCGCGAGTTGAGTATCATGTAACTATTGTATTGTTTTCAATCGAATCCGCCAAATCAGACGGGACCATCCATCTACGCATCCGTCTTGCAAGATACATCTACGGGCACTATAGGAGCGTCTACTTGGGTTACTGCCACGCCCTTTCTTGCCGTCCTTTCCATTCACATCTTTTGCACATCTACTGACGGAGCAATGGCCAGTCCCGATCTCGTGTTATCGCGTATCTCTTGTGGCCTGTGCGGACAAAGGCTGGAACATAAATAGAACGTGAAGAGGGCGATAACGAAGGGGAGTTGCTGGTTGTCTCCGCCGTGTCCGCCGGCCTCTCGATGTCGATCGTCTCCTTGGAATGGTGGAGAGTGCAAAGGATGACAGGGGGCTGAAAGACGCACGGTCGCTGGTTGGCCATTGGTCGCTGGTCGCTTTCGTTTCACGTTTCTCCAAGACATCAGTGTGGCAGCCCTGTGCTCGGCTGTCCTACGTCGTCCGGAGTATTCACACACTGCGTCGTTCTTTGCCCGCCCCACTCCGTACTCCATCTTGGACACCTTGGACGGTCTTTGCACGTGCGTTTTAGTGCTCGTGCTCCGTCTCTTGTCCGGAAACACAAACAAGGGCAGTGCGTCGCCCCATGCGCTTTCTGCCTGCGTGGGCGCTGTGCTCGTGTCTCTCGTCTGCCTCTGGCCACCTTCGGCCGCCTTGTCCGTCTCGAGATAGCCTGGCCGTTCCCGTTCGTTCTTCCATCCTCTTCCACAGCATATCGAGGGAGAGAACGAGAACATGCCGTGGTGCTCTTCTTCCGTCTTGGCCATCAGAGCCACCACACAACGATGGACTCGTGCCCGTAATAGAACGTGTGGTGTGCGGCGTCGTCTCTCTGCGCTGTGACCGACGTTTGCAGGACGACGGCACACTGCAAGAAAGACGCCGAGCAGACTGGATGGATACATGTACAGGTGCCCACCGTTGCAATGTACCAACGGGTCGTCGGAGACTATTTAAAGATCGGCAGTTCCTGCATGGTCCTTTATTCGCGCCGTCTGTTCGTTCACTTGTCGTAGTCGATGTGCTCCCTGGTTCTGGGCTTGACTTCTTTGTTCTTTGTTCCTTATCTCTTCGGTGTACTTTGTAAGTTGTCCACTTGATACAGACTATCGATTTCAGTACTGAGTAGTGCCGCTGTCAGCCATCGCGCCCTGGCGATTGTGTGACAGCGTCGTCGATAGCTGCCCATCTTCTCGCCTTGGTCTCGAGCTTGGACCTGAGCTCGACCTGTCTCGCTCATGACGATAGCAGCTCTTCACTCTCCAGTTCTTATCCTCTCAAACCAACTGCGAGATACTCAACCCCTTGTGCTTCCCAACGAGACTGGGCCGTCTCCTTATCTCGTTTTGCTTCTCTGCTTTGCCCTTTGCTTTTGTCCCTCTAAGGAATTCGTCTGTCCCTTGCTCCGAGCCATCAAGGGGGCCGTTAGTATTGACTTGAAGCTGCTGCTAGGCCCAAGAGGAACAAAGTACGTACCTGAGCGCCCCAACGCGCCAATATTGGACCTGAAACATGTGCCCGGGCCTATCACAGGCCCCAACCGCCCTGCAGCGCGACCTTTGAAGCGTGGGCTGAGTTGGAGCGAAGGTTGGCGCAGCCCCTTCCTTCCCCTTTGGGCTCCCGTACTCGAAACGGGTCCTGGCCTTCCGCTGCGGCTAAAGGTAGCTCCCGCCAGCGCGCGTGCCCTCCGTTGGGAAGGCGCCATGGGCACGCACTTTGTATCTTACGAGTTCTCGTACTTTGTTCTTCGTACATTCCAGCCCTCATCGCGTACGACGCACGAAGACGCATGCCGCTCTCACTCGTCTTGCCACAGCCTCCCACGGGCATTGCCATGACGTCTGTGAAATAAGAGGATCCTCCTGCATACTTTCGTCTCGGCAGCGATTTGTCTTTCCTGATCCCTCCGGTGCTGTCCTTTGTCTCCCTTCTTAGCTTGTCCCGCCTTTCTCTTCTCCTCTCCTCGTCCATCGCCTCTCCTTCGTCTCGTCCTGTGCGGCTGTGACACGCCACCGCACCTACCCCGTTCACTGGCGGCGTATTGGATGCAGTATTACGGAGGACGTTCCCACACCGCACACCCTACCCTGACAAAGTGGCTCATCGCGGCCGTCAAGGCCCCCCCCTGACGAGGACTATGCTTACTGAGTAGATCTGGTGCAAGTTGGGACAACGCACACCCAAAAAAGAAACGAAGCGCCAAACAGGTAAAAAAAGTGCTCGAGCTCTGCGCTGGCAGAAGCCCGCAGATTACCGTCCAGGCTGTCGTTGTTTCCAGTCTGATTCCTTAGCCAAGCGGGCACGGCAGCAATGCAAGGCAACGTCGAGAAGAAGCAGCCACTCGGCGGTGGAGGCCAAGGCCTGGAGGACGAGCACCAGGTGGCAGATTGTCACGGGCCCCGTTCGCCAGACCGTCTCCCTGCCCGGATAAGCCCACTCGCGTTTCTTTCGTTTCTTTCGTTTCTTTTGTCTCTCCCTCTCTCTCTCCCTCGGTTCGTGCGGCGCACGCTGGCATGCACATATATAACAAGGACCCGGTTTTCGCTGACCGCAGAGCCGCTGTCCACGGACTTGCTGCGCAGTCTGTGCCGTCTGTGCCGTGGTGGAAGTCTCACTTGATGCCACCTGCAACATCATCTCCATCCTCATTCTCTTCTTCATCTTCACATTCATCAGGCTCGCCCTTTCGGTCTCGTACCGTCGCTGCTCTGGTAGCAGCTGTTTGCCTTGTGCCCCTTTTCTTTGTCGTTCTCTATCCTCTTTTTGCATCCTGCTCCTTTTCTTTTCTGGCCCTTCTCTTCGCAGCTTGCGACACACTCTGCTCATCTTTCTCTGGGTGCTGGCATCGCCGACTCTTTCTCTTCGTCTCTCTCTTCGTCTCTCACTTCGTCTCTCTCTCGTCTCTCTCTTCGTCTTCTCTCGTCTCTCACTTCGTCTCTCACTTCGTCTCTCACTTCGTCTCTCACTTCGTCTCTCACTTCGTCTCTCCTTCGCTCTCTCTTCGTCTCTCCTTCGTCTCTCTCTTCGTCTCTCCTTCGTCTCTCTCTTCGTCTCTCCTTCGTCTCTCACTTCGTCTCTCTCTTCGTCTCTCACTCGTCTCTCACTTCGTCTCTCACTCGTCTCTCACTTCGTCTCTCACTTCGTCTCTCACTTCGTCTCTCACTTCGTCTCCCACTTCGTCTCCCACGTCGTCCCTCACTCTTCTTGCCACCCCGTCCGCCCCGTTTTGGCCTCTTCGGCCTGCCCACCATCGCCATGGTCCGCCTATATGGCGTTGGCAGCCTCGCTGCCCGTGCCCTCGTCTTCATGTCCACGCGTCCGCTTGCGCCTCAGGCCGCCAACAAGGCCCAATATGCAGCCAACACGGCTTCGGCCGTCAACACACTGCAGCAGCAGTGGTACGACGACGCCGACGGGCTCTGGAACTCGACGGGCTGGTGGAACAGCGCCAACCTGCTGACCACGCTGGCCGACTTTGCGCTGGACGACGCGGTCTCGGACGCCAAAAAGGCCGAGCTGCAGGGCGTGTTTGCCAACACGTTCACCAACGCACAAACGGTCGCCCAGACCGCCGTGAAAGTCGTGAATGCCGCCGGCATGGTGACGTCGACCTACACACGAACCCAGTCGGGGCCCACCTTTGTGATTGGCGACCGCGGCGAGCACGGCGAGCTGGTTGCGCGCGACGGCTTTGCCGGCTTCATCAACGACTTTTACGACGACGAGGGCTGGTGGGCGCTGGCGTGGATCCGCGCGTTTGACGTCACCGGCACGGCCTCGTATCTGGCCATGGCCGAGTCCATCTTTGCCGACATGCAGACGGGCGCACAGCCGGCCTCGTGCGGCGGCGGCATCTGGTGGAGCAAGGACCGCACCTACAAGAACGCCATTGCCAACGAGCTGTACCTGGCCGTGGCCGCCTCGCTCGCCAACCGCGCCACCGCTGCGGCCGACCGCGCCTCGTACCTGGCCACGGCCGTCGCGCAATGGGCGTGGTTCAACAGCAGCGGCATGATCAACAGCAATGGCACCATCAACGACGGGCTGACCATCAAGGCCGACGGCACCTGTGTCAACAACGGCCAGGGGGTGTGGTCCTACAACCAGGGCGTCGTTCTGGGCGGGCTGGTCGAGCTGCACCGGGCCAATGCAGACCCGACGCTGATCCCGGCGGCTGCGGCCATTGCCAACGCGGCCATTGGCGCCCTGTCGACGGGTGGCATCCTGCACGAGTCCTGCGAAGCCAACGGCGGCTCTTGCGGCGGCGATGGCCCCACCTTCAAGGGCGTCTTCTTGCGCAACCTGCACTACCTGCAGCAGGAGCCCACGCTCGACCACAGCATCGCGGGCGCCTTCAAGACGTATGTGCTGCAAAACGCCGACTCCATCTGGGCCGCCGACCGCGTCACGGGCTCCAACCAGCTGGGCCTGGTCTGGTCAGGCCCGCCCACGTTGGGCGGCGCCCCGAATGCGGCCACCCATGGTGCGGCCATGGACTGTCTGGTGGCTGCGGCTGCGGTGACCTGACTCCCGGCGCGGGACAAGAGATAGTCCAGCTTCCTTTTATACCTTCCTTCTATACAGTTTTCGGCCCCTTTTTGAAACGGGGGGAGACAAGAAACCGGCGTTTTTGCTTTTTGGGTGACTCTTCAGGACAAACAAGATACCAGCAGACTCTGCATTTTTGGACGCATTTTTCGGTCGCACAGACCCGCACACATGAGATAGAACACAGGCAGCTCGAATAGAAGAACAAAAAACAGTGCTTTTATACAGCCCTCCCGTGTCGCAAACGGGGAATCTCTGGCGCAACTTGCCTGTAGCCTTGCAGACGAGGTCGAGATGTACGTGTGTATTTCGTGTAAACAGTCACGTGATTGCGTGACAACGGTGACAAGGTGACGACGGTGGCTGGCGCCAAAACGGCCCTCTTTTGTGCCAACAGCAGACCACGCAGTTCGGCGGCCCAGCCACTCCAAGGTAAATAAACGATGTGCACACCCGGCGTGGTGTGAGCTGTGGCGTTCTTATCATCTCTCGCAAGAGACTCTCCACGAGACATCCCCCCATCCAACATACGCAATAAGCACAATGGATGCCAACGACGAAGAGGACGATGTTCGGCTGCAGCGCATGGCCGATGACCTGCTTGGCGACTTTGACGGCAGCCTCGAGCTGTTTCTGTTCAGGCCGGCCCTGACCAAGACCAATGCACCTGCAAAGACCAAGACCCGCCGCGTCCGGGCCCGTGTTCGCGTCCGCGAGACGGTCCGCATGGTCAACCTGCTGGAGCACTTCCAAGAGTTCCCGCAGCTGCTCGACGTCCACCTGGCTCGCTGGCTGCCCATGCTGGCCGATGCCTTCCTGCAGTCTGTCGAGCGCAGCGGCCAGCGCTCGTCCCGGGCGAACGCCACAGCCGCGGCGGCGACGGCGGTCGCGTTTGCTGAAGCAGCGACGACGTCACATGCCGGGGAGCAGCAGCCGACGCCGCTTCGTCGTCGTCCACTTCGTCCCTGGTCATGCCCCTCCAGGCGGCCGTGGCGCGCTTGCTGTATACCTTTTGCAAGGTGCGCGGCGAAAAGGTTGTCGTCGGTTTCCTGCCTGTCGAGACGCGGCATTTGGAGCCGCTCCTGGGCGCACTGGAAGCCCAAGCGGGCGACGTGGGTGACCACGTCGGCACCGTCGACAACAGCAGCCGTAGCGGCGACGACGGTGGCGACGGCCATGGCCCCGGCAGTCGCACATGGCAGGAGCGGTACCTCGTCCTTCTGTGGCTGTCTCAGCTGCTCCTGGCGCCCTTTGATCTGTCCACCATCTCGACCGGCCGGCGAGGGCGAGTGGACGACGAAGATGAAGACGAGGCGGACGCTGACGGTGACAACGACGGTGACGGCACCAAACGCAGTCGTCTCCCATACATTGACGGCTTCACATGGCCGGCCGTCGACGCAACAACGGCCACTCCCATCCCGTCCATCACCCTGCGCACCGTGCCCCTTGCTGTCCGCTACCTCGCCGCCCCTGGCAAGGAACGCGACGCCGCCCGTGCCCTGCTCGTCCGCATTGCCATGCGGCGCGACATGCAGGAGCTTGGTATTCGCCACGCCCTCGTCAGCTGGGCCCTGGCTTCGCTCGACGGGCGTGCCTCTGCCATCCGCCAGCCGTACTACTACATCGGCACGTTGTCCTTCTTGGCCGGCATTCTGTCGGCGGCAGCAGGCGCTTCGGACATGGACGACGCGCTGGCATCTATATTTGAGGCAGTACATGCGGTTGCTGAAGAGGGCGAGGGTGAGGGTGCGCCGGGGACGAATGCCGTCTTTGCCGCCATCCGAACGTCGGCTCTCGCCCGCAAGATGATGATCAAGGCGACCCGCGCTGTGGCTGTGCGGTACATTCAGTTGCTCGACCAGCTCGGCGAGAGCGGCCCCGAAGACAACCCGGAACTGGTCGAGGCTGCCGACATTGCCATCGAGACCACCATTGGCTACCTGCTCGGCCGCCTCGCCGACAACGACACCCCTGTGCGCTTTGCTGCGAGCAAGGCCCTCAGCATCATCACCCTGCGCCTCCGCCCGGACATGGCTGCCCAAGTCAGCGACGCCGTCCTCGACGCGCTTGAGCGCAATGTGCTCACGCAAGGCGGAACCGAAAACGGCAGCGGAAAGCTCGACCTGACCGCTGTCGACCCGCTCGAATGGCACGGCCTCATGCTGACCCTCGCCCACCTCCTGTACCGCCGCTCGCCGCCGCTCGAGGCCCTGCCCGCCATCGTTCGCGCCCTGCAGCGCGGCCTCGCCTTTGAGCGCCGCAGCGTGTCGGGCAGTGCCACCGGCACAAATGTGCGCGACGCCGCCTGCTTCGGCATCTGGGCCCTGGCGCGCCGCTACACCACCGCCGAACTGCTTCCATTGAACGTCCTCCAGACGCTGGCCACCGATCTCGTTGTCGCTGGTTCTCTGGACCCGGCCGGCAATATCCGTCGGGGCAGCTCGGCGGCCCTGCAAGAGCTGATTGGCCGCCACCCGGACACCATCTGCGAGGCATCCCCCTGGTGCAGGCCGTCGACTACCACGCCGTGGCCCTGCGGTCGCGCGCCGTCGGCGAGGTGGCCCAGCGTGCAACGGCCTTGGCGCGCAACAGGTACGGTGTCGCGCTGCGCGAGGCCCTGCTGGGATGGCGCGGGTTTGCCGACGCGGGTGATGCGGGAGCACGCCGCACGGCTGCCCAGTCGTTTGGCCAGGTCACCTACCTAATGGCGACGGCGGCCGAAGGTCGTGACCCGGGCACGACGCCGCTGGATCACTTCGCCACGACCGTGGGCACGCTCGCCGCCCGCATCAAGGGCCTCCAAGCGCGCCAGGTCGAAGAGCGCCACGGCTTCCTACTGGCACTCGCCGCGGTCTTGGACAGTTTTCCGTCGCTGGCCGAGACGGCTCGTGATAATGGGGGCGAGACTGGCAATGCGAGCTTGATGGAGTTGTGTCTTTGCGTCCTTGGCCAGCTGCACCAAGTGTTGGAAAAGTGCAAGGCCCTCAGTGCTGCTCGTCGCCCCGAACTCCTGGCCGAGGCGGCCAGCCGCCTCATCGTGTCGTCGTTTCCGATTGTTCAGGCGGCCGTTTTATTGGAAGCCGGTGTCGAAGAGGGTCGAAACAGCCACCGCATGGCACTCCTTTCCGGCCCTGCTCTCCTCGCCGAGGCCAACCTGCTGCCCGCAACGCTCTTTCAGAACTCCGTGCTGGCCTTAGATGCAGCCTTTGCGTCAAAGACAGGCACAGACTCTGCCACCGGCGCCGCTCTTCAGACCTTCACAGGCCTCGCCTCCGCATGCCTGTCCGGCCCACATGCATGGCTCAGTCGCCAGGAGGCAGATGTCGTTGCTGCTGCTTCGGATGCCGCGCTCGTCTTGCTTGTGTCCCTTGGTCCTTCGCCGGCAGCCACATCGAATTCGGTAGCCACGCCACCGGAGTCGCCTGTCCCACCAGACCGCTACTCACTTGTTTCATTCTGGTCGGGCGTCGTGTGTCGGCCCAAGGCTGCTGCCGCTGTGTCCTTCAAAGCCCGTGCCAGTGGTTCCGGTACCACGGGCACCGGGTATGTGTTCGCCCTGGCCAAGGCGTTTCCCCTCCACGACATTACAGGCGCAAAGAAAAAGATGGAGAGCAGTGTGGCGGGTGACGGTGATCTGATTAGCCGTGCTCTCCTGGGGCGGTGGGCGGCTGACCGGTCCATCGATACGCGTATGGCTCTGTTGCAGGCGCTGGCCCAATGCCCGGCGGTCTTGATGCGACGAGCGACGGCCTCCTCCACAAGCTCCACCTCGGCCGGACTACCGGCCCCCGGAAGTCGTTTCCGCTCGATGCTTGCGGCCGGCCTCGACGATTACACGACCGACGCTCGCGGTGATGTCGGTTCTCATGTGCGCATGCATGCGCTGCGCGCCACGCAGGTTCTCTGGTCGCAAGAGGCTGTTATGGGGACCGGAGCGGCTCCCACGCCCGCCAGTGCCAGCATCCTCTTCTTCCGTGTCCTGCGCCTTGCCGCGGAGAAGCTGGACCGCGTACGTGTGGCGGCCCAAGCGACGCTCGCCCAGGCTGTTGGCGGCGAGCGTGGAGCCTACTTGCAGTCGCTGCCCTTCTCCTCGCAAGCCTACTTCCGCTGCCTGCTCGGCCTCTGGGAAGACGTGGCGGAAAGCAAGGGCCCCTCCATGGCAGCAGCCGCCGCCAAGGCGGGGATGGCGCGTCGTCGCCCGGTTCTTCATCAGCCACAAAGTGGATGGCCGCCCTCATGCGCGGTTATGTCACGTCCGCCGACACAGGCAACGAAGAACTGGTCGTCGCTAGTCGCGCGGCCATGGTGGATTATATCGTGAGTTCTGGCGACAGCCAACACCAGCGCCGTTTCCGGCAACGGTGTCTGTGGCAGGCTCTGTTGCGCAATCTGCCCGGCAGCAGTGCCGCCGCCACCACCGCCGCGGGCAAGGCGATCACACCACCCGACCGGATCGTTGTCCCGAGCCTCGAGATTGTCTCCTTCTTATTCAATGCCGGTATCTTTTCATCGCCGACAGCTACCGACTCGGGCTCGACCGCCACGCCCAGCCAAGCCGACCTGCTGGACCTGTGCCGCCAGGTCAACGAGGCCGTCGAAAAAGCCGGCAGCGTGCGCAAGGTGGAGGCATGCGTCAAGGTCTACGGGGCTGTGGCGTCGTCGGATCGTACCAGCAGGGCTCCGACAACAATGGGCGGTCACAGTGGAGGCGCACTTGCTCGTGGAAAGCTGGGCGAACTGCTACAACACCCGTGGCCGCGAGTACGTAACGCAGTCGTGGATGAGATATGGGGACTGGGACTGGTACTGGGACTGGGCCGAGGATTGGCCGTGGGCTCAGGCCCAAACTCGTCCGACAATGCCCATGTTGGTCCGGAGTCCGGCCCGGCTGTCGGGCTCACCAGCTCATCGATTGAGCCTGCAACATCATCGTCGGCCTTTAGTAGCTTAAAGGGTACCGATTGGGTGGCAGCAGATGCAGCTGCCTTGCAGGCATTGGCAGGCAAGCTGGGCCTAGTGAATTCGTTGGATGTATTCCATAAATAGCACTGGGCCGTGGGCCATCCCTGGCGGTACCAAGTACTTCTTGGGCTGGTCTTTCTGCGTCGCCTGTTAAGTACTGAGTAGAGCTTGTGTGTCGTTGAAGCACGCGAAAAGCAGAAACACGTATGATGAATTCTTTGCTTTAGCCGAGTCTGCAAGTCTCGCCCGTCCCTAGTATTGCCAGAAACTGCACGTTTGGATGGTCCGCATACGATGTTGCGGCAAGATGCAGACCTTTAAGCATCCAAAGACCATGTCCAACGTGAGTGTTTAGCCTGTGCAAGACAAGTGCCATGTCGTACACAAGAGACAGGAGGAAGGCAATGACACAGGGACACAAAACAGTGTCCCGCAAAGGACGATCCGTGAGAATGGCTTTCTTGTCGCCCGTTTTTCGGCCTCATGTTCCACACAGATTCACCGCTACTCGTCAGAGTGGCAGTGAAGATCGATATCGGTGTAAGGCTAAGCTAAGTAGCGGCCTGTTGCCGGCCCAAGCGGCGATGAGCGAAAGCGGTAGTTCCCCGTGCCCGTAAGATGCGATAAGTGACAAGATGAATGTTTTATCTACACCCCACCTCTTTGCCCATGCTTCGAAAGCCTTTGTGCGGAACTGTGCCAATAATTGACTCTTGTGACTATCGACAACCTCGAATATTGGAAAGGTTTTTTTGCAGGGGTTCGTGACATCTCTCGTCGACAGAGCATCGCCCGTGTGTGCACAAGCCGTCTTCCTGGGGCCGCTGCACAACGATCCCATATCGAAATGCAGGGCCGAGCCTGCTGGTGATGCATCTCAGTGGCGGGGTCCCCGTTTTGTGCTATGGCTGTGACTGCCAGCGAAGACAATCTGGTGACAGTGCAGAAGATCGGTAGTTTGGTTGAAAAGGTTCACTGGTAGACGAAGCTGGGGCGGGGGCAGCAACGGAGCTTTGCTCAGTCTCTGGCCGACCTGCAGTGGCTAGCCGCCCAAGATGACATGGCTGTCTTTTGATTGACCAGTCGCTCCATTTTCGACTTTCGATGCACCTTTTGTTGTCACTTCCTGAAGAAAATGACGGGCGCGCGCTGTTGTATGATTTGCTGTGTCGGTCGGTATTATTCAGTCTCCAAACCCTTGACGGCCGGGGCAGGACGGGACCTAAACTCGAAATGGCCCAGTGCGCACACTCGCGTCCTTGGGTGCCTCTGTACTCTGTACCTGACGACAGTGCGCACTTGGAATGCGTCCGAAGTGAACTTTGTACTCGTGGTGCACCCGGAAGAGGAGGGCACATACGATGGGCTTGCTTCTGGAAGAGGCTATTGCGCTCTGGTTTGGAAAGTCTTTAAGAGGGGCTTGTTGAATTACCAGGGGCAGTGTTTGCAGATAGTCTCTCACCAGACAACAGGGCCTCTTGAGAGCTTGTACGGTCGTCCATAGGCCCGTGATCGTGCAGGCGAGACCAGTCTTGTCTGTTGTGGACACCATGATGCGAGATGCATGTCTCATCACAGTATTCTGTATGTACGACGTACGAAGTACATCGTACTCGTTAACATTTGCTTTCATACTCATGTGCCCGTCGATTTTCACGTCCATAAACGCCAACCTAGCATTTTTGGCAAAAAGTCTATGCGGCTGGTTGTCCTCGTAGGTCTCGACGCGACTATTGCGTGAATTGCGTGTTCAAGCTCGATACTTTGATGAAGGCGATTTCCCCCATTTGATTGAGGTCAATAAGCTTCTCCGTGTGCTATTCCGGCGACTGGAGGGAGCAAACATGCCACTCAACCCCACCCGACTAGCAAAGGTAGATGCAACCCCACGAGCTGTGACTACTTCGTACTTTGTACTTCGTATGGCCGAGAAGTCGTTTCTGCGCAAGGCGGCCTTCAGGGTTGCATCGAGGAGAAGGGCTTGCCCCTCTGGTGTGGAACCCTGTCGAAACTGGACGATCCGCCACACCCTCTCTTCATGGCTTACATGCCTTTCTCAGCTTTCAGCTTGCAGTTGTGACATCTTGTGCACTGCCTTGGAAAAGGTCGCTCTTGGCCGGCATTCTCTCTCTCAAAACCTCGTCATCGGGCGCTTGGACATTTGGCACCGTTTCTTCCGCGCTTACTCTCTCATCTACCGAAGCAAGTCAGCGAGGAATTTGAGCATTAGAGGGAGGGTGGGCTGGCGAGGGGAGGGGGAAAGCCCCAAAATGAACAGTGCAGTGGCATACTTCGTACAGACTTCCTGTTGTGCTTGTGGGCCGACTAGAGGATGGACGGTGAGTCCGTGTTCCATACCCCATCTAGACCTTGGAACATGCAGGGGCTTAAGGTACAAAGTACTAGCCAGAAAGCAACTTTCGCCCTTTCTAGTGTAGGACAAGATGCCGACGAGAGAGCTGCAAGGCGCTTTGGCGATGCTGATGATGCAGCCTTTGGGCGATCGATACGGCGTTGTCCTGTATGCTCGATCGGCAGCTTTCGCGGCAGAAGATTGGCGAGGACGGGGGGACTTAAGCAGGAAGCGGATAGCGTTGCTAGAGGAGAAGATGGGAAGCCCGGACTGCTGGTTATCGAGTTGACTGTCGGCATCTGCCAGTCTGGAGATGGTAACACATGTACGTCGCAGACAAAAGATGTTTTCAGGGGAAGAGGAAAGCTTCTGCTAGTAGCCTCGAGCCCTTTCGCCCTTTGCTCTTTCCTTTGCATTTATAGGAGGGTCCTTCCTCTTCTCTACAGCAAGTCGATTCCAACAGTCGCACCTTCCTCTGCCGCTCTAGGACAAGGTATGGCCTCTGTTTCTTCTTTCCAACTTGGGCCTTTCCAGACTGCCCCTCTTTTCTTTCGAAGGAAACATAGAAGATTGTAGAAACAACACTCAAACCAGTCGTGCTCTGTTGCATGGTTTCGGCTTTCGACGTACTGCGTAAATCTCCGTTCCTGTTGCTCGTACATGGGTCCTCTCGAGCAACATGGCTGTACTTTGTAGTCCGTCTTTAGTTGTAAGAAATCTCTGAGCTCTGGCCTGCTCCATCAGAGTTCCGGCCGGAAGGTGCTGCCGTCCCCAATGAGGTAATTACATGTCGGCTTGTCGGGCAGGTGCGAAACGAAAAAGCTCGGACGGCCCAGCACTGCTGCCAAAACAAGACATTTTGGCTTAAAGCTCGGAGACTTTGACCCGTACAAAAAAAAGAAAGAAAAGAAAGAAAGAAAAGAAAGAAAGAAAGAAAAAAAAAAGAAAGAAGGAAAAAAGAGAGAGAACAGAGAAGAGAGACAGATCGATTCTCCAAGACGAGATCGCATCTGCTTGCCATTTTCCCCTCTCGCATCACAAGTACAAAGTATGCTCGGGTCTTCCCACTTAAGCCCTGCACCGGATCTTCCGCGGTGGAGCGCTAAGCCCAACGCCGTTGACGGTTAGGCTGCGTTCAGGGTAAACCGCCCCTCGAGCCACTGCAACTAACGGATGCTAGCAGCTAGCCACGGCGCTAAACCCCACATCCCTAGCCCTGAATCTCCGTTGTCCAACACCGCTGCACTGTCAACTTGGACAGACGTTGGTCCCGGTTCCATTGCATTCTCCCGTTCTTTTATCTTGTTGTTGAACAACACAGCGCACAGACTTCTCCTACTCCAGATTACATGTGAGCTGTTGATCAAGACTTCGCCGGCGTATCGATACTCTCCAGCCGCTGAAAGCCAATAAGCCAGATATTTCCTCGAGGATCGAGCCCAACCGCCTTAAATAATCACTCGACGCACTCGGAAGAACTGACAGCGCAACGATGGTGCTCTCGGAGTAAATCGCAGAGTCTGCTAAGAAGGTCCAACAGTCGGCGGACGGCCCGCAACTCTCGGCACTCTAATATCCTTCCGCACACGCGCGCGCGCTATTGTCTTGTCCCAGGACAGTCGATTGCCCGGCGCGTGCCTCGAGCTGCTCCGACAGCTCATAGCGAGCTCGACAGTCTCTCTTCGGCAGCAACAAAATCTGCCGTTGGTGCCCGATACGTTCGCGCGGACGCCAATGACAACCTGGCCATGGATGCTCTCCAGGGCCTCACCACCAATGTCCCTGACTGGATCAAGCGGCTCGATGAGCTGAGCAGCCAGATTGTGCAACGACAGCTCGAGCTTGCACGGTGTGTCAATCCGGGCTCCGCGCCGGGATCTGGCCTACCTGATTTGCCGGACCGGGCGCCTTCCCGCGCCAAATCGGTCCGTACCAAGGGATCCACGAAGTCTTTGAAGCCGCAGGACGAGGCGGCCGCATTCAACGAGGTGCCAGATACCGCCGCTGCCGTCGGCAAGGACGCACAAACAGCAGCCGAGGGGCAGCACGAGGCGGCTTTGCCAACGAGCCCGGGGGCGGGAGAAGGAGAAGGGGCAAGCCTCGCCTGTGTCAAGAAAACCACTAAAGTCGCCGGGGTGGCCCAGGCACGGGCACGCGCGACGCTGCGCAACCACCCCAAGCGCAGCGAGTCGGTGGCCAGCGCGGACGGGAATGCGCCCCGGTACCGCACGCGCAGCATGATGATCGTCTACTACGACAGCTATGTGCAGTCGTTTTTCGAGGAGCTGGTCAGGTTTGTCTCATCACAGCGCAACCTGATGCGCAAGGCCAAGATGGCGGCGAAAGTGGCCCACATCAAGCGCATGGCGGAGCAGGAGATGCCAGACACGATCGAGCCTGAAGCGGGTCCGTCCGAACTCGACACTGCCATTGTCGATGCGAGCAGCAGCAGCAAGGTGGCCGTCGACAACGCGGACGGGCCGGAACTGGAGGTGGATTGCGGAGCGGTACCGCCGATCAGGACGACCAACGACACGATTATTGTGGCAGCCGACCCGACCGGCCCCGACGACCTGCCCAAGCTCAACTACCGACGCACGCTCAACATGCGCTCGCCCGGCATGATGGCAGCTGGCCGGCCATGTATCTGCGGGCGTCGGGCCGTGTAGGCCACCTGCCCAGCTTTGTCGGAGCAGGCGGTGCCAGGGCATCGCGCTCACTGACAGCCAGCTGCCGCCCGATGTGTACGACGAGCTCGACCGCGGACTCGAGTACGTGCAGTCCATGTGCGAGCACGCGGCGCACCAGTTCCTTCGCGACGGCGACTGCAACGAGGAGATTGGCAACATCAAGCGCCGCCTTGTCAAGACGAAGGAGTCTGCGGACCGCGAGATGGAACGGGTCAAGAAAGAGGAGCCCGTCTCGGAGCCCGGGACGCCGACAGCGCCGGACGAAGCGCTCAAGGCGCGGAGCTTCCGGCCGCAGATGATGCGCCGGGGTGCGCCGCGCATTGCAGCGAGCGCCAAGGACGCGCTGCTGGGTACACCGGGTCAGCCTGTGTCGGTCCCACGTTCGGGCGCGGGCCCCGTTGCGGCGGCCATCGAAGTGGACATGGCGCTTGAGGTCGATGAAGACATTGACGATCTAGATGCCGACATAGCACCGCCCTTGATGTACAAGTCCTTGAGGATGCAGTAAGGTTGGGCGGTGACGAGTTCAGCACGTCAGGGTCAAAGACGGAAGACGACGAGGAAACCGGAGGAGCGAGAAGAGACGAGCTCAGGCAGCGAGCTTCATGATCTTGACTCTGGACCTTTAGACCCCACCGCAACTCATACACCGTCTTCCACCAAACGCCTCCACATACTTTACCAGAATAAGTCTTTCGTACACGGCATCTACCAGCATCTATTCCAGTCCTTTTCGACTGTTTATTTATCTTTTTCTTCCTTTTGGTATCTTTGCTGCTGTTCCGCATCGCGTTGGGGCACAAGAAGGATCGCTTATTGCTCCGTGCTCAAATTCCCATCTTACTTCATTCTTGGATAGCATCTGCCTCGCGGCGAGGCGGGAGAAGAGAACGGACAAGTATTGTCATACCTTTGGAGCGAAAGCCGCGGAAGAATCGCCGCGGCGAAAAGCGAAAAGCGAAAAGCGAAAACGAATGCGGTACGACGTAATCACAGACTGCGCCGCACGACTTTTCATGTTGATGGTTACGACATCCTATATCGGGCCACAGTGACCATTCGGGGGAAATCCGCCCACACGAGTTGCGGGAGGCGCCCGCTGCGTTCCCGCGTGGAGCGCGCAGATGTAGAACGTGGCGAATGACAGGCCGCCGATTCGTTGCCGGCCTCGGGGCCAGCTCAGGACTCAGGACTGACAGTGCCCGCTGTCGACCACTAGCCGATGCGACCAACTCACTTTACAGGGCCTGTCCAGGCCGTCACAGCGTGCCGAGCGCCAACCGAGAGACCGCGACAGCACCAACACCAACTAACATCAAAGAGGAGATCTAAAATTCTGACTTGGAGAGCGGCTATTGCTGGTCGATGATTTATCGCAACGTGCCTTTGCTGCTGTGTGATCATCCTCTCTTTGCGCCCAAACCTCTTCTTGCTCTCTTGGCCTACTCGCACTTGCTTGAGAGCCGGCCTCCAGCAGCTTTGGGCGCGTGCGTATCACTAGGCAATTTGTTGTCCTATACAAGAAAAAGACCAAAGATTCAGAAAGACTCCAAACACCAATCGACGTCACACGTCACAGCATACACCACCCACGGCCAGCATGGCGTTCACTATGCACTCCCACTCGGGGCAGTTCTGTGGCCACGCCGTCGACACGCTGGAGCAGGTCGTCCAGCGTGCCATCGCCCTCGGCTTCGACACGATCGGCCTCACAGAACACATGCCGCGTGCGCACACGGCCGACCTCTACCCGGAAGAGCGCGGCGACGGCCGCGACCTCGAGGGCAAGCTCGCCGACCTGGCCGCGCGCTACGAAGCGTACCTCGTGGAGGCCGTGCGGCTGCGCGATGCCTACATGAACGACATCCACGTCCTCGTCGGCTTCGAGGCGAGTGGATCTACGGCGCCGACGACGACGGCAAGCGCATCCAGGCGCTGGCCACGCACCCGGAGATTGACTACTTTGTTGGCTCCGTGCACCACGTGGGCAGCCGGGGACGCCGATCGACTACGACAAGGCCACCTTCCAGGAAGCCGTTGACGTGGCCGTGGCCAGAGCAGCGACGTCTTCTTCAGCAGGACCCGCACAGCCAGGACCCCTCGTGCCGGAAGACTACCTCCACTGCGACTACTACGACCAGCAGCTGGAGATGCTGCAGACCCTGCGCCCACGCGTGGTGGGCCACTTTGACCTTGTGCGCCTATTGAGTGTGGACCCGTCCGCGACCCGGCGACGGCTGCCGGCCTGGCGACGCTCGTCTGGCCCAAGATCCAGCGCAACCTCGAGTTCGTCGCCAGCTACGGCGGCTGGCTCGAGTGCAACACGGCCGCCCTCCGCAAGGGCCTGGCAGAGCCGTATCCGGGCGCGCCATTGCCGAGGCGTGGCTGAAGCTCGGCGGCAAGTTCACCATGTCCGACGACAGCCACGGCACATTGCACGTGGCGACCAACTACAGGCGCGGCCTGGCGTATCTGCGAAGCCTGGGCGTCAAGGAGGTGTGGACTCTGGAGCGGCAATACACGCCGGCCCCGGACGGCACGCGATTACGAGGCGCCCTGGTGGAGAAGAGAGTCTCCTTGGACGGGTTTGAAGCGACCCTGAAAGACGAAGAGGCGAAGTGAGCCTTGGGGCATGGGGTCATGGGCAGCGTGCCAGACACAGGCATGGTTAGCGGCTGGCGTTCCGTTTTGACAGAGACCGTTTTGACAGAGACTACCAATATATGATAAAGACCCTTCCAATGAGCCAGAACGTGAATTTCACAGCAAACATAGAACGGCGCATGCGAATCACGCAGAGGCCATCGCGGCGAGCCGATTCTGTTGGAGCCTCTTGACACCATATGGGGCCGCTGTGGCCAGTCACTGTCGTCTGTTGGGTCTAGTGGTGTATGTACGATTCATAATGTATGCAAGTGCTCTTATCCGGGTCTACTCGTAGGGTGAGAGCCCCACCTCACTCACCTCCAGATCACTACTTCTGTCATCCTCTGTATCTTCCTATTGAATAAACTTGGAGTCTACATGCCATCTCAACAGGTCTCGGATCTTCTTGAAGCTCACTCTTCCTGCCCGCTCCCAGTATCTTGCGTCTGCTGTAGGATTACGAAGTGCAGAAAGAGCTTCATCGGTCTCGGAACGACAAAGCCTTGCCGGAAGCAACACCCATCACAATGGCCGACCCTAAAGCTGCAGCGGAGCCCTGGTGCCCAAGTTTCGGTACGAGCGGACGCTGAACCAGGGTAGGTCGCCCGAGAGCTCCTCCCAAAGTTTTAAAGGGCCGTTCCGTGGCCGACTGAGCTGATTTTCCCTTCTTTAGACCAGGCAGGTCGCCGCACAACACTCCTCGGCACCATTGAGGGCCAGCCCGCTCTCCTGGCCCTCGAACGGGCCCCCTTTCCCGCGTCGCCCGACTATCTGGGCGCCGTAGCCGGCAGCCTGCGCTCGCTGCGGAATCTCGGCGCCAACGACATCTACCACTGGTTCATGGCCGCCGAAGGCGCCAGCAACAGCGACGCCGATGCCGGCGACAGCGGCAGCGACAACCTCAAAATCAACCTCATCTACCCCTGCACCCGCAGCACATCCGCAAGTACAGCCGCCAGGGCGTCCGCCTCGTGACCGAGACCGCGGCCGTCTACCGCGACCAGGTCCGTCCCTTTGTCCAGGCCCAACGCGACGCCGGCCGCCTCAACTGGGTCTTCAACATCATCGAGGGCCGAAAGGAGGCCGAGGACGTCATCTTCCGCACGCCCTACGACCCGCAGACCACCAACGACCAGGGCTTCTTGCTGCTGCCCGACCTCAACTGGGACCGCTCGACGCTCGAGGCGCTGCACCTCTTGGCCGTCGTCGAGCGCCGCGACATCTGGAGCCTGCGCGATCTGCGCCGCAGCCATATCCCCTGGCTGCGGCAGATGCGCCGGCAGCTGGTGGACGCGGCCGTGGGCGTATACGCCGCCCAGGGCTCGAGGCCGACCAGCTCAAGCTGTACGTGCACTACCAGCCAACGTACTACCACTTCCACGTCCACCTTGTCCACGTGCAGCTGGAGGCGGGTGCAACACAAGCCACGGGCAAGGCCATTGGACTGGAGAGCCTGATAGAGCAGCTCGAGCACATGGGCGGCCGCGAAGGCCAGACCGACGACGACATTGGCATGGATGCCGTCTCGCTGAGCTACACCCTCGGCGAGGCCAGCGAGCTCTGGGCAGCCGTCTTTGGGCCGCTCAAAGAGCAAGAGGCCAAGGAGCAGGGCGGCGCGGCAGCCAGTATAATGTGAGATTCGACAATTACGAGAAGAAAGACATTGAAAAGACTTCAAAAAGAAGGCGCTTTGATCCACTCTGCCAGTGCGTAGTGCTATTTCCATCGGCAATGCCAAAACAGGGCCAAAAACAATTAAAAAAGAGAGGTAAACGAGTAGAGGGAACCCAAAAAAAATAGACAAAAAACAGAAATAGTAGATAGACACGGTAGACGGGCGCGGGCGGCACCCATTGCCGTAGGCCAGTCGACCAGTTGGTATCTCGGGGCGTGACGGAGCCTGTTTAGTTCTGACGAAACAGCTTCTCCACGTTGAGAATCAGGTCGTGCACGCCCGGGCCAGACGGGCAGTCCTTCCACTCGCCGTCGTCACGAATGCAGTACACCGTGTTGTCCAGCCGCACCGTGCAGCTCTTTGTGACTCCCGCCGCCTTGGTGCGCTGGACGCTCTCCCGCAGCAGGTTCATGGCGTACTGCCCGTCGTCGCGCGTCGCGCACTCGTTCAGCGCAGCAAAGTCGACGGCGTGCTCCAGCGCGCAGCCCTCAATCAGCTCGCGGTCCGGGATCCGGTCGAACTCGCGCGAGATGCACATTGTGAAGCCGAGGTAGATCTTCGGGTCGGGTTCAGCTTGCGCGCGCAGAGCTCAAGGATGTTGCCCATGCCTAGGGAGAAGTCAGTACGGGCGGAAAAGTCGACAGGCCATGCCAGGGAGCCAGCAAGGCAAATATGTACATACATTCAGCAGGACCGTGCATGCACTCGACACCACCGTCGCCCGTCGGCCTATCTGGGTTAGCGACACTGCTTCTCTGGCTGTGACACAATCGGTGGCCGTGATGGTACGAACCGTCCAACATAGGAGAGTGTAAAGTCCACTTTGTCAACCACCCGCTGCATCGTGGGCAGCACAAGATCGCGCAGACAGTCCTGTAACAGCATTAGTCGGTCTCCTGTGCCACGTCCTTGGCACATATGGCAGGAATCGAAACAATGGACATACCAGCGCATCTGGACACTTGCTCATAATGTGGGCTTCGAGCGGCACAAGACGGCCGCTCGTGTGCGCCGGCCGCGACGCGTCTGGCTTTGGTGTCGGCTCGTGAAGTAGTGTCTTGGCCTGCCACGCCTCCTCCTTCGTCGCCACGGGGCTCCAGGACGATACCTCCAGCAGCGGTTTCCGCCGCAGGAACAAGACCACTGTCAGGCCAATCAGGACCAGGGCTACCACGTAACCGAAGCGCAGCCGCAGCCGCCGCCGAGCGGTCGACGATGTGAATGAGCGCCGCTCTGCCGTCGGCTCCACGAGCCCAGCCATCAACCGCTTCTCATCCATCTCCAGACGTGTGGGTCAGACCAGCTCCTCCCGCCCTAGCAGCAATACTCTGGGGACAAGAAGCTATATAGTATCGAGAACGACCTGTCGGCGAAGAGGGAGGACGTCGAGGCCGAAATGCAAAGGCGACCGTCGGTGCCAAAGTGCCAAAATGCCAGAATGCCAAATGAGCTCCAAGGCCGAGGGAGTCGAGGCAGTCGGGTAGTCGAGTTTTCGAGCAAAGAAGAGTGGTATCTCGGATCAAGTCGACCGCGTGTGCTATCACGAGAGACAAGGCCACAAAGGAGGAGAGGAATGAGGCAATACCCGTAGAGGAGAGGCGAGGGCAGGCTGGCTGCTGCAGCCGCATTCGAAATCCAGACGAGGCTTGAATGGGTTAGCTGATCAACGATCGATTCCCGGTCCCCTGGCACGTGCAGGCGGGGCACGTGAGCGCACCCATCGAGCTTGCCGTTGCTTGCGCCTGCCCCGCCAGCGGCCATGTGGCCAGAGGTTCGTTCTTACCTCTGCTCTGTCGTGTGCCTTCCTCACCGTCCCCGTTCCTCTCACAACGCGCTGTCACACGGAAGGTGCAAAGGGGCTGCAAATCAGCCGACCAATCCCACGCTTCTTGTGCACCCTACGACCAGTTTACAAGGAAAGCGCGATTGGCATTGCTCTTTCCCGCGCCAGAGGCTTCGTGGGCTTTGGCTCCCTAGTTCAGATCAAGTCAAGGCTAGGCAACTATGGCGGTCGCAGTTGCCGCAGCTTCAAAGGCAGGTTAGGAACACTCGCTGCGTCATTGGCCTGTTGGGAAAGCGCGACCCTGAACTCAGGACGCGCCAGCCTCGACTCTTTCCGTACTGTTCTTCTTTCTTCTTGCATCCTTTCTCAGCTCTCCTCCTCCTCCCCCCTTTTTCCACAGATCCATTCCCCTGTATCACGAAGCCCACAACCGACTGTCTACGCCGCTGCGCGAGCTCTGCAACAAGACCATCCCGCTGTGATCATGGCTAGCTATGCCTACTGGGCCGGCTGAACTAGGTGTCGAACACGAAAACGACCGACGCGAATCATCAAAGCCCCGACAGTGCTTGCCCGTAGGCACAAGCGTAGGCCGGGCCAGCTGCATTGCAGCCGCGACTCTACTTTGCCAGCCTATCGCCTTTCCCCTCGTTCTCTGGGCTACCACGGCCACAGCTACCACCATATGACTGTTCTGCTCTCCCGGGCTCGTTTTTGACTCACCGCGCCTCCTCTCCTCGGGTCCCGACAAGACCGCCCATGCCTCCTAGCTCTCCGTCACCCCGTCACTATGACTGCCGATAGACCCAAAGCCAGTCCCGACCTCGAGCTTTCCTTGAGCGGATCCGGGTCGATGACGAGCGTGTCTACAAGCTGTCCTGCGAGTTCAGCTCGACCTTCACCCAGCTGGCTGCCGAGTCCATGGAGCAGTTCTTGCCAACGCCAATCACCGAGTCAATCTTGCTACCGTTCAGCCAGGAAAAAAAAGCTCAGGACGGTGCGTTTTCCCGCCTTCGCCAGAGGACAGAGCTTGGCTTGGCACCTCCGACACTGGTGTCAGAGCTCGACCAAGCAGTGAAGACGCAGCCATGCTAACTGTCCATGTAACGTTGCGGCGCCAACAGATATCTTGCCATTGACATGTAAGCCGGCCCGCCCTACACCCATTATTGGATGATCCCCAGTGCCATGCGTTCGTGGCTGCGAGAGCCGTACGGAGACACGGTCTAACTCGTGTACGTAGTGGTGGAACCAATCTGCGAGTCGGCTTCATCGAGCTGTTGGGTGACTGCGCACCCTCTGCAAATGGTGTGGCACAACTGAACGGCCTGCCCAAGGCTGCGGCACCAACACAAGACCAGCCGCCATCACAGGTGCAGAACTCAGCAGCGCCGTGTCTACGTCGCTTACACGAACGCAGCTGGTCCATTTAGAGCACCTCAAGAGTGAAAGCGCCGACAGCTTGTTCGCCTGGATCGGCAGCTGCATTGCTGTTGTTGTGCAGGCGGGCTGCATTAGCTTCAATCTGCCACGAGACACACCACTGCCAATGGGCGTCACCTTTAGCTTTCCCATGGAGCAAGATTCGCTGTCCGAGGCCAAGCTTATGTCGATGGGCAAGGGCTTCACGATCTCGTCGCGGTTGGACCTCGGGTCGCACCTCGTCGCGGGCTACGAAACGGCGCGGGCTGCCAGAGTTGATTCTGACTTGCCACCCATCACCGTGGCTGCCATTGCCAACGACGCTGTCGCAACCCTAGTGTCTTTTGTTTACGAAGTGCCGGCACGTGCCCGCCGGAAAGCGGCCATGGGCGTGATCTGCGGCACTGGGAGCAATGCGACCCTCCTGCTCAAGCAAAGCAAACTGCATCCGTCCAAGCGGCCAAAGACAGTACAGGCTTCGCCTGGCACCGACAGTGCCGATGGCGCCGTTGATGCCAAAATTGCCGTCAATACGGAGTGGAGCATCCATGGATCCGCCCCAGCGATGCGGGCAGTCGAGCTCATCACCAAGTGGGACGACGAGCTAAGCGACTCTGTCGAGTCCCGGGCTTTCAACCACTCGAATACATGACAGCAGGGCGGTACCTGGGCGAACTTGGGCGCATCATGCTGCTGGACTACCTGGCCGGCGTTCTTCACGTGGACGAGGCGACCGTTCCCAAAAAGCTGCTTAAAAAATTTGAGCCGCACAACACCTCATTTCTAAGCCACTACCAGCCGGGGCGAGAGCAGTCATTGCTGGCATTGCTAGAAGCCGAGTTTCCAACGGAGGACGCCAATGGCAGCGTTGGAGCAGATGGACGCACACATGGTCAAAACGGCCCTCACGTGGGCACTACCTCCGTGTCTGGGCCGTTCCGCTGGACAGAAGAAATGGCCGCATCGCTGTACCACATCGCCAAGGCCATCGAGACGCGTGCCGCCGCCATCATTGCAGCTGCCATCATCGGGCTCCTCGACTGTGCCGACGAACTCCCATCCCCGGCTCAACCACTGGCCCATGGCGACGAGCCTGCGCCGCACCCGGTGGAGCCCAAACTTGAGCTGGTTGTGGGCTACACCGGCGGCTGCATCACCAACTTCCAGGACTATCTTGCTGACTGCCAGGACTTCCTTGACGGCATCGTGGCGCAACGATATGGCAGTACAGCGTCGGCACCTATCCGGGTTGTTCTCAGCCCTTGCCACGACGGTGGCATCAAGGGTGCCGGAATCCTGGTGCCTGCTTCTCTGGCGAGCCAGGGACTGATGCATTAAACTGAGTCGAGACGAAGTGGCGTGGAACACTGGCGGCTATGCTTCTTTCTTATTGTGGCCTTGTATTGCGAATGTTCCAAAGCGAGAGCGAGGAGGCCACATGACCACTTGTACAGGATGTGGCCTGGGCTCGGTTTGAGGGCGGTGCTTCTTTGGCGTATTTTTTGGGTAACAAACAGCGCAGAGGATTACGGCATGGGACCTGGGATGGGTAGACAACCCGCAAGGTGTGAAAGCGCATGGTTTTATGCTTTGTTTTTTTGGACTAGGATCCCGTTGATTTTTGTATTGTTTCGGGCTGTTTAGACGGTCACGACTGAAGAGTCTGCCGAACATGCGCAGTTTTGGAATCCATCTGAAAGAAGCCATCTGAAAGAAGCCATCGAACTGGGGCCGAACATGCAGGTGAGAATCCCTGACAATGTGGGATGGGGCGCAATGCCATTGCAGTGCAATATACCTTACCCAGCCCGTGTCTCACGCTATTTGCAAAGCTCCGTCTACGAAGTACGAAGTACTCGCGAATCTCTCCTCTTGTTTGAGATTGTCGCAGCCATCTGATTCTGCTTGCCAGGAGAATCTGCCCTACGGAGTACGCCGTATGCATGCAACACCGTGTGAGGCAGTGAGGGTAGAAAAAAGGAGGGCGGTGGAGGCGACCGCAAAAGCCAAACAACAGGGGCCGCTGTGGTGGTGTTTCGGGTTGGTCCGACCAAGTTGCCTGTCAGCGACAATACCCCTGTCGATGCCCAACCCTCGTATTCTTTACAGCGAGAGACCCCGACTCCTGGTTCCCAACGACATGCGTGTCAAAGTGGTCTGGGGTGAGGCCAGGGACCTTCTAATGCTCCTTCGCCTGAAGAGCCAGGGTCTTGGACAAACCCTGCCTGTTCATCCCTTTTTATCCGCACATGCATCTTGGAGCCTCACTCCGTTGTGGGCACCTTCTTCTGTCGTCCTTTTGCTCCTGGTTCGACCTCATCGTGAAACGGACCTGGTCCTGGTCTTGAAGCGAAAAAAGTGAGCGAGTTGAAGGCTACCTGGGGGAAGTGCACCGCCCACGATCCTCGATCCCCAAACGATGCATCGTGGATCGCCCCAGGGACTGGGAGGCAGGCAGGCCGCCTTGTATATAAATCGCCTGGCCTCCTGTGTATGATGTTCGGTTTAGCTTCTCGGCTTGGTCCTCTCTTCATCTGTTCTCTCCCAACTACGTCTGATTCTGTTCTTCTTCATTCTCCTTTCTGCCTTCTTATTTCCTTTCTCCATTTATCCCTACTCTCCTCTGCGAGGATCTGTTTCTGTTTCTCTTTCTGTTTCGTCGTTGATCGACTTGCTTCTTCACCAAAGACAAACTCCTTCTCCTCTTGTTTCTTCTTTCGACTCGACCGTCCTTTCCAACCGCTTTTCTACCGCCAAAATGCGTGCCTCACTTGTTGCTCTCGCCTGCGTCTCGGGCTGCCTGGCTGGTGAGTTGTAGCTGTCTTAAATCGGGCTTGGACTTGCTCTTACTGTGGTTGGTGGTTGTCGAGCTTCACTGACAGTCGGTCTGATAGCTCCCGCACCTGCTAAGCGTGCCTCCAACCTTTGCTTCGTTGTCGGCAGCACCGCCCTGCCTGCCGAGACGCAGACGGCGGCCGACGCGCTCGCCGACGTCATTACGTGCTCCAGCACGACGACGACGATTGACAACGTGCCGGACGTGACGTCGGGCAACGTCTCGTTCTCGCAGATCAACTTTGCCAACTCCAAGGAGCCGACGCTGCAGTTTGCACTCGGCGAGTTTGCCACGTCGAGCCCGCTCGCGGACAACGACCTGGCGACGTTCCAGGACCGGCTCAACACGTACCTGGCGACGGAGGCCGGCATCCGGTCGGAGTCTGGTCGCTGGCCATCAAGGTGCCCAAGTTCTTCTTGGAGTTCCAGGTGTCGCGGATCCAGACGGCGCAGGGCAACCC
The DNA here is from genome assembly GCA_016097075.2 of Sporothrix phasma. Classification (NCBI taxonomy): domain Eukaryota; kingdom Fungi; phylum Ascomycota; class Sordariomycetes; order Ophiostomatales; family Ophiostomataceae; genus Sporothrix; species Sporothrix phasma. Next base: position 366,166 of record JADMNG010000010.1, on the reverse strand, counting down.
GCCGGCGGCAGCGGCCAGCAGGTCGACCACCTGCTGACCAAGGTGCTGACGAACGCGGCGGGCCAGAGCCAGGACCTGCTCGACCAGGTGACGGCGCTGTCCAAGGTTCTGTCCTAGGTGCGCGTGGGAGCGAGCGAGCAGGAGACGCAATGCCGGTACCATGCGAGCGCACATGCCATACATATCCAAAATTAAAACAGGTGCAACAGCATGAGCAGACGGGCAGGAAACGTGGGGAAAGTGTCATTGCATGTCGTAAACGGTTCGCTTTTCTAATTCTTCCATTCTTCCATGACCAACGTCCAGCGCCCGAGTCGCGCTCTAGTAGCCGTCCCGTACCGGGCCGCCAGAGGGCTTGACGGTGCCGTTGGCGACGCCCAGCTGCTGCGTCATGGCCTCACCCAACGCGCCCAGGTCCGTGATGACAGACACCATGTCAAAGCCCTGGGCCGCGCGCTGGCCGCCTGCTCGCCGCCCGTGCAGAAGATGGCAGCCTTCTTGCCGTTGGCCTTGCACGCCGCCAGCACCTTTTGGATGGCCGCCTCGTGCTCGTCCCCGCCACGCACAACGCCCATCTGCAGGGCCAGGTCAAAGGGGCCAATCAGCAGAGCGTCCAGGCCGGGCACGGCCGCAATGGCCTCGACGTTCTCGACGCCCTGGCGCGACTCGATCTGCACGGCGACCATCAGATTGGAGTCGGCGCTGTCGTCGTAGTCGTCACCCGCGGCCACACCAGGGAACGCGTGGATAGCAAAGAGGGGCCGTAGCCGCGGCTGCCACCCTTGGAGCCCGGTGCGGCGCCGGCGCGCGCAGGATACTTGGAAAAGGCGACAATCTTCTCGGCGTCGGCGGCGGTGTGGCACATGGGCGTCAGGACGCCGTGGGCGCCCGAGTCGAGGGCGCGCTTGATCATCCACTCCTCGGCCCAGGGGATGCGGATGATGGGGCTGGCGCCTTCGGCGGCAATGGCCGACGCGAGCTCGTAGTAGTCCTTGTCGGAGATGAGGCCGTGCTCGGCGTCGACGAGGACCCAGGAATAGCGGCCGTTGGGCGATGTGGCGGCGGACCGCAGTACGGTGCGGGCGACGGCCGAGCTCGGAAAGCTGAAGGTGTCAGTGAGGATCCAGAGCGACGGAGAAGAAGGGGGAGACTGGAGCGGCCGTACGTCAGCCAGAAGCCATAGGCGGTGGTGGCGCCCTCCTTGAGGGCCTTTGTGACGGGGAGCTCGAACGGCATTGTGAGCGGTGGGAGTGGGCTCTGAGGTGGTGGCTGGTGAGAGGTCAACGTCGAATGCTGCAGATGTCGAGATCGAGATCGAGTCAACGTCAACAGATTGATACGAAGGGGACAATCTACGCAAATGGGCTCCTTCCTGGGGACAGCCGGCCGGTAGTACTTGTATTTAACGGTCGCGGCTTCCCCTCAGTTCTTGCACCACCGATTGGCTTGCTCCTGCCCTCGACGCAATTGCTTGGTGCTTGGGTGGGCTGCCGCCTTCCCCACGCAGAACTCGGCGTTTCGCGCGAGAACCCGCCGAGCAGGGTCGACAGCGCGATCGGGCAGGAGCCGCGTTAGCACCCAAAGAGGACTAGTGTATCGTCTCTTCGTGGAAGGGCTCAGGGCAGTCGGCAGACTCTAAGCAACTGAGTACTACAAAGTATGACGAGAACGCGACGAGAACGCTTCTCCTGTTCTCCTTTGGTCTATCGTTTCTACTCATCAAACGAACAGTGGTCGTACGGCGTGTTTGTGACAAAACCTGAAGCCTTTTGTGATATCGAGAGCTGCGATCAAAACACATTTTGTCAATCTGAAATCTCGTCTCCCTCGTCTCCCTTATTTCGCCTATTTTCCCTCTCCATCATTCCTCTCACTCCTACAGACTTGATACCAACGTTTAACCCCAGGCACCGCACTCTAGCGGCGGATTCTGGCGCAAAGATGGACCGAAACGGACAACCCGCAGCAGCGTCGAGGTGGAGTCGTCGCGAGCCGAAGATCGTCCAGCGGAAAAGCAGCGGATAATGGACAAGGAAGAAGACAGAGATGAAGGTCGAAGAGTTGGACGGCAACTCACGAGAGCAGCCCACCTCACCCGTCACGGCACTTCCCCTGCGCTACGTGCACCGTCTGACCGAGCCGGAGCTCATGCTGCTCGTCTCAACCGGCTCCGACGGATCGCACAGCACCCCACACTCGTCGACGTCTGTCTTGGCCCTGGGACGCGTCGCGGCCCTAGAGTCCAGAGCCAGTGCGTCCTGGCCGTGCCGCGTGGTGAATTGGCCGAGAATGTCGTGGACATTGGCAACTGTTCAATACACGACGATGGCGCCCACGAGAACAAACGGAAGAGGCTTGGCCCCATCCGCTGCCCGCACACCGAGTCCAACGCCAAGTATGTCGTGCACGACGGCCAGCCCGCTGGCCGTCTCTCGCTGTAGATTCTAAAAGCTGACCGCGCGTGGTGGACGAGGACAAGGTGCACATGAACGGCCGCACGCTGCACAATCGCGGTAACGACGTGTTTTCGACGGTCATCGACCTGCTGCGATGGACCAAGTGCCAGAGCTCATGGCGGGAGGCCCCATAGGCTGGACGAAGCATGTCGCCGAGGTACTTCGTAGACGTAAAGACCGTGCGTAGGACAGTATGTAAATACGGTTCGCACTTTTTGCACTGTGCCCAACGTGCCTCTTGGGAGCTGCGCTAGTGTTTATCGCGATAAGAAAAGCTAGTACCAGCAAAAAAAAGTTGGCGATCAGAGGAAAGTGCGAGGAAAAAGCTTCACCACCAAAACAGCAAAACCAGCACGGCGACTGTCACGGCCGCACAAACAACGGCTACTCCACGGTAACCCGCGAACCATCGACACACGCCCATGACCAGAGATTCTGCCCGTTTATGGCCATTTTCGTTTAGGCGACCCCAACATCCGGCCGTCATGCCGCACTCCGAAAGCGGTGCGCCGCTGGTCAAGCGCCAGAAGCTGAGCACCGTCCCGGCATCGTCCACGCAGCAGTCGTCTGCCATTGCCACGGGCTCCAACATATTTGCGCCGTTCCGGGTGAGTGATTCGACGCACTTCTGCACGCATGCACGCTCGAACTGTGACGGCCCGCTAACCTTTTGCCGCAGACCGTTGGCCTTGTGTCGCCCACGGCCGTCCCCTTCACATCCATTCCCCTCGGCAAGACGACCTTTCAGATCACAACGTCGGCCGGCCGCTGTCTGCAGACGTACGACCTCAAGCGCGGTCTCAACCTCGTCTTCGTGACCCGCCCGCAGACCCCGCGCGACATCACCGCCACGTACGCATGGAAGCACAAGGTGTACGCTGCCTGGGGCGGCAAGCAAGAAGGTGACGACGAGGACGAAAACGAGGACGAGGACGAAGCGGAAGACGGTGAAGACGACAACGGCAGCAGCAGCAGCGACAGCGACAGCGACGCCACCCCCGCCAACGCCTCCCAGGGCGTCTGGATCTTCCAGCGCGGCCGCAAGGTCGGCGAGCTGCCCATGCCCCGCGACTTGACCGAGCCCATCCGCCAAATCTTGATTTTCGGTGCTTGGATCGTGGGCCTCGCACGCACCCGCATCGAGGTCTGGAAGTCGACGACGCTCGAGCACTACACCACCTTGCAGCCGACCGCCACGACGCCGGGCAGCAACGAGCTGACGGGCGGCATGTGCACCATGCCCACGTTCCTCAACAAGCTCTTTGTGGGCCGCGCCGACGGCTGGGTCGAGATCTGGAACGTCAGCTCGGGCAAGCTTGTGTACACCATCCTGCCGCCCCAGACGGCCAGCCCACCCGGCGGTGTCACCTGTCTCGAGCCGACGCCCGCTTTGGGCTTGCTGGCCATTGCCTACGCGGCCGGCCCCCTCGTCATCCACGACGTGCTGCGCGACCAGCCATTGATCCACGTCGAGGCCGGCACCGCTGGTGTCACGGCCGACGGCGAGAACGACGCGCCCGTCACGAGCATCTCGTTCCGCACAGACGGCCGCGGCGCTGGCCAGGACGGCCGCATCGAGGGCGTCATGGCGACGGCCACGACGGCCAGTGGCGACGTGACCTTTGGGACCTCAACAAGGGCGGCCGCATCATGGGCGTCCTGCGGAGCGCACACAACCCGCCGTCGCGGGCGTCCGGCGGCGTGCGCGGTGGCATCAGCCGAATCGAGTTCTTGTCGGGCCAGCCCGTCATCCTGACGAGCGGCCTGGACAACTCGCTGCGCTCGTGGATCTTTGACGAGACGCCCTTCTCGCCCATTCCGCGCATCCTGCACACCCGCAGCGGCCATGCTGCACCCGTCAACTGCCTCGAGTTTCTGCCGTCCGACTTTGACGGCGCCGACGCGGGCAACAAGTGGCTGCTCAGCGGCGGCCTCGACCGCAGCCTGTGGGGCTGGTCGCTGCGTCGCGACGGCCAGAGCAGTGAGCTGAGCCAGGGCAACGTGCGCCAAAAGGCCAAGAAGCTGGGCATCCTGTCGACGTCGGCGCTGCGCCACGGGCCCACCACGACGCTCGAAGACCTCAAGGCGCCGCCCATCACCTGCATTGCCTCGTCGCTCAACCGCGACGGCGGCATCGGCGCGCTGCCCGGCAAGATGCCCATCTGGCTCAAGATTGGCGGGCAGCACGGCAACGGCGGCCACAAGAACAAGGCCCACCGGACGGGCGAGGGTCTGCGGCCCGGCGACACCGAGTCGAGCGGCATGACCGGCTGGGAGAGCGTGGTGACGGCGCACCGCGACGACGCCTATGCGCGCACCTGGTTCTGGGGCCGCAAGCGTGCCGGTCGCTGGCAGCTCAGCACGGGCGACAGCCGCAATGTGTCCACGGTGGCCATCAGCCCCTGCGGCACGTTTGCGCTGGTCGGCTCGGACGGCGGCTCCGTGGACATGTACAACCTGCAGTCCGGCATCCACCGCCAGCGCTTCCCGTCGCGCCTCACCCCCGCCCAGGCACGCCAGCTCAAGGTGCAGCAACAGCTGCGCCAGGCCGACGGCGTGACGCAGCTGCAGGCGACGGCCACCATTGGTGCTGGTGATGGCGATGGCAACGTTGAAGGCGCGGGCTCGCTGTCGACAGTCGGCGGCAAGTTGGCCGGTTTCCGCAGCCCTGGTGCCGGCCGCCACACGGCCGCTGTGACGGGCGTCATTGTCGACAACCTCAACAGCGTCGTCGTGTCGTGCTCGCTGGACGGCACCGTCAAGTTCTGGGACTTTCTCACGGGCCACCTCGTCGATCAGATCAACGAGTGGGGCGGTGTCCCCGTCACTGCCTGCCGCTACCACGCCGCCAACGACCTGCTGGCCTTTGCATGCGGCGACAACACCATCCGCGTCGTGGATCTCGTCACACGCAAGACCATTCGTGTGTTCCGTGCCGGTGCTGCCAGCCCGCCCTCCAACATCAACGACCTCTGCTTCTCCAGCGACGGCCGCTGGGTGGTGGCCGTCACCCAGGGCGACGCCCGCCTGCGCGTCTGGGACCTGCCGACGAGCCACCTGATTGACTCTGTGCCGCTTGACCGGCCAGGCCGCGCCGTGGCTTTCTCGGGCACCGGCGAGTACCTGGCAGTGGCACCGGACGGCGCGCTCGGTGTACATCTGTGGACGAACAAGACGCTCTTCAAGCACGTCCCGACACGCCTCGTCGTGGAAGCGCCGGAGCCGGCCGGACACAAGGCGCTGACGGGGTCTGCCTCGACGGCGACCAAAAAGGGACGGAAGAAGACCAAGGCCATCGTGGCTGGCCCGACCGTGTCTGGCGAGGGCGGTGCCGGGCTGCTGGAGGGTGCCTTTGCCGGCGATGGCGAGGGTTCGGATGCTGGCGGCGAAGACGACGAGGACGTTGTGCCTGCCCAGATCCTGGACCAGCTGAGCGCCGACATGACGACGCTGAGTCTGGTGCCCAAGGCCCGTTGGCAGACGCTGCTGCACCTGGACCTGATCAAGCAGCGCAACCGGCCACGCGAGGCGCCCAAGGTGCCCGAGAAGGCGCCCTTCTTCCTCGGCACCGTCGGCTCGGCCGATGCCGAGAAGGCGGGTTTGGGCGCCGCCTACACCAATGGCCAGAACGCCGGCCAGGCCGCTGCCGACGGCAAGGACGGCAAGAATGGCAACGCCAACGACGTCCGCTCGCGCATTCTGACGCTCGACCTCACGCGTGCCCAGCAAGCCCTGACCCTCAAGCTCCACCAGGGCAAGACGGGCAATTGTACGTATTTACGTTCCTCCCCTTGCCCCTGATCTCTGATCCCTGACCCCTACCCTCTTACCCCTTACCCCCTCTTTCCTTTTATTTTCTTTCTTTCTACTGTTGCCTTTTCCTTTTCCCTTACACCCTCCCCTTTTCTCTCCCTTACACTCTTTCCTTTTCCTTTCACACCCTTCACTACAGCCCATACGTAAATCAACCAGCTAACCTCTCTGCAGTTGCGCCGTTTGTCGAGCACCTAAAGAGCTTGCCGCCCGCTCAGGCCGACCTCGAGCTGCGGTCGCTGGCCGCCGACGAGGGCGAGCTGGCCCTGTTTGTCCGCGCCATGACCAGCCGCCTGCGCGCCCGCCGCGACTACGAGCTCGTCCAGGCCTGGATGACTGTGTTTCTGCGCCTGCACGGCAGTACAGCTGTCGAGGCGGCCGTCGGGGGCGATGGCGACGGCGATGGCGACGTCAACCTGGACGACTTTGCTGCAGCCCTCGCAGAGTGGCGTGCGGTCCAGGAGCAGGAGCGCAGCCGGCTGGACGCGCTGGTGGGCTACTGCGGCGGTGTCGTCGGCTTTCTGCGGAACCCGCGGAGCTAGGAGAGGTCCGATCTCGACCAGGGGCGTCTCCCGAGCCATTGCTTTGCGTGCTTTTCCTGTTACTCGAGACATTTGCTGCATTTTCTTGTCTTTATTGGCGATCATGGGTTGTATATAGTGAATAGCACTTGCTCTGTTGGTACATTATCTGATAACATCCGACGCATACTGCCCTCGACATGCTCGTGACAAAGTAAGACGTACTGAACGTACGAATACTCGGTCCGGACACCATCAAGATAGCATAGACCCGTCCTGATGACCCATCCTGATGACCCGTCCTGATGACCCGTCCTGATGACATGCCCATGCAGGCCGGCAAGTGAGCACGTGTGCTTATACTGCTTCTGGGAGGATGTGTCTCCAGCGCCCGGCCCTATGGCGGCCCCAAAAGGCCCCCCGTGCTCTCCACCCATCTGCAGCCTCGGTGGTCGAACCAGCCAAGCCGATCGATCGGCCACAAGCCCCCTGGCAGCCCGTGCAGGCGGTGTTTTGTTCGTGGGGAACAGTGATGCATGCACGTCATGACCATGAGGCTCCGGTATTTGTTTGGCTACGCTGATCACTGGACGAACACCCTGGAACCTGGACAGCGCCGGATGCCTTGAAGGTCGACCTTCTGTCCCTACTTTGTCTTGTCTCTCGCTCCGTCTGGCGCCGCTCGTACTCGTACTTCGTACTCCTACTGGAAGCACCCGTGGCACAACTCTGCGCTTCCTATTCGCCGTCTTGGTATCGTCCTCTCCACCGAAAGAGAGCGCCCGTTCACCCTAGCACTGCTTGCGTTTGCAGCATTAGCGCACACGGGCGCCTCTGTTTTGGCCCTTTACGAGTACTTTGTACGGAGTACATAGGTGAGGAGACACCAGATAAGCTGCACCCAAGAACGCCGTGCTGCATGGCCATCCCAGAGCAGGACTCCGCTGTCAAAGCCGTCTGTACAGCTCACCTTGATTACACACGGAGGCTTCCAATTGGGAGATGCGATGGATACCGTACCAAGTACGCCTCTGGCGCCGTCTCTCGTGTCTTTCACCTCTCGTCTCTTATCGCGGCCCCTGGCCCGTGATGGCTCCTCACGTACAGCACCATAAGCCCTCGCCTCTTTCGAGCTTCCCAGCCGTCTACTCGTTGTAGGCGCACGTTCTCGGGATCACCAAATCGCCTCGTACTGAGTACTCGTAGTCCCAGACCCGTGGTCTAGCTTTGCCTTGCCGAAAAAGCTCCATTCTCCATTCTTTTTTCGCCCGGCGAGTTCTTGCCCTTTTCGCTCTGGTCTGGCCCTTTGCCCCTCGGCTCCTTTGTTCTTTCTTGCAAAACGATCACCCCCACCCAAGCTCTTTCCTATCATTTCATTGCGACGCTCCTTCCAAACTCGCGAGAATACAAAGTACTTGTAGAAGCACTTGCCGACACTTTGGTCCTCCCTTTTGCTCTCCATCCAGGGTTGCACTTTCCGTAACATCACCGCGTCCCGACTGGGAAACGACGATCCCTTTGGCCGTTCCCGACCGCTCTTTGCTCTTTCCGTTTCCGCCGACTCCTTTTTCTGCTAGAGTCACCGTTGTCTCTGCTTCTTCTCTTCTTCTGCTCCCTTCCGCTCCCTTCCGTTGTCTTTGTTGCTCGTCAAGACACATCACGGCCCACGACGCATACGAACTGCCCCACGACGACCGCTGCCGACGACGCACGACCAGCAAGGGACAGTATGTCGTCCCCGAATCCGCCTGCCGATCCCCCGGCGGACCCGGCAACCGCCTCCGTCCCAGCATCGGACCCAGTCTCTTCCAGCGACGCAATTGCCTCCAAGGACGCTGGTGCCGATTCCCGGAATGACGTGGACGTTGCTCCCGTGCCTCTCTCTTCGATCCCGCCCCTGCAGGTGGACCCGGGTGCTGTCCACGCACCGCTCTCTGCACCGGCCGTTGCGTCGACCGGACCGGACAGACTCCGGTTCCAGCGCAAGGAGCAGCGCAAGGAGCAGCGCAAGGAGCGACCACGTCCACCTCCGACAACTCGGTCGCTTCGCGGCGCGTGGTCTCGCCTCTCGTCACCCAGTCCAACGGCAGCGGCGGCCCTTCCCCGCGGTCCGCTACACAACCGACCCGCTCGCGGAGCCGTGTCAAGCGTCGCTTCAGCGGCAGTACCGCGCCCAGCAGCCAGAGCCCAAGCAGCGAGCGCAACCATGCCCACCACAAGAAGGACAAGGAGGAGGTCCGCAAAGCGCCGCTCGGCGTCATTGGCGTCTGCGCCCTCGACGCCAAGGCCCGCAGCAAGCCCAGCCGTAACATCTTGAACCGCCTTATTGCCAAAAACGAGTTTGACGTCGTCGTCTTTGGCGACAAGGTCATCCTCGACGAAGAGGTCGAGAACTGGCCCATCTGCGACTACCTCATCTCCTTTTACTCCGACGGCTTCCCCCTCGACAAGGCCATTGCCTACGTAAAGGCTCGCAAGCCCTTCTGTGTCAACGATGTGCCCCTCCAAAAGGTCCTCTGGGACCGCCGCGCCTGTCTGCGGCTCCTCGACAAGATTGGCGTTCCAACGCCCCAGCGCCTCGAGGTCACGCGCGATGGTGGTCCCGCAATTCTCACCCCCGATATCACTCGCCACATACGTGAGGTGGGCGGCGTGACCCTCGAGGCCACCGATCCCGCCAGGACTCCCCCGCCGCAAAAGGTCGTCCTGCTCGACAACGACGACGTGCTCAGCGTCGACGGCAAGCTGATCCGCAAGCCCTTTGTCGAGAAGCCCACCAGCGGCGAGGACCACAACATCATCATCTACTTCCCCTCCTCGGCCGGTGGCGGCGCCCGCAAGCTCTTCCGCAAGATTGGCAACAAGAGCTCCGAGTACTTTGAGAACCTCAACATCCCCCGCGCCATCACGCAGCCCACCGAAAGCTACATTTACGAGAAATTCATGCGCGTCGAAAATGCCGAGGACGTCAAGGCCTACACCGTGGGCCCGACGTACTGCCATGCCGAGACCCGCAAATCCCCCGTTGTAGACGGCATTGTGCGTCGCAACACCCACGGCAAGGAGGTGCGCTACGTGACGACACTCAACAACGAAGAAAAGGACATGGCCGGCAAGATCTCGCTTACCTTTGGCCAGTGTGTCTGCGGCTTCGACCTCTTGCGCGCCAATGGCATGAGCTACGTCATCGATGTCAACGGCTGGAGCTTCGTCAAGGACAATGACGAGTACTACGACCAGTGTGCCAGCATCCTCAAGGACATGTTTGTCAAGGAGAAGCTGCGGAAAACCGCGGCGGCGGCGGCTGTTGCGGCGGCGGCTGCGGCCAACGCCGCCGCCGCCGCCGCCGCCGCTGCTGCCGGCACGTCAACAGCAAACAATGCTTCCCCCCCCGGCACGGCCGGCGGTGCTCTGACGCCACCCATCGGTGCACAAGCCGACGGCAGCGAGACCTTGACTGCAGCACAAAAGTCCCTGCAGCAGAACCTCGCCAAAGACAACGAGGCAGCACAGGCCAACCAGCCGTCAAAGTCTTCGTCTACCGATAAGCAGGAACCCAGGTGCAGCCCCTGGACGGTACCGCCGCCGGACAGGCAAGCCCTCGGCAGCTTCTTTCTTCCCACCCTTCGTCGCCGCACCCCGAAGGCCAGTCTGTCACAGGGCCGACAGGGGTGGCGCGGCGGCAGGGGCTGCAGCTGCGGCGGCCGTCGCCATGTCGCTTGACAAGCCGGGTGCGGAGACTGGCCTCGGCCTTGTTGCTGGCAGCGTTCCGTCTCCTGCCACTGCTTCACTGCCACATTCGCCCAACTATGCTGAGAACCCGCTGATTATGGAAGACGACGAGCCCGAGAAACCGCCACCACCGCCTCCGGCCCACTCGTGGAAACTCAAGGGCGTCGTTTCCGTCATCCGCCATGCCGACCGCACGCCGAAGCAGAAATACAAGTTCACCTTCCACACGGAGCCTTCATCGAGCTACTTCGGGGTCATCAGGAGGAAGTGCTGCTTATTGGCGAAGCCGCTCTGGCCAGCGTTGCCAACGCCGTCGATGTCGCTATTCGTGCAGGCATCGAAGACCGCGGCAAGCTCCTCGCGCTCCGCAATGTCCTGGTCCGGAAGGGCTCGTGGCCGGGCACTAAGGTGCAGATCAAGCCCATGTTCCGCAAAAAGAAGTCGCCTGTTGAGGAGTCGGCCTGTCCCCCGGTCGAAGAGCAGAGTGTTGCCAAGGAGGTCACCTCGGCCGACTCGTCCGCCTTGCCGACGGGTTCGTTTGGCGATACGACCGACCAGAATACGCCGGCCGACGAAGACACGGCCCTCCGTATTCCGCCGCGCCGCCACGACTCCCTGTCTGGCGTGACCATGTCCAAGTTCACCGCTGCCGAGAACAACTTTGTCCTGGACAAACTGCAGCTCATTGTCAAGTGGGGCGGCGAGCCCACCCACTCGGCGCGCTACCAGGCCCAGGAGCTGGGCGACAACATGCGCAATGACTACCAGCTTCTGAACCGCGATATCCTGGAGGAGGTGCACGTCTTTAGCAGCTCCGAGCGCCGCGTCACCACCAGTGCTCAGATCTGGGCATCAGCTTTTCTGGGTGAGAAGAATCTGCCCGAAGACTTCATTACCATTCGCAAGGACCTTCTCGACGACTCGAATGCCGCCAAGGACGAGATGGACAAGGTCAAGAAGAAGCTCAAGGGTCTCCTGCGCAAGGACAACGAGCGGCCGCCCCAGTTTGCTTGGCCCGAGAACATGCCTGAGCCGTCCGAGGTGCAGACCCGTGTCGTGCAGCTGATGAACTTCCACCGCCGCGTCATGAACTACAACTATGCCAAGCTCAAGGGCTCATCGGAGAGCACCGGTAGCAGTTCCGGACGCCTGAGCAATAGCGTCAGAACACCTCTGGCCATCTTTCGTCGTCGCCCAGCTTTGAACAGTCGGGACCGAATGGCACCATGAGCACCGCTGCTTCCAGCTCAACCACCATCAACCTCGATGCAAACAGTGCTGCGGGTGGCTCGGCCGGGGCACCTAGCGGCGGTGCCGACAATCGCGCTAGCTCCTTCTCCCTCTCGAGCTCCATTGCTCAGGTAAACGCCGTGAACGGCATCCAGGCGCGCTGGTGCTGTGGCGAGGACGCCGAACTGTTCCGCGAACGCTGGGATAAGCTGTTTGCCGAGTTCTGCGACCTCGAAAAGGTCGATCCCAGCAAGATCTCTGAGCTGTACGACACCATGAAGTTCGACGCCCTGCACAACCGCGCCTTCCTCGAGTGGGTCTTCACTCCTCCGAAGCACATGCTTGAGGAGGAGGACTGGGTCGGCACTGGTGCTGCAGGTGCTGGCGGGTCGAACGGAAACGGCGGCCCAACATCAAACCGGGCTCGCTTGGCTCAAAGACGAGCCCTATCCTTGATGACCGCAAGTCCTACGACGAGGGCCGGCCGTCCACCGCCGGCAGCGGAGCGAGCCGAAGCACAGACAAGGACCAGGCCATGGGCAAGGATGGAAAGCCAGACGTAGGCAATGCGAGCGGCAGCGCCTCGGCGAACAACTGCAGCAGCAGCCAGCACAAGGCCAGTGTTAAGCGCATCTTCCGCCGGCGCTCGTGGATGGCCGGTCTGCGCCATGCTACAGGGCCGCCGCCCGCGGAGCAGTACTTCCACCTGTACAAGGGCACCAATAGCCCGACCAAGGCCAAGACCGACGCTCGCTTTGAGCCTCTGCGCGAGCTATACCAGCTGGCCAAGGTGCTGTTCGACTTCATCTGCCCACAAGAGTACGGCATCTCCGACAGCGAGAAGCTGGAGATTGGCCTACTGACCTCGCTGCCACTGCTCAAGGAAATTGTCCAGGACTTGGAGGAGATGCAGGCGTCGGACGAGGTCAAGTCGTTCTTCTACTTCACCAAGGAGTCGCACATCTACACGCTGCTCAACGCCATCCTCGAAGGCGGCATCGAGACAAAGATTACGCGCGCCAGCATTCCCGAGCTGGACTACCTGTCGCAGATCTGCTTTGAGCTGTACGAGTCAGAGACTAGTAAGCCAAAGCCCGAGAAGCCCGAGGCTGCGATGCGAGCGACAACAGCGGCCATGACGGCCACGACGGCCACGACAGCGACAGTGCCGTCGAATCGTCCACATACCAGTACAGCATCCGCATCACCATCAGCCCCGGCTGCCACGTCTACGACCCTCTCGATGTGCAGCTGGACAGCCGGCACACGATTAGCTGTGCCCCACGCCGCAGCCTGACGTCGCACAACGACTGGAAGACGTCATTGAGACCCTGCGCGGGCGGTTCCATCAGTAAGTTACATCCGGTGTTGCACTGCAGCTACGACGCACATTGTTGCACCGCAATCTAACCGTTTTCTCCTTTTTCCCTTCTCCCTCTTCAGAGTCAAACTGCCCAAGTCCTTTTTGGCTGTCAACCTATCCGATGCCTTTACATTCCAGGAGAAGCAAGCCAGCGATGTCGATGCACAAGACAGCAAGGACGGCCTCGAAATGAAGCATGTCGATAAGGGGGCAACCCAGGCGGCCAAAGCTACTGCCGAAGAAGCAGCCACGGCCTGGACGCTACTCAGTAACGCCTGTACATTCATGATTCATGCCCAAGGCTGGGCAATGTCGGCCGACTGTGTCTGACTGTGTCTGACTGTCTCTGACTGTCTCTGACTGTCTCTGCCTGTCTCTGCCTGTCTCTGCCTGTCTCTGCTTGTCGTTCGTTTTCGAGAAACGTCAAATGTCCGAACCCAAGAAGCGACACGCCCCAGAACACGGCAGCACATCCGAGACTGGATGGCGTGGTGGGCCTCCAGTGCCTGATTGAGTTTTGCACTTTGGGCCGAATCTGTTCTGCACGCGTACGTCAAACGAGGGGCCGTTCTGGTGCTCTTGTGGTCGGATGCGAGCCCATTGGCAGCAAACGACGGTGCAGGGCGTACATGGCCGTGACAGGCTTCCCTGGCAACACGGTACTTTTCAACAATACGGTGAGCGGCAGTCATGGACGAAGGAAGCGTCAGAAGGATATTGAAAGGACGGCAAAGCCGTGCGTCTCGCCTGGAAGCTGGTCCGGCAGCCGTCAGTGGCTCCCGGGGCGGTGGATGATGGAACCCAAGCGAGGAATAGGAGAGAAAAAGAGAAAAAGAAAAAGAAGAAAAGAAAAAAGAAAGAGAAGAAAAAGAAAAGAAAATCGAGAAAAAACCGACATTGGGAAACGCCGCAGCATCTTGCTATTACGACAACCAATTGCTACAGCTCACACAATGATTGTGCACGCCCCAGCGGGGGCCTTTCTGAGACATGCAGTTTTCAGCCCCAAAGGAACAACAGGCTGCCAATCATTGCCTCTCCCCTTTCCCCCCACACACATCCCCAGTCCCAGCTCCCAGGCTCGCGGCGGCGGTTGTGGCAGTATGCATCGACGATTTCATCTCAAACTGGTTCGGAAATCGACGAGACGAGGTGGAAAAAGTCGTAGTAAGGGCACGCCGATAAGTGGAGACGGCGATGCGGTGATGCGATTGGGGAATGCAAGGCGATGGTTTCGTATGTTGCATCAACGCTTTGCTTTTCAGCTTGTGGCCAGAAGCTGTTCTGCGTCCTCTGATTGTGCGCCTGCCTGGGTTCCGCCATGCAATGCCAATCTCTAGAGTTGAGAACGAACCAATAGTTAGATGATCAACCCGAATGAACGACTATGATAATGTCAACGGGTGAATTTGGGGGCTTGAACAGACTAAAGTTGGGGGAAAAAACCACTCTTCATAATAGACGTGTTGTGCTTCTTCTTGCCGAAACCATAAGCCAGGATATAACCAACAACCATTCCTTACGAAGTACATGCACATACCATGATTGTGCATTATGACTTAAATGCTATAAAATAACGAGGCAAATGGTCAAAAAGCCTCGGACAAGAAGCACTGGACCGGGCCAGGACTATGATATATGAAAAAGGACGAGTCAAGAATTGCCCATGTGAATGTGGGCTGCTATCCTTACCGGCGCTTTCAGACAATATCGCGGTCCAGCGGGAACCAAGAACACATGAGACGTTGTAGCGTATTGAGAGTACCCTTTGTTTCTCGTTCTCTGTCAATGTTCAAAGGAAAGAGGAGGTGTGGTGGAATCTGACGATTACGTGGTCCATGCAGGAGAGAACTCTCACTACAAGAGGGGCCCATCCAAGATGTACTCGTAGCTCGTCAGACAAAGTCGTATACGACGTATCTGCAAGATATAGCTTCGAACCTGCATGCAGAAAGAATCAACCAAACAAACCACCCGCATGCCATACCACCATAAATGAAGCTGTCGAAACAGAAAAAGGAGAGTTCCATAAAACAGGTGAATATGCAAGAGCAAATCATGAACAACCCTGCCACTCGTCAATGTTGCAAGGTCTGGCAGGGGCAGTTTTGTCTTTGGCCGCCAGTGCTCTCTTGCATTCAAAGCTTGGCTCCCATCTTGACCAGGATGCAAGGAATGCACACCACTGATTAACTCGTCCAGATGTTGAGCTTTAGAGCGTATACATGCCTTACGTCCAGCGTGCCATGGTGGCTGTATGGAGCTGGCAGTACGCTTCCTAAACTAAAAAGGACACGAATATTAACAAAACACTACAGGGCAACAGAAAGACCAGTGTAGGACTTTCTTCGCCCTCACCCCATACCGCCATTTCAGCACTGTACTTTCTTTTAGCTCAAGTAACCGCCAGAGGGCTCGATCCGTGAGCATCACTCAGCTCGTCAATACATGATGCAGCGCGAAACGACCCACTTGCGCTGAGATTGTGTCGAGTCCATGCTTCCTGTTCTTTCATAATCTCAGCTGTGGCAACGAAACTCGATAGCCCTTGCGGATGGTCTTGTTCACAAGCCTGTCTTGCACCCTTGCTTCGGCAATATAGCAGCAAAGAGTGCCTTGGCAATATCTGTCGAGTCTTTGAGGTCACCTGTTCGTCTTGAGATGCAAACGGCGTGTGCGATACTCGTACGCAATCGTGACGCATACGACTCTCGGCTGCTGAAGTGAGCGGCTGTTCCAACGGCGCCCTTGCTTTCATGCAGACTTCCTTTCCATGGGACGAGAGCCCCGACACGTTCGCTCGCTGTGCTCCCCCTGGCTTGCCGAGGGGCGTTGAGAAGGATCCTCACTGCTAAACGATCGGGAAGGATGCTAAACCGTGATGAGGAGTGTTCCGTACTCCCTTTGTATTTGTTATTTTATTACTTTTCTCAATACGTACGGAGGGACTGCAAAGTGCTTTCCTTACCCTCTTCTTTCACGAGTCCTTGTACAAAGGCCCGCTGGCCGCCTCTTCTAGACCTCTTTGGACGATTGTGTCCCGTCAAAGCACGGTCAGTGCATGGCCATACGGAGCGGAGTGGTCGGTGCCGTACGTGTGGCTCCCTGTCCGTCCTCTCCTTTCCTCCTTTCCTCCTCCTTTCCTCCTCCTCTTCTCCTCTTCTCCTCTTTTTGTCTGCCCTTGGTGATTTCAATCCCGCCGTTACAGTAGACTGGAGCCGCAACCAACCAACAGAGCAGTCCTGCCCCCCCTTCATTGATCTGTGGCCACTTATGCATCTGTCGCGCAGCTTCCTTCTTGTCCCTTTTGGGGCGTTGCAGCGTTTCATTCGGCAATGCTCATGTACATGTACATCGGAAGCAGACCGCTTACAGGAGAAGGGTCAGTTGAAAATGAAAGAAACAAGAGACTCGGACAAGAAAACCTCGCGGTGCTATTCGGCTCCACTAGACCCGATTTGGAGGGTACGGTCCGCACGGAGGTGGAGGGGAGGGGACTTTCAGAAACTGGAAGAAAGAAACCGACCCTTGATCCTTGATTGCGTGCACCTGGAAGGAGATCAAGTCTGACGCGAGAGCATCATCACAGTGGATGTCGTACTGCGACGATAACGAATCCCATCACCAGAGTACTCGTGGTCCCTCATTCGTTGCTGTGCGTCTTGGCCGGCGAGACTCGATGAGGGGACCATATGTTCATGGCGTGGTACACCAGGGGGCTGTGGACCGGCCGAGCGTCTCTTACGGTATGGAAATGGAAGGCAGGGTACGTATGTACGAGTAAAAGCGCGCACGCGTCAGTGCGAGAAGAGAAAGTATGCACCATGGACGAGTATCTTACGGCGTTCATCGTTTCTTGCGTCGTGAACAACGCAACCCGGAACGGCGACAGCTGCTAGTCATGCGCAGGGTGAAATGGGCGCCAAGGAGCGAAAGCGCGCAACAAAGTGTCTGTAGGATCAGGCAAGGGTAACGTGGAGGAGCACCGAGAAAGTCGCTAGGACAGGCCGTCCATTTGTAGAGCGCACGTCTTTGGCTATCTCTCTACAAAGTACTACTTCGACGTACGACATACCACATACTATGCCAGATATGCATCTCATGCACATGGCGTGAGAAGCCCGTGCACGATCCAGGATGTCAGAGCATGGAAACCGGCGGACTGTGTGGCTTGTACGTTCCTGCAGCTTGTAGCATCGGAACGATAGGTAAGCGAGCAATAGAGGCCGGGCTGTATGGCTCAGTTTACTGTGTTGTGTTTGCCGGGTTTCACACACACAGGTCTATTTGCGCCATCCTTTGCACGGACACAGATTCCAAATGCACGGCGTACTGCATGCTCAAGGGAGAAGGTCTAAAAGCAGTTGAGCTAGACGATGCAGTTTGATTGATCTGCTACAAAGTACGGAGTCTCGATGGCCTTCACCAGGGGCCATCTCACGGGTTTGTATCAACTGCTTGGTCAGACAGGAAGAGGGAACGGGGCCCACAGAACGGAAACGAAGCACTGATGGAAGGGTGTGAAACCGAGTCTGGGCTAGTCTAAACAGGGTTCCTGAGCTTTCCCATCGCTGCAAGGATAGTTGCTGTTTGACATCAACTGACAGCGCGTTCGTGTCGGTCTCTGCTTGCAGGATATGCCGCTTTATTCTCCTTTTCGCCCGAACGCAAGACACGGACGATGTAACTACAAAGCTGGGAAACCTGAACGGACAAGTCATTGGCACGGATGATAGCCGGGCGCCAGTAGACAAATTGAGAAGGAAATGGTTGGGGGAGGGGGCCTGAGGAGAGGCGCCTGTCTGACGTCTCATACCGCACCGAAATAGAGAGAGATTCGCGAAGAAAGCAAAGGAAGTGTACCAACACAAAGCGAGCCGAGATATATCGCTTGTGAAGAGAACGCGCAGGGCACAGCTCCTTAATCGTTCGATTTCGGCACGTCCGCCACGCAGAGAGATGAATCTTACTCCGCAAGTATAAAAACGATACGGCGCGGATATGAAGACGGAAAGACGCACGCAATCCTCGTCCCTCTAAAGGTGGCTTTCTCTCATCCTTCTCTCTTTTTGCCTCGCTTTCCAGTAGTTGTCTTGCCTCCACAGCCCTGGTGCTTGTTCTCCGCAGCCTCCGTGACGGTAATCCCGCCTCCTCCGAGCTGCGAGATACAAAAACCGAGCACGCTGGACAGGGCCTGGACGGACGAGCCAGCCGTCAGTGTCAACTTGCCCAGCCCCCCCCCCCCCCCGCCCGCAGTCTGTCATATTAAATTGATAAACTGATAAAACAGACGAGTTGCCCGTAGCGTCGTGGACCACTGCCTCGCTATGAGTCCGGCGGCCAGTTGTTGTGGAGCCCTCCATGACGATGGCTCAAACGGCGAGCACATGGCACGCGATGGATCACATCCTAGACGGGGCCACGCATAGACCATACTGTACGAAGTCGTCCGGAAAGGAGGAGTCGTTTTCCCTGGGGCACAGTCGTACTGCTTGTGCTCCATATTTTACGGGGCACTGAGTGCTTGTATGACTGAACCTGCGGAGCGTTTTGGTAGTCGATAGAATGGGAGAGGCCGGTGCAAGATCATCCTGTGTCTGTTTGTCGTAAGATGTGAACGTTCCTTTGTACGCACATGGCCGTGGAAATTGCACTGGTCAACATAGCAGCAAAGCAGACATCGTATGTCTTGTCCAAGCGCATAGACTCTGCGGTGCATATCATATTTCATGAGAGCAAGGTAATATTATCGCATACTTTGTATGTGCTTTGCAAAGCGCCGTTTGACCTCTACCGTGGGCTCATGAATTGCGGTGCTGACCGCTTTCACCGTTTAGGGGTGACTTGAGGCCTTCATTGCCAGATCACCCTGTCACAGCGCCGAAAGAGAGGAAAGAACATCTACAAAGAACTGGTAAAGCTGGATGGAAGGGCAGATGTGGGTGAGAAGGTAACAGAGGAGACATTACCAGATACGGTGCGCAGGGGCAATCTAGACGGGTCGTGGCTAGTGACGAATCACAAGGCTGTTCTTGAACATTATTCGAGCGGAGATGCTGATGGGCGGAGAGTTTGCACAGGCCGCCGGAAAAAAAGCTCATCGTACAACCCGAGCCTGAATGGTTTGTGTCTACTCAGTAGAAAGCGATCATTTGCGAATATCTCATTAGCGTACTGCTGGGCTGTACATACTGTTCTGACACACGAACACGCTATTCGAACGGCAACTGTGCGTCACTGGTGATCTGTATGAGAGATGAAGCCGGGCGAAGGGGAAGGAGAAAGCATCTAACTACAGCGCAGCTCGAGAAGAATGAGCAAGAAAAAGGGCCACGAATTGCCAAGAGGGCCAGACAGGACGCCGCGGCACGAAACGAGGCTACTTGCACTTACATAAGGAACGGCACGGAAGGAAGCGGCGAGATCCGATTCAAACTACACGGAGTGCGGGATGGCCCGGAGCGCGTTGCCAGAATCAACGAATATGGAAGGAGTCAAGAATCGGCCCAGGTGAGGAAGCTGCAATCACTTGCATCATCCCACAAGGCGTTTCGTCTTCTCTGTACCTGCAGAGACGGAGACGGCGACGAGGAAAATCAGAGACAACGGCTAGAAAGCACGAGTACCGTGAGATCATCGCCCGTCCGCACAACTGGGCAGTTTCCATGGTCTAGGCCCGCCTTTACTTTGCTCTTTTCTACATTCATTCTGTGTCTTTGTTCTTCCTCTCTTCCTCTCTCTCTCTCTTCCTCTTGTTTCATTTGACGTGACCAGTTTGCAGAGCCCAGTCCGAGCGCACCCGTTTTGTCTCCGACGACGACCCATCGACGACTAGTCGTGGCGCATGGTGCTCGAGCGTGGTCGTGTGTTCCTGTCTCAGGTATTGGACAGACCTCCAAGTGCCGTCGATCAACGCTAAGGGCCATTAGTGCTTGTCTAGGAAACTCCTGGACCACGTCGTGGAAGAAGAAAAGAGGAAAAGTAGACTAATCGGGTAAATGAAATATGGGGACACTGGTCTGCAGCGAGCCCTAGTCGTCGATATGGTAGGCCGACGACCAAGGAAGGAATGGTCTGAGAGGTGCCGATGGCGATGGCAGGGGCGCGGTGAAGGCGGCGAGGAGGGGACAGAGTGAAGATGAGAGGGGGTAGCCAGACAGAAACCCAAAGGGAGGCAAAGAAAGGCAAATAAAGGCAAAAAAGGCAAAGCAGGACGCTCACTTGGGGGGATCAAGCCGGAGAAATGAACTGGCCGTGTTGTATGCAGAGGACTTACACGTTCTCATGTGCTTTGGCGTATTATGGCCTGTACTTTGTACGGAGAAGACACACCAACACCGGCCCTGTGCTGTTGTTCTCGTCTGGTCTGGTCTGGTCTGGTCCGGCGCTAGACAGGACCACGGACTGTTGGCCCATGGGCGGCGATACAAGCAACTTGACAGCTCCATCCTCCCTGGCCCTGGGGCCTGGGTTCTGGGCGCTTGTTTCCTTTTCTTGTGCTGTCTGCTGCGTCGTCACCCTGCTTGGGCATATTCGGACTTATTTACATTTTCTGGGTCCCTGCCTCCTTTATCTTCTGACCCTTCATTCTTCAGACTGGGCTTCTCCAGTCTTTTCTATCTTAATCATTCCGAGGAGCTCTCATCGACTGGGGCGCTGAGCCTTGGACCTTTGTCATCACGGACCAGCCTATTTCCTAAGCGGGCCTTGTCTGCCAACTGCTTGTCCTCGGATTTCTTTTGCTCTCCGTCTTCTGTTTCTTCTTCTTCTTCCGCGCCATTCTCTTGCCCTCGCCTCTCGCCTCGCCTCGTGTATGTATGCCCCACCATCCATTTGCACAACCTGAATGGCACGTATATTACCTCCCTCCTCCTGCTCCTACAGTCTCGTCTTTCCTGTCTCTACCAACCATTCCAAAAGAGGAACTAAACAAAACACGCCGTACCAAGACTCGTCCCGTACCCGGTTTCAACTCCTCCGCTCCTAGTTCCCGGTTCCCGGTTCCCGTTCTATCTCCAGCTTGCTCCAACCCGCCGTTGCCGTCGCTTAGGCTCAGACCCTCCACGAGGGTTGGCTGAGCGAAACGGCTTCGTGCCCCGGTCTGCTCCTGGTCCGTCATGCGGCGATGCAGACAGCCCAGGTCCCACAGGTGCACGGAGTACGATCAGAGACGGGGCCAGACTTAACGAATGTGCCAGACGTGTCATACCCGGTGCATGGGAGACCGTATGAGGAACGGGTGCCTTGACTGAGAAGTCCCGAGCCCAGTTGTGTGTTTCTTCTTGTCACTCTCGCTTCCTCGCTCCTCTCTTCTGGCCTTGATTGCATATTGTATTACTCTGGTCTCCTTTTGTATTGCGCTGAGCTACTGTCCACTCCAGACAGCTATTACCGGATCTGCCCACAGCCTCGCACAGCAACCTACCATCCGCACAGACGATGCATACACCTGGAACCATCCATCCGACTCCCTTTCCTCCTGCATAGCTCACCATCTTCCTTGACATCCACTCACTTTGACAGCTGCCCGTGCCTTGTTTCCCGACCGGCTTGCCATTGTGTACTGCTGGGGCCCCCCTTCCTCCGAGCAGCGGTATCCATGACACGATCACAGCCAAGGACGTGATACCATTAGACACACTATTGCAACCAAAAGCCGGGACCAGGACCACCTCACGACCAACCCACGACCAACCCACGACCATTTGACAGCCAAATGATAACCACAACCACAACTCCAACTCCAACAACATCCAACCAAGACGAGTGCAAGTGCGAGTCGCCCGTTGCCCACGGGTTGTGTGACAGCGCCACCATTGCACCTCTTGTGTTTCTTCCCTTCGTTGCACTCTTCTCGGATCAGACGCTTTCTGGGCCAGGTGCACCCCCGCCCCAACTGCACACCGTCTCTCACGTTGTCTCCTTGCTCCCGCAGGACGGCCTCGGGTCAAGAGAGCCCACCGCTGCTCGTTTTGTCCTGTGGCGAGCCCCGAGCCTGGCCTTACGCCTTACTTTGGCATATAAAATCGGGCTCCTGTCCCGCCCGTTTTGGCTCACACCGACATTGATCTCCCCACCGCCTCCCTCTTAACCGGCCAACAACGGTGCGGCACCTCGCCTCGCCTCACATCGCATTGTTCCCTTGATTTGTGCAACAGAGGCGATCCGGCCAACAGGTGCCCATCCACCCGACCTGCCAACATCAGGCTCCGTACCACCGCACGTCTAGCACGCCTTGCCTCTTACCAGACGCACACCTCGCACAAAGCACATAGAGACACGCTGCCACACCCCGGCAAAGTATTGCCAGTCTATCGGAAAGCAGAACAAAAGACATCTCGTCCCGAGCCCATTGGACTCTTGTTTTGCCTGTGCTCCCTAACGCCTAAAGGACAAGCACGGTCAGTCTCTTCTCTCTGTTTCGGCTCTATTCCCAGCTTCCGTCTCTAACCTTGGTGCTAGCAGCGTGTTGACAAGAAGAGAAAAGGACAGAAAGTAGACTGTTGTTCCTTGCACCTCTCACGTTCATTCTCCGTCCTCTCAAGCCCTTCTTTGGCAGTATATCTTGCTCCTGGGTCCCTCACTCTCTCCATCCTTTCTCCCTCTCGCTGCAAACGGACATCTCTCCTCGGTGTCTGCCGCTTTGCCTTTACCTTTTTGTCCGTCACCTCTCTCTCACTGAAGCGCCCTCTCACCACCACCACCACCACCACCACCACCCCAGACAACCGCCATCATGTCCAATCCCAAGAAGTGCCATCACTACTTTTTCTACATCAAGTCCGACAACAGCTACCTCATTTTCCAATGCAGCTGCTGCATGCTGGGCGCCATGTTTGCCGTCTACGAATGCCAGCTCTGCCAGTTCAAGATCTGCGGCCGTGCCTGGATTCGATGTAGAGGGCTGGTGCTGTGCAGAGGTGGGCGGACGATTCGCACAAGAGTGCTCTGCTGTGCGTTTGCTTGCCCCGGCTAAGTTGGCTAAAACGCAGAGCGAACTGCTTACTGACCAACTCGTGCAGTTGCTATTTGGCGTTTGGCGATCCGGTATACGTCGCGTGCAGCGAAGCGACACTGCTGCCCGCGACTTTGATTTGGGCATCATTGTTCCTGCTCGTGACCTGGGGAAAGCACGGACTGCAACAGGACCTTTGACTTACGGGCCGGATGGGAAAAGGAACAGGAACGGGATCAGGAACAGAAACAGAAACAGGAATGGGATGGGAACTGGATCTGGGTCTAGGATGACACAAGCTCTGGATAGTAGCTGAACTTGGCAAATAAACAGTGTTTGCATGACAAAACAGATACACAATTGGTGTGCTTGTGCTCTTTGGCTTTCCATGGCACTGTTGGGCTTTCCATGGCACTGGTGAGCTTCACTGCGTTCGTGTACCTTGATTCGTGCAGTCGTTGATGCTCTAGAGAGGACACGGGATTGTCGTATGGTTGCCTGTGGGATGCACAGAGCATCGGACCACGTCGACAGAACGGGCGACAAAAACAGGTGTGATTCTTGTGCAGCCAGCGTAGGCCAAGAGCCTCTCATCCCAGCCTATGGTGCTGCAGACTGGCTGGCAGGTGATTAGCCTGGGCTTGTTGGCGGTTCTTTGTTGGCTGTGCTCGTGTGTAGACTGAGACCCAAAGTCCTCCCGGCAGCCGTTTTTTTCTTTCCTCTCTTTTTTCTTTTTTCTTTTTTCTTTTTTCCCTTTTTCCTTTTTTCCCTTTTTCCTTTTTTCGCCTTGTCAGACATCTCGATCGACGCCGTGTTGCCTGGCTAAAAAGTGACAAGGCGACACGCAGGGTGGGATCGTGACACGAAGAGGGAGCGGGCGCATATCAAACCGAGGAGCCAGAAACAGACAACAGACAACAGAGGACAAACAGTACATACCTCGTATGCAAAAAGAAAAAAAAGACAACGACCGTGGTTGTACACGGCTTCCCGGATGCGCGGCTCGTGCAACACATGAAAGGAACTGAGAAGAGCCGGGGGGTACGAACTGAACATGGACGGACGGAGGCACGAAGCAGTGTTGGGACGAAAGAGATACTCTCGCTCAGTCACGCAACGACCGTGTATAATCAGAGGACCAAGACCACAAAACACCCAGGAGAACTGACCACCCGCATGTACGAACGTTGCCGTAGTACGCCGCGCTATCTTTCGGGGCTTGTGCTTGGCGAGTCTGCGGCCCTCATCCGGGGAGACCAAAGGTAGAGACTGCCACAGTGGCTCCGAGGCAGTCAGCCTCTCTCTTTCGAATGTACATGACCACGTATCACCTCGTTCATACATTGGGCCTCATTGGCGAAATCGGTGTAGTTGTTGATTTGCTGTGGGAGGTATCGCAAGTCATCGACTTGCCATCTATGGAACAGCCGAGGCCAGTGGGTGTGTTGCTGCGGATAGGCCTTGCCAAAGCCAAAGCCAAGAGCCAAACGTCAGGCGCCAGAAGCCATTCCAGGCTCAAGAGGCGCGCCAATGCGGCCGCGGACCGTTCC
The DNA here is from genome assembly GCA_016097075.2 of Sporothrix phasma. Classification (NCBI taxonomy): domain Eukaryota; kingdom Fungi; phylum Ascomycota; class Sordariomycetes; order Ophiostomatales; family Ophiostomataceae; genus Sporothrix; species Sporothrix phasma. The sequence continues at coordinate 341,546 of JADMNG010000010.1, read as the reverse complement.
GATGGCTGCAGAGCTCCATTCATACCATTGAAATTAGAGGCAAGGCAGATCGCCTTTGCTAAGCGAGCACAGGGACTGTGCGACCTCGGAGAAATATCAGACGACTTCCGCCGGGCCAGATGCCTGCACATAGATTGGCTAAGCCTGGTAGAGGGGACCTTTTATTCTTTTGTCTACCTTTTTTCCTGTCTGAATCTGGTTATCCTTGTCAATCTCCCTTTTATTTATTTTGACAAGAGGGCCCGTCTCCGGCCCGCTCAGAGGGAAGCCTGAGGCGAACCCTGATGATCTTGTATGATGAAGCAGTGTTGACATGGACCTGGAGAAAAGACGTACTTCGTAATGCTCGCTTAGTGATGCAAATGTTTCCAGTCATTTTACTGTTGTCAAATTCAAAGTCTATCTGGCAAGCCCAATGGCATGCAAGATAAGAGCAGGCAAATCGAAACAACCGCCAAGCACAAACGTAGTAGCCCAACAGTACTGGAGCCTGTGGACATTGAGCACAGAAGAGAAGAAGATAAACGTATGGCAAGTTGTGCCAGCCCAGTCTCCTCCATTGCCCAGAAATGTTGTAAGCAAGTAAACAATAACGTCGTCTCGTCGTCTCTCGCCGTGTCTTCCGTGATATTGCTACGTTGCAGGACGCCGAGACAATAGACAAGTCATAACATATAAAGCGATAAAAGGAGGTGACACACTTGGAACTCGGGTCAAACAACGCTTGCCGTCACCATCCGTCCATTCTCTGTAAACTGTATCCGACTCTGAAGCAATGTATAAGTTGTGAGATGGGAATGTAAAGTGAAAAAAGGCGACATAAATAAAAAGAGAAATTCAGTATGGAGCAGACCTCCTTCGGCTACAGGGCTAGACCGGTGCCATCGCCGGTCCACCGATAGAGCGACAGGAGCTCGCGGCGGCGCATGTGCTGCTCACCCAGGTCCTCTGGGACGCGGCCACGTACCTGCGCCAGGGCACTGCGCATGACACGCGAGAAGTTGCGCTGATACTCCGTATTGAGAGTGACAACGCAGGCCTCGTGCGCGCGGATAATGGTCTCACAGGCACGAACCACGCTGGTGCTGGCTTCGAGCTGCAGCTTGTCGGCAATGAGCAGAAGCAGAAAAGAGCCCTGCAGCAGGTAGATGCCGAAGAAGAAGGGCATAAACTCTAGGCCGGGATCGTACTCAAGAATGCTGCTGATGGCCTCGGCAGCCGCGACGGCATGGCCGGTGGCGGTGATGAAGCCCTGCGAGCTGATCCAAAGGTCGTTGTCATCGAGCAGATTTACGGGATCCCACTTGCCGGCGAGCAGAATGTGCAGGACGTGCATGACATGCGTGCCGTAAGCGACGACGATGCGTGTCTGGATGTCGAGCTCGGTCATGCGAACGAGAGGTGTGGCGCCCGAGAGTATGGGTGCAGAAGCCGGTGAGGTCGTCGGCAGCGGGGTCGAGTGGACAGAGTGCGTGGAGTGCACGCTGTGCACCGATGGCGTGCCGGCATCCTGGGGCGCAGACGCGGCACGACCAATGGTGATGCTGGCATCCATGTCGTTGTGGCCGTTCTTCGTCTTGACATCCGCAGCAGCATTGCTGGCGTCGGCGGCGGCAATGGCAGCGGCGGCTTGCTCCTCGTTGGCGGTGGCGAGAGCCGACGGGCTGAGTGTGCGGTGCTCAAAGGCCTTGAGGCTCTGCTCGTAGATGGCCAGGTGACGAGTGATTTCGGAGATCTGGCCGTCCCACTCTTGGGAGGTGCGGAAGCCAAGACCAAAGCGTGGGTGGTTGCGGGCGTGGTGCAAGTCCACAATCTCGCCCAGAATAGTCATGAGCGGCAAAAAGTAGCCATAGATGCTGTGGCCACTGCAGACAACGAAGGTCCACGCTGTCTGCGATAGCCGCCAGATGGGATGCTGTCGTTCACGTTGTCGTTCATGTTGTCGTTCATGTTGTCGTTTAGGGCGTCGTCCCAGCCGTCCGTGTCCCTGTTTTGGAAGGCATCGCGTCTCCTCATTGCTGTCCGTTTGATCGACCCGGTTGCTGGCATCGCCTGGGCGGAATTTCCCGTAGTCGCTGCGAATTCGCCGTTTTGCCAATCGGTGTCGTCCATGGACGCAACAGGCCGTCGCACTCTAAATCCAGTAGGAACAGGGGCGGTTGTAGCACAGCGCAAGGTGCCGGTCCACAATGTAAACGAGCCACCAGATACGCCGGCGCTCCTCGCGCTCCTCGTCAGAGACAACTTGGAAGGGAACAGGGTTGGCAGTCATGCTTGCCGCAGCAACACCACCGTCAAGGCTGCCGTCGATGGCCTCCATATCGTCCATGCCATCGATGCTGCTGATTCCGCCGATTCCGCCCATGCCGTGGAAACCCCTGAGGCCACTCTCGCTCTCGTCTTCCTCATCACCAGCGGCACTTGTATTGCGCGCGGCACGCGTTTGCTGGCAGGCTTGCGTCTTTGCCTGCTGGCCGCGGTCCTCCGGACTGTCTTGAGCCCCGGTCTCGGCAGATGTCGCGTGCGGGGGCAACTCGCGGCCGAGTTTGAGCTCGCGCGCCAGCGACCAGGCGGCGTTCCACCAGCGAAGGCTGGCGCCTTTGTACTCACTGGCAGACACCACCGTGGCCAGGTGGATGTACGTGACAACATCGTCAATGGTACCGGCAGCGCCAAAGGCCCCACCGCTGGTTGCGTTCCGATACCGATTCCGTTGCTAGCCGTGTTGTTTTGGGCATGGGAAGCGTCCACTGCCGTGTTTATCGTGTCCATAGTGGCACGGATAAGTGCGGCCTCCATGCTGATGCTGCCCGGCATGGCCACGCCGAGACCACCAAGCGACACGCCGTTAAAAACGGAACTATCCATGACCGCGGCCCGCATGCTCTCGTCCATGCTGGGTTCACCGTGGAGGCTATTCTCTCGGAAATGCACGACGTCGCCGGTCCCAGAGTTGGATGGAGTATGGATTAGGGGCTTTAAGCAGGCCAACGGTCAGCTCCAGGAGCTTTTGGCAGATCTTGCTACGGGCCGATGGCACACTGGTCAGGAAAGAGGCGTCGCTTGTCTGGGCTGCGACCCACAAGATACTAGCGAGCAGAGCGGGCTGGCAAGCACGCGGCTTGGTTGGGTGCAGGAACGAGCGCTTGCGGAAGACGGACCCTAGGACGTAAGGCGACATGGGGTGCATCTGGGCGAAGATGAGCTGGCAAAGTAGAGGTCGATGAGGTCGCAGGCGAGTGTGGGCGGCACAATACCTGCCAGGTGGGGCACAAGAGGCTCCAGCACAGGGTATCGCAGTCGTGCCGGATTGTAGCTGCTCGGCATCATGTGCCGGTGTTGGTGCTGGTTCTGGTGCTGGTGCTGGTCATTTCGTAAACGTTGGGCGTTTGCGTCGCGGTGATGGGCGTGGTGGCCGGCCATAGGCCCACTCATAGACGAGGGAGACATGCCTGGCGTCAGGCCGTTGAGACCGCCCATACCAACACGCCGGTACGAGCCAAGGCCGGATGCATGTCGTGCATGTTGTGCATCCCATGCATGTTTTGCAGACCCTGCATGTGGGCACCATGTTGCGGTTGCGGTTGCAGTTGCAGTTGCTGTTGTTGTTGCTGCTGCTGCTGCTGCTGCTGAGCCAAGTGTTGCTGTTGGGGCTGCACCTGTTGCGCATGTTGTTGCTGCGGGCGATACGGCTGGTGCTGTGGGGGCGCGGCGAGGACATGGTCATCCACGGTGGCGAGCCGGCATCGCCAGCCATTGGGTATGCGCTTAGCGGGCTGGTACCCATGGGGAGGCTACTGGCATTGGTCGAGTAGCCAGTAGGACTGCGTGTTTGCAGCGCATAAGGCAGCTCTGGTAGCTAGATATGGTGGCTTGCGACTGAGCATACGGCGTGTGCGGCCCGTGGTGACCGGCACCCATTGCAGCGGCAGCGGCGGCGGCGGCGGCGGCAGCCTGGGCTTGGGCTTGGGCCTGGGCTTGTTGGTGCTGGTGCTGTTGGTGCTGCTGACGTTCGTAAGGGTTGTGCATAGCGGGAGCCGAGACTCCGTAGCCGTTGAGATCAAGGCCGTTAGCCGACCCATCGAGGTGTTGCGGGTGCTGGTGCGGAGGGTGGTGCTGCTGGTCCATATGGTGGTGGTTCATGTCACCAGCACCCATGTCACTCAGACTCTCTATGCTGCTAGTGCGTTGGCTGCGCTCCATGGCGTCTTCAGCAAGATCGCTCATCAGCTTGTCGTGGGTACTTTGTGGATGGCCGTCATTGCTGGTAGTGCTGCTGTGGGTAGCGTTGTTGGTGCCCGTGTTGGCATCGCTTTGGTCATCGGCGTTTCCCTCTTCCTTGCCCTGAGCAGCCGCGGCCGCCTGTGCGGCTGCTTGCTGGGCCAGATCCTTGCGTGACGCTTTGCCGCGCTTCTTGCGCTCGCGAACGTACTCGCAACCCAGTCCGAATTCTGTCCGTTGACGTCAGCAGGCGGAGGATAGCAAGAGAGCTTTCAGATATAAAAATCAACAACTACGTACCGATGCAGTGGGCACATGGGTGCTGGCCATCACACTTTGTCCGGAGCTGGTTGCACTGGTCACAAGCCCGGCTAATACGACGGCGAATCGGCCCTGTCGCACTGCCACCGCGAGCAAGCCCGTACGGGTTCTGGCGATGCTTCACCTGCTGGCCGTGGCCCTGGCGTGCAAGATGCGGGTTGTGTGGGTTGTGCGGGTTGATCACCCCGACGTGCTGCTGCAGCTGCTGCAGGGCGTAGTGGGAGCCTTGAGCTAGCGCCTCCATGCCGGAAGCACGCGTGTGGGCGGCCGGGACATGAGTGTTGGAGAGCAAGTTGGTGTTGGGGATGGTGTGGTAGGGGGAAAAGCGGTGGAGCGGGTTGGACAACATGGCGGTGGGCAAGTTGCAATGCTTGCGAGTCCGGAGTGAGTAGCTGAACTCTAAGAGAAAAGGCCGAGTCAAGTATAAGATAAAGAAGGCGAAAGTAAAGACCGTTGGGCCAGCTTTAAACGAGTGATGGCAGTTGGGCGAGGCTCCAGCAACAGGGACGAGGCGATATCGACGAGGGTGGACGACAAGAGCGGGAAGGCAGGAGTGGAGATGAGGGGAAGAGATGAGGAGAGACAAGACGTTGAGAAGGTCGACGGGTTGGCTATGATATACCAACGACACGAGACGCGACGAGACTAAGAGCGGAAGAGAGCAATAGATGTAGACAGGGTGTAGTAGGGTAGCAGTGGGAAGAGACCAAGAATGATAGAGTAGAGAGTCGGGGACCAGAGTCGGGGACCCGAGTGAAGCAAAGAATGAACAAGTGCAGGACGGGTAATAAGAAGACGAAGCAGTCAAGATGCAATGAAAAAGGAATACAAAGGACCGACAGTCGACAAGGTGGGCGATCCGTGACTGGGGTGCAACGGGGTGAAGCTTTGAGGTGCGTGGATCGAAAACGTCGAGACTGAGCAAGGGGGTCCGCGGTATCATCAAGTAGTAAGGTTGGCCTTGCACTATGCGATGCCTGGCTGTTGGGCTGGGTACCCTCTATTAAGCTCCCAATGTATCTTTTGAAGCTGCCGTTTCTCCCAGCGGCTGTCGTCCTCGTCTGCCGTGTTCTACTTGTCGGTCTCGGATCGCCTTCCTCCTCGCAACCCTGGACCTTGACCCTAGAACTCGTGGTCAGGCAGCCTCCTCTCGCGGCGCGACGCCAACTTGTCGTCGTTCATACACGACCACATGCACGCTCGTTTGTCTCGCAGTCCGGCAGCGTAGGTGGGCAGTGGCAGGAGGCTGTATATGACAAGGCACATATGTGGGGGGGGGGGGGGGGGGGGGGTACAAAGTGGCACGAGGGCAAGAGAAAATTAAATAGCGTGTTCAGGTGGGAGTCGGGGGAGTCGAGCGGCGATCGCGCAGAGAAGTTGAGCAGACGAGTAGATGCGCCTGTCTGGCCGGCCCAAGGCAGCCTACGATACTGCTGCAGTATCTGGACGGACCGAGCAGGAAGATGCCGTCTGTGGAGAGAAAGGGCGATGATAGATGCAGTAGGATACTGCGCAAGGGAAAGGTCGAGACGGCGTGGGCGCAGGACGGAGAGGTTGAGAAGCAAGGACAAGAAGAGCAAACAGGCGCGGACGTGCTGCCAGCGGCCGAGCCAGAAGCCAGCATAAACCGAACAGAAGCCCAACAGACGGGGGTGCCGAGATGATGAGGGCGAGCCGCGGAGGACAAAGTGAGGACGAAGGGTGAAGAAGAGGTCGAAGAAGAGGATCGCAGGAGGTGAAAAGGGGCAAAAAGAGCAAACCAAAGATGGAGAGAGGGTGGAAGAAGAGAAGAGATGGAAGGAGCAATGCGTACGGAGCAAGGAAGGAGGGGCCCCGGAGTGTGGGAGAAGTCGAGAAGGGGAAGCTACGATGGAGAGAGGGTCTGCCTGCCCGAAGCAGAACTGTCACGTCACGATGCACATTCTTGGCAAACTGGACGGCATCAAAGTTCAAGAGGCACCGTTCTTCCTGTTCACGACGGCGACATGCTCGTGGCGTTTGCATGCGGGGTCAGGCCTCGTCTTGGTCGCCTCTCCATCGTCTTTCCCATACGGCTGCTGCTCGTGCCCTTGCCCCGGATTGCCTCTTCTTGGGTGTCTCGCATGTGCCCCCGGTCCATGCGTCGCAGCGAAGAGACAGCAACACGGAGCAGTGGAGTCGCGAGCGGAGGGAAATACGAGGGGGCGTGTCATGGCATGGCAGGTGGTCGAAGGCGGCGCACTGTGTCTGTGCGGTAGTGCGGTGCACCATGGACGGAGGCATACTGCGAAGAACGTGTTGAAACTATGGTACAGCATGTCGTTCCAGCAAACAGGAACGCTCGAGCGAAAAGTGGAAGATCGGACTGTGACGAGACGCACATGGCGCTGAGCATTTAGATTGCGGATTGCGCACGGAGGGAGACTGCAATGGGCCAAATGGCCAAATGGGCCAACGGAAGCAAGCCAAACAGACAGTCGAGAGAGCCCATCGTGCGCAAAGCAGCCGGGGCCGCAAGCAAGGTACGGACATCCTTGATGAGTCGCACGTCTCGGCATGCCTGCATGCACGCCATCGGTGGCCCCCTTTGCTGTGCTATTCTCGCATGGCTGTACATGTACCAGAGAGTTGTGCAGCTTCTGGTCTTTCTTGTCCAAGGAGGGCAATATCCAAAGCTGTCCACTTGTAATGCAGGCCAATGGAGATGGATGGGTCACTCACGACGGGTGGGGATAGAGAAGGCACGAGGACTTCTGGTGGATCCGATGTGTGGAAGTTTCTCATGTGTCTCTTTACATGGCAAGTCGCAGTCGACAGCACCAGGCCATGTTTTTCATGTGTCTGTTTACATGGCAAGTCGCAGTCGACAGCACCAGGCCATGACTGAACGAGGCCAGCGTCTGAGCCAGGCACTTTGATAGAGAGCATGGGACCTTCTTACTTTGTTGCTATTCGAGTCATTATTGCACAACGAGATTGCAATACGATGAACGCTGGGGTCCAGCTCGTCTGCTAATTGGGTCTTTCAGAATTTTTGATGAGAACAGGACTTAGGGTTGAAAGTAAATGACGTTTTTTCCTTGGGACAAGTCTCTGTTTTGTCAGAAGCTTGCCCATCATGGGATATTGGAGGGAGGAAGGGTCATGCGTGTACCCTCGTCGATATCCTTTGAAAACTCCCCGAAAATCTCGTAGTGGCTCTCGCTATCCCCCTTTTCCTACCCCCTACCCAGCGCCTAATTCTGTTTGCCATTACGATTCGCCTTCCAGCAGAAGCGTGATGTAGGAAAGCTGTAGTTGGACAAGACGACAGCTCGAGTATGAGGTCAAACCTACTCAGTGCTACTAGCCCCACCGACTGGGGGAGCAGAACCCAAATCGATGAGATTCGAGAGACAATATATCAAACAAACTACACACCATGCATGACACAAAGAATGGCCGAGAAAGGACGACGTGGCGGCGAGCACGAGGCCCTGGGCAGAAGGGGAGGCAGCAGGGTACAATCATCAACAGCCGTGCCAAGACATGGAATCAAGCAACAAAAGTGAGGTGGTCGTGACCAGCAAAGTCGAGACAGGACAAGGGAACAAGCGTTACTAAACGTTCAAGACAAGGGAGAAAGCAAAGACAACACAGACAGGCCGCAGGCTGGACAATATGACCACTGCCTGTATGTGCCGAGATGCCTGTTCCTGAATCAAGAGCCGCACACGCAGTGAATGCATTGAAGCATACGGACGACAGGATACGATGTTATTCTCTTGTCGAGGCTCTACTTCGTATTGCACTTTCTTCCGTGGGCTCTCACCGACTCCAGTTGGAGGTTCCATGTCATGGAGCTCAAGTTGCAGCGGTCGTCCAGACAGGCTGAGACTGCGTCGTACCCTGCACAGTGTGGACTCGTCTGCCGCCCGCAGCACCTCGGGACAACATGTTTGCAAGTGCCGAGCCCAAAGGCACAAGGACGATCCAGCACGGCACCCAGCCATTTTCTACTTCGTAGGTTCTCCGCTCGCTGTCCTCTCCTCTGTCTCGGCCTCTTTTGCCTCACCCCCGCTGGAGAGACGCGGCTAGCGCCGTTCTTGACTCTAGAAACAGCGTCGACGGTAGCCGGACCGAAACTCCCCACAAACACTCCAGAGAGGAAGTCGCGCTAGGCCAGATGGGCGAACCCTCTTTGGGAAGGAGCAACTGACTCCCCGGTCGACGGAGTATGGATCCACAACGCGATCGATGGTTGTCGGCGTCACCTGTACGAGTACAGAGTCTTTGTCGGAGGACACGCGGCAGAGGAGAAGAAGAGAGAGCTGATTGTGAAAAGAAAGCACTACAAAGTACTAGACGCGACCTGATCTGCGGCCAAATGCAAGGTCACGCCGGCTTTGCCATGCTTTGCTCGTACTCCCCCCCCACAGTCGTCCGGGGGCAGCAGAGCCGTCGACAGCAGACGGCCGCGCAGAGATGCGCACCAGTTGCACATCCTGAACGACCTTTGCCATCTCTCTGCTTCCTTGCCGGCAGGCATCGGACCCCCTCCAAACACACAGGAAGATCTCACTCGACTTCGTGTGCGGTGCTCGGGTTAAGTACTTACCGGGAGGCGATGCACCTTTTCCTTGCAGTCAGATCGATCGCTCGTTCGGCCTTTTTACGGCGGATGCCTCGCCCCTTTTGGCCCTTCCCCTCCCAAATGACCACTTGGGGTCGTCTTGGCCTGGCCAGACCGGGCCTGGGGCCCTGTCCAGAGGCACGTAGCCCTGCATGCGTCGGACGTCTTCGTCTGCCTCTTGTGACACCAGCGCCTTTCCACGTGGCAGCCGGTGGCGGGGATTTTCTTCGTGTACGAAGTACTTCGTACGAAGTTCGTACGCTTTCGGGGTGCGATGGTGCTTGTCCCGTCCTGGCAGCCATCAACATGCCAGGGCAAAGCTGTACGACTCTACAAATGCTTTGTACGACACGTTTGGCCATGAAGTACTCTTTGTTAAAACATGGCAAGCAGCCATTGCTTCTCCTCTTCTCCAACATCGACAGATGATGCTGGCGGCCCATATCGCTGTACAGAGAGGCAGAAACACCGTACAGACAACAACGACGCGTGTGTGAGTAAACAGAAATACACACAATACACACAATACGGACTAGGAGCCTAGCGTCCACGGGCCGGCAGTCATGGCTTGCCAATGTTGCGTAGACCTTCGGCGGCAATCCGTAGGCTAGCCTTGCATCTGTGTCTTGTTTCACGCGAAAGTGGCCGGGGGGTGAAGAAAAGGCGGCGAGAGAACAGGGTCGGCAATGGGCCCGTCTTTCCTGGAAGTATCTGTGATGCGGGACATGTTTTTTTGTTGTTGTTGTTGTTGATTGGCTCACCGTGCTTGGCTGCCTCTTACAGCACAACCGCATCAACCCTGGAACAAATATATGCTGCATGGATGAGAAATTGGCCCCATTTGGACAGCACATGTTGCACAAAGTCCTTTCCAGAGCAGATGCCTGTTACCTACGCTGTACGCATGGCTTGCGAACTACTCATACAGTGAGGCCATACCGGCCACGCTCACCACTTTCTTGGCTTGCTGCGGCACACGACCATCTTGAACAAGACGCAGTCTCACCACATGGCCTTTGTGAAAAGACGAGAGCAACGCCAATACGCCGCAAGAGACACTGGCTTGCCATGTTCCTGTTGGCCAGCCGAGAATTGGCTGCGGCAGAGCCGTTTGTTTTGAAGGATATTCTGTAGATGTTCTGTAGATGTTCTGTAGATGTTCTGTAGATGTTCTGTGGATATTCTGAAGAATGTGGCCAGGGTCCACTACATACGCTGCCAGCTTACTCTATCCTGTCTCCTTGTGCTGTTCCGTGCCGACGTTTCTCTCATGGCTTCTGACCACGCGTGGCAAGCACAGAGTTATTCATCAGCAGAGGGTGCATTTCTGATGTCCAGGCGGCCAAGGCGGCCAAAAAGGGAGTCAAATGCCAGCGACCCACGTGCCGGTTAAATCGAAATGTCACGTAGACGATAGACGAATGTGGGGAGGGGCGGAAGGAACAGAAAAAGAAAAGAAGGCCAAGTAACTTTGGCTCCGGGGTTGTCTAGCAGGAACCCTACGTTTAATTTGTGTCGTATGGAAGGCAATTCCGGTGCTGGATGTGGAAACGCGAAAATGGAAAGGCGTGGTGATGCGACTTGCGGATCCCTTGTCCTCAATCCTCCATCTCCCGCTCGGGCTTGTGGCATGGCCGAGCCAAGGTTATTCGACGACAGCAAGGTGAAGTCAGAGCATGCTACCTGGTAAAACGTAGACTAGAAAGAGACTGAACTCTGGAAGTAGGTTCTGGGCACCCAATGCTTCGCGAAATAAAAGGGCGGCTAGCATAAGCAAGTAGCAGCCAAAGCCATGGTATAGAGGCCTCGAACGTGTAACGTGCAGAGCAGCAGCAACAAGACACGGGACATAACAGGCGATGGGCAGAAACGGCCGGTGGACTCGGACCAAGTCAGCCCAGGTGTCCCTCCCCCCGAGAGACCAAGATCGCGGTGAGACCGTACACAGACTTACTCAGTACAGAGCACACTCTGCTCCAAAACACATCTCAGCTCTCTGTGACTGTGTTCTGGCTTGGACTTTCTCCGTCTTAATACTTCCTTGAATATTTCCGTTCTCCAGTTCAGAGTCAGGACATTGTCTTGTTCTGCGTGCAGAGACGACTCGGCTGCCAACACTGCACGTTCGAGTTAATGCCGCGGTTTGCCTTTGACTGCACATGCTGCTTCCTCGACATGCATAGTAGCTTCGTCTCTGTCTCAGAGTACTTCGCTCTGCTCTCCTTTTGAATTCCCTCTTCACTTTGTGCCTCCCGTCCCCAAGTTCTGCATCAGACGCTGCAGCGTCATGCCTTCTCGTCATCCGCCTTGGCTCCTGGCTCATTGTCGTGCTCGGTCCACGCTCGACCTGACTGCCGCCAACACCTTCTACATCTCCCCATCTCCCCATCCTTTCCCTCGCCATCTTCGGGGCGAGATACCACCAATCTGCTGTTCTTGCTTCTCGCCCCATGCCTCTGATTTAGACATTTGTTCTGCCATCTCTCACAAGGGTTTGACATGGGCGGCTGCTGAATCTGCACGCCATTCCAGTGGGCAAGACCCATGGTCTTCGTGGGCTTCCGCGGTGTCTGAACGACCGGTCCTGTCTCGTCTTGTAATTTTCTTCCCCATACATCCACATGCAGCCCCCCCCCCCCCCTCCCGTTCCTCCACACTCACATTCCGTTTGGACGAGGTGCCGAGCCCTGGTTTGTCCTTTTTGGAGCCTGGCCCTGTGTCTTTCGTCTCTTTGTGTTCTCCTGCCCCGGACGAACGTTCGTGTGGTTTAGAGCACTTGTCATTCGCCGCCCCATCCATCTTCTGCATCGCATCGCATCACGCCACGCCATGCAACATGGATAGTCGTGGGCCAGCTTCAGTCTCACGTCCCTCTGAACTATACCGTTTGTCCACCCCAACACCCTCACTTCTCTGGAAGCGCATCACAGACGAGTTCTGGAAGCTTTTCTTTCAAGTCTGACTTTTTTGATCCCAGACCATGCATCCTCGACCCGTCCTCGCTGTGTCTCGTTTCAAGCGCAAAAGAAGTGAAATCTGGCCAATAGCACAAAAATGCAGAAGATGCAGAAAAGACAAAGACAAAAAGACAAAAAGACAAAAAATCAGTGATAAGAGTGGGATTCGAACCCACGCCTCTTGCGAGACTAGCATGTTCACGTTGCTCGAGTTGAATCCGGAAATTCTCCTCTCGAACCTGAAGCTAGCGCCTTAGACCGCTCGGCCATCTTACCTCTTGATACTTTTCTGCCGCCTCTTCGTAGGCTCCATGAATGGCCGTCGCTGCATCACATGTGTGCATGCAGCTGTGACCCTCCTCCATGCAGTCTCTTCTCGCTCCCCTCCGCCCTAGAAGCTTGCCCAAGATCCGTCGGGATCGTCTGTGTGCAGGGCTCTGCCAGACCCAATTCCTTGCATCCGGTCGTTGATCGCCAAGACAAAGGAGACGCTGCGGAAACCCCGATAGCTTGCCATGCAGGCTTCCCCAGACCAAGACCACGACGCCGGCAACACATCAATCTGGCTTCCCGGCCGCGTCTGTGCGTCTTGCTCCGTGCTTCATCGTTTGGCAGACCGGCGTTTGCTCTCGTCGGCATCGTGCAACACACCTCCCTCGTCCGTGCCATTGTGTCATCAGTAGATGCTCAGCGCTGTGTAGCATCCGCCCATGCAACTGCACAGATGGCACAGGATATCGTTGTGCCAGCGTGGTAGATCGTGGGTCGGTCCTTGGGACGTCCAGTGGTTCAAACTTGGCATGTCAAGTCCATGCATCACGGTTGAGTGTCCCCAGTGTTGGCTCGTCGTCGAATTGAGCAAGCGGTGGATGCAGTTGAGCACTTCCTGGGAAACAAGGAAAGCCGGTCTGGATGAGTCTTGGTGGTAGCTCAAGAGAGTGTCATTGGCATGAGGACAAGACGTCTCACTTCTGGTCCTGTTGCCCGGCTTCATTGTGCTGCTCCGTGGCATGGCATCGCCATCACTGCCATCACCGGTCAAGGTGTCGAGGCTGTCGTCGATTGAGACGCTTCATACTCTGCAACCATTACAAATGCCAGTTCAAATACGTTCTACACAAAACCAAATAGAAACACCAAAAGAAAGGGCCTCGATCCCAAAGCCCCATTTTGCAAGCCGTTGATGATTACAATGTACAATAAAACCGCGTGAGAATAAAAGAACAGGCTCTCCCCTCCAGCTAATGCCCATTCGTGGCCGTGGCCGGGGCCGACGCTATCTGCCCGCCCAGCGCCAGCAGTTCCTCCCGGTTGGCACGGTACAGCTCCTGGCCTCGCGCTCGCGCCGGCTGATGAAGCTGACCTCGTCGCGCAGGCCGGCCAGGCGCCGCTGCAGCGCCTGGCCCTCGGACCGTGCCAGGATCGCAAAGCCATTGAGCGCCGCCTGGGCTTTGGCGAGCGCGCCGTGTGCGTCGGCCATCTTCTTGCGCAGCAGCTCGGCGCGGTGTTTGTAGCCGCCGAGGTGCACCGTCAGCTTCTTCTCGAGCTTGGCGCCCTTTTCGGCCGAGGCCAGCGTCGCGTCGCGGACAGTCTGCAGAGCGGTTAGCATGGCGCACACGGTCGCTGTGTGCTTGTACGTGCGTGCGGGCCAAGGTCGCCGCGGAAAACCTACCTGGAGGGCTGTCTGCAGGGCCGCGGCCTCGTCGTCGTCATCGTCGTCGTCTCCGTAGCAGCCGAGGCCGAGCAGCAGGGAAGCCGAGCTATCGCTGTTGTCCGCGTTTGGCACGACGGGCGAACGAGGCCGCCCCAGGCCGATGCGAGCACGTCGCGGGGCGGCGCCTTCTTGGCCTCGAGCAGCACTTGCAGCCGCGCCTCGGCCAGATCGTCGTCGCCGATTGTCTCGAGAGACACGGTCGTAGTTGTGGTGCCAGGCCGTCCCGCCGTCCTTGTCAGTGGGAACTTGGCTGCGTCGTTGGCCACGAGACGCGCCGCCTCGCCGGCCACCAGGGCCTCTGCTGAGTCCTCACAGCTCGCCGCGCGCGCAAGCAGCGACGCGAGATCGACGGTCGCCGGCCGCGGCAGGTTGCGCTGCATGACCTGTGTCCGGCGCTTGCGCTCGAGAGCGGCCAGTGCCTCCTGGTGCTCGCGCATTCGCCGGTCGCGGTCGGCCGCATCCTCCACCTGCTGCGCGGCGCTTCGTGCCGCCGCCGCCTCGTCGCGCTCGTCCGCCGCGTCCGGCACCCCCATGTCCCAGTCGGTGTTCTTGGGCTTGGGCAGCGACGCCAGTCCGCGCTGCAGCTGCCCATGGAGCGCGAGCTGGCGCTGTGCGGGCGTCTGGCCGCCGGCGTTGCTGCCGCCGTCGTTGAGGGCGAAGCCATCACGAGGCGTGCGAAGCGGCGTTTGGCCGGGCCGCAGCGGTGTTGCGAGAACGCCGTGGCCGGCGGTGCCGTCCGCGGTGCGCAGCGGCGTGGCCAGCGGATTGGGCGTGGCCACGACCTGCTTGCGCGGCGCCGCCGTCTCGAATCCCGTCGACCCGGACCCCTCGCGCAGCGGTGTGTTCTCGCCGCCCAGCAGCGAAGACTGCGTCTGGGTGAGGGCGCGGATGTTGCGGATCTCGTTGGCCACGCGGTCCTCCTCGGGCGCCGCGCGCGGCGTGCGAATGGGCCCACCGGTGCCCTGGACAGTCGAGTAGTCCTGCAGCAGGCCGCGCGTGGCCTCGTTGTCGCTGGCCTGGGCCAGCTGGCTGGCACGCGCGCCGATGGCGCCCATCTTGATAATCTCCTCGAGCTCGCCCTCGCTGACCTGCGGCGCCGGCAAGACGAGCGAGCGGCGCTTGCTGCTCTGCTCGGCCTCGCGCAGGCGCTGCTGCTGGCCGGCCTTCATGGCCGCCGCCGACACGCCGTCCTTCTTGTCGCCGTCGTTCTTGCGCTTCTTGCGCCCGGCCTCGTCGGCGTCCGTGTCGCCGCGGTTGCGCTTGTTGGACGCGTGCTGCAGCCGCGGGTCGATGGCCGCGCGCTGGCGCTCGTTGCGGGCCATCTCCTCGCTCGTGTCGTAGAAGCCGGCGCCGGCTTCTTCTCAAAGGGGATGTCGGCGTTGTAGTCCATCTCGCCTTGCGGCGCGTCACCACCTTGATGTTGATGCCGGCCGTCTTGAGCTCGCGCCGCTTCTGCAGGTTCGCCAGCCGCCGCGACTCCTCCTGCTCACGCTCCCGCGCTTTCCGCTTCGCCTTCTTGCCCTGTGTGTTGGCCAGGCGGGCACGCGCCTCGCTCAGCATCTCCTTCTCGTCCTCGTCCAGGTCGATCGTGTCCGGCCGCGCGGGCTTGCTTTCGGGGTCCGGGTCGACCTCGCCCGGCCGCAGTCGCCGCACGTGATCGGCCGAAGGCGCCGAAGCCTCGCCGTCGGCGTCGCCCGTCAGGCCAAACTCGGAGGCCTCGCGCTGCTCGGCCTCGTCCAGCAGCCGCTGGTAGCGCTCGAGGCACTGGTTGGCCGTGCGGCCGACAATGGGGGCAATGGTGCGCCACTGCGTGGGCATCAGCTTGGCCAGGTGCAGCAGCTTCTCGTCCTCCTCTTTGCTCCACTCGATCTTGCGGATGCTGGGGTCGAGGTACTCGTTCCATCGCGCCTTGCACTGCTTGGGCGTCTTGCGAGCCAGCAGCGACGACACGCGCGCCCACTGGTTGAGGCCATACTTTGAGATGGCCGCCTTGAGGACCTCGTCCTCGATGTTGGTCCACACGCCTCCCTTGACGGCAACCATCGTTGCGGTTGTGGCTGCGGCTGCGGCTGCGGCTGCGGCTGCGGCTGCGGGCTCGGCTGCGGAGGAGCCCTCTGCTTCGCGTCGGATGAGACGACGGATCGAGTCGAGGCAAATGCAGGACGATGCAGGTTGGGTCGCTTCGGGGTCCGGCCAGGTCGTGGAGGGGGACACGGGGCGGATGAAGCGCTGGTTTGGGGTTGGTCTTTGATATGGTGTTGTCTGGTGTTGATTTGGCGTCGATTCGTGGGCGCACAGCGGCAGCGAAAACGCGACAGCAGCTCGCGACCTTTTCGCTGTACTTTGTAGAGCCAGAAAATTCTGGAGCCCAGGCACGACGCGAGGCTGAAGTGTGGCTGACGTGCGCCCAGGACACAGCGCGCTCTGATTGGATGTGTCCAGCTAGCGCCACACCTGGCCGAGTTTGCACAGGCGCCACACCAAAGCACCACAAACACGCCCAAGAAGCCGACGCGCCTCCTGACTTCGCTCCGGCTGGCCCTGGCGCATCAGAGCTTGCCGAGAGACGCTGCACACAAACGACCTTGCAACCCCCTCCTTTCACGGCGGTCTGCGCGGCCCACTGACCGGGCTCTTTCGGAGACACTCTCTCTTTGCGTCGCGCCTGCGCTCCTCTCAACTCCTGTCCCTTCATGGCCTCCGACGTCGAGGCCGCCCCAGACGAGGCGCCTCGCACAGCGCCCTCGGGCGTCAAAGTCACGCCCATCCCGCCGCCGACGATCCCCTACCCATCCTTTGCCTCGCAGTCCGCCGCCGGACATCGCCCACGCCGCCTCCGGGTGCCGCTGGCTCACGCTTGTCGGCATCGCCGGCCCCGCGGCGCCGCCCAATCCCCCTCGTCGCTGCCGCAGAAACGCGCCCTGGCCGACGAGGACCACACACCGGCGGTACGGTCGCCACTGAATCCCGAAGCAAGGGCGACGCCCCGGCCGGCTGGGCCAGGCGACGACGTGCCCAATGTGGCCGTGCGCGAGAAGCGCGTCAAGAAGGAGTCGCTCAAGAAGCGCGAGGCCAAGGCGGCCGACGGCGTGCTCTCGCGCTCCACGCCGGAGCCCAAACGGAGCGGTGGCGGTGGAGGCTCGCACGAGGCGACGGTGACGTTTAGCGTCAGCGGCGGCGGCGGCGGTGGCAGCGGCAACGAGACGGCCAGCACAACGGCCAAGCCAGCAGCCGCTGCGGGGCCAACGAGGGCCTGCCCGTGCGCGTGCGCCTTGCCGGCCCGCTGCGGCCAAGCGACTTTGAGCCGCCCGCCAGCCCCATCAATCGGGCGCGGCACAGTGTGCAGCTGGCCAGCGGGCAGGAGGTGCAGTTTCTCGAGCTGATGTCTGAGCAGTACGTGCCCCCGCCCCGACGCCTCGTTCTCGTTCTCGCTCTCGTTCCTTGTGATGTGTCTGTCTGCTAACCGCCCACAACGCAGGCCCATCAACCGACGCGGGTACGTCTACGAGAGCGGTATTGCCGACCCTCGCTTCCCGTCCTCGCACTACTTCCGGCAGACCGAGGCCAAGCCGCACTATGCGCACTTTAGCTTCGCGGACGCACCGCCCAACGTCTTCTTCGACAAGACCGGCCTCAACATCCATGGCGACAGCGGCTTCCGCACGGCGCGGGCCAATGTGGCCGCACGGCAGGGCCGCTGGTACTGGGAGTGCAAGGTGACGCGGGGCATTGTCCAGGACGCCGGTCGGGGCGCGGGCCGGCCAAAGGAGGCAGACCCCAAAAAGGCCGGCGAGCCGCCGTCGCACGGCCATGTGCGCGTCGGCTGGGCGCGTCGCGAGGCCTCCCGGGACGCGCCCGTCGGCTACGACGCGTACGGCTACGGCCTCCGTGATCGCAAAGGCCAAAAGGTGCACATGTCGCGGCCCAAAGAGTTTCTGTCGGCGTCGCGCAGTGGCGGCGTCAGCGGCGGCGGCGGGCCCAGCCACCCGTCGGACACGGCAGCGGCAGCGCGAGTGGCCATGGGAGCACAGAGGACGGCGACGACGAGGACTTTTGCGAGGGCGACGTCATCGGGCTGGAGATCCAGCTGCCGTCCGAAAGCCTGCACCGCAAGGTGGTGCACGGCACGTACAACCCCGCCGTGGACACGGACGACGACAGCCGGCGCGACTACGGCCACGACAACGGCCCCAACATTGTGCGCGACCGCATCCCCTTCCGCTTCCAGACGACCAAGACGGTCTTTGAAAAGTTCGACTACCTGCCCAGCCGCGAGCTCGAGGACCTGGCCAACCCGGCGCCCACGCTCAACGGCGCAAGCAACCCGGCGTCGGTCCACAACGCCGCCATCAAGAAGCAGCCCCCGGGCGCCGCCGGCCTGCCGGGCAGCGGCGAGCCGCCCAACCCCAACCACCCCGTGGCCTGCCTGCGCACGCTGCCCGGGTCGCACATTCGCGTGTACAAGAACGGCAAGTTGCGGGGCACGCCCTGGACCAACCTGTTGTCCTTCTTGCCGCCGGCGTCCTCGACCAACAGCAAGATCCAAGAGGGCGCGCGTGAGCGCCTCGACGACGGCACGCTGGGGTACTACCCGGCGGTCAGCGTGTTTGGCGGCGGCGCCGTCGAGGTGAACTTTGGGCCGGACTTTTGGTACCCGCCACCGGGCGAGGACCTCAAGCCCAAGATTGACGGCAGCGGCGGCGACGACGACGACGACGTTGGCGACGTTACGATGGTCGATACGGGTGACGACGATCTCCTGCGCAAGACGCTGCCGACTGCGCCGCCGTCCCTGGCCGAGCTGCGTCCGGTCGCAGAGCGCTATGCCGAGCAGATTGCCGAGGACATTGTCGACGAAGTGTACTTTTGGATGCTGGACGGCGGCGGGGCCGGCGGTGGGGTCGGGGCCGGGGCTGCGGACGCAAGTGGCAGTACCAGGACGGCACGCGCCGCCTTGGAGGGCGGACGCGACGCATCCATGGACGACTGATTGGGTACGAGAGGGACAGGCATGGACATGTTATGGCGTGTGCAAAGATGACGTGAGACGATCCGAGATGAACAACAAAATATAAAAGCATCATGAACTACTCAACAGGTGTACGTTTCTCTTTCATGGTGTCCTCTCGTGTGAATTCCTCTTTCCATTGTATTCTTCCCATGGTATCCAGTCCTATATACCTAAGCAAAAGATAATAAAGCAACAAAATACAAAACAATTCAAACATCACGTCGTATACATTGTCCATCTGTTGGGTATCGTATCTGTGCTACTACTTGGACTTTGGTGCATCCGGGCCAATGGGCGGCCGCGGCAGGCCAGCCGAAGATGTGCCTCTTCGTCCGAGGCGACCTTCTTGATCGCAATCGGCGGCTCGCGCGCGTCAGCCGCATCTGCAGGAGCATCGCTGGCCTCTTTTCCGAGCCGCACCTCACGTCCGCGCTTGTGGCAGTACCAGAGGACAAACAAGAGCACTGGCTGGTTAGGACGGAAGCCAAAGGAGAGGGAAGGGGAAAGGGGGAATCACGTACAGAACAGGGCCACGCTCCAGATGGCGCTGGTGCCAATAAAGGCGGGCCAGCGCAGCTTGAGGGCGTTCATAATGGCCTTGAGCATCTTGACAATGGCGTTGGGCTTGGTGAGCAGCGGCAGCAGCATGGTCTTGGCGGCGCCCTTGGCCGTCACGCCCTCCTTTTCTTCCTCGTACTGGACGCCCTGGGACGCGGCGGCGGCGGCCAGCAGCTCGGGCGCGAGCGACGACGTCAGCTTGCTGGGCAGCTGGGCGACCAGCTTGCGCAGGCTCGAGGGCAAGCGCTCAAAGCCGCGGGCGAGGGCGCCGTCGCGGTCGTCGAGCAGGCTCTTGAGGTCGCCGGCGGCCGTGGGGACGCCGTTGACGAGGTCTTTGAGGACGAGGACAAAGCGGCGGACAAGCTCCGTGGACTCGGCCGACAGCGAGACGGCAAACTTGCTCGCCTTGGACGGCTTGCCGGTGCCCTTTTTGTCGGCCTCGCCGTTTGTGCCGTCTGTGGCTTCGGTGTCTTTGCCCAAGTCCAGCGTGTCCAGGACTCTCACCAGGTCGCTGCGCTCGCGGTCCACCTCGGCCGGCGTCACGGCGGCGGCCAGCTGGCTGCTGGACGTCGCAGCGTCGGCGTCCACGTCGGCCTGGCCCGGCACCGCAAGGTGCGCTGGGTGCGCTGGGTGCGCTGGGTGCGGCCGGTCCCCTGCCTTGTCTTTGCCCTTTTTGGAAGCGAACAGGGTGGACAGCCGCCGGCCTACGCCGCTGACAGCGCCCAGTCCACCACCGATGCCCTGTCCGCGCGACGTCGGCGGCTTCAGCACGTCGTTGTCGACAGCCTCCAGCTGCTCGCCGCGCACAAAGGACTCGCTGTCGCTGTCCCAGGTCAGGTCCGGCGTCTTGATGCGCGGCGGCAGAGGCGGCCGCTCGCCCGTCGCGTCGTCGTCGGCAAAGCTGTCCTCGTTGTCCGACGTGCCCCAGCTGTGCGTCAGGCTCTCCAGGAACGACTGCTCATCGCGGTCGAGCACCGGCACGTCCTCGACGGCATCCGTCGACGTCGATACTGGCCGAGGCGGTTTTTCTGGTGGCTGCTGCTGCTGTTGTGGCGACGAGGCCGGACTGGCGCTCTCCGGCTTGGGTTTGCGGTTCTTCTTGGTACCAAAGTAGTCGAGCATGATGTCGTGTATGTTGTGTTGTATTGTGTATGTTGTATTCTGTATGATCTTGCCTCTGTACGTTTGTGCGTTTGCAGGTTCATGTATTCGTAACGGGTCAACTGTGCCAGGATAGTTTGATGTTGAAGGAAGAGCACGTCGACTCGTTTATCGGCTCGTCACCGACTCGTTCCCATGATCATAGAGGAACAGCGCCAACTGGGCGGGCGGTTGGAGGCCGCTTTTAGCTTTTCAGCTCGCCCCCGCTGGCGCCAGTCGAAACAGTGCCACACAGCGAATAGCGCGCTGGTTTCACGTCTCTGGGCGCTAAACTAGCCATTTAGCAGCGGGCGCTACGCTGTAGCCCACCGCCGCCACGTCGCGGTGGAGTGATGTCATTCTTGACGCAAGGCACCAAGACGGTACCAAGAACTCGCAACGGCAAAGGGCGTCCATGTGAAACATCCCCATGTCATTTATATGTACAAAGTATGCACATTGTGCGACGCAGTATGGGGCTGGGTCCAGATTGGCATCGCCATGTGCCTATGAGTAAAAGATTCGCTTTTATACCGAAACGCCGGCCGCCCTCGTCTCCATCGTCGTGTGTCCGTGTCTCTCGTACCGTTTCCGTAAAGCTCTCAAAGGTCTCCGTCTCCCAGTCTACTCTTCCTCGCCACCGGCTTCGACTGCCCGTCGCCGGGACGCAGCCTGCCGGAACGGCTCTGCCACCTCGTCTTCGCCGCCTGCCGCTCGGCCCCTCCCCAGCGTCCGCGGCTGCAGCGTGCGCATCAGCTCGTCCACGCCCTCGCTTGGCCGGCCCTGGCGCTTCTTGCGTCGGTAGACGTCGGTCGATGTGATGGCGCGCTCGCCGACAAAGTGCAGCTTGCCCTCGACCGCGCCGTCGGCGTCCTCGGCCTTGCCCAGGGCGCCTCGCACGTGGGGCACCGATGCGCTGGTCGCGGTCGCGTCCGTTGCGGCGGGCCGCCTGCGTCCGCCAAAAGGCCGCCTCGCAGTGGTCGTGCAGACGCAGGGTGCAGGTCGGCGTGGCGCAGCGCAGGCCCGAGGTGATGAGCTCGCGGCAGGCGGCGCAGTACTTGACGCGCTGCCATGTCGCCGTCGCTGTCGCCGTCGCCGTGCCGGCCGGCTCTTCGTTGTACTGGTCGACGAGAAACGGCTCCAGCTCAAGGAGGGCGCGCGTCGTCAGCGCATAGAAGCCCTGCGCGCTCTTGGCGAGCCAACCCTGGCGCACGAGCGACGCCAGCAGGGACAGCACGACGGAGTGCTTGAGGCCCTTGTCGCGCGACGCGGCTGCAGCGTCGCCGTCGGCGTCGGCACCCCCTCCCTCGCCACCCACACTCCCACTCCCCACACTTGGCCGCGCCGTCGTCCGCGGCGGCCGCGACAGCTTGAGGGCCTGCTGCTCCGTTATGCACAGAGCCTCGATGCGCGGGTGTTGTACGTGTCAAACAGAGCGTCCAGCAGGCGGTGCAGAAACGCAAGCTTGCGCGGCGTGAAGAGCACCGCCAGGTGCGCCTTGGGGTCGTTGTCGGTGCTGACGAGGACCCACACGCGGTGGTCGTTGCTGCTGCTGTGGCTGCCGCCGCTGCCCATCCACCGCTCGTTTGTTGCCGACCGAATGTCAAAGTCGAGCGGCACGAGTGCCGCCTTGGCCTGGTTGATGTAGTGCCGTAGCATATCAGACGTAATGTCCTCGGGCGCCAGGTACTGGATCTCGGTCTGGCTCGCGCCCGCAGCGGCCGCCTCGAGCTTCCTCTTCACGTTCAGGATGGGCGCCAGCACCTGCTGCGCCTGCTGAAATGTCAGGGCGCCGTGCGCCATGAGGGCTTGCAGGAACGCGCGGTTGCTGTCGTCGTAGCCGGCAGGGAGCTGCCAGGACCCGCCCTGCGCGCCGTCTCCGCTGCCTCCCTCGTGCTCAGCGTCCATGTCCACGTCGCCGCCATTGCTCGGGCCGGCCAGCGGGTCCTCGCCGCGGCTGTCTTCGTGATCATCGCCGTCGTTGTCGTCGCGCCGCGATCGCCGGAAGCCAGACCGGCCGCCTTGGCCTTGGGCGTCGGACCGTGCCCGTTTCCGACTGGATTGCGGCATTTGTGATGCTTTGTGATTCTGCGCGTCGCGTGGTATCGCTGTGTTCCGGTGATGGACGCGATGTCGACGTCGTACGTCGTACTTTGAAGAGGGGCACGTCCTGGGACGCGTTGGCGCGTCTTAGCGTCTCCAGCGCTAAAGTGGCTCGAGTGGCCACGCCCCAGGCGCTCTGCCTCTGCCTTTACAGCGGCTTCCACCGCCAAGCCAGTCCGATTCGCTCCAGCGGACCAGCATTGCCTTCCATTGGACGCATGGCAACAACGGCCTTTAGGCCAAGCATCGCCTGTAAGACGAGCCAATAATACTGGACAAAAAGACGCTCATGGTGAGGTTGAGGTAAACAATGTATCTGACTTTGTTTCCTAGATTGCTTTGGAGGCATGAGACACGACTAAAAGTAACGACGAGGGGAAAGAAATGGGATATAAAACAGAATAACCAAAAATAAGATCAACCCGAATGTGAGTCCTAGGGTTCCGCGCATAACAAAAGGAACGCCGTGCAGAAGACCGAGTCTTGACAGAAAACACCCTTCCAACAAGAAGGACGCATCAAAGGTGGCAAACAAGAATGAAAAGAGCTAGAAAGTGGCCGCCCACGCCAAGCGGGAGACTCTATCGTTCGTGGAGGTCTCCGCGATCCACGGACATGTTTCTGATCAAGCTGGTAATCGTATTGGGCAGCGCATAGCGTGGCTCGGCTTCGTCTGCCGCCGGCACATCGACTCGTCCCGCTCGGGCATATCGTAGTCGGCTTGGCTGGCGGCATAATCTTCATTACCGTCATCATTCTCGTTATTGTCGTCATGGCCCGGGTGGGTGACGACGTGGTATTCGTTGTAGAGGAGCTGCTCGACTGAGTCGGCGAGGGACCACTCGTCGATCATGACACCGTCATTGTCAATGGCGTCGGTGTCGTCGTTTTCCTTGCTCTTCTCCCGCTCCTTCGCCTCGTGCTGAACAGCAGGCCCAGGCGCACTCAAAGGTGCCCGCTGGCCAGGCCGAGGGGTGCTCAGCAATAAAAGCATCCGGGTTCGGCATTCCGGCTTGCCTCGGAGCTTCGCAGTGTGGCCGTGGACTGCTGCGTATTCTGCAAGGGAGTAGCAGCAGATGTGAGGACGGTGGACGCTGCACCAGCAGACCCCGTGTTCTGGAATCAGAATGTCGTACTTGCCGAACGCGCCGCCAAAGTAGTTTCCACAGGTCGTGACATGCGGCTGCATCACTGTGCGGCGCTCGCTAACAGTCGGGGTCGGCTGTGACCAATTTCCGATTCTTCGGACCGTGGCCCGAGACAACCTGCAGCGACGCCGACGGTGTACTCGTCCGGTCTGTCGTCTGGAACCATCGTTGGCGTGCTGTATCTAGGAGAACAAAGCTTTCGAGATTGTCCATGAAACTATCAGATCGGCGGGACAAGCGATTTGAGCTATGATGCTTTTAAAAGATGGAAAGAAGGGCTATGGGATAAACGAGCACCCAAATTACAATAGAAGAGAAGGTCACGGGGCAGGGAGAGCGAGAAACAACGGACATGTTAGCCCAGCAAGTGAAAAAGTGCAATGGGAATGGGCGACGGCTCGAGCATAGGGGCAAAGGCTTGTCGGTTGGTCCCAACGGGAGAAGTGAGGCCAATGAGAGAGGCAGACAGGCGTGTCACGCCTCCTGTTGGCTCGATGTTGACTCATATCAGCATCATTGGCATTGTCAGCATTTCATTGCATGGGCAGGACTTGTGATCATGCATGCGGAGCAGAGCACGTGTCAAACTGCGAACGCTGACATGACCAAGCTCCAGCTCGCTTCTTCTTCCATGAAAGCTGTCGAAATGGGCTTCTGGTGACGGCACATACCGGAGCCGAAGTGGCAGTGCACTGTCTGTACTCTGGCTTCCTCGACTGATTAGGACGGCCGCTTTCCTCTGAGTCTTCAGGCCATTTCAGAACATGCAACACTACATGGCTTCACAAGGTGGACTCTTGATGGGAGCACACTGAGGGAACACTCACAGACGTCACGCTTGGCGTGGTGGCTGAGTGTAATGAAGGCTCACTGCCACGCAGAGCGTGATAGCTTGGTGAATCGGAGAGAGCGTGGCAGCAGCTTCCCCTGCGACCATCACCGTCGTTGGAGGCGGGTCAGAACCGCTCCGGAAACAGTGAGCTCTATTTCGGACACGATGGCTCCGACCTTCACGGCGGCCAGGTGCATTTTCCTCTCTGCCGGTCGTTAAATGCGTTTGCGGCGCGTCCTTCCGCTGTTGCCAAGTGGGAGCTCACGCTGTCCAGCCGATGGTCCAGCCAAGTCCATTTCTTTTAAGAGGCTTGATCATGGCACTCGGCACTGTCTCTTCTCATATGAACTCATTAGAAGTTTGCCTTTGTTATTTCACTTTAGAATTTTGAATAGAACTGACCACAACAGGAGCTATCCATTTTGGAGCTCACTGTGTAGAGCATGATAAAAAGCAGAGTAAAATAAAAAGGTCAAGCTTCAACCGACCATCAACAATATTTTCCCTGACTGAAAAACATGAGATTGAGCCACGACACCCATGTCAAACTCGCTCTTGAGAAGAGAAATGAGACATACTTCATACATGGCACAGCAAATTGCGTGTTAGTCGAAGTGTTCATAATCCAGACGATGACCCACAATTACAGCCTCATGCTGCTGGCCAATCAAAGCGGGCCACTGGCCAAACAGCTCTGTGGATTCCCACCCAAAGTCGCGGGGTCTCTCATCATCACCAAGCGGCATCAAAGAGGCTGTCATTGCACATCACTCAACGCCGTCTGCCCCAACAGCCCAACTCTCGTTCTTGTCCGGCAGCCGTGCGCCTTCAAGTCAGGTAAACTACTACGATTGAAATAGCTTGGCCCGCCCGATACGACGGCGCCCGGCCTGTTGATGCTGCACGCCCCCAACGAGCATCCGTTCGTTTCAGCGAGCCTCACCTCAGCTCCAGCTTCACACCTCTTGACAGCTCCCCAACCGGCCTTTCCTCCGCCCTGCTGGCCAACGCAATCATGGCGGCCTCGACCACTCCGACCAACCCGTTCTCTCGACCGCCAAGGCTGCCGACGCCGTCCCTGCCGTCCTTCACCCCCTCGTCCTCCTCTCCATCTCCGACCACATCACCCGCCAAACTCTGCGGAAGCAACCGGGCCCCGTCGTCGGCGCACTGTTGGGTCAGCAGAATGGGCGCCAAGTCACCATCGAGCACACCTTTGACTTTGCCGTCGGCAAGGACGACAGGGGCGATGCGAGCTTCAGCGCCGTCTGGTTCACCGACCGCGTCGAGCAGAGTGCGTTACTCTCTCCTCGTCTCCCGACCTGCACCATCCGCACCATCCACCATGTACTGACTGGCCTCTAGTGAAACTCGTCCACAAAGACCGCCACCTCGACCTCGTGGGCTGGTACACCGTACTGGGCCACTCGGGTCCGACCGCCCAGGTCATGCAAGTCCACAAACAGATCCTGCCCCTGTGCAGCGAATCCACCGCCGCCGTGCTGCTGGCGTTCCATGCCGAAGACCTCGCCGAGCCGTCCGTCGGCGGCAAGCTGCCTCTGACTCTGTACGAGACGCACTACGAGCAGGACGAGCAGGCTTTCCGTGGCGGCGGGGCGGAAGATGACAAGCACGGCAAGGAGGACGCGGAAGACAGGGAGATGGCCGATGCGTCCACAGGAAAAGCATCGGCAGCGCCCCGGCTCGCCGTCAAGCTGCGCGAGATGACGTACACAGTGGAGACCGCGGAGGCCGAGATGATTAGCATCGATTTTGTGGCGCGGGGTGCGGCCAACGCCTCCGCTACCAGGGACGCGACGGCTCCTGCTGCTCGTGCTGCCGAGGGCGCCTCCAGTGGCTCCAGCACGAACAACAGCCGGGACCGTGCCGTGGCCATCGAGTCGGGAACCGCGGAAAGCGGCGCCTCGTTGCTGCCCCCGGCACACCATCGCTCACACCGACATCGCCCTCCCTGAACGAATCACAGGCGCCAGAATCAGCATCAGCATCAGCGCCAGAATCAGCATTAGCATCAGCATCAGCATCAGCACCCACATCAGCACCAGCACCAGCCGCAGCATCAGCCGCAGGAGCGGCGGCAAACGACAGCAATCTCTCACCGAGGAAGAAGAGCTCATCGCCACGCTCACAACCCGGGGCAACGCGATCCGCATGCTGCACGCACGCCTGGAGCTGCTGACCAAGTATCTGGCCGGCCTGCCACAGGACGCTCTCACACGCGCCGATGAAAGTGCTACGGACGCGAACCGGGACCCGGACGCCTCTGGCGTCTCGCTGCCCATTCTGCGGTCGATCCAGGCCCTGGTGCAACGGCTGCCGCTCGTCGTGCCGCCGCCGGTCGCGGGCGCCTTTGAGGAGGAACGCCGGCGGGAGGCCAACGATGTGAACCTGGTGTCGCTGCTTCTCGACGACATGATGCAGGGCATTGCCTCGACGCGGCAGGTGGGCGACAAGTTTGGCGTCGTGGAGACTGCACGTGCAACCGCGCGGCAGCAGAGCAGAATGGGTGGCCAAGTCTCTAGTTTCCCCGGGCTCGGGCCGGTGCCGGTCCAGCTCGCTGGATGCATTGCTTTAAAGGGAGGGAACACGACGTCCATGTGGAGGAACAGAATACACACCATGACCAAACGGCCACATCTCAACGGAGACGAAACAGGGCACTATGACGAGACGACGAAGAGGCCCCGGATGAACAACGCCTGGCGAGGAAGGCGGCTGGACGAGCATGACGATACAAACCAGGCAAAAGGTGCCTTGTATTGGCGAATGGAACGAATACCATGTACAGATACTTTGTGTGTGTCATTGCGTGCCACAAAAGGCCAATGGCAGCACTACCTTTTAAGGTCGCCTGTCCAGGAGATGCAACAAGTGATATGCCATTGGGAGTCTGCAGAAGGCTGCAGAACGATACTTTACAGAAGCAAGTAAAAGTCAACGCAAATACACTTTGATAGGGGCTTCCCCAGGTCTAAAAGCGTCAAATCACGCAACCGTAGCACCCCTTTTTCCTCCCTCGCACCTTTTGGATTTTGACAGGGCAACAGCAATCACACAAGTGGGACAGCAGATGAGCATGAGACAAAGCCATTATGGACCGCAAAACGAAGGCATTGAACACAAAAAGAAAAGCAATGGCGGCGGAAGCGACTAGGAACATGCAAAGATGAAGAATGACATGCAGAGACAGACGTGGGACAAGATACAAAAGAAACACACCAACACACGCGTCGACACAGCCGGCTTGGTCCAGACCCTTGGTGGTGGAGAAGGACAAGCCACACGCCCGACCAACCCGTAACGACCTCTGCCTCCATGTAGACTCTTTAAAACGTGCTCGAAGCCAGCCGCTCGCGGCATTGCGCGCATCCACCCGGTCTTCGTCCTCTTCCTCGCTAATCACACCCGGTATGCTTACGGGACGTAGCATGCCCGAGTTGGGGTCGTACTCCTCCGCCGGGCTGCCGAGGCCGCCTGGGCCCTCGCCATCATCACCGCCCGCCGGCGCCCGTGCCAGCACAGCATCCGAGCGGCGCGGCACACCGCTCCAGGCGTCGCCCTTGGGGCCTTGGCTGGCCGCCAGGCTGGTCCGGCGGACGTTGGTGGGGTGTGACTCGCGGCCGAGACGGCTCAGGCCGCCGGACCCATCGATACTGCGGATGTCGGCGCGGACGCTCTCAAGCAGAGACAGCGAGCGGCGCTCGGCCTCGATTTCGCGGATGACGAGCTCGCGGATGCTCAGGCGCAGGTCAGCAGACGTGCGCGCAAACCAGCGACGACGCTCCTGGACGAGATTGGCGGTGACGCGCGTCGTCTTTTGGATGAGCTCGGCCTCGTTTTGGCGGGCGTCCGCGAGCGCGGTGATGGCCTCGTCGACCTTTTCGCGGCGGACATTGGAGCTGCCCTTGAGACGGTCGGCGGCGTTGAGGCGGCCGCGGGTGGTCTCCTGTGCCTGGAGCAGCTCGCGAATAAGCAGCTGGCGGTTGGTAAGAGTCTCTTTGAAGATGAGGGCGTCCGAGGAGTGGTACTCGAAGGATCGCCAATCGTGGTGGCCTCGGCCGTGGCCTGGGCCGCCTGGTAGTCGCCGGCCGTCTGGATGACCTTGCCGAGCTTGCGGTACGCATTGGCCAGGCCCTGGTGGGGTTCCTGGACGTTCATGGCTCCGAGCTTGACGCCGAAATCAGACTCGGCCAGGCCGAGTCCGCGACGGGCCTTGACCAGCTTGTCGACCTTGTGGCAGGCGTCCATGGTGCCGAGGTAGAACAGCTGACGGTGGGACGGGCCGACTGCAGCTCGGCGTGTCGTCGGCCGGCGGGGCAAACTGCTTGAGAATCTTGCGACGCACGCCGGTGGCTGGCTGCTTCTTTTTGACCATGGGGCTGTAGCCAAAGTCGCTCTCAACAAAGAGGACCATCTCGTTGTCGCGGATAAGCACCTCGTTGCTGCAGACGTAGTTGAACCAGCGCTGCATCTGGGCCTTGACCCGCGCCTCGTCTTCGTCGGTGCCCGCGCCGGCGGACGTCACAGGGCCAGGGACAGCAGGCACGAGGCCTCGGGGTTTGCCGAGATGAGATGCTCGGCGAGCTTCTCAAACTCAGAGTGCAGGCGACGCACATCGCGGTATTGGGTCGTGCGGAAATTGGGCATGTTGGTCTGGGGGCCATTGTCAGTACACTGCACGATACTCGCTACGACACACCGGCACACGTGGCCCGGATGCCGGCACGGAACGACAAACTCACGTGCACATCAAAGCGATAGATGGGGTCCTTTTTGGCGCTCCGCTCCAGCGCCGTGATCTTGACATGCAGCTTGTACTGAGGCTGCGGTGGCCGTTGGGGCTGCTGGTGTTGTTGCGCCTGTGGCTGTTGCGCCCCGCCCTGGGGGCCGGCGGCCAAGGCATCGGTGGCATTTGGCGGCGGCGGTGCGTGCTGGCCGTACTGCTGCTGCTGCTGCTGCTGCTGCTGGTACGCGTAGTCGTCGGCACGCCATCGGCAACCGCCAGCGGCGGTTGCCTCGGACACGTCGTCGCAATGGGGGTCGACTGCGTGCTGCTGGCAGTCCCTGGTCGGCGGTAGTCTGCGGCGTCACCCGCACCGGAGCCAAACCCGCCGCTGTCGTCGGCGCCCAGAAAGTCGTCGCGGTCACTGCCACTCAAGCCGCTGCTCGAAGCCGTAAATGGCCGCTGGTAGGGCGACTGGGACGAATCGCCGCCTGTGCTGGCGGCACCGAAACCGCCCGTGCGTTGGTGTTGCGGCGAGGCCTCGGGCGAGCCCCACGGGTCACCGCCGGCGTTCTCGCTGTCCTGGTGCATGGAGGCGCTGTAATCCATTGTGGTGCAAGGAAGTGTTTGGGAAAGGGGAAGGGGGGGCGTCGATTGGGCGTGTCGTGAGCGTTGACGTTGGCGATGGGAGTCCAATCGGCCGATCACAGCTAGACAGCACCAAGGGTGGGAGCCGGGCTGTCGGCAGAGGTCTGCAGTGCTGTGCTCCAATTGCGCAAGGCCGGCCTGGCTGTGCAGGGATAGAAGCGAGCGACGCGGCGAAAAGAAGGGGTCGGCCGTTGGTGATGTTGACAGCTGGACGTCGTACAAAAGTATCGCGGAAGCTGACGTCGTGTGTTGTGCCGGTTTTCGTACCAGGAAGGCAGGAGCGAGTGAGCGCTCTTCGGAGGCAGCGGCGGGCGGGCATTGTCTGCTGGGGAAGGTGGCACCGGTGGCTGTGGGTGGAGAATGGTGGGGCTAGGGAAGCAACGGCAAGACGACGACACAGCAGGAGCGAACCAGCGAGCTTCCTGGAAGCGGCCTAGCGCCGTAATGGGCTGGGGTCAGGTGACTGCCTTCAGAGCTTGAAGGTGGAAGCTTTTCAACCGCATCCCGTCTCGATGTCTCGGTGGACGACAACATTGCATGCCAAACCAGGCCCATTGAGACAGACTGAACTCCTTCACACTATCGAGGGGCCTGAATAAGCCATGTCGGCTCGGGTAGCCGTCTCCCGGTGCCGCACTGCGCATGCAAACCTATTTGCGCAGCTGTCAACAACATCAACAACATTAAATTCAACAAAGTCAACAACGGGAGCAACATCGAGACCCAGAGTGAGACCACGAGCGGCATGTTGGGCTGTGAGCCTTCGCTTCACACGGGCCGCGTCGACCGACTCGGCGGCTGGTGTGGCACACCATGACGCCAAAATGGAGGACATTCGCAACATTGGCATCATTGCCCACGTGGACGCAGTACGTGTCCGAAAGCCGACGCTGGACGCTGTTTTGCGACGTGCGACGAAGGCTAATGACTGGACAGGGCAAAACGACCACAACGGAGCGCATGCTGTACTACAGTGGCGTGTCGAGGCATCTCGGAAGTGAGTGGTCCACCCAACCCATCCTGACAAGGGGCTGGCGCTGACCGTCCAGACGTCGACCATGGCGACACAATTACAGATTTCCTGCCGATGGAGCGGGCGCGCGGCATCACCATCCAGTCGGCGGCCATCAGCTTCAACTGGCCGCCCAAGCAGCATCTCCAGCCGGGCCAGACGTCCAAGACGATCAATCTGATTGACACGCCGGGCCATCAGGACTTTCGCTTCGAGGTCGACCGCTGCCTGCCGGTGCTCGACGGCGCTGTGTGCATCATCGATGCCGTCAAGGGCGTGGAAGCACACCACGGAGCGCGTGTGGGCGTCGGCCCAGCAGCACAGCATCCCGCGGCTTGTGTTTGTCAACAAGCTGGACCGCGACGGCGCGTCGTTCCAGCGGTCTGTGCTCGACGTGGCGTCGCGGCTCAATGCCTGGCCGCTCGTGTGCCAGATCCCGCTGTGGGACAAGACGGGCGACGAGTTCCAGGGCGTGGTGGACGTCATCGAGCGGCGGGGCATGCGGTGGTCGTCGAACGGCACGTGCTCGCTCGTCGCCGAGCAGACGCTGCGGGCCAACGCGGCGCTGTGGGAGGAGATGGAGACGGCGCGCGTCAAGCTGATTGAGCGGCTGTGCGAGGACGACGACGAGCTGGTCGAGGCGTTTTCCGAGCGGGGCACAGACCTCCCGTCGGCGCTGGTCAAGGCCAGCCTCCGGCGCGTGGTGCGGACGGCCAACGGCAGCGTGGTGCCCGTGTTTGCCGGGTCCAGTCTGCGCAACATTGGCGTCGAGCCGCTGCTGGACGCCGTCGTGGACTACCTGCCGAACCCGCAGGAGACGCACGACGTTGAGGTGCGCATCGGCAAGGAGGCCAGGTGGCTGGGCGAGGTCCTGGGCGGCGAACGGGCAGCAAAGACGGGGAACCAAGGAACGGTGACGGGGAAGGGAAAGGAAAAGGAAAAGGGGAGAGGCGGCAAGGGCCCCAAGGCACCCGCTGACCCAAAGACGACGGGCGCGCTGGCGTCCGTGTTCAAGGTCGTCAACGACCCGACCCTCTTTGGAGGCTCCCGCGGCATGCTGACCTTTGTGCGCGTCTACCACGGGTCTCTGCACAAGAATGCGCAGGTGTGGAACGCCAACCTGGCCATTTATGAGAAGCCCTTTCAGATTGCACAGGTCTCGGCCGCCAAGATTGGCGAGATCCCGTACCTGGCACCGGGGCAGATTGGGGCCGTGATTGGCCTCAAGTCGGCGCGCACAGGCGACACCCTGCACATCCTGCCGAGCTCGGCACAAACCTGCCCCTTTCCATGGGCGAGCTGCGCACGATGACGATCCGGCCGGCCGACGTGGGGCCGGCGGTGGCGTTCGTGTCGGTGGAGGCATTTGGCTCCATCGAGACCAAGAAGCTGGCGGACGCGCTGGACAAGATTTCGCGCGAAGACCCGAGCTTGCGCTGGCAGCGCGGCGAGGAGGCCGGCAGCGAGGACACGTTTGTGCTGTCGGGCATGGGCCAGCTGCACCTGGACGTGGCCATGGACCGGCTGCGCACCATGTACCAGGTGAATGCGGCCTTTAGCGACGTGCAGGTGGACTACAAGGAGTGCCTGACCACGGACACGACTGGCCCGAAGCGGCACGTCTACGATCGCGTGGTGGCCAACAAGAGCGGCATGGCGGCGTGCACAGTGGAGGTGGAGCGCATCGAGCCCGGCGACGAGGGCGAGCTGCAGCGGCAGCAAAAGGAGCACAGCGACGTGCCGGGGGAGGCCACCTTCTTCTTTGAACGCGACGGCAACGTCTTCGTCGTCCGGCTGCGGGGCGGCGGCGACAAGACGGTATTTCCCTTTGACGCCGACATGGTCAGTCGCCAGCTGTTCAGCGGCGCCTACGGAGCCCTGGCTCGCGGCCCCCGTCGCAGCTCGCCGATGCACGGCTGCAAGGTGACGCTCGTGTTTGACGCCGCGACGGACTACGGCGGTGCCGACACGGATGGCCACATTGTCAACGCGGCATTGCAGGGCGTGCGCACCGTCCTGCGGGAGGCGAATGCGCAGGGCCACGTCGGCGTGCTCGAGCCGGTCATGAAGGTGCACATTGCGTGCCCGGACGACAGCGCCGGCGCCATCCAGCGCGACATTACGGGCTCGCGAGGCGGCTTCGTCCTCGAGGTGCGCGAGGGCTCGTCGGCTGGTGGCGGCGCATCGGCGTCCGGCCGGCTGAGCGCGTCACCGTCGTCGTTGGCGGCCGCCGATCCCATCGACCTCGCGCAGGTGTACGCGCCGCCCGACCCGTACGTCTCCATCCAGTCCCTGCGCGAGGCCAAGCGCGGCGTGACGCGTCTGCTCGAGATTGAAGCCAAGGTCCCGCTCAAGGAGATGCTGTCGTACGACGGCCGGCTGCGCAGCATGACGGGTGGACGCCACTCGTTTACCATGGAGCTGGGCAGCTTTGAGCGGGTCGTGGGCCAGAGGGAGAAGAACGTGTAGGGGGGTACGGCGGCGCATAAGGCGCATAAAGACAAAAGGCCAAAAGCCATGTGTACAATAGATGAGACATGTCAATCTACGATCAAACGCAAACTAAAATATAGACTGGAAATGGATGAGATGGACGGTGCAAATACTAGAGTTGGTGATGCAGGTTGGGTGGTGAAACATGCCGTCTTTGGCGATACCTTGCAAACTATAAAGAAGTAAACAAGTGAAGAAGTGAAGAAGCGCAGAACAAGAGAATGAAAGAATGCAAAAGTGAAAATAGAAAACTTCCTCCTCAGTAGTCCAGTCTCTCAATACAGAGGGGCTTCTGCATGCTTTCTCCAGTCGAGGCTGTCGACACCAATAGTGTGTTTAGTGTAACAAAGCTCCGATCCGCGCTAAAACTCTGCGGTCGCGTAAAACGACAGCCTCGCACTCCCACAACACAACCTCACAGCCGAAACCCAGACGTGACGGACACAGCGTCCCGTCCTGTCGCGCACACCGCCCCAGAATGTCGCACCTGACCAACCCGCTCGCCACGGCCGCCCAGCTGGCGCGCTGCCGCGACCGCGCCGCCGCCCAGCCGCTTCCCGGCGATCTCCTCGACGCCGTCTTCTTCGCGGCGCAGCGCTTGACACAGGCGGCCGGCCTGCTGCTGGAGCTGCCGCAGTCGACCACGGCGCGGGCCAATGTGCTGCTGGCGCGGTACTGGGTCCAGAGACCCGGGTTCGACGTCGACGTCCAGGAGCCGCGCTCGCCCGCATCGTCGTCCATCGACTACCGCCACGTGTCGGCGGCGGCCGTCTTCCTCGCGGCCAAGACGGGGCCGCTGCCACGGTCGGCGCGCGACATTGCCAACGTGTACCACTATCTGGCGGTGGCTGGCGACGAGGACCGCGGCGACGAGGACCGCGGCGACGAGGACCGCGGCACCGGCAACTCCAACGACGCCGCGTACGCCGCCTTCCACACGCATGTGCTCCACTGCGAGACGCGCCTGCTCGACGCCCTCGCCTTTGAGACGCACGTCGCCTTGCCCCATCCGCTCGCCGTCACCTACCTGCAGGCCCTCGGCTTCCTGGGCGACACCGGCCCGCCCGCAGAGTCGCAGCTGGCCCACCGCGCCATCCAGTACCTCAACACGGCCCTCCTGTCGCCGCAGCTGCTGTACGTCACGCACCAGCCGCACGAGCTGGCCGTCGCAGCCCTCTACAATGCGGCGCGCGACTGTGGCGCCCGCCTGCCCGACGCGTCCGGCCCCTGGTGGGAGGTCTTTGACGTCGACCGCGAGACGCTGGGCTTTCTGGCCGTGGCGCTGCGCAGCGTGGCCTCGTGGGCGGCGGCAGCGCAGCAGCAACAGACGGCGCCGGCTCTCTTTGCCTCCGTCGGCAGCGGCCTGTCCACAAAGAGCGTCCTCGCACAGGCACGACGACTGGAGACGGGGTCGGCCTAAAGGGCGTGGAGGCCGTGCTTGTGTATTGTTTGTGTCTTGTGTCTTGCTCGGGCGTTTAGATGCGCTTTACGGATCAGCATCTGTGCTGATAACCAGTTTGATATCCAATTTGATCTTGTAAGGACATGGAATCAGTGTCGAAACTCGGTAACTCGTAACTTGGTATTCACTACTCTGCCTGCTGGATGCCCGCCCAATTTGGTCTACTTTGCGCTCTGGCGCCCTTACGACGGGCCCGGATTCGCATCACGACGTGCCTTGACCCCGGCCCGCAGCTTCTCCCACTTCTCGCGGTACTTTTGCAACGTCTTTTCCTGATGTGCCCGCTCCTTTTCCGACGCGTCCAAGCGCCGCAGCGCACGCGCCAGCTCGTCCTCCAGGTCCTTTGTCTTGAGCAGGAGGGACGCCGCGGCCATGGTCGGGTCGGCATCCGCAGACGTACCGAGACCGCCGGCTCCGCCCGTGTTCGTGCTGCCTGCACCCCGGTTCGCCTTGAGCGAGGCGGCGGCGGCAGCCGAAGCGGCAGCTGCTGCCGCCGCCGCCGGAGTCAAGGACGACGTCGACGACCAATGCCGCCTCCGCCGCTGCCGGGCGACCCGGGGCGCATGAAGCGCATGCTCTCCTGCAGCGCCATGTGCGACTGCTGCGCGCTCGCCTCGAACGTGTGCAGCCGCCGGCTCAGCTTGTCCAGCATGTCCTTGAGGCCCTGGTTCTCCGTCAGCAGCTCTTCCACCAGGTGGTCCACCGCCGGCACGCCCGACTTGGCTCCCGGCTGGTGCATGCGGTTGCCCCGTGCCCGGCTGCTCGTCGGCGACGGCGGCTGCTCCTTGGCATCCACAAAGTCGTCGTCGCCGTCGTCGGCCATCTCCGGAATCTCGTCCATCAAGCCGGCGCCCACGCCACTCCCGCCGTGCGTCGATGCCGCCATCTGACGCCGCTTTTCCTTTTGGTCGAAGCTCAAAATGTTGGCGTACGACGCCGTGTGGCCTGTCTTGGGCACCACATAGAACGAGTCGTTGGCGCTGCCCATGTGGCCGGCCGTGTCGCGGCCCAGCGCGCGCAGGGCAGCGCGGGAGTAGATCTGCGACAGATCCGGCTCGCCCGCCGACGACGCAGACAGCTGCGCCGACAAAGGCACGGACAGGGGCCGTCTCCGTGCACCGCCCGTCTGGCCCTGGCCTCCGCAGCCGTGGCGGCACTCTCGGCGTCGGACGCGTTCGCTTCTTCTGCAATCAGCGGCAGGCCGGCAAAGGCCAGTGGCGCCGACAGGCGGTTGATGATGCTGCCGAACCGGTTGTAGAACCGCGAGAACCCCTCGTCGGCCTTGGAGGCCACTTCGCCCTCTTCTGTCTCGGTGCCCACATACATCTGCGGCTGCTGGTGCGGCTGCGGCTGTGGCGTGGGCGGCACCCAGCTAGGCTTGGCCTGCTGTTGCTGCAGCACGCTCTGCATCTGGGCGCGCGAGCCGCCGCCTTCTTTGCGCCCGGGCGACGCCTCGAGACTGCCGGGTGCCTGGTCGTTGGAGACACTGGGTGCCGCTGGCTGGCCACGATGGTGCAGGCGGGCAGCGGCCGATCCGCCACGGATGCCACGTGCCGAGGCCAGATTGTTAGCAATCGACGACGACAGCTCGCGGGACGGCGGGTAGCGACGGGTCCCAGCCTGGATGCTGGCCATAGCAGCCGCCCCAGCCTGGTGTGCCGTGGCGGTAGCCGACATGGACGCTGCGGCCGCCGATGTGCCGCTCTGGCCTGCGCTGCCTGGTGCACGGTCGACGGCACCGTCGCCTCCGGCAAAACCGGCCCGGCACCGCCGGCTGTGCGCGAGGCAAACTCGCCGCGTGAGACGACCCCCGACACAGACGTCGTTGTGGCCGCCGTTCCTGCTGCACTGCCACCCGCCATCGTCTTTCCCTCTACCTCACCGGCGTTTTGTCCTCCCCCTCCACCCTCCTTCTCGCTGATCGAGTCGCCGTCTGCTTTCTGGGTCTGCGCGCCGCTGGTGTCCGCCCGTGGGTGCTCGAGGGAGTACCGCAGCAGCCGCGAGAGACGCTGGTGATGTTGCTCGAGCAGCCGCAGCGTGCGCAGCGCTTCGACGCTCGACGTGTCCCGCGCCGCCGTGGCGAACTCGCCCGCCGCCAGTGCATGCTCGTTCACCGCAACCACGGTGTCGGCCGTGTGTGTCGCGATGGACGCCTCGCGGGCGTGGTCATGTGCCTATACGGGAGGGGAGCAACGGTCAGCCCTCGGACTCGAGACCGGCTCTAGTTTGGCAGCCGCACAGCCGCCACATTGGTATCTCCACGCTCGATGCCGACCTGGATGCCTACCTTGATCAGTGGCGAAGCCTCCATCGTGGGCCCGCGGAAGTGTCCCGGCAAGCGGCAAGCGGCAAGCTGGAATCTGAATAGTCGTCGACAGGAGCTCTCTGGCCTCTGGCTTCTGTGTCGGGCGTAGTTGGTCGTGACGTCGATGACGCGCGGGTTTGCCAGTGTCCTTGGATGAATGGCATAGATGACGCTATCATCGTCAACGGAGTGGAGTGTGACCGACTTACGGACGAGAAGAGATTAGTGTGGTCTGTACCGTGTTCCGTGATATTATTGGCACTGTATGTACAGCAAATGAATGCGCTATACACAGTGCACAGACAACCCCAAAGGCTGGCTGGCAGGAGACCGCACCTGCCCCAAACGTACTTCGTAGTACGAGCTGCTGCCGTTTTCAAACAGGGGAAGCTCCGTAGCGCGCCTTCCTGTTTTACAGTACGAGTACTCATTACGACGAGACTCATGGCTATTATTAGTGCTGAAAAGCCCGTTGCACGGGAATCGCATCCACTGGGCCCAGGCCCACTGCTTGGCAACAAAAGCCCAGGAAGGAGCGATGTGGTTGCCTGCCTGATCGTGATTTGGTACGGTCATTCGGAGGGAAGGGACGGCCATGACGACGAGAAAACAAGAAAGAACGAGGGAGCCTGGCCCGTCCCAGGGGGAAAGGGAGGGGAGACGGCAAGAGGATGCAGCTGCACCTTCCTACTGAGTACGTCGTACCCCAGAGGCAAAAAGGGCAAGAGCCTGTAGTATCACCGTTTAGGTCAGGAAGGAGCACTCAGCACCTCCTTTTCTTTCGGAGTCGCGAGAATCGTTGAAGGCATTTACGCCTCATCTCGTCTTCTCTACTCGCGCTCTTCTGTCGATCATCAACGTCCACGCAACGTCCACCGACTTCGCCACCGCACTTTCTCCGCGACCTCGGTTCCTGTCACGAGAGTCGCCTGGGGGACCCCACGTTTCGCAGCCACACGGCCCATTTCTGCTGTTGCGCTGCTATCCTCTGGACACGTTGGGAGCACCTCCTGTTTGCCTTGCTATTTTTACATTTCTTGTCTAAAGCTTGCTCCTCTTTGGCTCCTCTATTGCTCCTCTTGCTGTCGCCGTTTTCCCCTCGACTCTTTTGCTCCTTTTTACGTCCCTTTACCACGCTGCCTGGGGTGAGCTTGCGCGGCCGAGCAAGCCGACCCACTACGTCGTACTCGTACGTCGTAGTGCACCAGCAAAGTGCCATCACGAGCGAACCACAATAGCATAGCGAAGTGGAAAACAAGTCCAGTCCGAGAAACCAAGCCTATCCGAGGCGTGGGTACCACCCTCTTGGAGACGACCGCCGAACGGCCCAGACAACAACAACCGTTGGCTAGAACATCCCGTCTGACGCTGTGGAAGAAAAGAGGGAAAAGGAAAAGAGGAAGAAAGAACACGAAAGAAAGAAAGAAAAGGAGGGCTGAGGCTACCTTACATTGCGGACCGCTCCACGACGGCTTCAGGCGTCCAAAACGAAAACGAGCAGTGCCGAGACAGGCGAAGGAACAACAGACCCAGAAGTCGGCCGGCATCGCGGAAGACACGGGAGATCGTGTCGAATAGCAAGCCGACACAGCCCAGCATATCCAGAAAGGACACAAAAGGAAGACGTATGCCATAAATCGCCTCTGACGGCAAGTCGAAAATAATTGCTGTCCCGCCGGGCCCCTGTTTACGAGTATTGCGCTCGCAGTACGAGAAGGCCAAGACGACTACTGCGAGGTACGTCGTAAGATACGTTGCAGGTCGCAGCGCCCGACAGTACGAGTCAATCCCTGCTCCTCGAGCTCCCGAAGCTCCAAGCGGTCCGGCTCTCCAGCTTCCCAGCTTTCGCAGAGCCCCAGATAACACACAAAAAGACGGTCGCGCATCTCGCCGGCCGCATAAATACTGCATCCAGGCCATCTGACGGCCCTCGTCAATCCCACGAACATGTCAGCGGAATCGAGCCCGGCCAACAGCATCAACGGCGCCAACGGAACCAACGGCCGCGGCAAGCTACCCAAGCCCAAATCGATCCGGCGCTGGAAACGGTCGAAAGATCCAGCCGGCGACGAGTCAGATACACTGCCGCAGCCGCCGCAACCGCCGCAACCGCCGCTGTCGCGCGGACGACTTGCTTTGGGCCAGCAGGCAATCGGCACAGAGGGCGACAGCCTGCTCGATATGGTGGACGAGGAGGACGCCAGCGGGCGATCCAACGACGATCCCTTGTGAGTGTACAATCTTCAGTGTCCTTTTCTGCTGCGCCGCCCGAGATTCCTGCTTTGGCAGTTGTTTCTGGACTTTTGTACTGGACGCTTGTCTGGCCTCTCTGCTGTCTTCACCCATCGTACGCGTGTTCGTGTTCCCAGGCGCATTCGCCTGTTCCGGATCCATATTGCCTCCCTTCTCCTCGCTCTTTTGGGGCTCCGCACAGCCAGCTGTGTTCCAGCCTCCCCCTTCCCACGCTCCCTCCTCGCTTCACCTGGCCGCCCATTGTCTCGGCAGCTTTCATTTTCAACCTTGTGTCTCTGCTTCTTTGTTTCCATGTCGCATCTTGTCGCTCGTTCGCTGGGCTCTTCCGCCGCCCTGTCGCTTCGCGCCGTCGTTGCTGAATCATCCTTGACAACTCGTTGGGCCCAACTCATTCCCTAGCTTTGTCCGCTGCCGTTTAAAAGTGCGTCACGACGGCCTTGTTTCTAGTTCCTTAGCGGCAGCTGTCCTTACTTCACTGTTCCCACTGCGGGTTTCCTGCTCATCTTCGCCAAGCCTGGCTACTGGGAGGCGGTCGATTGTTTGATTCCTCCAGGCTTCTGCTTATTTTCCCGGCTCTTCCATCCCAGCTTGGTCTCCCTATTTTCCTACTTTCTCTTCCGTCTCGCTTCTTCCTGTGTTTCCCATCTTCAATTGAGCCTGCGCCTCCATTCCCAGCTCTCCCTCACATCATTGCTTCCAAGCGACATTGACGCTTCAGGTCATTTTTGTATTCTTTCTTTGCATATCCTCTAACATCACCCAAAGCGCACCGCGCCCCAGGGCCGCTCTTTCAACCCATCCATCCCAGATTGGCTACCTCACCACGTCATCGCCACTAGTCCAGGCCAACCATCTTCAGGGCCTCCGCACGCCAGACGACGAGGCCGACCCTTTACGCGCACATCCACGCTCCCACCCGAATCCACAGACTTCGGCACGCTGGATTACGCACCTTCCCTAGCTTCAAGCAAGACGGGCCTGGCGCCGCCGTCGTCCAAGAACCGCCGCTCTGCATCACCAGTCGGTCGCTTCCGCAGCGTATTCAAGTCCAAGAAGAGCCCAGCCGCCAGCATCGCCAGCACCGACAGCCACAGTCCTGAGCGACAACGACCTGCCGACCTCACCACGGCAGACACAGTCGAGCAGTGGAACAAGACCGCCGACGTGCCCGCGTCCGCAAGCTGGACCACGTCCTTTCCCTCCATCACTGTTGCCGACAGCGCCGCATCCTCGACGCCACCCTCCTCCTACGACGCGGCCGACCGCTCTCAAACCCATCACAATCAGCCCGACACCTCCAAGGTCGCACCCAACGAGAGGTTTCGCCGTCTGTCCCGTGGCCAAAGGGTTGACACGGCTGCCTGTCCCGAAACACCACCGGCCAACGAGAAGGCCACGCCAATCATCGTCAACACGCCACCGACCCCGACGGACCCGAGCCAGCCCAACACCATTGTGAGTCCGCGCACGGCCATCACGGCGTCCCCTGACTCGATCAGCTACAGCCCGACTGTCTACTCCAATGGGTCCTCGCCTGTGTCTGCCAACCCTAGCATGATCGCACAGAGACGAAGTCGCGCCGGATCCGCTTCTCTCGTACCAAGCAAACTCTCCAACATCACCCTCGCACCCCTCACACCTACACCTGAAAACGGCGCCGTACCCCCCTCTGCCAGCGGCTTCTTCTCATCTGTGCTCTCTGCCGCGCAAACCGCCACCAACAGCCTGAGCAACGCCACCAACAGCCTTGGCAACACCATCGCCAGCACCAATCTCACCGCCCCCTGGAGCACAGGCAGCAAAAAGACCGGGGGCAAGGACCAGGACGACAGGGCCGGGTCAAGCCTCACTGCTCCTCCTGCAGGCGAACGGGACGACCACAACGACGAGGTTGAGGTGGAATCCCTCGGCGCATCCCTCGCTCCCTCGGTAACCTCGAGCTCCAAAGAGCCTGCTGTCAAGACACTTGGCATGGGCGATCTGAGCCTCAGCCATTTGGGTATTGCAGAGCAGCCCAAGAGCAAGCAGCAATTCGGGTGGCAACTCGACCGCCAACTCGGCAAACAACTCGGCCATGGCCAACTCACCGGTCCTGCACGCACAGCGGGTCGCGAAGCGTCGTCTGAGTCGCGACACCGGTCCGAGTCGGCACCAGCAGACAGCTCTCAATTCCACGCCGCATCCGACTACGCCGACCACGGCAGCGATGCCGGCCAAAGTGGCCGGCCTGGGTCCGTTTCGGACTTTGCGCACGACGACCGCACACCGCCAACGGCCAGCTTATATGGCGACAAGGAGCCGGGCGCGGTCCAGCGTACCAGTAGCATAAGAAGTGCCATTGGGCGGCGGAGACACCGCGGCAGCTCTGCCGTGTCGGGCGGCACCATTGCTGCAGCGATTGCTGCCGCCAGCGCGTCGCTCGCGCACCCGCCTACGCCGGCAGCACGCCCAAGCTCACAGGGTTCGCCGTTGCCAGTAAAAAGCGCAACCGGGACTTCCACAGCTTCTTCAAGAGTGTGCCCGACGACGACTACCTGATTGAGGACTACAGCTGCGCATTGCAGCGGGAGATCTTGGCGCACGGTCGCTTGTATGTGTCCGAGGGCCACCTCTGCTTCAGCAGCAACATCCTTGGCTGGGTGACGACGCTGGTCATGAGCTTCGACGAGATTGTGTCGGTCGAGAAGCGCAGCACGGCACTGGTCTTCAAGAACGGCCTGATGATCTCGACGCTGCACGCCAAGCACATTTTTGCCAGTTTCGCGAGCCGCGACTCCACGTACGACCTGATTGTGAAGATCTGGAAGCTCGGCCACCCC
Organism: Sporothrix phasma; assembly: GCA_016097075.2. Classification (NCBI taxonomy): domain Eukaryota; kingdom Fungi; phylum Ascomycota; class Sordariomycetes; order Ophiostomatales; family Ophiostomataceae; genus Sporothrix; species Sporothrix phasma. The sequence continues at coordinate 299,214 of JADMNG010000010.1, read as the reverse complement.
AGTCTCCAGAGCTCACTCAACGGTGTGCACATTGATGAGACCGGCGGCGACAAGACGGAGAAGATTGACGAGGGCGACGAGGACGCCTCGATTGGCAGTCGCAGTGACTCGGAATCGGAAGACGACAGCGACGACGACTCGAACGACGTATATGACGAAGACGCCGAAGACGACGACGCATACGACGCTACGCAGGCTTCCGAGACGAATGGCGGCGCCGCGGACGCCGATGCCGAGCGCACGGTGACACGCAAGGTGTCTGGCGCGGCTTCGGCTGCGGCGGCCAACGGGGCCGGCGCCGACAAGCCCAAGGATGCACCAGCGGCATCGGGAGGCGCGGACTTCCCCGGCCCGGCGACACACGCGCGCACCGACTGCGGCAGCGCCGAATCCCACTACGACAAGAGCCTCATTGACGAAGTGGTCCCGGCGCCGCTGGGCAAGGTGTTTAGCTACATCTTTGGCAGCACATCCGTGACGTTTATGCCCAAGTGGCTGAGCAGCGACCAAAAGTGCTTTGACATCCAGACGCAGGACACGCGGGGACTGGGCCCGGAATTCCGTTCGCGGACGTATTCGTACATTAAGCCGCTCAACGCGTCCATTGGGCCCAAGCAGACCAAGTGCATTGTGACGGAGCAGGTCGAGTCGCTGGATTTCGACAAGGCGATCCACATTGTGTGCTCGACGCAGAACCCCGACGTGCCGAGCGGCAACGTCTTCACGGTCAAGACCAACTACTGTCTGTCGTGGGCGGAGGGCAACGGCACGCGGATGCAGATGACGTGCACGACGGAGTGGTCCGGCAAGAGCTGGCTCAAGTCGCCCATTGAGAAGGCGGCCAACGAAGGCCAGGCCCAGTACGGCCGCGACCTGCTTGCGGGCCTGAAGGAGGCGGTGTTGGCGCGGCCGCGGGCGGGCACGGGCTCCAACGGCGCGGCCGGTGGCAAGGGCGGCAAGGGCGGCAAGAGGGGCCGCAAGGGCAAAGCGGGCGCGCTGGCGTCGGGGCCAACGAGCGACTCGGAGCGCAGCAAGCCCAAGCCGTCGGCCAGTCGGACTGGGGTGTGCTGGAGCCCGTGCACGGGATCCTAGGCCCGGCGGTGGACCTTGTCAAGCCGCTGCTGACGGGCAACGTCATGTACGGCCTGCTGGTCGGCCTGTTGGTGGCGTCGTGGTTCCGGTTCGGGTTCAGCGGCAGCCATGGCGGCGCGTGGCGGCAGCGGCAGCGGTGCCTGAGACGGGGCGGCCCAGGCTACGCGGACCGGCTGGCGGCGTACGAGGAGATGTGGCAGCGCGAGGAGAGCGAGCTGTGGGACTGGCTCGAGGAACGGGTGGGGCTCGACCGGCTCGTGGACGGTGGCGGCGTTGTCGGTGGCGGGCCAGTCGGTCGCGGTGGTAGTGGTGGTGGTGGCGGCAGCAAGGGCGGCGACTCGCCCCGCAAGCGTGCGGTGGAGCCGCGAACGGTGGAGGACAAGCTGCGTGAGGAGCGGATGGACGACCGCGAGATCCGCGAGGCCATCCGGGTGACGGAGGAGAAGCTGCAGGTGCTCAAGGGGGTGGGTGGACAAGCGAGAGAAGCTGTCTGAATAAGGGGGGGTGCGAGGAGAGTAAGCCGAGACTGGACGAAACCTGACGCCAGGACAGGGGCCTTTTCTTGGAGGCTCTCCCTTTCTTTTCTTTCCTTTCAGGCAACCATGTCCTTTGTTCTCTTTCTGCCTGTTGTCCTGTTGTCCTGTTGTCTGACCGCTACTACATTCCTGTTTTTCATTGTCCGTCTCCGTTTCATACACATCTGTTGCATATGCTGTGCGATTATCCTTTGGCGAGCACTTTTACCTATCACGGCTTCTCCTATTTTATCTTATCCATGCAATTACTCGATGTTGTAGTTGTGTCTTGTAATGTGTTCTATTGTGTGTATTGTGTGTGTTGTGTGTATCAAGTCCTCCATATTCCTGCCGCTGTCCTATGCTGATGTGTCCCAAAATGAGGAATAAGAATACAAAAAAAAAAAGCCGAAAACAAGTGGAAATAAACTGGAAATAGAATAGAAAGAAAACAAAGCAACAATGTAAATAGAGTGTTGGATCACTTGAATGAAGAACTCGACCAACCCGGCGCGCCCATCGACTACCGCAGCAGCTGACCGACATCGCCCAGTCGTATGTCGTCCAAGGTGCTGCCGGCTGTGGCCTGGCCGATGTTGGAGCGGTCGATGCGTCCCCAGCCAGCTCCCCAGCCGGGGAAGACGCCGATGCCGCCAGAGCCAATCTGCGCAGTGCCGTCGCCGTCCGACGAGACGCCGTCGCCGTCGCTGTGTCGATTTGCCGCCCCGCGCGGGTAGCGTTGGTGCATGGCCGTGCGCGGCGGATGGACCAGACCGCCCATGATCAGCTCCTCGCTGTCGTCTTCGGGCAGAGCGTCGCCGTTGCCGTTGCTGGAGGCAGCCTTACCGGGGGGAGGCTTGCTGCCGCCTCCGTACAGAGACGGGAGGATGGACGCGGTGGTGACGGTGGCCGTCGACGCCGCCGAGTCGCGGTTGCGGTTGCGGCTGGAGGCGCCGCCACGGCTGAGGAGATGGCGGCCGCTGAGCGAGCGGGACGGCGTCGTCTGGCCGTTGTGGCCGTTGTGGCCGCTGATAGCGGGCGATGCGGATGAAGACGGGGCGGCCTTTTTGCTGCCCGGCTCCGCGCCGCCGCGCGCTGGGCGGCCAGCTCGGGACTGGTCATGATGTCAATACGGGTGTCGTCGGCGTCGTGGACATAGTCGTCGCCGTAGCGGCGCGCCTCCGAAGCGCCCGAGGCAGTGCGCGCAGCCAGCCGCCGCCGCCGAGGAAGCGGCCAAAGACGCGCCGGCGGCGGTGCTTGCGGGCGCCCATGCGCGGATACAAGAAGCCGGCGGGCTGGCCGCCGGCAAACGGGTTCCAGTGCAGTGGGTCGAAGAGGTTGGTGGAGGAGGACGAGGCGACGGCGCCATTGGCGTGGTTCGCGTGGCTCTTGTGCGTGTTGCTCTCGGCATCGTGGCCGGCTGCACGAGACGCCCAGCGCCTGCGCCGCCTGGCGCCGCCGCTGCCGCCGCCGATGCTCCCGTTGCGGCCGGCGTTGTAGGACGTGGGCGCCTCGCCCGACAGCTCTTCGAGCGTGATGCCCTTGGTCTCGGGAATGCAAAAGAGCGAGATGAGGGTGCCGCACAGCATAAAGAGCGCAAAGATCTGCATGAGGCGGTTGAGCCAGGGCGAGCAGCGCGCGGTGCCGGTGGCGCCAATGGCGCAGTTGGGCGGCGCGTCGCGGCTGAGGATGGGGATGCTGATGACCTGCGCGAGGATGGCGCCAATCTTGCCCATGGCGCCGAGAGGCCGTGCGCCGTCGAGCGGTAGCGCGTGGGGAAGCACTCGCCGGCAATGACAAAGGTGGTGGTGTTGGGCCCCAGTTGAAGAAGAACTGGGCGATGACGTAGAGGGCGAGCATGGCGGCCTCGCTGAGGTGGTGGAAGGCAAAGCCCATGACGCAGAAGAGAATGGTGAGGACCAAGAAGCCAATGACCTGCAGCGGCTTGCGGCCAATGGTGTCGATGGTCAGCACGGCCGTCCAGTAGCCAGGCAGGCTGCCGGCGCAGGCCAGGATGATGGTGCCGACGGCGTTGCTAGAGGGAGGTTAGTGAGGAGTGGGAGAGGGAGAGGGGGAGAAGCGACAATCCGACTCCAATAAGACGAATAAAACAAAACAAACAAAGAAACAAAACAAAACGAGCCAATCACTTACTTGTACAACACCGCGTACAGACTGGGGCCCTTGGAGTAGCCAATGGCCTCGAGCACGACGGCATTGTTGAGGCCAGGCCGTAAAAGGCCAGGTCCAGGAAGAACCAGGAGAACATGGTGCCCAGAAGCACGCGCAGATGGCCCAGGTTGCCGCGGCCCCAGAAGTAGGCCCGCAGGTCGGCCCACGAGGCATGCGGCACCGTGGCAGACGGGCCCGACGACAGGGCCGGCCCGGCCAGGCGCTGAGGCGCGCCTGCACCACGGGATCGACGGTGCCCTGGCGCTCGCAGGCCATGTAGGCGCGGATGTCGGCGTCGGCCTTTCGACGTCGTGCGCCACGTCAAACGTGTAGCGCGGCGTCTCGGGATGGTGATGCGGTAGTACAGCGCAAAGCACGCCGGCAGCGCGCCGAAGCCAATGATGATGCGCCAGCAGCGGTCGGCCGCCGTGCGACAGCCCACGCCACACTGCGCCGCGCTCGCAATGCCGACAAACTCGTGCCGGAAGGCCGCCGTCACCACCAGCGCCACGATGGCGCTGGCCAGCTGGCCAAAGCCCTGCATGGAGAACACAGAGGCCACCATGGCGCCGCGCCAGCGCGTCGGCGCAAACTCGGACGTGATGACCGACGACAGCGGGTAGTCGCCGCCGATGCCGACGCCCATGACGACGCGCCAGAACACCAGCAGGCCCGTCGAGCTCATGGCCGGGCTCGGGCTCGCCAGCGCACACCCGAGCGTCGCCAGCACAATCACCGCCAGCTCGATGCCGTACACGCGCCGCCGGCCCAGGACGTCGGCCAGCCAGCCAAACACCAGCTGGCCCACGATGATGCCCGCGCTCGTCGACGCCTTGACCGCCTGGTTGACCGGGTCCGGCAGCGTGCCGTGGTTGCTGCCGTAGCCGTACGATGCCGCCGTCGCCACCACGGCCGCCGATGCGTCGGCGTCGCCGCCGCCCCAGAACACGAGGCCCCAGAGATTTGTCACCATGCCAATGGCAAAGATGTCGTACGAGTCGAGGAAGAAGCCCACGCCGCCACCGCCACCGCGCGGACGTGGTACAGGCCCAGCGGCACCTTGTCGATTTCCGAGAGCGCGAGGCGCCGCCGCAGGTTCGGGTCCGCAATGTGCGAATAGTCGTTGGCTGAGAGGGTTAGTGGAGGCTCGCACGACCCCGACACGACGGGACGAGACGGACACGCTGGTGCTGTGCAGGGAGCGTCACGGGCACTCACCGTAGTTGTGAAACGCCCGGTTGCCGCCATAAGGTACGGCCGGGCGGCGGGCCTGTCAAGGCCGGCTCCGGAAGCATATCCATGCTGTTGAGGCCTGGCGATGCCTGTCGGAAAGAGGGGATCGTCCCCGGCGGCGTGGAGCTGTAGCCGGACGCAGATGGGCGAGGTGGACGATTGGTGTCCGTCGGCAGCCGGTTCTGTCGATCTATACTGTCGTTCTGTTGTGCCGTCCCTTTCGAGTCACTCCAACGTGTGCAACGTACGTGGCATTGGCGATGATGTGGTATCGGCCGTTGAGCAGCTTCGTCGCCCGGCGTGCTTCGTACAGTGGTAGAGAATGTTGGACAGCGTCGAATGCTTTGGCAAGTACAGAGCGACGACGAGAGTACAAGGCCAAGAACAAGGACCAACCCCTGATGCAAGGGCCCGCTGGAAAACGTGGGAGTGGGCAACGGAGAAAAGGACGTTGGCAAGCAAGCAGCAAAATGACGAGCAGAGACGAGAGCGCAGACGCAGACGCAGAACAGACGCGGGTGACCGCTGGGCCGCAGGGAAGCCACTGACAATAGGGCGCAAGCGAGCCAGACAGGCTAAGAGTGGCCCTGACGTGCGGGTGGGCAACGGCGGCGCAGGGCCTTTTGACTGTGGAGTACGACGTAGTCTGTGTGGGATCGACGAGTAAAGCGTACGGTAGGCGAAACGGGCTGCGGAGTACGACACACCGGCAAGTCCAAATAGCGTGCTGGGTTTGGGTGTCTGAGGCCAAATAGAATAAGAAGAAAGAGAACGGAGAAGAGAAAGAAGAAAAGAGAAGAAGGGAATAAGAAGGAGAAGAAGAGGACCACTGATGCGACATGCCAGTTGGAGGCCTTTCTAGACAGACCCAAGCCCAGGACAGACGACAACAAGGAGGTCAGTATCTTGCTTCGTACTTTGTACTTTGTACAGACGGAGGGTCTTGAAACAGTCGACGGGCAACAGACCAGCTCGCCTTGGCCTGCAACAGCTCGATGTGGGTGGGTGTGGACTGAAGGCAGAAAGGGGCCAGGATGGCAACATGGAACGACTGGCAGGAAGAACTGGCAGGGGTGCCAGGAACGTGCTACATGGGCCGACCGTGGAGCGGTGACGAAGATTGCAGACCGTAGCCGGCGGGCATGTTGGTAAAAAAGGCCCAAAGGCCAAAAGAAAGATGTGCGCAATCCATGGGAGCAGAGTCTACGCCGTACTCGTGTTCGCCTTCGAGAGCTTGTATTTCGCTGAAACAGTCAAGGGTGTGTCGTGCGTCGTCGGTTGCCTTCTGCTCTTTCTTCATCTCCCCTGTCCTGCCCGATCAGCCACCTCCTTCCCACCCCGTGGCCGGTTCATCCCGCCTTTCTCTTCCTATTCTCCTCGGTCAGCAGCGAACGTAGTCACCGACACAGGGCGATTGCCCACTTCCCATGTCCAACCCTGAGCGTGAGCTTTGACACATAGTTCTTTTCGGGTTCGCAAAGCTCGCATGGCTAAGCAGAGCAGGGGCATACAGGCGTTCCTGACACATGGAAACAAAGAAAGACCTCAGCTGTGGCTACCCGGTTGTGCACTCCACGCCTTTCTCTTCCTTTTGCAGTCGTATTTGCCTAGCTCTTGTCCGCCGCAGAGCGCGATTTGGCCAACTGCCCCATCTTTGTAAGGGGCTGTCAAGACAAGCATACGTTGTATGCACTCGCGACCTTGCCTGCTTACCGCAATTGGTTGTTGACACAGCCTGGTTCCCTCGTCTTAACCACGGTCCGACCAGCTGGAACAGACGCGGCAGTAGGGCCGACGGTCCGCCGACGCGCCCAGAAACACCCCTACCAGTACTTCCGTACATCCAGCAGTCGACAGCTGGGACTGTACCTTGTAGAAAGACGGCAAAGATGCGCCGGCGTTCGTGCACGCGACGTCTAGGAGTAGAAGCAGTACTTAACACGCGTCAAGAACAGCCAATCAGAGCGCCACCCCACTCGAGCACATGGATCATTGGCTTATTCACGGCACCGGAAACCTCGGCGTACTCGAAGCGGCCGGTTCCGCCGTAGAGAAAAGTGGGCCACAGCTCTAAAAGGCCAAAAGCGGCAGGAGCAGATTCGTCTGTCGCCTCTCACCACGTCGGCCAGAGACCATTGGACGCTTTGACGACAGCACAGACACTCTGCAGCGAGGCTGCCGGTGCCTGTCTGGATAGACGGTTGTCTTTGGCGCGGCAGGCCAACGGCATTTGCTGAGAAGTCCGAAGGCCAACGGTCATCAATCGTTGACGAGCTCAGGAAAGCCCACCGTTGACGTGGATTCCTGCTTCAGTGCCATACAGCCTTGTGCCCGGCGTCGTGTGCGACTCGAGTGACCCTACGACAAAGCACAGACGGGTCTGCCCCTGACTGTTCCCGAAATCAGTTTCATGACGCTCATTTTTTGGTTTTATTATTTCTATGAAATGGCAGTCCGCGTGCGGGGTGGCGATGTCTGCGAGAGTGTTTTACCTCCCCCAAACCCCCCAGATGCCCAGCTACCACGCCGTAATGTCGTCCACCTCGCCCTCGCCAAATGTGCTCGACTTGGTCAGCTGCCACCGAGCTGGCCTCGTTGTCGCCACTGGCACCGTTGGCTCCAGCGGCGCCCTCCCCTGTGAGCGCCCGGCCCGGCCGCTCATAATGTCCGGCAGCACTCGCGCAAGAACGCCAGGATGTAGCGGTTGACCTGCTCAAACTGCAGCAGGAACGCGTCGTGCCCTCGGGGCTGTCGATGCGCTCGACGGCGCAGTCGGGGATGTGCGCCGCCAGCTCCTGCTGCTCGGCAAAAGGTGAACAGGCCGTCGCTCTCGATGCCAGCACCAGCGTCGGCTGTTTGATCAGCGCCAGCGCCTCGGCCACGCTGTCGGCGCGGCTGCGCGACACGTCGTGCGTGTCCAGCTTGCGCGTCATGGCAATGTAGCAGTTGCTGTCGAAGCGCTTGACGAACTTGGCCGCCTGGTAGCGCAGGTACGACTGCGCCGAGAAGTAGGTCGACGTCGGCGGTGCCGAGCCGCCCGTGAGGCTCTCTTTGCCGCCAGCCGCTGTGGTGGTTGTGCTGTCGTCGCCGGCGCCGGCGCCGGCGTTGGCGCCCGGGCCGTGAACTGCGGATCGGGCGTGGCCGCGCCGCTCGACTGCGTTGCCCTCCGTCTTTCCACCGCTGCCCGACGCCGACGACGCAGCCGACGCTGCCCGGAACCGGTTGGCCTCCTTGATGCGGTGGCCGTCGTTGTGGATGCGAAAGTGGCCCTCGGACGGCGACGCCGGCGGCAACGCGTGCGGCGCCAGAGCCGAAGACGACGCGGAGGACGACGTGGCCGCCTGCGCCCGCTCGCGCTCCAGGATCCGCTGCTGCCGCTTCGGGTCGGGCATGTTGCGGCCGAAGCGCGCCTCAAACGAGTTGCGGGCTGCGGTACGTCAGCAGCGCCGACATTGCGCGCTGCGCCCAGCCCGTGGCGGGCGGGTCGTCAAAGGCGTAAGTAGCGTCCTCCGTACTTGGGGTCGGCGTAGCATGCTCTGCCGCTGCGCCTCGCCCCAGCTGATTGCCCCAGGCGCTGTGCCGGGCTGCTCGTCGCAATCGGCACCACGCACCGCACGTACGCGGCGCCCATAAACGCCCACTCCAGCACAAACATGCCGCCCAGCGAGCCGCCAATCACGGCGGCCACCTGCTTGACGCCCAAGTCGTCCAGCACCATCTTGTGCAGCCGCACGTCGTCGCGGATCGTTGTGAGGGGAACTCGGGCCGTAGCGTCCGCGGCTGGCGTCGCCGTCCTTGGCCGTCACGGGACTGGCACTGCCGTACGGACTGCCCAGGCTGTTGAGGCAAATCACAAAGAAGCGCGACACGTCAAAGGCCCGCCCGGGACCGCCGAGGCAGCGGGCCCCACCAGTCGCTGACATCGGCGCTGCCCGTCAGCGCGTGGCAGATCACCATGGCATTGTCGCCGGCCGCATTGAGCGTGCCGCGCGTGGTGTAGGCCACGGGGGACGTTGCGCAGCGTCACGCCGGACTCGAGATCGAATGCAGGCACAATCGCAATCTGCTGCTCGGGGATCAGGCTGGCAAACGCGGTTTTCGGGCTGCCCCGCGATTCTTTTCTTCCAGGTCATTCAGTTAACTTGGTCTGCTCAGGCGAGGGGGACAGGCGGGGAACGGGGAGGGAGGGGAGGACAGGTAGGGGAGGCAGGGGGAGCAAGGGAGAAGGGGGGGGCAGCTGCAATGTCGACACAAGACAGAAAGAGTCTGTAGCTACTGACCATAGCGTGGCTGGGACGTGCCGTTGGCGGCGACGCCATCCGAGGCCATGGTTGCAGATACGTCCGGGGGCGGACGGCGACCGGAGACAGGGTGTCGGTTCGATGAAGGTTGCGTTGGAGGGCACTGCTGCGGACGTCCAGAAAGAAACAGATGGAAAAAGAAGCAATGCAGGAGAGGGGACGACAAGACAGCTCCAAAAGAGATGGGAACAAGGCGTATGAATGGGCGCCTGCGTCGTGCTGTTCGTACGGGCGCCGTCGGATCTGAGTCACGGCGTGTCGTGGGTATGGGGCGTTGGCGACGTTGATGCAGAAAGAAGAGGATCCAACACAAAAAATACGAAAAGACGCTCCGCAGTTCGGATTGCGCCATAGAGCTGGCTCGTACCGGTACTTCTCCGACGCGCTTATTTTGTGCCCTTGAAAGGTACAGCTACAAAGAACAGACAGCCTCCCCGCGCTCTCGACGCCCCGCGCAAAACGACGTATCTTGCCACCAAGTGACGTCCGATGCCTGCGTACAACACGCGACACTGCATCCCTTCTTCTTTCCTACAATACTCGTAGCCGTGTCTTTCGCGCCGCTGCAGCATCAGAGGCTGAAGAGTGGAACAAATCTTTGAGATCAGAAAAGCCCACGTCAAGGGACAGGACCCACTTTTCGTTCCGTGAAGCGGAGTACAGCGAGCTGTGGCGGTGCACTTCAGCCACACGACCCTCGCACAGTCGGCCCACAACGCACCTTCCCCCAAATGCAGTCAGTGGAGCCTGCAGAAGTGCACCAGGAAAGGAAAGCTCGACGCGAATGAGTCGTGAGAGCAAAAAACGAGGCAAAATAGCTTCACGTAGCATCTTCACCTCCTCCTCATCCCGCCGACCAACCCCTTGCCGACGCACCACCCTTGTCTCTCCGTTCTGTTCGCTCTGTTTGCGAGAGAGAGGGCCTGACAAACACGGCAAACTGGGCACTCGCCCGCGACGTCGCCGTTGCCACGCCTCGTGTGTGTCCCTCTGGAACCTTATTGATTTCCCATCTATTCTTCCTTCGCCTTCGTTCGTCGCTCTTTTTCGACTCTCCCTCGCCATCCCCATCCGCTGTACATCTGCTCGATACCTCTTTCTTGTTCAGCTTATCGCCCTGCGCTTTTCGTCCATCGACACTCCGTCACCTGTCCAGCAAGAGAACCCTGAATCCCGTTTCGACTGCAATTCTTCGCCTCGCTATAAACACACGCATGACACAGCCATCGACGCGTCAGATCTGATCAGCCCCTGCCGGCCTGCGTATCGAGCATCACACTGTCGCTCACGACTCGATTTGCTTCGACGCCTCCCGCTCTCCAACCTTTTTCCTCGCTCCGACGTGCGTACTTTCCTTTCCTTTCCGAGCCGACACCGTTCAAGTCCTCCCGTTGTCTCCTCATCTACTTTACACCATCTCCTACCTGCATCGTCCGGATACCTGAACCATCTCTGAACACTGAACGTGGAACATTAACACCCATGCCAAGGACGCTTGATGCCTCCTAAGCGGAAGCGCGGCGGCGCCGCCGACAGCGGTGGTGTCCGGCCCTCGCCGCATCGCCCCGAACAGACAAATCTCGGACAGCACGACCGCAACGACCACCACGACCGGGGCTACGGCCTTGATGGCGGCTACGACGCCAGCACACGGGGTGGGCGGGGCAACAGTGGCGGCCGCGGCGGCGGCATTGTGGGCAGTGGACGCATGGGCGGCGACCGTGCCGAGCGCAACAGACGGATGGAGCGCTTTGGGTCTCAAGGCCCGTCACACGACAGCGGCACGACTGCTGCGTCTGCCCCTCTGCCGCCGCCGGCCAACACAAACGGCGCTGCATCCGCCACACCCTCTGTCACCGCTTCACCCGTGGCTGTGGCACGACCCCTGCGCGGAACAGCACGCCCGCCACGCCCGCCGAACCGCCAGCACCCCCACCGCCCACGCGACCCTCCCTCCCACACGTCTACACCGTGCTGACCGACGACCGAGCCTCGACATGGACGGCCGGCCCAGGCCGCCAGGCGATTGTCGAGGCCGGCGAGACGGCCCGCGCCAACGAGGACGAGGTGGCGCTCTCGACGCTGTTCCAAGAAGTCCTGCGGTCAGTCGTGGACCGGCGGATGGCCCCGGCCGAGCTGGGCGCCCTCGTGAAGCAGATCCTCCACGACGACAGCACAGCGACACCAGCCGCCAGCGCCGCGGCCGCCTTTAGCCCCTCCATCGTCTTCCTCGACACCGTCTCCGTCTTTGTCGAAGTCGACGATGCGGCCGCTGCCCCGGCCAACCTGCCGTTGCTGCGTGCGTTCATGACCGCCGCAGCTGTTTCGCCTGCCCTCATGCGCCAGGTCCTAGACCACGAGCTCCTCATGCGCCTCGGCCTGCTGCGCGACACCTTCCACCGCATGACCATCCGCTTCTCCACCAACCTGCTCTACCGCCAGCAGAGCTACAACCTGCTGCGCGAGGAGACCGAGGGCTTTTCCAAGCTCGTCACGGAGCTCTACAACAACGCCGTCGCCCAGCAGGACCCCTCCTTTGACACCGCCCACGCCACCTTTGAAAAGGTCAAGGGCCTGATTGGCACCTTTGATCTCGACGTCGGCCGCGTCCTCGACACCACCCTCGACGTCTTTGCCGCCACCATCGTCAAGCAGTACAGGTTCTTTGTCAAGTTTTTGCGCATCAGCTCCTGGTGGCCGCGCGACCACCCCGGCCACCCCCGGAGCTCCTTCTTCGGAGGGCTGCCGCGCTGGCCCAGCCCGAGCTCGCGGCCCACTTTGCGGCCCTTGGCTCGGCTGGCGTGGCCGACGAGGACGACAGTGAAGAGACGGCCGTCGTGGCCGAGGCGCGCCGTGAACGGGACGTGGCCTTTTGGAACATTGCGCGCAGAATGCACCTGCACGCCTTTTACCAGCTTGGCGGCCGCGAACTCGCCGACCCGCGACTGCAGAGGCTGGTCGAGGCCGCGACCAGCAACGGCAAGGCCGAGGACGCCGACGACATGCTGCTGGGCGACGACGACGACGGCGACGCCATCGTCGACGCGGATGCAAACGCCGCCGACGCCGAGACGCCCGACATCTCCAACCTTGCCGAGAACGAGCTGCAATGGATCAAGACCACCAAGACCATGCCGCCCCGGGCAACCGCGTTGCCGCCCAGATCCTTGGCTTCAAACTGCGCTTCTACAGCTCAAACGCCCGCAACGCCGACGACATTTTGCCGGCCAACCTGCTCTATCTCGCCGCTCTCCTCATCAAGATTGGCTTCATCTCCTTCTGCGACCTCTATCCCCACCTTTGGCCCGCCGACGACGACATGGACGCCGTCCGCCACCGCCGCGAGGACGAGCTGGCCAAGAAGGAGGAGAGCGAGCGCTTTGGCTCGGCCGACGCCGCGCTCTTGGCTACTGTCCTGGAAGACGACGACCCACCGGCTGCGCCTGCCCTCGAGCTGAGCAAGCCAGCAGCAGCCGCTGCGAGTACGACTGCGAGTGCGACTGCGGCAGGCGCTGAAGCGGCCACTGCTTCAGCCGGCGCAGCGGTCGCCGACGCTGCCGCCGACGCACAACCAGCTCTGCCGGCACCGACGGACATGAAGATCCAGATCCTCGACCAGCTGCTCTTGATTGGCGCCATTCCCGAGGCCCTCTTCATCCTGGGCCGCTATCCCTGGATCATGGAGCTGTACGGCGACACTCTGCTGCCCCTCATCCACCGCATCCTCCTCCAGTCACTGCACAAGGTTGCGGCCGAAGCACGGCCTGTCCCTGCCTCTGGCGGCGCCGCTGACGGCGTATCCGCTGCTACCGACGGCCCGGCCAAGAAGATTGCCGAGTACGACCAGAGCGGCACACTCAAGGGCTTCGTCAAGCGGGGCGAGCAAAACATCCGGCGCCCCTTCCGCTGGCCCTTTGCCGACAAGCTCGACGTGGCCGACGGCCAGCCCTACCGCTACTACTTTGACGAGTGGCTCGACAACGTCCCGTCTGCCAGACCGTCGACGACGTCTTTGCCCTCTGCAACAGCTTCCTCGGCGTCTCCGGCCCCAGCATCGGCCAGGAGCCAGAGCTCGTCATCAGCCTCGCCACCATTGGCGCCAAGGACCTGCACGACGACCCGTCCCCGGCCAACCGCCAGCGCTGGCACGACCTGCTGCAGCGCCTGCTCGTCCCCGCCCTCAGTCTGGTGCCTGCCAACCCGGCCTGTGTCGACGCCGTCTGGCAGCTGCTGCGCACCTACCCGCTGCGCCAGCGCTACGAGATGTACGCCGAGTGGTTCGAGGGCTCCACCTCGCGCCAGCCGGTCATGCAAAAGGCCTTTGCCCGCACCAAGCGCGAGGCCCTCCGCATCATGCGCCGCATCTCGCGCGAAAACAGCGCGCTCATGGCCGATCGCTGGCCAAGGCCGCGCTGACGTCGCCGGCCGTGGTCTTCAAGGTCGCTCTCGGCGAGCTCGAGGCCTACGACAACCTCATTGACGTCTTTGTCACCTGTGCGCGGTACTTTACGGACCTGGGCTACGATGTCCTGGTGTGGACGCTGATGGGCTCCATCGGAGGCCGCCGCCGCAGCCGCCACAACGCCTCGTCCGTCCTTGTCGCCAGCAAGTGGCTGCAGGCTCTGTCGCGCTTTACCGGTCTCGTGTTTGCCGCCTACCCCAACATGGATGTCAAGCCCGTCGTGCAGTACGTCACGCGCCGCCTGTCCGCTGCCGGCGACCCGGGCGACCTGATTATCCTGCGCGACCTCATTGTCTCCATGGGCGGCCTGGCGGCCGACTCGGACTGGACCGAGGCCAAGATCCAGGGCATGACGGGCGGCCCTGCCCTGCGCCGGCTCACGCTGCTCGCTATGGGCGACGTGCGGGACGACGCGGACACCAGTGCCAAGGGCGCCCACCAGCGCCGCAGCGCCCAGCGCCTCGTCAAGACGCTCGTCGACGCCGGTCTCGTGGACGTCTCCTCATCAACATGGCGCAGCACCGCCAGGCCGCCATCTACGCGCCCGCCGCCAAAGAGGCCCACATCAAGTACCTGGCGACGCTGGTCGACGACAGCCAGGAGATTCTGACGCAATACTTGGATCTGCTGCGCAACACCCTGACGCCCGCCCAGTTTGACGCTCTTGTGCCTGCCATCCCGGAGCTCATGAAGGACTTTGGCCTCGATGCCGACCTGGCGTTCCTGATTGGCCGCCCGAGCCTCGACTTCCATGCCGCCATGGCCGCGCTCCCTGTTCCGGCCATGCCCACGGCCGACGACAGCACGGCCGTCGCCAAGCGCGATGCGCCAGCAGCGGAGGATGTGGCCATGAAGAACGGCGACGACGCCGCCGGGGCCGAAGAGGCGGCCGATGCTGCGCTCGCAACAAGCCGGAGACCGATGGCACGGAGATGGAGGTCGATGCGCCTGCTGCGCGGCAGAGGCTGTCGCCCCACCCGCCTCGATGGGCGCCCTGCAGCCGATTGTCGACTTTGTCGGCGAGACGCTCCCCGAGCGTGTCCTCAAGCGCATCAACGCCGCGTTCTTTGTCACCTTCTGGACCCTGCAGCAGGGCGACATTGTGGTGCCGCGCGCACGTTACGACACCGAGATCGAGCGGCTGCGGAAGGAGACGAATGCGCTCAAGAGCTCGCGGGCTCTGCAGGGCGCAGAGAACCCGCGCACCGCCATGATGCGCCGCAACGAAGAGGCCGAGGCCCGCCTCAAGGAGCGCCAGGCCATTGCGGAAGAGATGCTGGCGCTGGGCACCCGCAACCGCGACACCAAGCGGCACCTGCTGGTGCATGCGCAGACCTGGTTCACCGGCCACGGGTCTCTGGCGGTCACTGCAGCGTCCGCGTCTGCCCTGTCCGACATTCTGCTCGAGCAGTGCCTCATACCGCGCATCCTGCTGTCTGTGGCCGATGCCGAGTACGCCTTCCGCTTTGTTCGCTTCCTGCACGAGAACCGCGTCCCGCACTTCCAGCTGGCCACCTTTTACCAGCGCCTGTTCAGCACAAACCGCCTGCGCGACCTCATCTTTACGAGCACGGTACGCGAGGCGGAGCGCGTGGGTCGCTTCCTCAAGCTGATTCTGGCGGACCTGGCGCGCTGGCACGGCGACAAGAATACCTACGAGCGCGAGGGTCTGGGCCGGACCAAGAACGGGCGGCGCAGCTACCTCGGCTTTGTCAAGAACACCAAGGCGGCCGCCAAGAAGCCTGCTGCTGCAACGTCCGATACGACCGAGGGCGACAAGGGCACAGACCCGGACGAGGACCAGGACAAGGATCAGGACAAGGACCAAGACAAGGACCAAGACACCAAGGCTAGCCCGGCGTACATTGAGCACACGGAGTTCCGCGACCTTCTGTACGGTTGGCATAAGAACCTCAACATGGCTCTGAAGGACTGCCTGGAAAACCTCGAATGGACCCACATCCGCAACGCCATCAGCGTGCTCAAGGCCGTCATGGATATTTTCCCGGCCGTCGACTTCATGGGCCGCCAGTTTGCCGATCAGCTCAAGCGCATCGCCGCGCGCGAGGCCGCGACCAACAACGCCACGCCCGAAGCCAGCCAGCGCGTCGATCTGTCCGTCACCGCCCTGGCCATCTACTCGGGGCTGCTCCGGCGCAAGTCCAAGTGGGTCATGGTGCAGGCCTTCCGCTCAAACGTGTCATCCAAGGCGGCCGCCGGCGACGACAAGTCCAAAGACGCTTCCACCGGCGAGGTCGGCCTGCGGCCCGACGCGCCCGAATTCCGACCCCAGCGGCTCGGTGGTGCAGATGCCGAGGACGGCGAGCTCAAGGACGCTGGAGCCCACTCGTCCAACGGTGTCAATAGCAAGCCATCCACACCCCGTCCGGGCGCCGGTCACCTGCAAGGCGGCCGCACGCCCAACTCCTCTCGGGGCGGCGACGGCCACATGCAGCTGCCCAAGCAGCCGCCTGCGCTGACGTCGCTTCCGCACTCGCACAGCCTGCCCAGCCGTCCAGACTTTTCACTTGGTGGCCGTTTGCACAGGGCGACCGGTTTGGCCAGGTGCGGAACCAAGATCGTCGCGACGGGGCGCCGCCGCGCGGTCCCTCGGCCCAACACGCGGACAGTAACGCCAACAACGGTGCAAACAGCATCCACCAACCGCAGCAGACGCAGCAACCAAAGGCTGCCACACCGCCGACCGATCCCCGCGGGGCAAGAGACCTGCGCGACCACGGCCGCGACGGTCGGAACGCGCGAGCCCAAGATGCCAGCAGTGGCCGCCCTGACCGTCCGCCCGGCGGCCGCGATTTTGCCGGCAACATGCCCGGTGAACACGGCGCCGCAGCCGAATGGACAACACACCGACACGGCGGGCGGTGATCGCGTGACACCCGCGAATCCCGCGACGGTCCTGTTTCGCGCGAGCCCCTTGCACCGCCCACTGGCCCTGCCTCATCGATTCCCCAAAAGAGGCCCGACGTGGTGGCTCCCGAAGTGGCCGTCAACACCGAGCGTGCGCGCCTGATCCAAGACGACAGCACAGACCGGACCAAGTCTGGCGCTGGTGCGTCCGTGCCCAGTGGAGGTCGGACACAGTCGCCCCGCGTGTCCGACCGCCGCGCGCAACCCTCCGCCAACGAATCCGCCGCGGCGAGTGACCGTGGACGTGGCCGTGACGGGGACCGGGAGGTGCGCGACTCGCACGACTCGCGTGACAAGCGCGACGGCCGTGAAGGCCGTGAAGGCCGAGAAGGCAGGAACGGTCGTGAACCCCGGGACCGCGAGCGTGACCGCGATAGGGAGCGGGAGCGCGACGATCGCCATGGCCGAAGTGCACCTGCCACGGGCCCCAGCCAGCCCAAAGACGCGGCAGCAGCCGACTCGAATCGCGACAGCCGCGAGAGCCGTGGCGAACGCAGCGAGCGGTCCGAGCGGTCCGAGCGGGATGCCCGTGCAGTGGGCGGAGCAGCCGCAGCGAGCGCAACGATAGAAACGACCGCAGCGACCGCAGCGACCGCGGCGAGCGTGGCGAGCGTGGCGATCGAGACCGCGACCGGGACCGTGGCGAACGCGGCGAGAGAGCTGAGCGTGGCGATCGGAGCCGCCCGCCGCAAGACCTCAGCTACGGTCGCCTGAACGCCGTTTCGCCCGTCGTCGACATCAACAGCCTTCCGTTGGGTCCGCGTGGCAGCCGCAGCCGTGACGGCCGTGATTCCCGTGACCAGGCCAGGATGCTCCGCGCGACGGCGGCAGAGCATCCCAACAAGCACCATCTGGCGCAAACGCAGCGACGACCCGCCGAGCCAGCCAAGCCAGCCGAGCCTGCAGGGCCTGCAGAATCAGTACAACCAGCAGAACCAGCCACCGTCTGGCCCTTCCCGCCCTCTAGGAGAGGCCGCGGCGGGCTGCTCGATGGCCCATCTGGCGGTGTTGGGCGCAGCAGCCAAGGGCCCGGCTCCCCCGCCACCCCCTTGACGCCCTCGACGTCTGTCAACGCGACCCCCGTGTCTGGCGACCGCATGCGCCAGTTCAGCAGCAGCAGCAACAACAACTCGAACGCACGGGGCACACCGCCACCCCTCCCGCCGGCTGCCCTGTTGGACCATCGTCTGCGGCCGCCGCACACAGCAGTACACCCGACCGTCCCGGACAGCAGCAGCAGCAGCAGCAGCAGCAGCAGCAGCGCGGACAGCCCTCGGGCGTCCCTAGCTTGCCCCAAACGCCCGCCTCCAACAACCACGGCGGCAGTCGAGACATTCGTGGTGGTTCCGACGGTGGCAAGCAACGCAGCCACACCCTCGTCGAGCCGCGACAACAACAGCAGCCACAACCACAGCCACAATGGCGGCAGCGATCGCCTGCGTTCTCGCGGTAGTGAGCGTGAGCGCATGATGAAGGGCATCCAGGACGCCATCGCAGGCGGGCCGGCAGCGGCGGTCGGCGCGGCCACCACCTGAGCAGCCGTAGCCACCTTGCGGGCTCCGACGCACAGGTTCTCACTGGCGGCCTGTCCAACCCGTCGCCGGTCTTTGAGCGCAACGAGCCCCTGCGCAGCAGTGCAGGGGGCGGCGGCGACGGCAACGATGCCAATGCCACCGGCGGCCGGTCGTCTCGACAGAGCAACGGCGGTGGCAGCGACCGACGTAGCGACCGTGGCGAGCGGGGCGACCGGGGCGAGCGCGGTGACCGCAACGACCGTGGCGACCGGCGCGGCTCACGCCGCGGCAGCCGTGAGCGCAGTCCGGGTGGTGGTGGTCACCGTGGTGGCCAGTCGCAGCCGCCGCAGCATCAACAACAGGCCCATAGCCATGGCCTGCTTCCCCCGCCGCCGCCACCGCCCGGACAGCCCCTTGGCGCCCCGTCCGTGCCCCAGCACCAGCACCAGCACCAGCATCAGCACACAGCACCAGCCATATCAAAACTCGTTTGGCGGCTCAAACTCTCGTCGGCCGTCCAACCGCGGCGAATCATTTGGCGCCACTGGCCCTCTGCGCGGCGGAGGCGGCGGAGGCGGCGGTGGCGACCCGAACCGCGAGCCCATGGGCTCTGGCCGGGACTCTCGCCGCAGTGGTGGTGGTGGACACGACTTCCGTGGCGATGCGGCCGTGGCGGTCGCGACGACCACCGGGGCCGCAAGCGGCGCAGCGACGAAGGCGCGGGCTGTTGTCAAACGACCGGGAGAAGAAGCAGCGGCGGTAGGGCCGACCGTTGTGGAAGCGAGGGGGTGTGTCTTGAGGCTCAAACGCCTTTGCCTGACCGGCGTGTCATTCTCTGTCTGAATCTGGTCCGTTTTCGCGATACTCGACCGATTGTTCCCCATCATTTGCATGTTCTTCTCTGTCCTTTCTTTTGTCTACTGCCTTTCACGTACATTTGCTCCTGTTTTCGGGACAGCACTTCTTTGCGACTTTGCCATGTACATTAGAGTGATACTAGCTTGCGTTATAAAAACGGAATCCGGGATCAGTCTGCTTGACACACGATGAAGAGAACCGGCAAATGGACTGGCAAAGGATACTCTTCTCCGCACTGGCGTGTTTTTCCGCCGTTGTGACACTACAAACAACGCTACCGCACACAATTCATGGCATTTGTCACCCACAGTCCCGGACATTTGTCGACGTGTCGTAACGATTTGCTGTTTTGCTTTGCTGACCTAGTAAGGCTGGAGGTCCTCTTCAAGAGAGGCATTTGCCACTGCCGTTCTTGTTGCGCTCCCCGATGGTTCTCCCTCTCTTGTAAAGACTTTCCTGTCCTGTGGATGGCTCCTATACTTCGTAACGATGCAGAGAACCCGCATGATGCCACGCAAACACCACAATGGTGGGGGCCCAATAATAAACACAAGAAAAATAGACTGCTAATCCTGCCCTCTGCAGGCAGGCCAAGACGGAAACCCAATGTGTCATAGGAAACGCCTGGGACGAGTGAGCACAACCGCCGCTCTTCGTATCAAAGGGAGATATGAGGCCGTAAAGGTGGGGAAGGCGAGAAGACGAGGCGCAGCTGTCTCCAAGCCACCTTTGTGGAACCAAAAGAAGCGAGAAAAAAGAAGAACCCAAACAAAACAATTCAGAGATCATCAGTCATTACCATCTGCGCCACCATCTGTCAACGTAAATCAGGCGACGTGTGCCGCTTTTATGCTCTCTTTATCGTGCTTCTCCCATTGTGTGTCTTCTGGGTAGCCGGGTCCGCTTGGTTGTGATGCTTGGCGTTGCTGCTGCTGCTGCTGCTGCTGCTGCAGCTGTTGCTGCTGCAGCTGATGCTGGTGGTATGGCTGCACAAGGGGTCGTGGTGCGGGTTGCCTGGCCGCGGCTGTCGTATGCGCCGCCATACGCAGTGCTCGACTCATCGGGGCCATAGAGGCCGTCATTGTAGACGCCGCCTCGTCCATGGACCACGTTGCCACCGCGCAGGTTGTTCCTGGTCACGGTAGCGCTCAGGATTGCTGTCGTGATCGTGGCCGACGGGCGTGGACGACATGGGCTGTGCGTAGGCAATCAGGCCGGCAGCCTCGTCGCTGGCTTGCCGCCGCCCACTGCCATTGCCATTGCCACTGCCACTGCCACTGCCACTGCCACTGCCGCCGCCCTGCTGTGCCGGCCATGCCGATCTCTGCAGATGCCCCGGATTCCGCTCGGGCCTTCGTCATGTCAGCATGTCGAAAACGGCTTTCGTTCGGAATTCCGTGGCAATGGGCAAATGTCGGTACTCTTCATACCAGCCAAAGCTGGAGTGGTAGCCCGTGTCGACCGCGGCACCCATCATCGCGCCGCCGGGGCCGCTGTTGCTGCGACTGCCGGGCTTTTGCGGCGACAGATCGTCCAGGTCCATCTCGGACGACTTGAGCGGCGTCTGGTAGCTGACGTCGTTGCGGCGGTGGCGCACGCCGACAAAGAGCCAGCGGATGCCACGGCCAAACGCCTTGATGACATCCCAGATGTTCATGGCGTGGATGATGGCCCGCAGGCCCATGAAGCCGCCGCTGCGCGGAGAGTGCTCGTTGGGCTGAGGCGACGCGTCGAGGCCGTCGGGGTCGGCCACGGGTAGAATGTGGTGCGCGCACCCTCCGGTAGGGCTGTACGGGAAGGCCCAGAGGTGGAAGATGGCGAAGCAGGCCATCTCAAAGCACAGCAGCAGCGACGGAATACCGACGACAATGTCGGGGTAGGCAATCAACCTCGTTGGCGTGCACGATGTTGAGAGTCGAGGTGCCAGGGAAATGGCCGTCGACTGCCAAAAGGACAGGAGATGACGAGCTTGATGGCCAGGACCTTCATAAAGGGCTGATGTTCGGCCAAGGGGACTTTCATCTGGATGTAAAACTGAATGACAAAGTACATGCAATGGTAACGGCAATCGACTCGATGACGAGAATCTAGGTTGTTAGGGCCCTAGCCAGACAAGATGTCGGGAGACGAAGCAGTGCCGCAAGGGAGGAACCTACCCAGATGTGGCTGAACACCGGACTGTTGGAGCTCTCGCCAGTAACGGTCAAAGTATTGTGTGACGACGGCAGTGAATGGTCATGGAGACGCGGATGAAGCAGTTACTGGTAGATGCCGATCCAGATGATGTTGAACCAGGTCAGGCCGCTGGCCGGCGTGCGCCAGGGCCGCGCTCGCCGCCACAGCATTTCTTGAACCAGCTGATGGGCGCGAACCACTCCTTGATGACCGGAGATCGCGAAAGTAGTTCTTTTGGTCGTGGAGCTCGGGCCGAATGTACGAGCACAGGAGCGCGAAAAAGACGAGATGGCAAAGGCTTCGTAGCAGTCGCTGATCACCTTGAAGTAGATGGAGTGCCAGTAGAAGCGGATAGGACAGGAAGGAGGAGGCGGCGTAGATGGGGACCATGAAGAGAATCCGGATGATGCTAGAGGGAGCTGTCAGGCGGGCAGGCCACGCAAAGGGCATGTATGGCATATGTCTCGGCAACGTACTGTCTCTGCTCATTGGGCTTCGTGTAGTGCAGGGCATGCATCCAAATAAGATACAAAGCTCATGACGACGGACACCAGAGTCGAGGCGCCGCCGATGATCAGGGCGAGGTCGTGAAAGGTCAAGAACCCGCGACCGGTCTTTCGGACGTTGGCAAGACTGTGAGACAGAGTCCAGCAAGAACGGCGCGCGAGGCCGCGGACAGGAAAGACTGGAAGAAACGGGAGCGGCACGAGGCAGAGACAAAGAGCCAAGAGGCCAAGGGACTAAAGGCTTAAGAGAAGACGTACTCCGAAGATCCTCCAATGTCGAGTTGCATGTTAGATTCATGGTGCCGGATACGTCGCCGTCAGGCGAAGAAGAAGCCGGAGATGGCAGAGGAGGCGCAGATCGAGGCGGCTCGGGCGTTGCGTCGGAGGTGGTCGGGGGCTCGGTCGAGGGCTCGGTCGGGGGCCAGGTCAAAGGCTCTGTTTGGTCCAGCCAGAAAGGCACAAGCAACGTGTGCGCGCGTGAGGCCGTCCGTGTCGAGGCCGCAGATCGAGGTAGTTGCGGGGCTCGTGGGCGCGTCGCGGGTGGCTGTTGAGAAAAGGTCGAGGCGGACGTGGAAGGTCGCAATCTCGGTTGACGTAGGATGGGGGGATGGACGAGTGATGGACTGCGGCCGTTGAAAGAGGGTCGGAGAAGCACGAGGCGGGTTTCGGAAAGATGTAAACGGAATGGAAAGATCGGTGGCTTGCCGGACACAAGAAGCCGCTTTGTTTGTGCTGTGAGAGGAATCAAGGAAGAGGCGGAACGAGCAAAGGTAAAAAGAAAACGCGCAGGAGTGCGAAAGGTCGAGGGCGAGGGCGAGGGCGCGGGCGAGGGCGAGGTGAAAGAGTACGGAAACAAGAAACGCCCTACGAAAGGCGAGACAGGGCGAGGGACGACTGGCAGACCGGCGCTAAAGACAAAAAGGACGGGCAAGGCACCCAAGATCCAGGGACCCCTTTTAGGTCGACCTTGGCACTGTTTGGGCCAGGGCAAGGAGGGACGGAAGAGCCAAAGGTGTGTGACGGGCCTGTGAGGCTCAGCTCAGCGCGGCCGCCTGCTGGTTGTGGATCTGAAAACATGGCAGTGTTTGCTGGAGCCTGGCTGTGGTGCACGTCGCAGCGACGAGCTAAGCCTGTCGTAACGGTGCGACCACGCTCGTATGGCCTTGGATGGTGTGTGACGACACCCTAGCCGAGTTAAGGAAATAAGGCGAGGCAAGCTTGGCGGACGGGTGCTTCTTTTTAGTCGGCTAGGAACGCGTGTCTCGGCCTGTTCTTTTCCTGCACGGGTCGGACGCTGGTCGGACATTTCCATCGTGAGAGTCTCCCCATATTCGGTCCACCCAACTTGACAAGACCAGGCAGTATGTCCTTCTAGCCCCTTCGACTGCATCGGCTTCCTAGTATGAGGCAAGCATGGGAGTGGCGGGACTTGACGTCTTGGGGTCGTACTTTGTGCTTCAGCGCCACCAGCCGGTCATACTGCGGACCCATAAATTCTCTTGCTGTCGTCGTCGTCGTCGTCGTCGTCGCCGCCCCAGCGACATGTATGTGCTCTCCAAGACACCGTCCGGGTCGGCCGCGCACTGGTTCCGGATGCAGCCTTGGTCCACGCAGCCGTAGCCGTCTTTTGCCCATCGCGGCGCGATAACCTCGAGCATGGCGTGGTCTTGGCGGGCACCGTGATCCGACTTCTCGCTGACGGCGGCGAGCGCAGCGCGTGGACGGAGATGGTGCACCCGGGCGTCGGCAGGATGACGTTGTACTGGCCGAACACGCCGCGGCCAGTGCGGGCGTGCACTTCTCAAAAGCGAGCGAGAAGACACGGTCGTAGACACGTCGTAGACACCGCACGTCAGCATCTTCTCATTGGTCTCGGCGTAGCTGTAGACGGGCCGTCGGCGCGGCCTGCTTGCAAGGGCCGGCTTGACAAGGCGCCTGCGACCTTGTCGACCCACGTCCAGGCGCCCGCCAGACGACTCGGGTCCGACATGGCCCGACCGGCGACGATTTGCTGAGGGGTGCGCCTTGCCCGCTTTCGGCACAGAAGCGGACGAGGGCCTGGATGCTGGCGACGGACTGGGCTGGGCAAAGGCAAAGGGCTGATCGGCCGGCTTGAGGATGGAGCAGAGCTTGGAGGCAGCAAAGTCGGCCGAGTCAGGGGTAAAGAAGTTGACGGTGGGATGCTGCTGGGGAAGTCGCTGAAGGCGGCCGCCGTGGAAGGAGAGCCCGGTGCCGTTTGAGTGGGGCAATGACCTTATGAGTCTGGGAGAAGTGTCGAGGAAGGAGGGTGATGAAAGGAAGGTCCGATCGGAAGGAGCAGGCGGCGGAGGATTCGACTTTATCTGCTACAACAGAATCAAGCGGAACGGCGATCAGCCGTCGCTTTGCGTGGCAAGCATCAATCGTCGCTCTGCATGAGTTGCCCTGCCAGTTGTGGCGTGCTCGAGGCCCAGCAACGGGCACTTGATTCCAAGCCCAAGCCACGATCCCGTCTCCAAGACTCGACTCTCGATCATCTGTCCGCCGCGGGTTCGGCGTGTGCTCATGGATCCCGCCTCCTTGAGCGTCGCCCGTCCTCCAGTTGGCCTTGGGACGCTGATCGGTCTCTTGCAGTTCAGCAGATTGGTTGTTTGTCGCTTGAGCTGTTGTGTATCTCTTTGTACTGCGGTTCAGAGCAATCGCCCTTGCTGCCAAAAGAGACGAGTGTATTCACACCGTCCTTGATCATTATCGCGATTCTTTTCGTGCTCCTAGCAGTCTCTATTTCATCTACTTGTCACTGCCACCGTACTCGATCTACGTCAAATAGAGAGCCATCTGAAAGTGTATTGCAATCGAAGTGGGAGTATGGGGCCGGCAAAGTCAATCGTCCTCTGGTAAGAACAGAAGCATCACATGCATGTCACCTCTTTATATTGAGATATCAACAGTCAGAAAGCCATATGGGGTTGAGCCAGCCTTTGGTCAGCTCATGTCTTCGGACGGCCGCACAACTCTCTACTGTTTACAGCCCTCGCAGTCTGGACCAGCTTCAAAGAGCGGCGCCACTGAGCACTCCAACTGCACCCGGCATCAGCTGCGACCAACTGGCCAGACACAAACCATGCATCAGGTCCCAACAGATGTAGGCAAGGGTGTTCTGCCCACCAACAGTTGATGGGTGCTGCGAAAGGAACATCAAAAGACAAAGACGGACCGGGCGGCCTTTGAAAACGACAAAAATGACACAGCTCCGAGCCTCGCTTGGTCTCGGCAAGAGATTGGGCCCCGAGACGTGCCAGATCTCGATGCCATGTAGGCAGCTTTGTGGCCCTGGAGAGGCGAGGTGAGAGGAGCAAACGAGAGAGGCCCGTGTGGATCCCGCACTTCCTCGTACCAAGTACACGCCATTGGCTCACTCACCATCACATGGTGCTTCGTTCCGGTCCAGGGCAGACGATGGTCACTACAGACGACACTGATTACCGTGATTGCTCGTCCTTGCCAGTATCTTTGGTCGTCTGTGTTTGCAATGAGTCCATCTTTTTCATGCCGTGGTGCTTCCGTCAACGCCGTCCGTCACTGGCAGGTAGGGCTTCTACACTCATTGTATGCGCATCGTCCATGAAAAGTCTCGTTCCAGAGCGACCAAATCGACGAGTCTCGTAGCGTACACGTCCAGGTAATCCCATCTCCACAGCGGCAGCCATTACAACAGCAACAGCATTCCCTCGTGGCGCAATTGGCTAGCGCGTTAGACTGTTATCTTACTTATGATAGTCTATCTAAAGGTTGGTGGTTCGAGCCCACCCGAGGGAGGATGATTTTTTGTGCTGCTCTCGAGCAACTCAACATGTATTTTTTTTTCTTCCTTGCGAGATGTCCACCTGTGATAGCAAAACACTGTGTGAGTTTATATTTTTTATTTGTCACGAAAGAACGAGAATCCGGCCCAAAATTTGAGAGATAGCCAAGGACGACAAAGGAAAAGAATAAAACTCTGCTCGAGTTTACGACTTCAGGTACCGATCGTGAACAGATCACGGACGGTCGTAAGAGAAGTCAGCGGATGGTGCACATCTTGTGCGTGGACAGCCACGTACCTGCACATTTCCGACTGGCACATTGGTTCCACTGCATTGATTGGCGGGGAAGAGATGGAGAGAGCGTCCATCCTACGCACCAAAGCTGCTGTACCACCGATGGCTCTCGCTATGTTGCGTGCAACGGCATGGGAGACTGAACATGTACGTAAGTCGAGGAGTGGTGGAGGATTGAGGGAGAAGAGAGCGCGGAAAGATGAATCCTGCCATGGAAACATCGTCGCCCGAATCCCACAGGAGCACAGGCACAGGCACAGGCACAGGTACAGGGCACAAGTCCACAGGCTGATTCCTAGCAGACACGTGTAGCAGGGATTGGAGTTGGCAGGTTGGTGCCACACGCCGAGGGAGATATTTTCGTGGTGGCACAGCATCTAGAAACACGCAGGACGTAGACAGCAGGGAGCCTCAAGTGCAACACGAAGCTGCACGGCGTAGATATAGCCAAGTAGTAGGCCTTGGAGTCTAGCTAGAATTAATGCCCGCCGACACGGCATGAGTATTGTATGCCGGTGTGTGTGAAGACAGAAGCAGGGCCTGTGAGGAAAAGAAAATGGCAAAACGATGCGTGCAAATAAAAAGCAGACTCCCAGAAAAATGACCATATAGAATCAATATACAGGTGCGGGAGATGATGAAAAACAATCAGATTGCCAACCCAATGCCAAATATGTCCAGCGGCGCCTCAGCGCCTCGAAGAAGCCCTTTGTTGAAGATCACAGCTTGTTCAGGCGAGGGCCAAGGCAAGTCGTGTGCAGCGTTTCGGGTGAACAAAGCGTCTTTGCAGTAGGCGTTTGCCGCCTTGGTAGATGTGGTATGCCGGACTGGCGGTGTTAACGTAGGGAGGCTGTAACGCATGTAGTTTGTGGTTTGTAGCGGCGAATGAATGATGAATGATGCTCGTAACGTGTCGAAAGAGTTGCATTGTAAAGTCTATTGTTTGTTGAACGTCTGGCGCCGAGTGTCGTGTCGTCCAAACCACCCGGCAGCGTTCTTTTCATGGTTCTGTACCGTCTTTCGTATTTCCCAAAATGCGCGCAGTTGAACGGGATATGCGGACGGGGAAGAAAAAGTCCAAAGAAAAAAGTCGTGGGCGGGTGTGGCGTTACTCCGCCTCTTCGAGCAGAGTGGTCACAGGCACGCCGCCGAGCTTCTCGCGGCCCTTGAGGAAGGAGATCTCGAGAATAAACAGGTAGCCAACGAGCTCGCCACCGACCTTCCGGACAAGTTCGCCAGCAGCAGCAGCCGATCCGCCTGAGAAATTGGGTGTTAGCAGAGAAGCCCAAAAAAAGCATGTGAAAGGGTGGAGTGGGAGCGTCGCAAAAAAGTACCAAAGGCACCCAAAAACAGCGCAGCAACCGTAATTCAGAGCGCGGAAGCCATTGCGCAAGACAATTTAAAAACATACCCGTTGCAATGATGTCGTCAACAATAAGGACCTTCTGGCCCGGCTTGATGGCATCCTCCTGGATCTGGAAGTAGTCTGCGCCGTACTCCTTCTCATAGCTGGCCGTCACACAGGGGCCCGGCAGCTTGCCCTGCTTGCGGACCGGCACAAAGCCTGCGCCGAGACGTAGGGCCAGGCCAGGGCCGAACAGAAAGCCGCGGGCATCGAGGCCGACGACAAACATCCACCCAGGGGTGTTGGGGCGGCGTTCGGGACGGCGAAGTGCAGGGCCTGAAGCTCGAGCGCACGGAGGAGGCTGGCATGGGCGGCGGGGTCGCGGAAGATGGGCATGATATCGATGAAGACGATGCCCTTAATCGGGAAGTCGACAAAGCGCTGGAGAGCATCGTAAAGGCCTATCTTTGTACTGGCGAGTTCGGTGGCGGCGGCGGCGGCGGCGGTGGGCTGTCCTCCCGAGGCATCTTGGGCAGCGGATGCGGCGATGGCAGTGGGTCTAGAGGCGTCTGGATTTGTTTCCTGACTCTGGACAGACTGAGGGACCGGCGAGGTCATGATGAGGAAGGAGAAGAAAAGAAAAAGAAGGAGAAGGAAAGAGGCGGAGGGACGGAAGAAAAGGGAGGAGGGAACGAGATCGTAAGGGCGGTATTAGAGAGGAGGAGGGGTGAAGTCGAGGAGGAAGGGTAGGAAAGGATTGTGAGAGGTTGAACACGAAAGATGCAGTGCGCGGAGGGGTGCAGGAAGGAAAATAGAACACTGGTGCACGGGTGGTGGCGACGAGGTTGCAATCTATGTGAAGGAAGCGGATGGGACGAGAAGAAGAAAAAAATGGTTGGTGGGATCAAAGCTAGGCTGTAATGGAGGGGTGTGCCGTAAGAGGGAAGCTGTGAAAGAAAGCAAAGGAAGAAAAGGAAGAAAAGGAAGAAAAAATTGCGCTAGAGACGAAATAAAGATAAAAAAGACAAAAAGTGCCAGAGACCCAGATAAAGCGGCTCTAAGACGGAACCTAGGAGTAAGACGGCCTAGAAAAGCAGACATGGCGGGCAGCAAACGCCTAGCGATGTTGGCGAGTCGTGGCTCTCCATGCCATCGTCCCTGGCGGTAAACGGGCTGATTACCAGGCAATTCTGCTTGCGTTCGGACCATGGTGCGGTCGATGTACGAGTAGTGCATTGGCGGCAACAAGACGAACAGGGCTTTCGATGGCATACTTGATTCGGCTTTTGGTGATGAAACGCCCAACACAAAGGGCCGCACCCCGGTACTAGCAGCAAGGATAAGAATCTCGCAGCAAACCCACAGTACAAGAACGCGTACACGCATTTGGGCGCATATGCGAGAGAGGGTGTGTGGGATGAAGCCGAAAAACAGCGTTGGAGATATCACGAAGTGGGATGGAGCAGAAGAGTGGGAGGAGACGACTGGCAAGGCCGCAGCTCTTGGCCTTCACCCTCGACAGACTACAGCAGGTGCGCCGCCTGCTCTTTCTCTCTCATCTGCTCTCTGGCATTGCGCCTTCCTGTTCTCGACCGTCCGTACATGGCAGGCTCCATGGTGATATTCCTTCTCTACTGAGTACGGACCCGCTTGCTCCTTCCTGTACAAAGTTAGTCACCAAGTATCCTGGTGCTTTGGGATTGCGACAGGAGCTAGTGCCTTCCGCTTCGACCCACTAGGACGAGTGGGGCCATTACTCGCTCTCTTGTTGGGCAAGCGTCTGCGAATGGAAAGAGCGAGAGGTGCTAGCGTTTGTGCCTGGGCGGGCAGCCGGCGCTCATTGGTGGCCATTGCTGCCAGAAGGCCTCTGCTCTATTTTCTCTGGGCAACCGACCATCGCGCCTTCCCGGACAGAGCAATTTACACGCCTCCAATGCGGCAGCAACAGATGCAACCAAACAGGAAAGCGAGATGGAGACAGAGCGGTGAGCCTTTGTCACTCCTTTTACGCTGCCATTTTGCATCTGAAGATGTTGAATTTGTTCACCATTTTGCTCTTTTTGGGGCTTCGGCCCTGGCTTGCTTCTTTTCCGTGTGCTTTGTTTCGGCTTGTCTACCGAGGAGTCGCCCAAAGGCGCCGGTTTCAAACGCCTCTACGAGTAGACGTCCCTACCAAACGCCGTCTCTGCGGCCCGCGCTCCGCCCACACCATCCGTTTTCCCTCTACGAGATCCCTCAAAGTATGTGCAATCGCATTTTCCGACCTACCGCTTGACTCACTCATACCGCCTCACTGCACTATGTCGACTGCCAATGTTCAAGTTCGCGCTCTTTAGCCACAAAATACAGGTTGCTGACATACCTAGACGGTCTTCAATGCAGTCCGTCGCTCTACAAAGTACAAGATACGATGTACGAAGAACAGAATCTGCCAACGGCGAAACCGACGTAACCTCTGCACGGGCGCCGCAGCCAGGAACGTGCAGGATTGGAGAGCCAAGGCTCTTTGTTTCTGCATTTACAAGGGGATTGCGGCCGGTCGAACACAAGTAGTCAAGACAAAATGCACCCAAAAGAAGACAACACATCAAATCGGGAACAACTGGAGATGGAATGGATACATCGTCTTACACCATATTCGACCATCTTAAGAATCCACAGCCCGTGCCTGGAGCCACACCCGTCCCATCTCACATCTCACCCTCCACAAGTTTCTACGAGTAATGCGTGCGAATTACAGGCAGCCTCTTGGCGTACGGAATGACTGGACACTACTCGTAATAACGCTCTTATGGTCCGGCATCGATGGCAAAGAAGAAGCCCGTTTTTCTTGCCCTTGGCCTGTATTGCATGTTTTTGTCGGCATTTGTCTCCAAATGCACAGCAGCCACAGTCGGGTGAAATGATCACGGTTGCTGCTGTTTTTTCTCGACAACGCCTACGACGTTGGCATGTCCTGAGCCATGGCTTATCTCAGTCTCCAAAGACTCCAGATGCTCACGCACGCCACATCACTACTCGCAGCATTGACTGAGCGGGCAACTAGCATCAAAACAATTGCCGAGATACTCCCCGTTGCCCTGTCGCCGCCTTGGCCGGTGCTTTAATGGCTTTGGCTTACCGCCCCATGTATGCAACTAAGCTACTGGCTCAAGGAACAAGGTCCTACTCAAACGAGCTCGCCGCGGTCAGAAAAACAAGAGTGCTGATCACGTCACTATCACCTCTGCTCTTCTTTCAACGTCTTCTCGCCTTGCCTTCAGTTTCTGCTTCGACCTGGCCAGACCACAATCACCCCCACCATATCCGGCCGTTGTATCGACCAAGATACACAGGTATGGGGATCAAAATCACTTTCACAGCTTGCACTGCGGCGTAATCGTATTACGACATTCAGAGAGCGTTGAAGGCTGGACCTATGTTTCTTTTGCCGGTCTAGCCACTGCGCTGCTTTCAGCTGTTGCCACGGCCTTGCCTGTTTCCGTCTGCACGTTTCTAAATGCCTCGGCGTACGCAAGCTGCTCAATCCCAGGAACAACACCGAGTGCGATTTCATTTGAAAGGCAACATCACAGTCAAGCTCCATGGCAAACGTCACCACTGGCGCGGCCGGGTGTTCTCTCACTCGTACTCACACAACTTCAACACCCGATGCTGGCCAGTCAGAACACGAAACGGCTGCCTTGGACTTTGTGCGTGGTGCAAGCCGCCATCTTCGTAGGGTTGTGTGCTTTGATTGGAAGAAGCAAAGCCTAGCCTGTCCTTTCCACCCGAAACACAACTGCGTCTTACATCATCAACTGTCCATCGCATGGCACGGCCAGAGTCAGGACGGAATCGTATCGCCATGCTCCGATCCTGCTCGATCCCAGGCATGGTATGTACTAGTGAAGTCATTCACAAACGTTATCAGCTACTTGCGCCCCACACACTTTACGCGATGTCAAGAGCCGTCCTTATGGCACACTGCTTTCTCATGTTTCACAGCATAAGCAGGATGTTTGACAGCTGTCTTGCGGGTGCTCCTAAGTAC
This sequence comes from Sporothrix phasma, assembly GCA_016097075.2. NCBI lineage: Eukaryota > Fungi > Ascomycota > Sordariomycetes > Ophiostomatales > Ophiostomataceae > Sporothrix > Sporothrix phasma. Next base: position 268,001 of record JADMNG010000010.1, on the reverse strand, counting down.
TCGTTTCCTCCATGATTCGCAGGGGTAGGACTCGGATCTCAAAAAACGTCAGACAGACGGCAAACAACGCACCGCCTAGTCGGAGAAACAGGGCTGTACGAGTATCTCGAGCACATCAAGACCTCTCAAGGAACGAAACAGTCCCGGCCTAATGAGTGCGACGAACACGGACGTCAAGAAACCTTCGCACTAGCTCATTGCACACCGCAGTGTCGCCTTGTTGCTAAACACAACATGGGAACTCGAGACGGCGGCCTGCGTCCCAAAATATGGGTCTTTGCATAAACCAAACCTTTGACTCCTTGTATCATGCATCCGTCAAACAGACCCAACATCTGAGAGGCAACAACTCTTTGTTGATCGCACACCTCCATCATGATGCTCTCTGCTGCACCGTGCGATGAAACAGCCCTGCACCTTCTGTATTCAGCCGGTGTATTCTCAACGCAAAGACGAATCTTGACTCGCATCCAAGCTGTTTCATCCGTCGCGTAAACAATAGAAGCATCGTTGCTGTTGTGCCTACAGCCTTCCTGCCTATATGCACTGCAACATTCTGGGTCTGCGAGGTCTATGAAGGCAGTCTCTGGCCTGCTGGCAAGGAGCCCCGTCGGCTTCGTCGGCCTCTTGCTTCGATCTTCTTATACTCTGTTGACTCTTTCTCGGCTTAACATCCCGGATCGAATGTTCCCCTCCCATCCAGCACCGGTCCAGGCGCGGCCAACGATCGACCAGGGCCCAGAACCAGGCCCATCCTAGCTTCCCGGCCGCTTGGAAGCAACTTCCGGAGCATTATCATATATGACAGTATCAGAGATGCAATTTGATTCAGCACATGCTGTTTTGACGAGCTGTCCTTTGTGCACAATGTACTGGACAACAGCTTTACTAAATGGAAAGTCTCGGAAAATGGTACTTCCCTCTCTTCTTGTTTTCCTCGCACATTAGCACTCGGCTAGAAGCCTCGCCCCTTCACGTCGGAGTTCTAGGAAGCGACTCGTGGTGCGGCCAATGCACTTGTATTGTCCTGTTGCAGCTTCTGTTGCAGCTTCTGTTGCAGCTTCTGTTGCAGCTCCTATCGCAGCAGCCTTCCTCCCCTCTGATTTCGTTTCTAGACTATCGTTGCCACAACAATCCCGCCAAATGTTTTAGGCTTGTTATCACGAACAATGTTCTATTCCGAACAGTTTATTGGGCATCAAGACGAGTGGCTGCGCAGAACGAGACGGGCGCGAGCGAAGAAGACCTACTTCGTAGTGCGTCCAGCTCCAACTGCGCCGCTGATTGCCTGATGTGCCTCCTCCTCGTCATGCATGCTCCACCTTGTTCAGCCTCGTATTGATAAATGAGCAGTACCCCCTCTACACACCATCTTTGCCACCCTGTCGCACGGCCGCATCCTGTGTGCTGTATCTGCAGCATGCGAAGTGCGACTCTGCTTGTTGCAGCTTATTCTATCTGTTGTCAGCGCAACACTGCAGCAATGGAAGCGTCCCGACGCGTTTGTCTGTTGCGATGCTGCTGTCATCAATCGCACGCATGCAGACAAGAACAGACTTGGAGCTTCCGATACCAGTGCACCGAAAGTGCAAGCCAACCGCAGACATCTGTACAGAGTCGCGCGATAGTGAGTGAGACAACTCGACTTCTTCTCGCACCAGACAAACGCAGTCTGCCGACACGGCCCTGTATCTCTCCAGGTTCTCCTACGTCGTATATCGGCAGGAGCACAGCAGCAGAGCCAACGCAACACGTCTTCCGTTTGCAGGGGTTGTGTCGTCCACCCCGGGGGCTTCTGTCTTTCCCGTCCCGAGCGGTCAACGGACACAAAGAATCATGGTGGCAGAGCCCTGCGACAAGGACACAACCCACAACTCGGGTTGGGCATCAAAGCACCAAGATATCACAACACCAGCGCGCAGACATGTGCCCAACGGCGAAGAGCACTGATAACAGCAAGCGAGACGATTTGATGGACATGTGCAGTGGGTATCCATATGAAGTGGTTGGTATATACATTGGTATGCCAAAGAGAAAAGAGACAGCAACACGATAACAGAAGAGCGCCTTAGATCAATGGGGGTATCGTTGAGGAAAATTGGAGGAAAATTGGAGGAAAATAGGAGGCAAGCCAGCAAAACAGACAATGGCGAAAACGACCACAAGACCAAGAGTGGGGAGCGGTATGCAAACGGTCGCAAGCCGAAGCAGAGACAAGTTGCACAGCGCATGCGAGCCGGGAGCCATGTTGAGATGGCTGCCGTTGACGGAGAGAGAGGGGGAGAGACGATAGGCAGGACGGGTCTCTGAGCAAAACGTTTACCAAAACTGGATGCGGACAATGGAAAAGAGCATGTTCTGCAGCACATGGACCGACACAGCCACGCTCGTGGGCAGCAGCTCCGGCCAGACGGCGAGGTCCATCTTGCCCTCGCCGACGACGCTGAGGCCGTAAAAGTAGCGGATCAAGCCCGAAACGACAAAGGCAGCGACCAGCTCGCAGGCCCAGGTGATGCTCGAGGCGTACAGGGTGAAGGAAAAGGTGTAGCCAGCCCCACCATCCAGGCCGCCGTCAAAGGCAAAGTAGGGGTAGACGTTGCGGTGGGGCCGAAGTGGAGGACAAAGAGGCTGCCAGAAAGGCGAGCATGCTGGCGTTCTCGGCGACGAAGCGCACAAAGATGTTGCGGACGCAGACCTTTTGGAAGGCATGTAGGTCTGGCCGTTGAGGCCGAGGGCGACGAGCAGGCGGTGGGTGTAGGAGCACATGAGGATGGGGCTGATGACAATGAGGGTGGTGGACGACAGGACTTGCAGCAGGACAAACTGGGAGGGCGAGCGCAGGCGCACGTAGAGGGCGCGCACGTAGTCTGGTAGGTGAGCATAAAGTACAGCTTAAAGACCAGCCGAGCGGATAGCTGCCGACGCGCTCGCCCTGGTGGCCGCCCAGGATCCAGCCGGTCAGGGCGTCAAGCACAAAGACGGTGACGATCCAGCCATAGACGTAGGCGACGGTGTAGACGGTCGCATGCTGCATCTGCGGCAGGGCGGCCAGGAAGAGCGAGGCCGATGCCTCGCCAAGCTCGTAGACGAGCAGCGATGTGAAGAGGGCGCTCATGAGCCACAGAAAGCGCACAAAGCTGCCGGCAGCCAATGACTGCCCCGCGCGATGCGGCTGCGCTCCGCTGCAGCCGAGGACGAAGCGGGGCCGAAGCGATGGTCGACCTGATTTGCCGAGGGTGGGCGCGTGGGCCGTGCCGACAAAGATTGCGGAGGGCCAGCGCTCGTTTGGGGTTGGGCGAGACGGGACTGTTCCGCAGGCGACGTGCTTGCACGGCCGCCGAGGAGTGCGGTCGTCTCCAGGGCCTGGTGGCCCAGAGCCAGCTCGGCATGCTCGGTGAGAACGGCCGGGGTGCTTGGCGCACTCTCAGCCCGCGCGCGGCGTCCAAAGATGGCCACGCCAAAGCGGGTGCTGGTCTTGAAGATGCGGCCGCGTGGGCGGCCGCGTTTCGCGGGTCGTCCAGCTTCTTTTGCTGCTGTGCTCCTGCTGCTGGTCGCGCCAGCGCCGGGGAGCGTGTCGGTTCACCGGCCCACCGGGCGGACGTAAAGATGCGCTGCGTGTCCGACAGGGCGTGGCGAATCATGCGGTGCCGCTCGTGCAGCAGCAACAGACCAGCGCGGCGGCCACGGGCATGGCCATGACGGCAAACGTCCAGGTCACCCAGGCGGTGTTGTGGCTGGCCAAAAAGTCGGTGGCGGGCACGCTGGTAAAGAGCACGGCAGGCACGGCCAGCGAAACGGCCGCCAGCAGCGACACACTGAGCGGGAAGCCGAGCGACGAGGGCCACCAGTTGAGGCTGTAGAGGTTGAACACCTTGGTGATCCAGACGAGCGCGGTGACGTTGTAGGGGCCATAGTAGGCGAGCAGGAAGAACCAGAAGCTGATGCGCACGCGGGCCTCGCCGTGGCCGGGGTGCGGTGAGCGCCACGTCTGCCGTCGTCGGCATCCGGGTCGTCACTCAGGGGGTACTGCGGGAAGGCAGGGCGCACCAGGCGACGACGACGATAGCCGGCACGACGACCAGCAGCGCCCAGCGGCTCCACCAGCGGTCGACGGCGCGGCGCACGGTTGCGTTCTTTGGTGTGAGCCAGAGGTTGCGCAGGTGCCGCCCGGCACGGTACAGGGTGCGGCGCAGCCAGCGTCCTGCACGACGGCCGCAGTAGCGGGAGATGCGGTAGGTGCGACGGAGGTTGCGGCGGAGGCGGCGGTGCTGGCGCAGCCGCAGCCGCAGCCGCTGGCGCTGGCGCTGGCGGTGCTGCTGGCGACGGGCGCGCTGGCTCAGGCGGTACCGCTGGGCCGACGAGGGGGCGAGCGCACTGCTGCGGCGTCGATGGTGGCTGTTGTCGTTGTGGCCGTCGGCGGAGCCTCCTGGCGCTGCGGCCGAGCCTCGTCTGTGATTGCCCCACGGCAGCCAGGCCAACGCGGCCAGCGCGCCCGCCGCACGGTGCCATCGAGAGCCCCGCGACCCGGTATGCCTTTGCCGCCCGCGTCCTGCATGCCAGCAACATCCACGAGGTCGCGCGGACCTGTGGCTGGCCCGCCCATCTCGTCGTCGACATAGGCCGGGTCGTAGTCGTACTCGTTGAGGTCGTCGTCGTCATTGCTGTGGAAGTCGCTGTCATCGTCGTCGTCGTCGTCGTCGTCGTTGTCGTCGTCATCTTCGTCTTCATCGTCTTCGTCGTACCCCTCGTCGTATTGCTCTACCTCCTCCTCCTCCTCCTCTTCGTCTTCCTCGTCGCCGCCGATGCCGTCGTAGTAGCCGGCCGCCGCAATGGCGCCATATCCCGTGTTGTTGTAGAAGCCGTGGCCTGCAGCAACGCGCGGTGCTTGCTGTCTGCGGCCGAACCTGCCGTACCCCGAGAACCCACCGTCGCTCGACGACTCGTACCCTGTCGTGTTCTGCCGGCCAAGTCGGCTGGGCCGTCCGCCGCCTGCAGCCAACAACGGCGAGGGCGACCGCGAGGGCAGCCGCGACACAGATGCGTTCCAGTACGACCGGCTGGCCAGGAAGGGTGGCCGCTGCGGCGGGACAGCAGAGGCGGCCGACGGCAGCAGTGACGGCGGCGTGGCTGCTGCCGCTGCTTCGGATGCCGGCACCACGGCCCGAAAGCGGCCGACCAGCAGCGGCGCCGCGCAGCTTCGGATTGTTCTCCGCGCCGGGCGTAAAGGAGAAGAACTTCGGGCATCTCGAGTGTGCCCGTTTCGCGTGCTACGCAGATGAGTTGCCGTCCAGAGGCCCTTGTTGCTTGTTCTAATGCTGATCCTCCGCGGTCGGATTACCGTAGGGCAAACATGGTTGTCAAACCGTCGCGAGATTGCGGTATCTTGCTTTGTCTGTTGTCTGTCGTCCGTCGTCTTTCGTCCAGACTGACCTGGGCCGGAGAAGAGAAGAGATGGTGTCGTTGGCGTGTTTTTGTTTGGCTGCTGTGGTGATGTAGCGGAAGAGAGCGGTTCAAATGTGGAAAAGGGACAGACCAAGGCGGAAAGGGCTGGCCGCGTCGTTCCTGCCCGTGTTCTGGTGTTCTGGTCCTTCCCGATCCATTCAGGCACTACAGCCCCACTATCGGCCGCATGGCGCGAGGAAGTGGATTAACAAGGCCGGCGCTGGGCGAGGAAGCTGCGTCCAGGTCGTTCCTCCCTTTCTTGCCTGGTTCTTTCCTCGCCCTCATTCGAGGTCAACAGACTCAAAGTCCACCTGTTTTCACCTACGAAGTGTTTGAAGAAAAAGCCTCTCCCTAGCACAGGTGAATGGCAAATACGATGCCATGGGCAGTTGCAGGATCGTGCATCTACTGTTCAAATCAGACGGATGAGGAGGTGAATGAATCACACGAGAGACTTCTTTCTCGCTGATCTCACAAGTCCAGCGATAAGCTGGGAAGGCGCCGATGGCTATTGTGGGAAGGTGCAGGCCCGACGGTGAGCTCCATCCATCCATGTCCACGTGACGTAGACTCACTACTTCACTACTGTTAGCGCTCCTAACCACAAGGAAGAAAGGAAGAGCAGTAGACGAGCGACCAAAGCTTCACTTGAAAGCTTTACATCGTCACCCCAGCACCGGCACAAACCCGCGGTCCACAGGCGAGAGCGGACAACAGCGAGCCAATACAATTTGAGCTGGACCGGCCTGCAGGGTGGCATCTCCACGGCGCACTTCAGCACGACCCGGCCGCAATGGCTCGAGAACGGGCATAGACTCTAGAGGCCACACCATTCCGAGACAGCCTCGATCACCACCAGGATGACCATCCACGGCATCTTCTATGCGCGCTTCCTGCCGCAGGAGGGCACCAAGATTGTCGCGCAGAGCCCGCCGGGCTGTATCGTGCCCGTAGCTGTGGCCGACGAAAGCGGCGACGACTTTGACGACCGAGATCGTGAGACCGAGGCCGCAGCCGCAGCCGCAGCCGCAGCCACGACGGTCATCGCTGACGACCGAAAGGAGAGCGACAGCCCCTCGGTGTCGCCCAACAAAACCCGAGCTCCCCGGGCTGTCCGGGCTTCCAAGGTTCCCCAGGTTCCCCTCAAGGACAGCAACGACAATGACGGCATTGACGACAATGACGACAAGAACATTGACAGCGGCAGCGGCAGCGACAGCGACAATGAGGACGGTGCACCAACCACGCAGCGGCAGCGGCTGCGGCTGCATCGGCCCTTATCGGTAGTAGCAGCGTCCATACGCACAACACCCACAACACCCACAACACCAGTCCGGCAGCAGCTTTCTGCCCCGACGCGCCGCGGCAAGCCGCTCTTTGACTTTGACGTCATGCAAGAGTACGTCATCCCGCGGCCAGCTTTCTTCAACCACTACCTGGCCTCCCAGGACCCCAGCGGACGCTATACCGTGCTCGGCCTGCCCGTCGCCATTCGCGACGCCAAGTACGACCGCAACGAGTTCATCTTCAACTTTGGCATTGTCGTCGACGCCGGCGACGATCAGGGCCCTACGAGCGTGTCGTCCGTCGGCTGGCGTCGACGTTTGCCGAGATGGAGAAGCAGAACGAGTTCCTGAGCCGCGAAGAGCAGCGGGAGCAACGGCGCGCGCGGAGCATGCCGGGCCCGCGAACAGGGGCCGGCCAGGCAACGGCTACGGCGGTGCAGGCGGCGGCGGCCTCCGCGAGGTGCTATTTGCTGGGGGCGTCGGACCGGCAGCGGCTTGCCCACCAGCGCGTATCCAGGCAGTCCAGCGGCCGGCCTTGGAGGCCACGGGTCAGGCACTGGCTCCGACGCCGGCGGTGGTACGCCGGGGTTTCACGCCATGGCCGGCGCGTTGGGCAATGCCGTGGTCTTCAACAGCATCGACGGCTTCCTCGACCGGCGCCGCATGGCTGCCCAGACACCTCACCCGCCTCACCCGCCTCACCAGCCTCACCAGTCTCACCAGACCGGTGGCAGTGGCGGCATGCGGACGACCAGCGTTGGCCGTGCGGCTGGCGCCAAGTCCGGCCTCGCCACCATACACACAAACAGCAACCTCGCAACCAGCGCTGCGGCCGAGTGCAACTCCAGCACGGCGCATGGCCATGCACGAGCACAACGGCCACAGCCCCTACCACCGCCGCTCCATCCAGAGCCTGCTCGAGATCGTCAAGGAAGACCTGAACCTGTATGGCGAGTGCATGATCCCCGTCGACGATGCCAACACCATCAACATGAAGCTGTTTCCGCTGCACCCCAACCCGCCCGCCGTCGAGGGCTGGCACGTCCCTGTGCCCAAGATGCGCCTCGCCGACGCCGTCGACCCGCCTGGGACCTGACCTGCAGCGCGTCATCGCCACATGGACGGCGTCTCTGATGTGCGCCGCATCGCATTTGAGGCCGACATTTCCATGGAGCTGTGCCGCTCGGCCCTGCGCCACCTGCTTTACTATGACACCATCCTGCTGCTCGACATGTTCTTCTTTGGCTCCTGCTACGCCCCGCGCCCGGGCATCACGACTTTGTCGCCAATGTCGGCGGCATCGTGGACGAGTGCGCACGCTACGTGTGTCTCGGCTGGCATAAGCACCAGGACCAGGACCCGCAGCAGCACGACGGAGACGATGACGACGACGATGACGACGACGACGACTACAACGATGTCGACGATGACGACGATGACGGCCTTGTCATTGGCGGACGCGGCGGTGCCGCGCGGGTCCGTATCAAGAGACGGCGGCCGCATGGCGGTCTGGCGTCGGACCGAGCCACGGCCACGGCCATGGCCACGGGCATGGCAACCGACGCGGCACGACTCGGCCAACGACTCCGACTCGGACGGCCCGCACGGCCACGGCAACAACAGCAGCCATGACCACCGCCCGCTGCGCGTCAGCAACTTCGATCTCATCCGTCTCATGACCAGCTTCTGCATTGGCCGCACCGTCACGAATGGCTCAAGGGCCACGCCGATGCCGGCTTTGACGTGCTTCGCTACGTCGACGTGCGCCGTCTCGTCCAGTTTGGCGTCATCAAGGGCTGCCTCTACCGCGTGCACAAGTACGTCGTCTCGAAGCAGTACCTGGCTTCGCTGGTCACCGGACGGTCGGCGGTCGCCCAGCACACGCCGCGCCACGGCCACCGGCGCAACCGCAGCCGCAGCCACGACGAGCCGCCGAACCACAGCCGCCACAGCCTTCGCACCATGACACCGCCAGAGACCCGCTGCAAAAGTACACGGACGGGCACCACCACTTTGACCAAATCATCACGGAGCAGAACCTGACCGAGGTCGAGCTGATTGAGCGGCTCAAGCGCCTTCCCTGCCGGCAGGCGATCTCAAGATCCTGTATCGGTAGACGGGGCGGGGTGGGACGACGGTGGCCATGTACTGTATAGACATGTTGGCGTGGACCAGGACCACGACCAGGACCAGGACCGTTGGCTCTTTGGTGGATTTGTTTAGGAGAACGGAGCTTGTATTGTAGTGTACAGTTTACCTTTTTCATGGACAAACGCCAATGTTAAGAACGCCAGAAAGCACAGCCCATCCATGTTGTACACGTCTAATGATGAAACAAGAAAGGGGATACGCTACATGCTCGAGAGTGGTGACATACAACCCGGGTCGTCTGTGGGCGGAGATTAAAAGCTGGACCTGCCGTTGCCGCCATTGCCGCCATTGCCGCCATTGCCGCCATTGCCACTGCCACGGGCCCCGTCGGCCTTGTCGGCGGCGCGCGCAAGCTCGCGCTGGATGTCGGCCTCCAGGCTGCGCACCTGGGCCGTCTTCTCGTCGGGGAACACCAAGCGGCCGTCGTCGGCGCTGTCGACTCTGAATGCCGCCTTGAGGGCGTGCTTGTCGGCCAAGGAAATGCCGTCGCGGCCCATGCCCATGCCCATGCCCATGCCCTTGTCGTTGCCGTTGCCGTTACCGTTGCTGGTGCGGCCCCGCTTGACCTTCTTCGGCTCCTCCGCCTCCACGTCGTCCTTGAGCGCCTTGAGCTGCTCGCGCAGCTGGCGCACCTTGCCCGTGTACGGCTGGCCCGGGTACGTGCGCCCGGACGCGTTCCACTCCTCGTCGCTCACAATCTCAATGATGCGCAGGTTGTGCTGGCCGCGGCGCAGCACCATGTACTTGTCGCCAATGATAAAGTTCTTGGTGTCCTCGGGGAACCAGAGGTGCACGGGCGTAAAGTCGAGCTGCGTCAGCGGCATGCCCTTGTTCTCGTGCGCCTTCTGGCCGGGCGACGCGCCCACGTACGCGGCCTTTTGGATGGCCACGCGGTTGCCCTCGGACACGCTCTTGACCAGGCCCGCCGCGTACAGGATGCGCGCGACCTTGCCGGCGTCAAAGAGCGAGCGCGGCAGCTGCACGTCGGCTGGGGGGCGTTGTTGAGCGTGACGGGTGCACGCCGTCGGGTCCGGCCCCGGTCTCGCCCTCGCCGTCGCCCAGGCCCAGGGCCGCGGCCGCCTCGGGGTCCCGTGGCGTCCTTTCTTGCCGTAGGTGACGAGGTGGCGGTCGCGCGTCTCGTCGGCCTCGGCCATGCCGTGCACGAGCGCGACGACTTCGTAGGCCAGCGTGTGCTGGGCGACGCGCTTGCTGGGGTCGGCGTTGTGCTCGGCCATGACGCCGGCAATGGCCTCGATGGGCATAAACGTAAAGAGGCGCAGCAGGCCCTCGACGTCGGCGTCGGGGCGGCGCACAAAGTAGCCGTACAGTTCAAAGGTGGGTTCGTCTGGAACTTGTCGAGCCAGACGGCGTTGCGGCGCTCTTGCCAAACTTGGTGCCGGCGCTGTCGGTCAGCAGCGGCACGGTGAAGCCGACGGGGTCGTGCATGAGGCCCGAGGGCAGCTTCTTGCCGGGTCGGGCTCCGAGGCGCGAATGATCTTGAAGGCGTCGGCGCCCGTGACGATGTTGCCGTACTGGTCGGAGCCGCCAATCTGCATCTGCACGCCCTGCCCGACATACATGTGCCACCAGTCCCAGGCCTGCATCAGCGGGTACGTGAACTCGGCAAAGGACATGCCGTCGCCCTCCGTCAGCTTGCGCTTGACCGTGTCGCGCGACAGCATGGGCCCGATGCGCAGCCCGGCGCCAGCCGCTGCAGCACCTCGAGCATGGCAGCTTGTTCCACCAGTGGCCGTTCTGCAGCACGCCGCGGCGCCACGCCCAGGTCTTGACGTAGCCGTAGCGGCGCGCCTGGTCCTCGACGTTGGCCCACAGCTTCTTGAGCTGGAAGTGGATCTTGACCATGTTCATGGCCACGACGGCGTTCTTGACCTCGTCGCGGCTCTTGAGGCGGTCCGTGGGGCGCCAATCTTGGCCGTGGCGCCGCCAATCAGCGTGATGGCGCGGTAGCCGTGCATGTACATCCAGAACAGCGGCATGAGCGGCAGCAGGTGGCCGACGTGCAGCGAGGGGCCCGTGGGTCGATGCCGACGTAGGCGCCGATGCGCTTGTCTTTGAGCAGTTTGCTAATGTCTTGGGAGTGCTGCACGCGAGGTAGTGTTAGCCGGCGCCTCGACCCACGCCGTTCAGGGCCCACGCCATCCAGTCGGCCATTGACACTTGCACACATTGCACTTACCCGCCACGTCTTTGATGTAGCCACGCTCTTCAAAGATGTCCCACATGCCCTTGGCCTCGCCGGCCTCAATCTTCAGGGCCCTCTCCTTCCACTCGTCGTCGGCGTCGTTGATCTTGGCCGTGTACTTGGGCCCGTACTTGGCAAACGCCTTGCCCGTCATGTGCCGTCTCTGCGGTGCCTGCACCGGCTGCCTCCGCGGCGGCTGCGTCGGCACGAGGCATACTGTCGGCGCATCGCCGGCAGATGTCTGCGCCAGGCGACGGCCACCTGCGAGCAACGGCCGGGAGCGACATGGTCGGTGTCGACAGCTGGTCGAGGGGGTGCGGCGTGTGTCGGTTCGTATGTATGCGGCTCAACCGTGGTGCTGCATTGGTCAAAGCTCTCCCGGTCTGCTGTGGACGAAGCTGTCGCGTGGTCTCGTCGCTTTCGACCGTCGTCCAGTCTGCATCTGCTCCAACGGCCCTCAAAGCGGAAAAAGCTTCAGCTTTTTAGCGGGTCCGCTAGCGCCCTCCTCTACGCCATTGGCTGGCGCGCGTCTCTGACATGTGCTTCGGAGAAACCATATCGCGTCCCCGCCTGGCCCACCTTCGCGCCTTCCCCCAGATGCTCTCCGAGCCTTTCCCCACCTTCCGAGCCGACGCCGACCAATCAAGCAGCTGCGAATTGGAATTCTCATCCAGTCATCTCGGGCCAAAAGCGCAAGTGCATCTGCTCCGGCTTCTTCCCGTTTCCGCCGACAAAATCCCATCGTCATTGTCTGCTTCTCGCCAACCCGCACACTTCAACTGATTCTCATTCACGACCGCGACGCCTCTTCCAGTTGACACCTCTGCTCCGTCCTACTGCGACTCTCCTTTGTTGCCGCCGTCGCCTTTCGCCTTTCGCCTTTCACCATCTGCCGTTCGCCGTTCGCCCATCCGTATTCCGGTTCCTTGTCCTCTCTTCTCCGCCCTTCCGATCCTCCCTCTTCACCTCCCGTTCCACCGTCTCTACATCGACCGATTCGCCATGGCCTCCATCGCGCGCTCGTCTCTGCTCCGGCAGGCCGCCCTCGCCCGTCCCGCCTTTGTCCAGCAGCAGCCCCTCGTCCAGGCCACCGCCCGGATAGCCGCCTTCCACGTCTCCAGCCGGCGGAACCTGCTGCCGCCACCAAAGCGTACGTCACCCGCGGTCGGATCGCCGGAACACGCCGGCGTAGACACATTGCCTGCCTGTGTCGTCCGATTCGTCTGCTAACACTCCCAGAGGTCATCATTGGCGGCGTCAACGACGCGGCCCCCGTCCCCTCACCCAACCCCAGCCACGGCTCCTACCACTGGACCTTTGAGCGCCTGGTCGCCGCCGGCATCGTGCCGCTGACCGTCGCCCCCTTTGCCGCCGGCTCGCTCAACCCCACCACCGACGCCATCCTGTGCGCCCTCCTGCTCGTGCACTCGCACCTCGGCCTGCAGGTCCTCGTCACCGACTACATCCCCAAGAAGCGCTTCCCCACCGCCCGCAACATCTGCACCTGGGGCCTCAACGCCATCACCGCCCTCGTCGGCCTGGGCCTCTACGAGTTTGAGACCAACGACGTCGGCGTGACCGAGCTGGTCAGCAAGCTGTGGCACGCATAGAGGGGGCGCGTGTTGTTGGGAGACCATGACAAAGGCAGAAAAAACGCGAAATGCACCAAAATCGATAAAAACAAGGAAAACAAACAGTAAACAGTGAACAACGTCCGGACGAGGGCCGACTCTCGGCGTGTCTGTTTGCCTACGTGGACGATGTTGTTGGACGCTGTTACGCTGTTCTTGGACCACCATGCAGGCGCTCGAGACGAGATGTATGGTATCCGACCCGGATGAGAAGACAAACTCACAAGACGGTGGTTTTGGGGTCTTCTTTGTGATAACATTTTTAAACGAGCCGTTCATTCATCTTTGTGGCAATAGGTATACAGTTTGTCTCATTTGTTCATAACAATCCAAACCAAATGCATCAAAGAACATCGTAGACAGAGCAGGCCAGACGTGCGACGGATCTTGAGATGGCACAGCAGTATCCTTGGATCGTCTTCGTCTCCAAAAGGTTCAAAGGTCCAAAGGGTCCAAAGAGTCCAAAGGGACTTACAAGTCCGCCAATGGACAACATGGCAATGAACAAGAAGACGGGGTCAGCCCGTACATGTACACATCGTGTCGATTGCCCCTGCTAGAGCAGACTCAGCCACGGACTTTAACGACAGCAAGCAGAGCAGGTACTCTGAACCAAGGCTCGTGGGTTTGCCTCGATCTAGACATCTACGACGTACGGCGTACTGGCGGGTGTTTTGGTTCGGCTTGGCCGGGATACGTGCACTGTCGGCGGAGATTGGTTGAGGGCGTGCTCCAAAGCCTGGTCATATCCGTTTTTATTGCTTCGTTGTGCCTCGTCCTCGCAGCTAGCTTCCCTCTTTCTCGTTCTGTTGTACTTGTTTCCTTTTCCTGTTTCCTGAGTAAGCAGTCTCCCACAGGATCCTGGTGTGCAAGCTGACCTTGCAGAGTGATTAAAAGAAGAAGAAGAAAGAAAAGAGAAAAGAGAGAAAAGGGGGGGACAGAGGGAAAAGGACAAGCTCGGACCGCAAGAGGGCTCGCGGTGAACGCTCCCACGAAACTGGGCTCTGTTCTGTCGACTACTCTCCCTTCTGCAGCAAGGATCTTCCTTGGAAACATACTCGTACAATGTCGAGTCCTGCAACAGCGGCCTCACTGCCTTGGCCCAACTGTCAGACTCGGCGGACTGGCCCTTCCCGTCGTTCCGCTGTTCCCGCGCGGCATTGAGTCGGAGGGACGGCACCACTCGAGGGCTCAGTCGTTCAGCGGGTACTCTGCGACAAACGCAGACGGCTTGCGCCATGGTCACGGCTTGCCATGGCCAAGTCCCAGGGCAGACCAAAATCAGCAGAGCCATCCTTCGGCTTGTGACCAAACGCACAACGATGAAAGGGAAGAGAGTTGTGATACCGGAACGGCCACAGTGAGTGCTGATACGCCAAACAAGGCATAACCGACGGCCAAGAGGAAAGGTCCCGGCAGCCTGGTACGTCGTGGCTGGCATAAAAAGCGGGCGAGCGTAACCTGGTCCGTGTCGCGGTGTACGTCGTACGTACTTTTTCCGCCGTATTGGTGACGTGGGAAGGGGGCACCAATTTCTGGAGGTCTGGGATTGAGGCCACCGTGGATCTGGGATGCCGTACGACGTATCTGGGACCTTGTGCCGAAACAAATCAAATGGCGGATCCATCCCAGGAGGATGGGTCCAGACAATGGACAGCGGCATCAGTCGCAGACGCGTACAAGATACGGCCGAGCTGCTTCTTCGCCGGCTTTCCGCACAATCCACCTCTCGACACCCGGTTTTGCTTCGCTGCATCATGTTGTGTCTGGGGCGCCGAAGCAGAGGTAGCCATCGTTCGACCTGTCCTTTGGCAGCTCCAGCAGAAGATGTGACGCACTCCTGCAATGAAAGATACTCTACTTTGTAATGCTCGCTGGGGCACTGTCCGCCGAGGTCTGCTTCCAGAGGCGCTTTCGAGGTGTGTTTGCGAGTCGTGCATGCAAGCCAGGCAGCTGAAGAGCATCTCCCAGCGAAGGCGTGTGTTATCCTGTGCGTATGTCCGGAGCACGCCGTACCTTGCCATGTCTTCCATGCGCGACAAGAAAGTCTCTATTCCCTCACTGCCCTCTCTCACCGCATAGCATCCGCGTTTTCCCTTTGGCTCAGTACAGCCCTCACGGTCTTGTCCGGCCCCCAACGTCCATTTCACGCATCAGGTGGGCACTTGACACTTGGAAAATGGGTGTGCTTGTTTCGTGATCTTGCCAGGTGCTTCTCTTTTTTACATTTCTCATTCTCTCTTGCTGTTTATTTCTTATTCTACATATTATGTCTCCTTCAGCGTGGTCCTCATCTCCTGTATTGAAAACCTCAGCCCTAAACTGCTGCTTTCACTTCGTACAAAGTATTGCCCATGCCGTGCCAAAAGACAGAAACCCCTCAAGTCTACCGTATTTACATTTCTCATGTCCCTGAACGTGCTATCAAACAAGGAGCTGCAATCTCCTGGTGTAAATAGCCCGCGTTTGCCGCGTCGGCGTCGGCGTCCGCTGCCACTGCCGTGCCGTGTGCACGAACTGGGTGCAGGGACAGGCCAGAGACGAAGCCCAGGAGACCCAGGAACGCTAAGCGCAAGGACCACGAGCCGTGTGGGTGGTCAAAGGCTCAGTCGGAGAGACCAGACTCCGTTCTCTGTGGACCACGGAGCGCCACCAGTTGGGTCGATGCCACGGAACACTCCGTCTTTCGTAGAGGGTCATGCACTCACCAGTCAGAGGTGTGACGGCTGGGACGCAAACATGCAGAAGCATGTCGAGACCTGGGCTAACCGTCTTGGACGATCCGTGGGGAATGAGTGCATGCATGCTCTAAACGTCAATACGAAGTCCGACCTCTCTCGGCCCAAGCATCGGACATGGGCGACGCAAGGGAGGGAAATACGAGAAAAGACAAGGAAACAGATCCCCGAACCCAGCAAGGCGGAAGCCGCAACGACGGAAAGACGAAGAGACAAAGACACAGACACGGACAGACACAGGCACAGACACAGACACTGACACTGACACACACAGACGAGCTTGGACGCTACGAGCGGAACGACAGACAAGCGCGACCCAGGGAGCGGGACTATAGAGCGTCCCCCATCACCATTGACCACAAGGTCTGCCTGGCCTGCGGCTCGCTTAATCAATGGCGTCGTTGGTCGGGTTGCACTAGGTGCTACGGGTATCAACACGCAGGGCCGGACTGCTTTTGACGTTAGCGGGCAGCAGGTCGCCCGTTGCGGGAGAGGAGAGCAAGCCAAAAGGCAAAGAGAGCGGACAGTGCGCCGCGATGGCGAAGAGGACAGGGACGAGGGCGGAGGGGCTGCGAGCTGAAGTCTGGGCACAAGAGATTGGCCATCGACCATCGACCATCGACCATCGACACCGCGGCCACTCGGGGCAGGTTCTCGGGCGGGTGATGCTACAGGAGAGGGCCTCCGTCGCCAGCGAACAACGTCGTAGCGCGAACGGGCCGTATCCTAGGGGTCTAGCTGGAAAGAAGAACCGCGGCGGGAAGAGGAATGGGAATGGAAGAGACAGGAGGACGGTTTTGGGCACAAGTGTGGAAAGTGACCTGCAATGGCGCGATCCAGAGAAAGGACATGCGAGCGCGGAAATCGGCCCGATGCTAAGGATGGGAGAAGTGTCGGTGGAAATAAGAAGACGAAGAAGAGAAGAATCCTGGTAGAAAAGAAAAAGGGACATGGCGATGAGGGGAGGACCAGTAGAGAGCTTCGGTACGTGTAGAGCATCGACATGACAGAACGGCAGAGTACGAGTAGACGGTCAGAGACAACCGAACAACGAACCGAAGAAACGGCGAAACAGCCAGACACGAGTGACACGGACACAAACACAAACACAGTCGTCCATTGGCGACACGGCCAGCGACAAGACATACGCAGATACCGTGCAACGTGTGTCCCGGCAGACGTGTCGTTGATCCCTGCCTGCCCGCCAGGATCTGTCGCCGTTTGGGGCTGCCCAGCTCCATCTTCATGTCCTGGACGTACGAGTACGAGTACTCGTAGTCACTTCGCACTCCGTGTCTTGACTGTCCCTCTCGTCCTCCCATCTCTGCGCCCCCTTGTCCGGCGCTCTGTTTCCGTGTGTCCCACTCTCACGCCTGGGTCCACTCCCCAGCCTGGGCAGGCCTCGTCCGGAGTTTGTCTCTGCAGAGAGGAGCTTGTGTGCGGACTTGTTTCTCATCGTGGACAGCACGCCGTGCATGCATCTTGCTTCTGTTCCGCCCTGTGTCGCCTGGGTCTGGTGAGCCGTCCGGACCAACCCCTCGGGCCCTCTCATTTGCCTGTTCCCTGTTAGCCCCCTTCTTTTCTTCCTTCGCCTGTCTCGTCGTTTTACGGCTTCTTTTTTATGGGCCTGTCCCCGACCTTAATTCTCTTTCATCACCTGCACCCACACACTCGGTAACCGTCCCATTGCCATTCCGCCATCCTGAGCGCTCCCCTCCCCTGGTCTCGTCTCTTGGGTCTCTGGGCCGTTCCCATCAGGTCGGTAACCGTCTCGATCTTGCCCACGTCTCGCCACCAACAGCAGCCAATATTGGGTGTCTTCTTTCTCTTGGCGGCCTTTGCTCTCCGCTCATAGTCCGCTCATAGTCCGCTCATAGGGACTATATTGTATTTGCATAGCCGATTGGGACGAACGGCAGGGCGTGTTGATTGCCAGTGCTAGAAGAAAAGAAGAGACAAAAGAGAAGATAGAAGAGAGAAGATAGAAACGGAGAGAGGAAAAGAGAAAGAATGAAGACGAGTGAGAGAGGAGAGAAGAGACAGCCAAAGAGAGAGTAAACGAAAAAGAGACGAAAATACCTGCATCCCTTAGTCCTGATTCACCCATCAACAGCCTTTCGTATTGACCGGACGTCTCCGTGCGATCCGTCTAGGAGCCGACGAGTCGTGGTGCGGATCTCCTCCCATTACTCCCTCTCTCTTCTCTTCGTCCTTTCGCGTCTTTCCATGCTTCTCTTTCGTCTCCTCGTATTTCTTTGCTTCCGTCTTTCCTTTTCTTTCTCCCCCCCGCTCTCTCCCCCCTCTATTTCCCTCCCCCTCCATCCCACATCACATCCCACCACACAATGGCTCCCACAACACCCGGCCAGCCATCCACACCCTCCGAGTCGGCCGACGAGCCGCCCGAAGGCGACGAGTTTGACCCCGTCGCCGACTGGGACCACCTCAACCTGCCGCCACGAGATGCTGCCACCGGCGCCTGCAGCACGTCTACGAGAACGGCCGCCGCTACCACCTCTACAAGCACGGTCGCTACCCCTGGCCAACGACGACGCCGAGCAGAGGCGAGAGGACATGAAGCACGCCATGATGCTCGAACTGACGGGCGGCAAGCTCTTCTTTGCACCCATTGGCGACCGCCCGCAGAAGATCCTGGACATTGGCACGGGCACGGGCATCTGGGCCGTCGAGATGGGCGACAAGTTCCCCGACGCCGAGACCATCTTGGGCACCGACCTGTCGCCCATCCAGCCCGAGTGGCTGCCGGAGAATGTACGCTTCATGATTGACGACTGCGAGGCCGACTGGGCCAACGGGTCCGACTGGGACTTTGTGCACCTGCGCCAGGTCGTCGGCCTCATCACCAAGCCGGACGAGGTCGTGCGCAATGTCTTTGCGCACCTCCGGCCGGGCGGCTGGATCGAGGTCCAGGAACTGCACGCCTACCCCTTTTGCGACGACGGCTCCATGGAAGAGCCGGCCGAGGACGGCAGCGGCGGCGACCCCGTGGCCGCCTTCTATGACATGCTGCGCGAGGCCCTCGACATGCGCGGCATGAACCACGACAAGGCCCGCGCCATGCGCGGCCCCCTGGAGCGCGCCGGCTTCACCAACATCCACCTCGAGAAGCGCAAGGTGCCGCTGGGGCCCTGGCCCAAGGACGGCAGTCTGCGCCGCATTGGCAGCTACTGCAAGGCGGCCGTGCTCGGCGTGCTGCCGACCGTGCTGGCCCGGCCCATTGGCGACGGGCTGAGCCTGACGCCCGTGGCCGAGCAGGTCTGGGCGGCCAAGGTGCGGCAGAGTCTGGACGATGCCAGCATCCACCGCCACTTCCACTTTTACTTTTGGTACGCCCAAAAGCCGGCCGGCGATGCCCGCAGCAGCCCGGCAGGCGAAGGGCCGCAGGGCAAGCAAACAGGGGCACAAGCATAAGCGCACAGAGGACGAAGTACGAGCATGGCGGCATGAAGCACACACATATACCCAAAGATACCCTTTCAGTAATACAAGTCCGTTTCAGAGTGACCCCAGGTTGTCGTAGCTGGCCGGAGAGAGACTGCGTTGGTGAGCCGTTTGTAGCCGAGAGACTGTACGGCACAAATGGGCACACGATCACGACAAGGATCTCATGACATGGAAGCATCCATCAAAGAGACCAGAGGAGTCAGAAACCAATCAGGGATCTATCCAGCGCGTCTGGCGACTGGAGTGCAGGTCAGCTGTAATACATACTCGTAGTCCGTACAACAGGCCTATGCACGATTACGTAATCCGACAGGGGCGCGAAAGGCACGACGTAGAGCAAAGCTCCAACGCTTTCGAGCTTTTGGTGGCGCATGCAGCTCGACGCCAACGACACCAACCGAAAACCGACGCCACGACGCTGTGAATCGGCGACAGCGACACCAGCCGACACCACGACACTGCGAGTCCGACGACAGCGACACCAACCGACGCCACCACCGCGAATCGACGACAGCGACACCGGCCGACGCCACCACTGCGAATCGACGACAGCGACACCAACCGACGCCCGACCCTTGCGACCCTCCTCAATCTGCCATCCAAACGAGCGTCTCGCCCCAACCGGTCGCCCTGCAAGCACGTCATGGCTGCCGCCGTCCGCGGCCTGGTCCAGGCGCCGCGCCAGCCGATGCGCCTCTGTACGCTGCCGTCACGCCCTCTGGCCGCCTGGCTGCCGGCATGCTCGTCCGCGGCGCCGGCAGCGCGCCCTCGCACTACGCCTTTGCCTTTACGCCCTTTTTGCGGACCACGTACAAGCACGGCCTGCCCGCCGACCGCCCCATTTGCCGCGCCTTCAGCACGTCCGGCTCGTGTCCGCTCGGCTCGCGCTGCCCCGACCGCCACCTGCGCCCGCGGCCGCGGCCGAGGCCATTGCCGGCGGGCGCCATCTACACGCCCGTGGGCGGCTCCGGCAGCAACCACCACGGCAGCGGCCGCGACCAGGGCGGCTTCAACTCGCTCGTGTGCAAGCACTGGCTGGCGGCCTCTGCAAAAAGGGCGAGGGCTGCGAGTTTTTGCACGAGTACAACCTGCGCAAGATGCCCGAGTGCAACTTTTTTCTGAGAAACGGCTACTGCAGCAACGCGACGAGTGCCTGTACCTGCACATTGGACCCGCGCAGCAAGCTGCCGCCTGCGCCCGACTACGACAACCGCGGCTTCTGCGCCCTCGGCCCAACGTTGTCCCAAGAAACATGTCCGCCGCAAGGCCATCTGCCCCTAACTTCTTGGCCGGCTTCTGCCCGGACGGCATGCGCGTATGCAAGGAGGGCGCGCCACACCCAAATGGATCGTCCGGTGGCTGATTGTGGCGCGCAGGTCGCGTGCCGAAAAGGCTGCCGCCGAGGCGGCGCTGCCGAGGCGGCCCTGCGCGGCGAGACGCTCGATGAGAACGGCCAGCACCCCGGGTCGCCCTTTGGTGCCGGGGGGATGGGCGGCGGCGACGACTACAGCATGGGCGGCGCCAACGACCAGCAGCAGCACGACATGGACGGCCACCATTCGTATCAGAACCAGAACCAGAATCAGCACTATGGTGCTGGCGGGGGAGACGACCACCATGGCGGCTTCCGGATCGAGGGCGCGGTGGCCGGTGGCGGGGCCGTGGGGGTGGCGGACGCATTTTTCCGCGGGCGGGACGGGGGGATTATTGATCGGTTGCATGGGAAGGCGAAAAGTCGATTAGAGTCACTTGCGTCTGTAAGCATGAGCATCAGTCTACGGTGTTTGGGGGGCTTCACCAGGAGCCATGTCGTTTCCATGTCATCTGGATGTTACGGTTTTATAACGTTGTATAGCAAGCGAATGATTTGAAAAGATGCATGGACAAAGGACCGAACGTCGCTGTGTTGATACCAAAACAGCATGACAGCATGCGAGAGAGTTATAGATTCCATTAAAGGGAGAGAGTACAGTCATAGGCAGAATAGGAGAGCAAGGCTATGAAGAACAAGCAGTGTGCAAGCCGCCCCGCGCAAATGTGTTCCGAAATAGGGTCTCCCATTAACGTGAACGTCTAGCAAAGAGATGGTCGTGTCGTCGGTTCAAAATACATGTGAGGTATGGGACACGAGAGGCTGCTTGCTATGCGATGCCATCCTCGCGTCGGTGAATTTTGAAGTGTTTTGGTGTGTTTTGGTGTTGCGTTCGTAGCGTCGTAATTGAACAGCTCATTCATGTTCGTCGTTGTGTGCGTTCCCGCGCATCCCACAGATGCATATGCCGCCTCGTACTCTGAGCGTCTACTGCCAGATGTGCGAGTCACCCACCTCGGAGCCCACGGCAACCACACCGTTCGGCGGGCCCCGCTTGCTGCTGTGGCGGCCGGGCGACGGGCTGTCGCTGTTGTTGGAAACCACCGATGACGCCGCCGTCGCCGTCGCTGTCGGCGGCGTGGGTGTCTGGTACCACGCACTCAGGTCCTCCACCTTGCGCACACCATCATCCAGGCCACCAGGCCACGGGGCACGAAGCTGCCCACAAAGCCGTACAGGTCGGCGCCCAGGCCCACACGCACAATCGCGTTCGTGTTCGACCCGTCGAGCACGTCAAAGACGGCGTGGTGCAGGTCGCACATCGACGTGCCGCGCACGCCGCGGATGGCCCGGCCACTGCCAGCGCCGACGTGCTCTGGGCCGTAAAGTTGCGCCCGTAGACGTGCGGGCGGGCTCCGACCAGGAGAGCGTCTCGGCAGCGGGCAGCGGCATGCGGCCAGAGATGGAACGGTGGCCGGTGACACTCCGCGCGGGCGCAAAACCCCGAAAAGTCAAAGGTGCCGAGCTGGATGTGCGTCACGGGAATCGCCAGCGGCCGGAGCTCGGCGGCGAGGACTTCGGTGAAGGCGGTCAGAGCCGAGCAGACGGTGGACTCGGGCGCGTGGAACGGGCGGGTTTGACAGACGAGATGATGGAGGGCGTGAAGACGAGCACCTTGGGCGGCGTGGGCGTCTTCTCCTCTTTTCCCCGGGCGGCGCCGTGGCCGCAGAAGCCTTTTGGCGGATCTTGGCCAAGGAGAGGCCAGACGCGGCGGCCAGGATCGACGGTGTCTTGTCGCCGGCTGCAGGGCTGTGCGGCGGTGAGGAGAGGCAGGAATGCCTGGATGGAGAGGATGGGGTGGAGGAGGTTGCGTGTTGAAGAGGTCGGCAAAGTTGGCGGGCGGGATGGTGGCGATGGGCGAGGTCTGGTAGTTGAGCGAGGGAATGAGGATGATGCCGGTGAGCTGGAGATGGCTGCGCTTGGCACCGGGCACGGCGGCGTGGGGGCATGGAGGTAGAGGGCGAAGGCGCTCGAGGGCAGCCGTGGCGGTGGCAGTCTAGACGAGGAGTCAGTACAGGATGCTGAAAAGCACACAGGGAACATGGCCAGACTTACGTCGGTAATATCAATCGAGAGCGGCTTAATGTCCGGTCGTGACATGTGGCGGACGGCATGCTCGTCCTCGGCTGAGCCGCACACAATGTAACACCATATAGCCCCGACGCTCCATGTCCAGGGCAAGAGACTGCGTCACTGGCAGAGCAGGCGACGCAGCAATCACGACCACCTCACACCGGGCGCCGTTCTTGGCCCGCTTGGCCCGCCGGGTTTTGCGTGCCGATATGGACTGCCGTACGGCCCGGTAGGACAGCGTGCCGGTGAGCAGCACAGCCATGGTGACGAGGATCTTGTGGCGTGCCAGCCAGTCCTGCAGTCGCTCGTAGAAGCTCATGTCGGCTTGCGAGACAAGCTCGACGGCGGTGGAGCTCCGCGGCTTCGGCAGATAGACCTTGACCTGTTCGGGAATCCACGGGACATTGGCCAGCTGCTCACGCAGAATGTCGGCAGCTCGGTCAAAGTTCTGGTCGACATACTGTGCAATCTCGCCGCCGTAGCGACGGACCTCGCCCGTGACGTTTGTGAGCTAGACAAGGGGGTTAGCAGCGGACGAGACGGGTGGAAGCGCGTGGTCGTGGTCGCTGCCGCTGAACGTACCACGTCCATGTACGGTTTGCTATCGTCGCCCGACATGATGGCGGCTGGTATCGTCGCGGCTGGTGATGGGGAGAGATGGGAGAGAAGAGAGGGCGGTGAGGAAGAGTCGTGGGCGGGGGTCAGGGAGAAATCATCAGCCAGCGGAACGGTGAAGAGGCCGGATTGTCGTCGTCGTCGGTCGTCGTCGTCGGTCGTCGTCGCCGTGCCTTGATGAATGCCCAAGACAAAGGGTTTGTGGGTTGAAGAGAAGAGAGGTTCGTCGAAGAAAAGAGAGCGGAAAGGCGGTGGACGTGTAAAGCGGCTCCACGAAGGGTGTTCCGGGGTTGGGCAGAAAAAATAGAAAATAAATATGGCGTAAAAGAGGCAAAGAGGATGCAGCCAAATACGACCTACAGCGAGAGGGCGATCCACAGTGCATCCACAATTCACATGCCTGCAGGGCGCCAGGCCATTTTAGCTCTCCGTTATCGATAGGAGGGCCCACCTTCGCTATTCGAAACGGTGAGGCGGACCCAACAGCACTGGATCCAGTGGCAGTACGTTGCAATTAAGGCATTTACAGGCACTTACAGGCATCTACGACGTACCTCATACAGGTATTGACAGGCAATTACAAAGCATTTACAGGCACCACAGCACCTAATCACCACAGCACCTAATCACCACAGCACACAGCACGCTGGGCGACCTAAACGTCATTCAGCAAGGGGCCGTTCCGCTCACTTTCGCTACAAGGAAGAGCGCTAAAGCTGTATGCGACAGGCCTCAAGGGCCCCTACCAAATACCAACCGGCGCCGGATATGGCTTTCATTGAACTCTCATCCTCGCCTCTCCGCTTTTATGCAACCGTCGTCTCCAGTCTCACAATTTCCGCGCCTGGACGCGCAGACGCACGTACTGCAGGGCATACGACCCATTGGGCGTCCGTGTCGTGTACTCTAGCACCTCGACAATCTCGCGCGTACACGCCTCCCGCTCGGCCTCGGGCACCGCGTCCAGGAACGGCCGGGCCATCAGCGGATCCAGCCGTCGATACCGCCGGCATCCGCGGGCGTCTCGCGCCACTCGCGCTCCACCTTCTCGACCTTCCAGCCGCCGACGCGGTTCTCCAGAATGTCGCGCGCCCACGCCTCGTCGGGGAAGAACCACGGGTTCGCCTTCTTGGCCGCCTCCATGCCGATGCGGCGACTGACGCCCGAGACGACGCCCGTGACGAGCTCGGTGACGTTGCCGAGGCCGCCCATCTCAAAGACAAAGACGCCGCCCGGCTGCAGCGCCTTCTGGACGCCGTGGAAGAACTGCTCGTGCTTGGACGTGTCCCGGAGGATCCAGTGCATGGCCGCATTGGAAAAGGCCTTGTTAAAGTCGCCCTTTTGCAGCTCGGGCCTGTCCACAATGTCGTTTGCATCGTAGACTGAGGGGAGGCGGGGTGTCAGTGAGACAAGAACGAGGCCAGAGACAGGGCGAGACAGCATGCGTAGTTTGAGATGCGCCAGGGGCCAACCTACCTTCAAACGTGCTGTTTGTGTAGCCGGCAGCCGTGACGGCCTTTTGCGAGGTCTCAATCAGAGACGGCGAAGCGTCCACGCCGTGTAGGCGGCCGTTGCCCTTTGACAGGATCTCGGCAAACTGCAGGTCAATGATGCCATCTGCACATTGTCAGTACGAACGACACGGGACGAGCCGGGGCACGCGACGAGGGTGCAGATGCCGTGCCAGCCAGGATACATACCACCGCAGCCAAGATCCAGAATCACGTCGTCCTTTTGCACATCGAGCCAGCCAATGACCTTGCCCACCAGCTTGGGGACGAACGAGGCTGCATTTTGGTACTTCTGTGAGGACGTCAGCAGCTGCTTGAAAGCCAGGCGAGACATTCGGGGAAAGCCTACCTCGGTGGTCCAGATATCCTTCTTTTCTGCGGCCATTATGGCAGATTGCGTTAAGGTGAAGCGTATGGGGTGTCTGGAAGGAGAGTGCGGCGAGTTGTAATGCACCGAGAGACTGCAGTTGGTGTCGTACAGAAGAGCAGAACAAATTGTTTACAGACAGCTTTATATACGTATCTGTACGTTGCAAATAATGAACCTGAGCGTAGACCCCGCGATTCCGAGATGGTCTGGTAGTCTACAAGCTGCTAGGTCCGATCTCGGAGCGCCGTGTTAGTCGACAAGAGCTTGTTGACTATGAAAAGTAGAATTCAAATCAAACTACTGAACTACAAAATGGATACAAACAAGTAGCACGCACAATAGGGATCAGAAAAAGGCTCGCCTGCGAAGTGCCTCGGAAAGCAATGCTGTAGCCGCCTGCAAGGGGCTGTCTGATCAGGCCACTGAAAGCGATTGAATACGAGCGACAAGAGCGGCAATGCACATCACCTAGTTTCCTTTTGCCAGCTGCTTTGATCTTTGTGGGGTAACCTTTGACCCAAATGGTGGCCGCGATAGCAAAAGAGTGTTGAAATGCACAGACAGTGTACCTGACGAGGAATCGATACATGAAAGGAGACTATATGTCGACCAGGCTGGCAACCATCAAGTGACGCTGACGCCAGCCTAGGAGACACATTCGAGCATCTCCCACCTCAGTCCAGCTCCATGAGCTCGTACTTGGCGTCCCCGAGGGCCTCCTCGATCCGCTGCATCACGGCCAGAACCTTTTCCTCTTCCAGTCGCCGACCGACCACTTGCACGCCGACCGGCAGGCCGTGCATGGCGGCAGAGTCGTAATGCTTCATGGCGCCCTGCGCGACTCCGTTCAGCTTACGAAGTGAAAAGCCTAGAGGCAGGGCGTCTTCTTTGGCATCCACCCGCGTAACCGGCATCACGCCAGCTGTGTAGTCGAGCTGCGTAGTTTGCGTGTTAGTGAGGGAGCGATATCGGCCATTCAATGGAGCAACAACGTGCAAGATAATAACACGTTCCACCACACGGACGATACGAAAAACACAAAACAAAGACCGCAACGGAGTCATGGAACAAAGGCACAACGAGCAGAGACTGACCAGATTGAAAAGAAACGTGTAGCCACAGCTGCTGACAGCGTCGTGCATGGCATCGTGCGGCAGTGCCGGTGTGGCATTGGGCGGCGTCAACAAGACGTCAAACTTGGTCGAGTCCCACCACTTGAACCAGCGTGCGCGGTATGCCTCGCGCTGCGACACGAGCGTCCAGTTCTCAAGGGCGCTCTTGGGGCCCCAGTCGCGCACCAGGCCCGCCAGATCGGGTCCCGCCGCACGTACCGCACCCAGAGGTAGTACATGTACCGGAACGGCGAGGCCAGCTTGGCCAGGAACCGCATCTGCTTGGCGCCCGGATCAAGCCACTCGCCCGACCGGCGAGCCACCTCAAACATCTGGCAGCCGTCTGCGTTGAGCAGCAGAGAGGCCAGGCGCAGGGCCTCGTATGCATCGGGCGGCGGTTCGGCTCGTTCTGGCCGACCACGGTGACGCTGTGGCCAGCCGCCTGCAGTGCCTCGGCCACCGTCTCGACTGCCCGCCGACACGCAGGGCTCGGGTCAACCACGCCGTCACTCACCATCACACCAACACGCAGCTTGCGTGATGGCGACGAAAACGCGTCCTCCGTCTTCTGATCCCAGGCTATGCGGTGGACCGAGTAGTCATACCGCCACGGCTCCATTTGGATCATGGTCCGCGTAAAGTACGTCAGATCGCCGAGCGTCCGTGCCATGGGACTGTACACACTCGGCACGCCCTCCTGGCCGGGCATGCTGGTGCGGAATGCCATCTTGGGCCAGCGGCCCGTCGAGCAGCGGATACTGTAGCAGCCCGACCAGTGCGCCGGCAGCCGCACGCTGCCCGCCACGTCGCTACCAATGCCAATGCGGCTGCCGCCGGCCGCCAGCAACGCCGACTCGCCGCCCGTGGAGCCGCCGGGCGAGTACTTGGCGTTGTGCGGGTTCGTGCAGCGGCCCCACACGTCGTTGGTGGACTCGAAGCTCAGCAGGGTGATGGGCATGTTGGTCTTGACAAAGGGGACCGCGCCGGCCTCCTTGAGCATGACCACGACCGCACCGTCCTCCTCCTGTTCCTGGTGCGTGAAGCTGCTGTAGCCCACCGTGGCGTCGTAGCCGCCGACCACCACTGTGTCCTTGAGGCTGACTGGGATACCGGCCAGCGGCCCCTTGAGGTTGATGGTGCCCTTGTCGAGCCACTCCTCGGCCGACCTGATCATCACTTCGGTCAGGCAGTTGGTCTTTTCGTGGACCTGTACCGCTGCCTTTCCGTACGACCGTAGCACATCGACTGCGTTGACGGAGCCATTCTGGACCTCCTTGGCCAGCTCACCCACCGGCTTACCGAGCGTCGCACGGTCCTCGGCGGAGAGCGGCGCGTGGTACTCGGCCGGCAGGCTGCGAATGCGCTCGGCGCGCTGGTCCTGCTTATACTTGCTGCAGAAAGAATCAGTACTCCACGTTGGAAAGCCAGGCATGGCGGCTTTCGTCCTCTTACCAGTCCGCTTGTGCTGGAGTCCGAGGAAGGATGACATCGTGATAGCACGGCAGCTCCCTGATAAGAGGCAATCTAGGGTGAGGTCGTCTCCTGTGAAAGAGGTCCGGGTTCCTGTGTAGAGCCTGTGTGAAAGCAAACTGTGTGTGTATTGTTCCGTCCGTCGTCTGTTGAGTGAAGAGGAGAAGCTCAGATTGGGACAGGAGACGAGAACGAGGAGCAGAGGTCACTTGGGCTCTCGTGGGACTGGGCAGCCCCGCACCTGCCTGTTGTTGATAGTGACACAGCGGCAATCTGGGGCCACAAAGCCGCTAGAAGCCGATGCCGCCGTCCTTCCTTTTGCGGAAGATACCCTGGCAGCTGGTGGCTCCTGCTGTGCAAACCTGCGCTAACACCCACCAAAGCTGCAAGAACGTGGCTGGTCGACGTTTGTCCTTTCCTCTTTGAGTAAATCTCGTGTAAGATAGGACGGTGCCTGCTGATTGTTCTTTCCCTCTCGAGATCACAATGCATTACTGCAGAAAGCAGATCAGCCAATCGACATGCACCACCACATAGCAGGCAGGTGCACACGCCGCTCCTTCTCTACGAAGTGTGTATAACGTAGCGTGATACTTCTTCACAGTGTTGACTTTTGTTCCCATTTTCTTGCCCCTTTTTTGTCTTGTTCGCATATCTTGACACATCAATAGCTATCAGCCTCCCTCTGCAAATCGACCCCCAAATCAGCCACCAACAAGTCGTTTCTTCTGGGGTATCTGTCAAAGAACATGCCTACGGCGTCGCCGCCATTAATGGTAGCCTTTTTCATCCCCGACGGAGCCCTCGCCGATGCAGTTCCTCCTCGGTCGAAACTTGCCGCAAGAACCAGGCACCCACGAACAGTCCCCATCATGGTGGCACATGGAAGACACAGAAGGAATGCGATTGCATTCGTAGACGGCGATACCGAGGCAAGGTATGCATATGCTCTCTGTTGTACCCTGCAACGATGGGTCCAACGCGAGGGCGAGATGACCGCAGGGAGAAGCTGCAAAGCTCATGCACCCAGATGCATCTTGCCATTGGTGGCTGTGCCGAATAAACCCTGTCCGCTGGCGCAAACTCCGACCTGCAGAAGCGCCGTTGAGTGCAGCAAGGCTAAACTATCTCGCCGAACCAACAAGCATCGGAGGGGCAGTACACACAGGGGTAGAAACACGTGGGAAAGGGAGGCCACACTACAGACGCCATCAACTGCCAAGAGACACGCGAGCTGTGTTTCTCTTCTCTACTCTTTGTTACCATGGCTTTTGCAAATCGCCAAGGGTGGCTTACTCGAGCTGCAAGTCGGCGGCACTTGCTTCAGAAACTGCTTCCGGTATGCCCTTCTTTTGATGGCCAATATAGCAGCCATCGATTATACTTCTGCTAAGCGTTGTCTTGTCGTCCTAGGTTTGGCACCATCCTCAGACCCCAACACGGAATGGGCATCCTTCGCAGGTTCACTACTACCGCAACACACGTTTCTCAGCATCTATTTCACTGCCGCACGGCCGCTTGTTGGCTCATGTCGCTTCTTGGCAAGAACGCGTAAACCACGAGGCACAGACTAGCTGGCCAATACAGACAGTTGGCGAGTGGCAGCACACAGTCCTCCAACACGATACTGGCCCAGTCTCATCATGACTAGTGATACGACCTGGCCGAGCTCCATCAGTGATGGGGGCTTTGATGTGTGCTGATGTTGCAGGGTGGGTCCATACTTCGTATATTGTGCCTATGCACGATACCCAGCTTCTCCGCAGACACTACGGGGTAGTTCTGGTGTACGTGCCGTCAAGACGCATTATCTATGCAGACCTACGCATGTGTAGTGGGACCGTCTGCGGTTCACCTGCCTTGACCATGGTCCAGTCGACTTTGCAATATTCTCGCCAACACAAGGTCGTTCCTCTTCGCGGGCACTGTTTCTACCCCGTATGGCCTGGCGAACCCCTTGGCTCTGCAGGCACATCCTTCGCAAAGGCACGTTCTAGCCTGCTTATTTGCGAGACGGCAAAGCCGACATATGGTCGCCTTCTCAGTGTATGTTCCCCCGATACAGACAATACGTCATGATCCAGGGTGCTTTACTCTGCTCTACTGCAGGCGATGAAAGCGGGCATGGGCCACATGCAACACCGACCTACGCTTCTTCCAGGTCAAACGTCAAAACACAGCAAGTTTGTCCAGTAGTGCTTCCCAGTTGTCCGAGGCTCAATCCCAAGTTTGGCCCAAATCCCCACACCGTCAGTCCGCTGTCTACGGCTTGAGAAGTAGCACGGCACATGATTGACAGTTGGCACGAGCTTGATCCTCTAGGCCCAGCCGCCTTTACTTTTCGCGTCTTTTTCAGTCAAGGCAAAAGCAGCTCCGAGAAATCCTCTGCGCATTTGACAATGCTCACCTTGCAAATTACACCGACCAGGCTCGCAAGGCAGTTTGTGTCGATGTGTAAAAAAGGCCTCGAAATTTCGGTTCCAGGCTGTCGGATTCTGAACACAGGCCGGCGCTTAATGGGCTCCATCTGTTGGTTCAGCCCACAGCCTGACTCGGCCCAACTCTCAGTCCGGTACAGTTCGGACATTAACGATGAGCACCAACATCCAACGCTTACATGTAGGATGCCACAATTCTGAAGGGGTAGGTACTTCTTCAGCCTTTATCTCTCACTAACACGAGCACACAGATCATCACAGACAAGCGGCGACCCTGCGCATCGACTTTTGCGGCTCAGGACTCTTGTGCTAAGCTTTACCCAACAGGCGAAGAGCAGCACAAGCTCCTCCACATTCATACAGTGTATGCCACATACAGGGTCTAGCCAGCTGGTCAAAAAGAGAGTAGTCTGAACTCAACTCATAGTACGGAGTATGCCTTTGTGCACGCCTACCCTCCAACTCTTGGGATAATTACGGAGCCATGTATTCTCTTTCTGCATGGCAGATAAGGAGCAAGGCCGGTGGTGCAAAACAGCAAGTGTCGAGGTATCGGGATCTCGGTATTTGCAAAAGAAGGCTTCTTGCATGCTTCCTTTTTTGCTTCTTTCTGTTGGTGCGCCCAGCTTCCTGTCAACTAGTTGAAACGGCAAAGAGATCGTCACTTGTTTCCGCAACGCCATGTTGGAAACACAGAACATTCACCCTTGAGCCGAGCAAGTATTCCTGCTTTAATACTTCCTCTCACGCAGCACTTCAACGACAAAGAAGGTATTTGGGTCACGTATCAAAAAGGGGTTCCAGCCTAGGTTAGTACGGGCTGCCGGCTGCTCCGCGTGAGCCGTTGGATCACACGAGTTAGCAGACGTTGCGATGGATCATGATAGAGCCTTTTGCCCCTGGCTTGAACATGCTGGCAGTCCACCATTCACCTGAACAGGTCTGGACCAAGATGGTTCTATACTGCTGGTCTGTCTGAGTTGCCCTGATAGATTTTCTCGCAGGCCCAAGCAATACTCAGCAACAAGGCCTCTCGTTTGCCCTACAGCTGCCCTTGAGATAATGGCCTCTTCATTATGCTCGGGAAACCGGCGTCTTGGAGTTTAGCATTGGCCAACACCGCGATGACCAGAAACATGTGGATTTTGCACCGAGATGCAGGTGGGATACATCATTCAGAGCCAGCGAAGTCGTGTGTACGGCCATAGAGTTTACCCTACTTCGCTGTCAAAACCTCCCAGGAGAGACCAGTGGTATCATGTTCACGGCAAGGTATCTCGCCCTCCAATTGTCTCCTTTCTCTTTCTCAATCACAGAACATTAACTAAAAGAGGACAGGAAGAACGATGATAGGAATTACTCCGGATCCGAGCAAAGGCAGCTGCACAGAACTTTGCCAGGCCGTTTAAGCCAACAGATTCGTCCAGGATCCATTCCGTGATCGGTTGGTTACAGACACCCTCCAACAATTGTGCCACCTGCCACTTGCCACAGAAGACCCTGTGCCTCCTCTCTTGTATTCACACCCGTGCCGACTCATTGTCCGCGAGGCATGGTTTGCAAACAGCCATCTTTCCCCGTTAAAGAGACGTGTCTTAGCCTAGAACGGGAGCAGGTCTGTGGCGTGCATTGGCTGTCCTCCTTGCATCTTCTTGGCCCTCAGATAATGCTTTATTACCGAGCTTGACAGGGGCCAGTTGGCTTCTTTTTTTTCCTTCCTTCCATTCCTTCCTTCCATTTTCCTTCTTTCTTTGTTCCCGAATGTCTAGGCGTGTGGGTGCATTACGGCACCTGTTAGCCAAGCTAAAGCACAGTTCACGAATGATGAGCAAGGTCAAATGCTTCCCTCGGCGTCGTTGTCTGGCCGATCCTTTCTATTGTCCAGCACGAAGCACAAAACAAGAAGCAAGAGCTTTTGCTCACTCCTCTTTCCCGCTACTGCATGCTGAGCACGCATCTATCTTTCCAGAGTCTCAACTCCATCGACCCTTGTCCCACCCACCTACCACACATCATTCCACATTCCAACTCCACGGCGAACTCGATTGCCTCGCCTCTGAGTATCAGACCCTCGCCCAAGGCTACTCGGGTCAATACGACGCCGGACGAGTAACTGAAGGGAGTTTTGGCTGAAGAGTACTCCTCGCCGCCCAGCAAAGCTCGAAAATGACGCTGTACTGGGCCCACGGTATATATGGATGTGTCGCCTTCCTGTCGTCCCATTTACAGCCCGACCTCTCACTCTTGCTGAACAACAAAGTTCAGCTACTTTATATATAATTGCCTTGGCGCGGACACACGTGGACTTTGTTCCCACTGCCTGCTCTATCTGATTGTCGATACGGCACAGCGACCATAACACTATCGAAGCCATCACGAGAACGCCAGCAGAGTGTATTCCCAGAGGCAAAATCAGTTTCATGCTCCTACACTCTAAATCATCTCCTATGGTAATGGCTCCTTATCTCATCCAAGAAATACCTGGTGCTTTTTCTGCCATTCTTTAAAATCCCATCAACTAACATGTTCTTCTTTATGGGCCAGTCCGTCCAATCGTCGTTCGTGCCCCCGACGTACCATTGGCTTCTTCGCCTGCCACCTCGGTTCTGGTCGCGGATGCACCTCTACCTGGACTACATCGAAATCCTGAATCTGTCCTTGCTGAGCTCGGAGTTTTACGTTGAGGATGTCGTCAAGTATCTGCCTCAATGTGTTCGTTATCCGGCAGTGGCAAAGATTGATGCCATTTCCGACCCCAAGACACACGGCGCCTGTTACCTCTGCTTTCGAATCAAACGCGTCGAGGAGTTTCAGCAGCCAGACACAATGGCATCGTTTGCGCGTGTTTTGCAGCGCAACGAATATACCGGGCAGCGGATCTTTGAGGTGGTGCCGAAGCCTTTTCCAAGTTACACAGGCCCCATGTCACCCCTGCCAGCGTCGCCCATCGCCATGGACACGAATATGGCCCTGGACCACTATTTTTTCGACACTCCTATCAGTCCGTCGCCTTCAATGAGTTCAATGCCCTCACAGCCTTCCATGCCTTCGATGTATACAGGCTATGGCACGACTATCGGGGCCCATGGAACTGCCGGTGGCCTTGGTGGCAACAACGGACCGGCTGCTATCGATCCATCCAGGACTCGTCGCCTGCATCGAGCGTGGCGTCCACAAGCACCAGGTGCGGAGGTGGGCCGCATTGAGAGCCTCCGGATATACTGCATCCAATGCGCGCTGGAAACCCACCTCGCGATCGCCGGCGACGTGATTGAGCCGCGCGTTGGGCCAAAACTGTGGGTGTGCGCTTGTCAAGTGGCACGCAGTCAGGACAATGGCCAGCGGTGCACAAGTTGTGGCATGAGCCCCGTCTATCGCGAAGCGGTGAGGCAAAAATGGTGCTCTTAAGCCGCTTTTTCTATTAACCATGTTTCGTTGGTGACGTTTTCTTTGGCAGATGCCATGTCTTTCCATCTTCTTCTCGGTTTGTGAACGTCTCACGGCTGCCTTTCTTCATTGCCATTGCCAAATTGCATTCTATCATTCGAAGGTGGCATTTGTTTTGATTTGTTTTCTTTTATGTCGCGTCTTAGTTGCGTCCTTCTCTGTGAAGCAGTACCAACATCCTGTTGCACCATCGCCATGTTACCACGCCTGCGCTCTTGTTTCCCTTGCAACGTGGCCTCCTTACACAGCTTCAACTGTGATCCATTTGGATGTCTTTGTCCCCATTTTGTAGCCTTATGCCTTCTATGTGCTGCTACCGGTCACCCTTTTCCACCAATACGTACAATGGCACACCGTTATATAGTAAGGAGTACTCCGTAACAACTGTAGCGCTTCTGGCCCACAACGCGGTGCAAGAGTCAAGTGGAAGAGGTAAAATCAGCCAGATATACAAAGAGAGAGAGAGAGAGCATCACCGACGACGGGACGCGACTTTCGGAACGGGCATGGCACCAGACGACAATCTCGACCCCCATCACTGGTCTGACAGTCGATAAGCAGGCACTTCATACCAAGCGTGCCTTGTTGCGTTCAACCCTTGAGGGGTGGCCCTGTCTTGCGACACTGTACGTTTGAGATTGTGCTGTTGTTTCTCCTTGTTTTCTTGTGGATAATGACTGTCACAATAATGCACCTCGGGTAGTGTTGACTTTACCTCGACCTCACACGACTTGGTACGTCTACCCTGCCAAGTCGGATGGCGGAGGCAAAGCTGCTTTTATGTGCTTCCCTCTTTCTTCAGCTGATGGCTGGGTCAGGCCGCTATAAAGATGGTCAAGACTTTAGACGATGCGCACGTAGAGGCGTGCGTCGCGGCTTGGCCAAATCTTTTATTAGAAGTGTGGTTCGTTGGGTAAGCACTGTCAGTCACAATATACGTCTCAAATGACCGGGCAGATCGTGGTCACCAAGTCTTCGAGTCATCATTGCTGCCATGTACATCGCATTCGTATAATGTGAAAAGAATATATAGAGGCTGGTGATAAAAAAAATATAGTAAGTTTGTGATCAAAGGACGACTGTGGGCTCGGCTGGTGGTAAAAGACATGCGAAGAAAAATGACCGGAAAGATTTTTCGTTGAAAAAGACGGGAAGATGAGCTGGTGGCAGATAGGACAGAAGAAAGGACGGTGTCGCCTGTTCCAAGCTGCTTGCCTGCAAGTATCCTCGGCCAGGGTCGGGGATTGTGATGTCGATCTCCCATTTTGCTTTGTGCTGTAATGTACTCTTCCCTGATGTGTTTGGTTTGCTTTAATTTTTTTGGTTTGCTTTGCTTCTCCTCCCCTAGAAATGTTCCTTCCAGAAGCGAAAGTTGACTTCCCGGACAGATGCTGACGCTGTTGCCTTCTTGATATCGCGTGCTGGTGATTGTTAGTGAGATGCTTTACACCATGTTTCAGAAAAGAGGAGATGGATAAGTACACACCTGCTGCGGACGGACCACAAAAGTACACACCAACAGTGGTCTTCACGCTGCCCTCGAGGCCGTTCAGGTACGTTCGGTCCAGGATGCCATCGCGCATCGTGGAGAACAGCTTCAAAAAGTTGGGACGACCAAAGTTGGTGCGGGACTTGAGCTCTGTCAGCGGGTCGTAGTCGGCGCCGACCGAGTTGAGCACAATGTTCTGCGTCGTATCCATGTCGAGTTTCTGCGTCAGGTAGGTGTGGATCTTGAGAAACTCGATGCCGTTGCTGCCCGGAATGCGTGCAGCTTCGGTCGACTGCTGCTCCAGCGAGGACAGCAGGGTCTGGAACCACTCAAAGGATGTCGTATCCTTGCACACCCAGATAAACTCCACACGGCGAAGACGGGTCGGCGGGTTGGGGCCGTTGCGCAGATGCCAAATGTTCTTGAGAATGGCTGCCCAGGGCGTGACGCCAATACCAGTACCAATCAGAACAGCAATCTCGTTGTCAAACACATCCTCGGCGGGCGCGCCATAGGGACCGTCGATGCGCAGAGCCGGCATCTGCTGGCCGTTCTGGAGAGCAACCTCGTACATGCCAAGGGGTCGACACCATCGTACAGCTTGGCCTGGGCGGCACCGGCACCGACAGCATCACCCAGAGCGCGGGTAAAGTCACCGACTTGGCGGACATGGACTGAGACGTAGGGGTCGTACGGGCATGACGTGATTGTAAAAGGGTGCCACTGGTACTTTGAGATGGAAGGCACCTGCAAAAAGAGCCACTGGCCGGCCTTGTAGCGGAACGACGGCTTCGAAAACTGGATTTCCACGGCATCTGAAGCAGTGTTAGTGGCTGCTAGCAGAGGCAGGCTCTCTGTTCAACGAGCTTTCCAACTTACCGTACGGATGACGAACAACACGGGTGATGCGCGTCTCACGGCGGGCGCGGACCTCACGGTACAGACGCTCAATCAGGTAGAGACCGCCGGTGAAGAGCTCCCATCGCCAGCCTTCATAGCCGAGGCAGTGGTCCCAGAAGTTGGCGCCGGCAAAAGGCGATATGGCGTCGGCGGTGTCGCGCACGAAGCAGCCCACGGTGTGGGTGTACAGGCCCAGCATAAAGGGAATAAAGAGGTGGTGGGTGTACCAAAAGGTCTCGAACGATTGTTGCCGGATACGGTGGTGCGCGGTGGTGTACATCAGAAGCATGCAGAACAGCATGATATGGCCAGTGATGCACCAGGCTCGGTGTAGTGGATCTCCAGAGCACTGACAGGACGAATCTGGGTCACTCGACATTATAGAAGCTGCTCATGTTAGTTTTTGCCACATCAAACCCTGTCTTATAAGGCGGGGATGAGGCGGTTCCTTACTTGACGTAGTGACCAGCTGTGTGGACGATGGCGAAGATCAACAAGCTGTAGGCAAGCTGGCGATGGAACCACAAGTTCTCGTCGAGGGAAGGAGGCGAATCTTTGGCCGGACAATGCGGACCAGTGTCCGGCAGACCGGGAGAAGAATGAGCATGCCATCAACGCTCAGGACGAGGCCGGCACCACGAGAAATCCAGACGGAGTATTTGAGTGTGTTGAGACCGGCGAGTCGGGGATCGGATGCTTGTTTGTACCTGTGGCGCTGTCAGTTTGCGTTGCCTTGACCAGATGCGGATAGATCTTCGCCGAGTCCTCCCCTTCATCCACCTTCCGTGCGTCCACGTACCAACCAAAGGCAAACAGGCCGCACTGTACGCCCCAAAACACAAAGTGGAACAAGAGCTTTTGTGCAGTAAACTGCTTCTGGATCAATTGTATCGCACTCATGCTGTCGGTTGACGAGGTTGAGCTGGCTCGAGAGCAGCTGTCCTCTTGTGTGGAGAGAAAAAAGCGCGTATTAGGTGTGACGACCTGCGTCAGTATCACCGAGCGTCGAGTTCGGGGATCAGGTCGTCGATTGTGTGTATTTTGTCGTCAAGGTCGTCGTATCCTAGTCGTGTCGGGTGAAGACGAATATCTAAACTCCAAGTCGAAAGATGTCGAGGCGTCCAACTCTTTCACCAGCAGCACTGAACCAAATGGCAGTACAAAATACAAGAAACGAAAGGATGTAAAAGAATGTTCTGAGCCAGCAGGATGAGAAAGGGAGATAAAGAGTGAAAGTGAAGGAAAATGAAGAGAGAACAGAAAGGAAGAGATGGCTCAATGTGACGACGGCAGTCTTCTACCAGGCCGAGTGAGGAGAGAGAGTAGAAGAAGAGCAGATCGAGGATGCACGGCGACGGTGGGCGACCAGTTGGTCATAAAGGAGCGAGGCCTGTTGGGCCAGATGAGGGAGAGGAGACGGAGCAGGAAGTAGAGAGGATACTTTGACTGCCCTAAACGGGTGTGGAGACGAGGGTGAACGAATAAGGGGGACAGGGGTGAGCAGAGAGTGTTGACAAAAGAACGACAGCCGAAGAGCGAGCAGAAGAGACACGGAGAAAGCAGCACCGAAAGCCACGCTGAAGCCCTCCTCTCGTCGTTGGGTCTGGTGCAGCTCTCCGTGTTGCCCCCGTTTCGGAGCCTACTCCTAGCAAAAAAAGGCAAATGCAAAAGGGGGATGGGATTTTGAACGGCCGTAGTACGATGCTATGCGGAAATCGCAGGACTGCGACAGAATTCGAGGAGATCGTCAAGGCCGATACCACAGCAGGCAAAGCGAAAGGAGGGGACGAAGGCGGACGGCCAGCCAGACAAAATAAATGCAGACTAAGAAGCTGATGGTTGTTCAGATGTCAGGTGTCTTGAGTTCGTCTTGAAACCTTTAGCTGTTTCTGGCAGTGCCAATGATGTGCATGGATTGTGGACCGGACGAGGTGGGCCAACGGCGCGCTCACAGTAATACTCTTATTAGCACGGAGAAGTTGTCGACTGATGCCGGTAGAAGATGGGGGTGGAGGGCGTGTATCGATCTCGAGACTTGATTGTGACTTGCAGGGGTATGAACGATGCGGGCAGCAAGCGATGACAGCAAGCGATGACAGCAAGCGATGGCAGCAAGCGATGGCAGCAAGCGATGGCAGCAATTGCTGGCCGTGATGCAATGTACCCCGATGCGGTGGTATCTAAAGATGGGATAAATCGAGAAGGCCCCTGACCAAAGGTGTGGGCGACGAGGTGGATCAGACGTGCGAGGCTGTTTCGTATTCGGATGGAGACTGTGTCAGGCTGTGCCTTGGTGGGTGAGCGATGCTGGGCAGAAGAACGCACACAGAAAGAGAGCGAAGAGAGCGAAGAGACGGAAGGGAGGCGAGGAGCGAGACAGACGGCAGGGCTTTGCAACGAAAATGCTGGGAGGGCTCGAGTTGAGACGAGGAGTGTCAGAGACGCTTTGGCGAGGGGACTCGGACGCTGAGCAGAGTGGGCTCTGGGGTGTTTCGGCTTGGACAGGGGAGGGTGGGAGCGCGAGTGGTGCGAGGATGTCACAAGGCGCTGCTCATTCTATGAGAAGTGAGAAAAGCGAGGCAAAAGGAGTCAACAAAGAGCATCACGAAAGAAAGAAAACAGTCAAGTCGAAAGAATAGAAAGGAGAGAAAGAGTGACCGGCAGTGGTGATCATATGGGAAAGAGCAAACGAAGTCGGCAACACAAGCTCAGGAAGGCACGATGGAGGTTGTTTGCGACAGCAGTAGTGGGCCCTTACAGCGGGAGACCCGCTAAGAATAGACAAAGTACAGGCTGCGCTGGGCGCTCATTGGTCGCAGGGAAGGTGACGAGACAAAGCCAAGCCAAGCCAAACGGTGTGACCACGTTCTCGGGCGCTTAAG
The DNA here is from genome assembly GCA_016097075.2 of Sporothrix phasma. Taxonomy (NCBI): domain Eukaryota; kingdom Fungi; phylum Ascomycota; class Sordariomycetes; order Ophiostomatales; family Ophiostomataceae; genus Sporothrix; species Sporothrix phasma. Next base: position 229,406 of record JADMNG010000010.1, on the reverse strand, counting down.
GCTCGACAGGCGGTGGAACGGAGGAGGTACTCTAGAGAGCGCTGGTCTGGTCTCTCATGTTAGTTGATACGCTAATTCGTACTTGGACAGTATCGACACTGGGGTTTGGTCGAAAATCAGGGCCCTCAGTCCTGTCCTCTCCTGACGGGAGACAGTTGGCCGCTGAACATGGCGAGCTCTTTACCTCGCATGTTCTGACCGTTCATGAGCCGCGTCCAAAGACATGTGGTATGCTGACGTCTGTGCCATCCAATGTCGTCACGCTACCCGAGCACTTCCGTGTTCGTCTGGAGTCAACCTGCAGTAGCCCGTCAGATACAAACGAGAGCGAGAAGGAGCATGAGGGGCGGCATAGGAAACAATTGGTGTCCAAGCACTGCCATTCATAGATCCTGTTGTCTTGTTGGGGCATCGGAATGAAAGTCTCTTGCTTTTAGCTCGGCGTGGCACCACATGTTGGACGATAATGTCCAGCAACATCGAGGTGTACTTCGTACATTGGAGATCGCCCCGAGACCTCAACAAACCACGGAGGCTGCCCTTTCAAAGACACCTAAAACGAAAGGGTACAACGCTGGGGTTGACGTCTCTTGTCCCTTTTCGATGCAACGTCACTTGGTCGTTGCGACGCAGGTACGAAATACTCGTTCTGGAAGCAGACCTTTTACGGTAGTAGTTCTGCATCTGTACACAGAACACGGAAGCCGGCTTCTTTGATGGGAGTGGGGAGCTAGGGAGAGGTCTCGCCTCCCGTCTTGGCTCGCCTTGGTATACGAAAGCTTACTCTCTCTCAAACCTTCTCCATGTTTACTGCTTCTGCCGTCTGATGGACGAGGAGGGGGTGTATGGGGCCTAGAAAGGCTCGCCGTCTTTGCGGGACAGGGCTTCCGCGATCGTACTGTGGTCTTGCAACGTATCTCACGAGAAGGGTGCAGCACGGGAACACGCCGCCAGATGGCCGGCTTTCTCCTGCGGGAATACGTCGTAAAAGTCAACGACAATGAGCCAGGGTGCAACCGAGCTACGATCGTGATGGGAGGTGACGGGCTGGAAAGGCACGGTGCGAGAGAGTCAAGACAAAAGCATCAACAGAGTGGAGCATTCGCAGCATGGAAACAGGAAAAGGGCGATGCCCGCAGGCCTTCACCGGAAAGTCCCAAAGCCGGTATGCAGGATGGCAGACTGCTGCCTCCTGGCCTTGTGGCCCTTATGGCTCTCCGGCCTTCTTGGCAACACGGGCGATGCAAAGCCATGTTTGTGTGTGGTGGCCTGCCCATGTTTGCATTTGGCCATGCAGTTTCTGACCGAAAAGTGCCAAAATGGCATCCTAGTGTTCCAAAGGCCATCCCGGAGACGGGAGACGACACGGCGCTGCGAGAGAAGGCTGCCAACGCGGCACAATCCTTGTCAGAATAGGAAGCAAAGAGCGCCGTCTGAGGTGCATCTGCGTATCGGCCTGGTGACCTTTCAGAGCACGTCACCGACATGGGTCCACTCTGTCCAGCGTCTCAGCAGGAGGCGTGAAACAAGCTAATCAATCCCATACTACATCGTAGGGTACGAGTCGAGGGCAAAGTAAGCATGACACAGAACAGACAAAGGAAGAACAAGGAAACGACTGTACTTGTTAGGCTACGAGAGAACAGCTGACAGCCGGAGCGCTTCAATGGGCCTACGAGTCGACAATCGAGAGGCTCAACGGAAGCTTGGCCATCCTGCATGATCAGCACTCCACAGCTGCCAGAGCTTGTCACAGCTGCCCGAGCGATACGCGGTTTTGCAGACGTACCCTGCTTCTCTGGTATCGCTTACGACGTTCTCTCCAACAATGGCCAATGCCTGCTCCACACGAGCACGAGCAAGGCTGTCGTTTTATGTTGCAGTGCTTACTGAGTAGGGAAGCAGCTTGCTTCCGGTATCCGAGCAAACATGTCGACCTGGGATACGGTCTACGCCGAACGTCTTTTTGTATTTCGACATTGCTGGCCTGTGGAGGCACAGCGAGACGCATCTCGACAAGTGGCCCTCCGATCGCATTGTCGTTGTCAGAGATGCAACTTGCATTTCACGTCCGCCATCTGCCCATGGAGAGACCGGAGTCGTTGGACACCCGAAACGGTTGCGAGACTGCGTGTGTCTACGACGTGCGGAGTGCAGCCGACTGTCCGTTGGGGGATGGCTTCTCTTCAGCACGACTCAAGACGCGTGGTGGACAAACGACAAGTCGCAACCGAAGAACCCGAATCTCGTCGGAAGTCGATTGTCGATCTGCACGATCCAACCTTGTCCGTGATACAGGACCTCGACTTTTCGTAAGAATAGAATAGACGCCGTACTCAGAGAGTATGGTGTCGGTCTCGGTCTGTGTGTTGGGCACATGGTGTTATGAAGAGCATCGAAGCCTCACTGCTGCACCTGGCAGTCTCCTAGAGTGCTAGGCATCCCCCAGAATGGACATTGATGTCGCGGTCCGTCCTGTCCCTGGCGTGCGAATGCACATTCTTTAAAAGACGGCGTCTCCGTACAGCGCTTGTGAGGGTCAGATAGTGTCATTGAGCGCGGAGGGACAATAGACAGCAATATTGAATAGGCAGCCTGATGTCACCAGTCTCTAAAGGTACTTCAGATTGGCCATTTTGGCGCAGAAAATAGCACGTTATCAAGTACCTCACGAGGTGGCGCTTGCCGCTGCTATCCGCTAATGTGGCTGATTGCGCTGCGCCCCGATTTTTGCACTGTTTCGCCCCAAAGGCCTGGCAGGTCCCTGTAGGCAGAGACTCTGTGTGGCTGTGCACCCCGCACCTGCCGCCGTAGAGTGGAACACTGGGGCTGGGCTGTCCGAAGCTTCCACATTCGGCCGCCAAGGGCACCAGTCGCAGCTGCCTCTTGTGTGCGTGTCTTCGTCAGAGCGCATTGTGGTGCAGGAGCGACCCGGCAAAGTGTGAGGCAGCCGGAATAACCCTCCTTCCTCGCCAGCCCGATTCGTCACCAGTCCACACGTCGACCTCGATAACGTCAACAGCCTCAACGAGCGACGTTTTCTAAACAACACCCTCGTTCCTCAAACATTGACTCCGACGACAGTCTGCTCGCATCGAGGACCATTGGGTGGCCCCGCTGCATTGTGCTTCGCTCCTCGACGTCCCCTCCCATTCCCCGCCGTCGCCCAACGCTTTGACGATCCAAGAGAGCAACTTTCTTTCTACTCTTCCCCCTCCCCGTCCACACCCCAGACGCCCATTGCTTGCGAGCCAGCTCCTGACTGCGTGCCGCTTGTTTTCTGGCTTCTTTCTGGGCTTGCTCTTTTCCTTTTCTGCTCTGCATCCCGCGCATACCACACCCAAGATGGTAGGCCCTGCCCCCACAGTCTTTTGCGCTCGACCTGCCGGAATGGCATCTCTGCGTGCCCCGTGCTTATGGCCGACCGGATTCTGACATCTGACCCCTGCAGGGCATAACACGACGGCCGAACAAACAGGACAAGGCCGCCGGAGCCGGGGGCGGCGCCGCAGCGGCGGCGCGAGGCCGCAAAAGGCCACCTTTGAGACCTCAAAGAAAAAGGAGATTGGCGTGTCGGACCTGACGCTGCTGAGCAAAGTGTCCAACGAGGCCATCAACGAGAACCTCAAGAAGCGCTTCGAGGGCGCCGAGATCTACACATACATTGGCCATGTGCTGGTCTCGGTCAACCCGTTCCGGGATCTCGGCATCTACACCGACGAGGTGCTCGACAGCTACCGGGGAAAGAACCGTCTCGAGATGCCGCCGCACGTCTTTGCCATTGCCGAGTCGGCCTACTACAACATGAAGGCGTACAAGACAACCAGTGCGTCATCATCTCGGGCGAGTCGGGTGCCGGCAAGACGGAGGCGGCCAAGCGCATCATGCAGTACATTGCCAACGTCTCTGGCGGCAGCGGCGGCGACATCCAGCAGATCAAGGACATGGTGCTGGCGACCAACCCGCTGCTCGAGTCCTTTGCAACGCCAAGACGCTGCGCAACAACAACTCGTCGCGCTTCGGCAAGTACCTGCAGATCCACTTCAACAACGCCGGCGAGCCCGTCGGCGCCGACATTACCAACTACCTCCTCGAGAAGACGCGCGTCGTCGGCCAGATTACCAACGAGCGCAACTTCCACATCTTTTACCAGTTCACCAAGGGCGCTTCCGACGCCTACCGCCAGAACTTTGGCGTCCAGACCCCCGACACCTACATCTACACCAGCCGCTCCAAGTGCTTCAACGTCGACGGCATCGACGACCTGGCCGAGTTCCGCGACACCCTCAATGCCATGAAGGTCATTGGTCTGAGCCAGGCCGAGCAGGACAGCATCTTCCGCATGCTCGCGGCCGTGCTGTGGACCGGCAACCTGGTCTTCCACGAGGACGACAGCGGCTACGCCGCCGTGTCCGACCAGAGCGTCGTCGATTTCCTGGCCTACCTGCTCGAGGTCGAGCCCAAGAAGCTCGTGTCGGCCATTACCATCCGCATCCTGACGCCCCGGCTAGCGGCGAGGTCATTGAGTCGCCCGCCAACGTCGCCCAGGCCATTGCCACGCGCGACGCCCTCGCCAAGGCCATCTACAGCAACCTCTTTGACTGGATCGTCGAGCGCATCAACCAGTCGCTCAAGGCGCGCCAGGCCACCAGCAACTCCATTGGCATCCTGGACATCTACGGCTTCGAGATCTTTGAGAAAAACAGCTTCGAGCAGCTGTGCATCAACTACGTCAACGAGAAGCTGCAGCAGATTTTCATCCAGCTGACGCTCAAGACCGAGCAGGAGGAGTACGCGCGCGAAAAGATCCACTGGACCCCCATCAAGTACTTTGACAACAAGGTCGTCTGCGACCTGATTGAGCAGGTCCGCCCCGTCGCATCTTCTCCGCCCTCAAGGACGGCCACCAAGACCGCCCACGCCGACCGCGGCCGCCTGCGACCGCACCTTTATGCAGTCTCTGAGCGGCATGTCCAACGCCAACCTGACGCCTCGCCAGGGCAACTTTATCATCAAGCACTACGCCGGCGAGGTCGCTTACAGCGTCGATGGCAATCACCGACAAGAACAAGGACCAGCTGCTCAAGGGCCTGCTGAACCTGTTCCAGGTCAGCCAGAAACCAGTTTGTGCATGAGATCTTCCCCAACCAGGTCGACCAGGACAACCGCAAGCAGCCGCCCACGGCCGGCGACCGCATCCGCTCGTCGGCCAACGCCCTCGTCGACACCCTCATGCGCTGCCAGCCGTCGTACATCCGCACCATCAAGCCCAACGAGAACAAGTCGCCCAGCGAGTTCAACGTGCCCAACGTGCTGCACCAGATCAAGTACCTGGGCCTGCAGGAGAACGTGCGCATTCGCCGCGCCGGCTTCGCCTACCGCCAGTCCTTTGAAAAGTTTGTCGAGCGCTTCTTCTTGCTGTCGCCGGCCACGTCCTATGCGGCGAGTAACACTGGACCGGCTCGTACGAGGCGGCCACCAAGGAGATTCTCAAGGACACGAGCATCCCGCCGGAGGAGTGGCAGATGGGCGTCACCAAGGCCTTTATCAAGGCGCCCGAGACGCTGTTTGCGCTCGAGCACATGCGCGACCGCTACTGGCACAACATGGCCGCGCGCATCCAGCGCATGTGGCGCGCCTACCTGGCGTACCGCGCCGAGTCCGCCACGCGCATCCAGCGCTTCTGGCGCAAGAAGCGCGTCGGTGCCGAGTACATGGTCCTGCGCGACCAGGGCCAGCGCATGCTCGGTGGCCGCAAGGAGCGCCGGCGCTACAGTATGCTGGGCTCGCGCCGCTTCCTGGGCGACTACCTGGGCATCAACGCCACGACGGGCCCCGGCAGCGTCATCCGCAGCGCGACCAACATCAGCTCCAACGAGAAGGCCGTCTTCTCGTGCCGCGGCGAGATCCTCGAGGCCAAGTTTGGCCGCTCCAGCAAGCCGAGCCCGCGCATCCTGGTCGTCACCAACAGCAAGTTCTACGTCATCGCGCAGGCGCTCGTGAACCACCAGCCGCAGATTCTCATTGAGCGCTCCATCCCCTGGGCGCCATCAAGTCGGTCCGCGCGTCGTCCTCGCGCGACGACTGGTTCTCGCTCGACGTCGGCTCGCCGCAGGAGCCCGACCCGCTCCTGAACTGCGTCTTCAAGACGGAACTGTTTGTGCAGATGCAGCGCGTCATGCCGGGCGGCTTCAACCTCAAGATTGGCGACGCCATTGAGTACCACAAGAAGCCCGGCAAGCCGCAGCTGGTCAAGGTGCTCAAGGACTCGCAGGTGCCCGTCGACTATTACAAGAGCGGCGCCATCCACACGCGTCCAGGCGAGCCGCCCAACAGCATACCGCGACCCACGCCGGCCGCCAAGCCCGTGCCGCCACGGCCCATTACGCGCGGCAAGCTGATCAAGCCGGGCGGACCCAACGGCCGGCCTTCGCGCATCACGGCCCCCAGCAGAAGCAAGCCGCAGCCCACGCCTGCTGCACGGCCTGCTGCTAACACGTCGCGTGCCGTGCCGCCACGACCGGCTGTTGGTGGCTCTTCGACCGCCGCTTCATCTGCTGCGGCGGCCCCGGTGCCGACACCCCGCCCGGTTCCCAGCCGCCCCAACCCGGCGGCCGTCGCCGCTGCTTCGGCAGCCGCCACATCGGCCCTCCCTCGCACACGCGCAACAAGTCCAACTCGTCCGCCGTGCGCGCACCACCCCCGCCGCCGCCGCCGCCGTCCGCCCCTCCCGCCATGACGGCCATGGTCCTGTACGACTTTGCCGGTCAAAAGGACAATGAGATGTCCATCAAGGCCGGCCAAATGATTGAGATTGTCCAGAAAGAGAACAATGGTAAGCTCCCCAGTCTTTGATAGGAAAATTACTCGCTCTCCTCGCTGTACTTGCTCCCTACTAACCATGCAGGCTGGTGGCTGGCCAAGATCAACGACAAGCAGGCCTGGGTGCCCGCCGCCTACGTGCAGGAGGTTAAGGCGCCCCCGCCCACATCGGGACGTCCTGCTCCACCGGCACCGCCGCGCCGGCCCCTTGGTGGCGCCGCCGCCAGCCGGTCCTCGGCCGCTTCGTCGACGCTGCAGCCGCGCGACTCGGGTATGAGCCTGAATGGCAGCGCCGGCGGCAGCGCCTACTCGTCGGACGGCAGCCGCGCAAACACACCGACGCCGTCGGCGTCGGGCAGCATGAGCCTGGCGGACGCGCTGCTGGCGCGGCAGAACGCCATGACGTCTCGGAAGGAGCCGGACGATTGGTAGAGACGTCACTGATGGACGAGTAGACGGGTAGACGGGTAGACGCGTAGATGAGTGGAGCGTAAAGAGCGTGCAAGCAATGGTTTTGCGTCCTTTGGTGTCATTCTCTTGCTCGGTTTAGACAAATAGCTGCTTCGGTTTGATCTGTCTTTGTCGTCTTGGACTTGTCTTTTAGCCATTTAGTTTTGCTGGGTGGCCTCTTTTTGGTCACGATGTTCTCTGCGCCTTTGTTTCTATTCACTGTTTCCATGACCTGTCTCACGTCCTTTTACGAATCGCTAGACATTCTGGTGTGCCGGGTGCTTTACGATCATTGTGCCTGCGATACGCAAAGCCTCTTCACATGCAACACTTGGTCAACTGCTATACTTGGAAATGATCAATGAAAGAACCGCCCGTATATGACTCCCGCAGTGACGTCCCGTATGCTGCATATGTCTCGCCGAACGTCCGCCCTCTTTTCTCGTGTACCAAGCCCGCCCCAAGTATGTACTCAAATAATTGTTTGTGTCCAGCAATGCTGCTCCGTATATGCGTGCCAGTCCAGTCCTGTCCCGTCCCATTCCGTCCCATTCCGTCCCGTTCCTTTCCGCCCCGTCCCGTATCCACGTTGGTTCACCGTCTCTTTTTGCTCTGAGCAGCTGCGACAGCCAGCTGGGCCTTGGCGTCCCGCCGCTGCAAGAGTGTCGCAATGGGCACGTCCTCGTCGTTCTCGGCCTCTTCGTCGACGCCGTAGTCGCGCAGGCGGTCCCCGTCTGCATTCGTCCAGCCCGGCTCGCCGTCCAAGCCCTGCTCAAACTCGTCGTCGGACCCGACCTGGCGGGTAGGGCCTGTGATGGGCGCCGTGCGTCGGCGCCGGAAGTCGGCTTCTTGGCGGGCCTGGAAGGCGGCCTTTTCCTCTTCGGGCGAGCCCCACTGGCGGTCGCGGTCGTCGCGGCCAGAAGCAAACGCCGTGGACATGGATGCGCCGGGGCCGGGGCCGGGGCCGGGGCCGCCCGTGCCGGTGGCCGCCCAGTGGCCTTGGGCAGCAGCATGGCGCAGCTTCTCTGGTCGGGCGGCGGCCACATGCCCGGGTGGTCGTTGAAGCCGTTCTCGGGCCAGTCCCAGCCCGGGCCCGAGGTGCCGCGGCCAGGGGCGATCTTGGGCCCGCCGGCCAAGGGCACGAACCACAGCAGGACATTGCGCGTGCCCATGCCTGGGCCATGTTGTTGAAGATGCCGAGATCGTAGGGAAACTCGACACGCATGCGCAGGGCGGCGGCCTTGCGCGCCCTGCGCTCGCGCCTGGCACGCTCTTCGTCGTCTTCGCCCCCGGCACCACCGCCGTTGCCATTGCCGCCATATGCGCCGCCGCCGCCGTCGTCGTCGTCGTCACTGTCATCACTTTCGTCACTGTCGTCGTCTTCGTCGCCCCACCAGGTGCCGTCCGCGTGGCTGGAGTTGTAGCGGTCGACAACGGCGTCGTGGCGCTCAATCTCCCAGCCCTCGATCATGGTCGCATTGAACATCCAGGAGCTGAGGGTGGTGTACAGCATAATGGACAGCGCCAGGGTCGTGCCGCCGCAGACGAGGGCGAGGACGGTGAGGTGGATCAGCTGCGCCAGGGACGGGCCCAGGTAGGCCGGCAGGTAGCGCTGGGCGTACAGAAAGTAGAAGCGGCGGCCGATGAGATAGGCGGCCATCCAGAGCGAGAGGTTGGTAAAGACGACGAAGCGCACAAAGTGCGGAAAGGTCTGCATGGACACGCAGTTGCCGGTCCAGGGGCAGTGGTGGTCCATCTTGGGGATGCAGCGGCGGCAGTGGCGGCAGTGGTGCGACCGGGCGGGCTTGGGGGCGTCGCATTTGCGGCACCAGCGCACGCCCGCCGTTGCGCCACCACCTGCCGTGGGTGCGTGGAGGACGAGCCCAAAGACGAGGACGAGGACGAGGACGGGCGTTTGGGCTCGTTGGTGTATTTGGACTTTGTGAGTGAAGGGTTTGCCAGTGCTGTTGATGCTGCTGATGCTGCTGATGCTGCTGTTGATGCTGTCGCTGCTTTTGACTCTTCGTCGGATGCGCCGGGTCCGTCAAAGACGTAGCGGCCCGGGTCGGTCATGCACGCGCGGAGGTAGGACAGCCAAAGGCAGCCGAGAAGAGTGTTGAACACGACGGACTCGGTCATAGTCAGCGGCCCGGGTCCAGGTAGGTGGCCGTGTGGAAGAGCCATTGCGAGCTGTAGCCCAGGAAGACGATGACGGAGACGGCGGCGGGGATGGCAATCAGGTGCATGCCCAGTTTGGACGGGCCTGTTGGGATGCTCATGGTGGCGGCGGCGCTTGCATGGCGGTGACAGACGTGTGGTGGTGTCGATGGCACACCAGCTCGACTTGGGAGGCCGTTGGTCGCCGAAGCTGCTGTCTCGAAGCGAGCAAGATGGGCAAAGCTGTGAGGGCGTTGCGCGTACTTTAAAAGATACGAGCTGTCGTCCGCCGTATCCGTGGTGCTACTCGTACACGAGGACGCAGTTGGGGCAGTGCGGGGAAGGCAGGGGGTCGAAGACGGAGGCTGGAGCGGAAGACGAAAGGCTTTGCAAAGAGCAGAACGTCACGAAGTTAAGTTGAGGTCGAAGATCGCTATTCAGTAGACTCAGGACTCAGGGACCAAGAGGACAGAGCGGTAGTCGATCGCGCCTTCTCCCGGGCCTGGAAAGGCGCGGATCCACTCGAGTTACGGCGTCCGAACTGTCACAGTTCGACAGAGGAAGGAACGAGCGGGACCTGTGGGGCACTGCACGGAAGCGGTGGATTGAGTACAAAGTACACGAAGCGCTTTCCTCTTTTGCACAGTGCTCTTCCGCGATTAATTTATGATTATTATTGTTATTACTTTTTAGTCGACAGCACGCTTCTCACGGCCTCCAATCTACAAGACAAAACTATGGCGACACCAGACGAGAGTGAGGACAACGTCAAGAGTCTAGATCACCAAGCCACGCTCGACGTGTCGTGGTTGCGTGTGTCTCCACATGGCTTGCTGTTTCATCGCATTCGAGGCGTTTTCGACGGGTCTAGGCCGATTATGTAATGGGAGGACGAACCACCGCAATACAGCGTCGTGTCATACTCATACTTGTTCACACCTTGGCAGAACGCCCCGGGCTGCCCTCTATTTCGTCGGCGGAAAGCTTGTACGTGCCGACGAGAAACACAATCGAGACCGACAGCTGGCTGTGTACAACGGAGGCGGATCCGTGTGTTCCGAGACTCGCCCTGGCTGACAGCTGCCAATCGGATCACAGCTCTGAACTCGGGCAACGAACAGGGCAACGAGCGATGGCGGAGGCAAAACAAAAGATTGGTCAATCGAAAACTTCTGCTGAAGCTCAACACATGCCTCGTCCAAGTGCAAGGGGCGCTGACTGAAGAAGAACCAAGACACACCCTCGCTTCTGGACACACCCCTGTAGATACACGGTCAAATCACAAAATCCCAATACACTCACTACAGTCACGGTCCCGCCGCTACACACGTGCCCAGGCGTCCTGGCGCGCCCAGCCTGCAAACATGGTCTGGATCTTCATGCTGTCGAGCACGCGCTGCTTGACGTCGTCTGCCACAATGTCTGTGCCCACAAACGCGCCATGTGTGCTCGTAAAGTCGTGGTGCCGCAGGATCGACCACATGGCAAAGACCGTCTCGCCCGACAGCGGGATCATGTTGGGGATGCTCCACATAAAGGCAAACGAGTTCATGCCGGCCGGCCGCGAGCGCGGCGTGCCCCAGAGCGTCGGTGGCCCAGCTGCCGAGCCCGGCCGGCGTCGTCACGAGCGTGTCGGCCACCAGCAGGTGCCCGCCAAACAGCAGCACCTGGCTGCCGGGAAAGTGGCCGCCCAGGCGGATGGCCAGGGCGCTGTCGCCGCCACGGCCGCCCACCGGCACCGGCTGCACGTCGTCGCCGCCCCAAAACACCTGGTGCGGCGACTGTTGCACGTCCATGCCCGGTCCTCGGCGCGCAGGTACACGGGCAGTCAAACGCCGCGGCCCACTCGGTGTGCGACGAGTAGTAGTGCGGGTGCGAGATGACAATGGCGCGCAGCCCGCCGCGCCTGCGGATCTGCTCAATGGTGGCCTCGTCGATGAGCGTCAGGCAGTCCCACAGGATGTTGCCGGCGGCGTGCGCACGAGCACGGCGCGCTGGCCAATGGCCAGTTTGGGCGCGGTGGCGATGCTTGTCAGCCGGTCGTCGCCCCCGGTCGCCGGGTAAAAGACGTTCTTGTGGCCGCGCCGGACCTCCGCCATGGTGGTGAAGGACTGGCCGCCGGGCGGCGTGAACTGGCGCGGGTCGTCACAGATGCGGCACGACGGCAGCTGTGTGCGGTCGGCCGTCGGGAACTGCGCACCGCAGGCCGTGCAGACGAGCAGGGCGTCCGTAGCGTGAGGATCGTACGCTGCCATGGTGAGCCGGAGACGCGGTCTTGGTTTCGGTCGTCGGGCGTCCGGATGTCGGCCTATTGTCCGAGGCCGTTATGCGACTCTATCTGTGGTAATGCCCTTGAAATCCGGTACAGGTCGACACCGCCGTGTTCGAGGCATTGCGGAAGAAGAGCGTGCCTCTCTGCCCCTCGAGATAAAGCGCCATACGAGATACTCTTACTTCAGCCGGAGTTGACCGGCGCCACAATGCCGAGCAAGTCGCGAGGACCTTCCGTGATAGGCATCCAGCGCCAGAGCTGCCCCACTCCCTTACAGCCGTTTGGCCCGCCGGGCAGCTGCGACCCAGGCGACACCGCCCTTTTTTTTCTGCCGCGCCTTCTGCATGCCGCCCACCCGTAAGAGCTGCATCGAGCCCCTATCGTGCCAAACAACAATCACAGCGCCTCACCACCACCAAACGCCCAACAATCGCATTGCCGTGCAGGCATCTCGCTTCTACCACGGTCGTGGCCCATACAGGCCGATTCTCTGTTTTCAGAACACACACGACACGCCCTCCGACCCCGCATCCGCATCCTGCACCCTGCACCCAGCATGAGCTTCGCCATCGAGGTGCCGGGCGCGGCCGTCCCCCTCAACCCCGTCCGACCTCTGCAAAGCCCTCGAGGCCGGCAATTCGAGCGACCACAGCCGGCGCCAGGCGGCGTCCCAGCAGCTCGAGGCGTGGCAGACACACCAAAACTACCACTCGTCCTGCAGCTCGTCTTCCTCGACCGCACGCTGCCTACGAGGTCCGCTTCCTGGCCGTCATCTTGCTCAAGAACGGCATCGACCGGTACTGGCGCAGCTCGGCGCGTCTCAAGGGCGGGCTGCACCCGGACGAAAAGGCGCTGGTCCGGTCGCGGCTGCTGCAGGGCACGGTGGGCGAGGCGGACCGGACGCTGGCGCTGCACAATGCGCTGGCGACGGCCAAGATCATCCGCATCGACTACCCACAAGACTGGCCCGAGGCGCTGCCGAGTCTGGTGGCGCTGCTGCGGAGCGTCAAGGACACGGACCCGGCGCAGCTGGGCGGCGGCCTGCTGGTGCTGCTGCGGGTCATCAAAGAGCTGGGCACGGCCCGGCTGCGGCGCTCACAGACGGCGCTGCAGCACATGGCCGAGGAGCTCGTCTATCTACTAGGCGACATCTACACGGCCAACACGGCGACCTGGATGGGCTACCTGACGGCCCAGAGCGGCCAAAACGGACAGGGGGCCGGCGCAGACCGGGCTACCGTCGACTACGCCATGGCCAACAGTCTGACAGCGCTCAAGGTGCTGCGGCACCTGGTGGTTAGTGGCTTCGAGCACCCGCACAAGTCCAAGCTGGTCGAGCAGTTCTGGTCCTTGACGCAGACCCAGTTTGACCAGTTCCTCGGCTATGTCAACAGCACCAGCCACGGCCCGGGCGGCAGCCGCGACGACGACATTGTCGGCAAGCACCTCCTCAAGTTCACGAGGCTGCACATTGATATGAGCGAAGCACACCCGGCAAGCTTGCCGCCCTCCCCCACTCGGTGGCCCTGGTGCGCGCATACTGGGGCATCGTGGCCAGCTTTGCCGACGTGTACACCACGTCGGGCGGCCTGCGGCAAAACGGGTCGTCTGGCGACGGCGGCAGCGGCAGTGGCGGCAGGGGCGGAGAGAGCAAGCCGTCCAAGCTCGAGGGTCCCCTGCTGGAGCAACTGGCGCTGCGGGGTCTGCTGCTGCTCAAGAGCTGCATCCAGATCATCACACAGCCGCTCAAGACGTTCAAGTACCGCAGCGCCGAGGCCCAGCAGGACCAGAACGACGGCGTGCAGCGCATCAAAGACGGAGCTCTTTACCGACGAGTTCCTGCTGCAGGTGGTGGACACGATCGTCACAGAAGCTCTTCATCTTCCGCCCCTCGGATCTCGAGGCATGGGAGGAGATCCAGAGGACTGGGAGGCGCAGGAGAGCGAGTCGGGCGCGGCGTGGGAGTGGCAGGTCCGGCCGTGCGCCGAGCGCGTCTTCCTCAGCCTGCTCATCCACAACAAGCAGCTGCTGGCACCGCCGCTCCTGGCGTACTTCCAGCAGGCGATGCGCGAGGACACGGACCTGCTGACCAAGGAGGCCGTGTACACGGCCATGTGCAACGCGGCCGTGGCGATGGAAAAGGCGTTTGACTTTGACCGCTTCCTACAGACGACCCTTGTGCGCGACGCCCAGGTGCAGGGCCCGCTGGCCAAGATTCTGCGCCGCCGCGTGGCCGTCCTGCTGGGCTCGTGGGCCTTTTACGAGCTGCCCGAGGCGTCGCTCAAGGTGGTCTACTCGGCCTACGCGCACCTCCTGAGGCAAGGCAGACCCGGCCAACGACCAGGTGGTGCGGCTGACGGCCGCGCGCCAGCTCAAGGCGACCGTCGACGACGTGCAGTTCCGCGCGGCCCTGCTCGAGCCGCACGCATCCGACGTGTTCGCGGCCCTCCTCGACCTGCTGCAGGAGGTGGACGGCGACGAGACCAAGCTGGCCGTGCTCGCCACGATGCGCACGTTTATCGAGCGCATGGAGACCATGCCGGCCACTTTAGCGACGGCGTGGTGGCCGCGCTTCCCGGCATCTGGGCCTCGGCGCCCGAGGATACGTTCATGATCAAGCAGGCCGTGCTGTCGATCCTGGCGACGCTCATGATGGCGCTCGGCGCCGCGTCGCAAAAGTACCACGCGCTGATCCTGCCGCTGATTGCCGACGCCATGAACCCGACGTCGCCCGTGCACCAGTTTTTGTTTGAAGAGGCCGTCGAGCTCTGGCGCAGCATCATGAGCCAGTCGGCGGCGCCGCTGGCCAGCGACAAGGTCGCCCTCTTGCCGCTCGCGCTCCACGTGCTCGACTATGACTCGCAGCTCGTGCAGACGTGCCTGGAGATTGTCAATGCCTACATTGTCCTGGCGCCGAGGCCGTGCTCAGCGACCGGTACCGGCTGCCGACGCTCGAAGCGCTGACGGGCGCCATGGACGCCAAGAAGTGGGAGCTCGTGCACGCGGCGTCGACCAGCATCCAAAACGCCATCCGCCAAGGCGAGATGCTGGGCGGCGAGGCGGGCGTGGCCTCTGTCGTGAGCGACCTCGTGCGGTCGCAGATGCTGCCGCGCATCTTGGCGCGGCTGCGCGCCGCCTGGAGGCCCACCAGTCCACGGGGCCCAACGCCAAGAGCAGCCCGCTGCGGCCGACGACGCAGGTCGCGTACATTCTGATTCTGAGCCGCATCGCGCTGGGCGACCCGCATGCAATCTTCAACCTGCTGGGGTCCCTGCAGGTGCCTGCGGGCGGCCAAGTGCACTGCACGGAGACGACGACCGGCGCCAACGTCGAGGCCATCTGGCCGTGGCTCATGGCCGAGTGGTTCGGCAGCCTGGACAACATGGCAACGCAGAGAGCCAAAAGGTGGCGTGCCTGGGCCTGACGCGGCTGCTGGAAGTGCAGCGGCCGCTGGGCGCCGACCGCCCCGGCCAGGTGTCGGACCTCCTCCTCGGCCGCCTGCAGGACTACCTGTCGATGTGGACCAGCACCGTGCTCGACGCACAGGGCGACGCGACGCGGCCGGACGCCTATGTGTGGCCCGAGGGCGCGGCGCCGCCGACCGAGTACGACACGCCGCTGATGATGGCCGAGGCGGCGTTTGTGGCCCAGGACCCGCTGCACACGCAGACGACGCACGCCTTTATCATGGCGCGGCTGATGGACGTGATGGCGCGCGTGGGCGGCGAGGCCGCCTTTAACGACAACTGGCTGGTGAATGTGGACCGGGACGTGCTGGCCGGGTTTCAGGGCCTGACGACGCCGCGGCCCGACGGCCCCGACGGCCCCTACTGACTGGGGGCGCTCGGCGGTGGATACGACGGCCACAACGGCACAGCAGACATGGCATAATGAAGCAATGAACCTTGATAGATGTAACAATATACGCTACGCTGAAACGACGATCCAGACACATCTGTACGATCCAGTGTCGCTCGCCCGGCTGCGCCGAGCCTCAGAGCTTGCTCTCCGCCTCCTGGGCACGGCCACGACGACCTTGCCCCAGGTCTCGCGGCCGCCCAGCGCCTTGAGCGTCGCCGGCACACGGTGCAGCCCCGCGAAGGGCTCGCCGTCGGTAAAGACGGTGGGCCGGAAGGCGCCGCGGTCAATCAGCTGGCGCAGACCTGCCACACGGCGGGGATGGCCTCGGTCTCCTTGAGCGCGTAGGCGCCCCAGTGGATGCCGACGAGGCTAATGTTTTTCAGCAGGACCTTGTTCATGGCCACCTTTTCAATCTTGCCGGCGGCAAAGCCCACAATCAGGATGCGGCCGTTCCAGGCCGTGCACTTGGTGCTGAGGTCGACCAGGCCGACGGGGTCGTAGACAATGTCGACGCCGCGGCCGCCCGTCAGCGCCTTGACCGTCTCGGGCCAGTGGGCGTCGGTCTTGTAGTTGATGGCGTGGTCGGCGCCGAATGCGCGGGCGACTTCGAGCTTGTGCTCCGTGCCGCCCGTGGCGATGACCGTGGCGCCGTAGGCTTTGGCGACTGCGGGTGTTAGTGCGAGCCAGCCGGGCAAGGGACGGGGACGGGGACGACAAGGAAGAAGAATCAAGACGAAAGGACAAAAGACCAAAGACAAAGGGACGTACTCTGGACCGCCGCCAGTCCAACACCACCAGCGGCCGCGTGCACCAGGACCGTGTCGCCCTGCTTGACGCCGGCCCGCAGCACCAGCGCCGCATAGCTCGTGGGCGCCGTGACAAAGAGGCCGGCCGCCTCGGTAAAGGACCAGCCGGCCGGCACGGGCTGCAGCTGGCCCTCGGTGGCGACGACCTGGGTGGCATAGGCGCCCTGGCTGGCGCCAAAGACGCGGTCGCCGACGGCAAAGCGCGGCTTCAGCACCGAGCCGGCGCTGGGCGTGGCCAGCACGACACCGGCAAACTCGGCGCCGGCAATCCACGGGAAGGCTGCCGCTACAGTTAGGGACAAGGCACTGTCGAGACGCGAGACGGGGAGACGCGAAGACGCCGAGACGGGCGGCAGGGGAAGAGGACAAAGACTCACGAGGCTGGTTCTGGTACTTTCCCTGGATCTGGAGAATGTCGAAAAAGTTGGCGGCGGCGGCGTGGACGGCGATGAGGTACTGGTCCGGTGACGGCTTGACGTCGGGGAGCGACTCGACGACGAGCTCGTCGGGGCCCTGGCTGTGTTAGGCAGTGCAAGGGAAGAAACGCTGCAAGCCGACTGGGACTGACCTTGACGTATTGTGTAATCTTGATGCCCTTCATTGTGGAGGAGGTGAAGGGTGGACGGAACGAGGAGGAAGAAAGCAGACGAAAGAAGAGAGACGAAAGAAGAGAAGACGAAAGAAAGAAGACGAAAGAAAGAAGACGAAAGAAAGACGACAGGAAAAGCGTCAATTGGACTCGGGAGAAGAATAAATCTCTAGATGCAACGGCAACGGAAATGCAAAACCCCAATGACGGAAAAGCTGCCCCGGCACAGGAACGCGCCTCTCCGCCCAAACTGCACCGCTCTTGCCCAAGAATCTTGCCGAGGCGCTTCCCCTTTCCCGCAATCGCACTAAAATGGCAAGAGCTGGGGTAGCTGATTTGGAAAGTCACCGCCTATTCGGACTGTCGCGTGAGGGCAACAAACCTGTGCCTCGGACGGTGCAGTTAGCATCTTGGCTGGCGACTACAAATTGAACGTGGCATCGCCAACTGTAACATCGCCAAATGTGACATCGCCAACTGTGACATTGCGCTTCACCACGGCCTCACATACGACGGAGATGGCAGTGGATGGACATTGGTTCGCTGTGGCAAGAGTGTATATGATGCAGAATGACAGAATAAAAACACAGAACCCCAATGCTAGATGCCGGCTTGCCCCTGTAAACCCAAAGCGCCATCCGTTGTATAAGAACGAAGAAGAAAAAGAAGAGAGAATAAAAAAGAGAAAGCTGCTCCGACCACATCAGGTAGCCGTGCACCGCGTCGACACGTCCCAAAGTTCACCTTGGCCCGGTCTCACCCGCACCGAGCCCGCCCCTAGTCCCGCCCCGGCGCTCGGCGTCGTACAGAGCCCGCTTCACATCCATGCACACGTCCTCAATCTGGCCCACCTCGTCCCGCGACAGCGTCGCCGAGCGCAGCAGCTTCAGCTGCCCCGGAGCATCGACAGGATGCCTCCCAGCCGAGGCTTCTTGGTCGGACGGCCTTCCTCTTCCTTGTTGTCGACAGGCGCGTCAACCTCCACCACAGAGTCGGGCTCGGCGACGACATTGTCTGCGACATCAGCCACTGCGGTCAGGTCCACCACGTTGTCCTTGTTGTCCTTGTTGTCCTTGTTGCGCGTGTTATGGCTGCGGCTGCGGCTGCGGCTGCGGCTGCGGTTGCGGCTGCCAAGCTCCTGCAGCTCCAGGGCCAGCTGCGACTGTTACGTCGTGGTCGCCGTCGGAGCCGATGCTGGCAGTCTCGTCGGCCATGCCGCTGATGCCGGGCGACGACAGACTGGCCTCGCCCGCCGTGCCGGCCACGTGTTCGGGTGCGTGGCTAGGAGCAGCGGCGGCTGTCCACGCAGGGCTGGCCGTCCTTCTGGCTCCGCTCCGACCTGGCTTCGCTCGTGTGGCGTCTGGTGCGTGCGAGCCTGCGCTCGGCAGGGCTGCTGGCCACAACGGGGCTGGACGCCACAGCGGCACCAGGGGTCCTTCTTCGGTCCGGGCTGATGACGACCGCTTCCGCTTCCGGCGGCGCGAGTGCTGCGAAGGCGTCGGCTGCGAGCTCTGCGGCAACTGGGCAGCACCCTTTGCCTCCGCCTCTGCCTCTGCGTCCGCCTCTGCCTCCGCGTTCTTCATCTTCGTCTCCGCCTTGTTGGCATTGTCGTCGCTCGTATAGACCATGATGCAGTCGAGAGCGTCTGGCTGTCCGTGCCAGTCGACGCGTCGGTGCGGGCCTTGGTGCTGCCTGCGCGTGCTGGGCGGCGCGCTGGCTACCGGTGGCGACTGCGACTGCGATTGCTTGTTGGCCAGATCAGTTCAACTGCCAGCCGCAGCATGCTGCGCTCCTCGCCATCGCTCATCCGAAAGACACGTTATGCATGGACGGCGGCGGCATGGCCATCAGGCGATAGCGCCGGCCGCGGCTGCCAGACGCCCGGATCGGGCTCGACTGCGCAACAGCCCTGGCCGCAGACACCTTGCGGCTCTTGCGGCTGGCCCTCGGCAAGCTCTGCGGCACCGACGCCGACACTGCGTCTGCGAAGCCAAGGCCACCAGCCGAGCTCTCGTCGTCTGCGTGGTTGTCCTGCGACGCCTCCTGCGACGCCTCCTGCGAGAGCGCGCTCTGGCGACGCGTTTGTCTGGGCGTCGCAGGCGATGCCGGCGGCCGGCGTTTCTTGTGCGCCAGAGGCGAGGCCGCAGCAGCCACTTTGTCGTGTGGAGACGCCAGGGCGGGTACGGCAGCCGCCGGAGTGGGCGTGGTCGCATCGTCCATGTCCATGTCGGTGCTGTCGCCACGATCGCGCGGCGCCGGACGGCTGGCTCGTGCGTGGCAGCCTCATTTGGCTCGGCCGCTGCAGGCCCATCGTGGACCGCTTCGTGGTGGCTGTGGGCGTGCTCCTGGCCACGCTCATGCAGGCTGGCCTCGAGGACACCGTCGATGCTCAGCTCCGGCTCGGGCAGCGTGTGGCGGGCCGCAATGGGTGATTGGGACAGGGGCGACGACGAGAACTGCCACTCGTCCAGGATGCTGCTGCTGCGCGACCGCGAGGAGATGTCGGGCAGCAAAGGGTAGCGGCGCGGCTCGGGTGGCGACGAGGGCGAGTCAATCTCGTTGTCGTGGACCCGGGGAAGACGAGTGCCTGGCCGCGGCGTGGGGTCGGCGTCGATGCGATAAAGTCGTCCGCGGCAAAGGCACCCGCTGCCTGTCGCCCGGGCCGGCGTCCGCCGCCGTGGGCTCGGGCGTGGCGGCGCGCATCTGCTGGGGCAGGGCCACGTCCTCGGGCGCCGGAGACGAAGTCTGCTTCTCCTGCTCAGCAGCCTCCGGAAGCAGGCTGGCGGCGATCAGAGCAGGCTCAATGGCCTGCTGGGGAAGAGAAACACTGGAGGCGCGGACAGGCGCCGTCCGCGCTGCCGTCGACAGCTTTCTGGCCGCAGCCTCGCGAGCAGGGCTCGAGCTCAGCACATCCGAGTAGAGCGCGCGCGTCTCACGCTGGCGGTCACGGACCTCGCGCTGCCGGTCGGTCAGAATCGGCGATGCCTCCACGACATCCCCGTCCTTGGTAGCGGCAACGCCGTCACTGCTGGGCACAGCGCTGGGAAAGTCAATGGTTGTAAACTCAATCTGCGAGTCGTCATGGCGCGGGCGGGTCGGCGTCGACTTGAACGTTTCGCGCCGCATGGCCTTGTCCTTCTTGGCGGACCGCGTTGACGTGCCGTTCAGAGCTCGATGCACGGACAAAGGAGACGTGGCGGGACGAGGCGTGTGCGATGGCGTGGCGTGCAACGTGTTCGAGGCCGGCCGCGGTGTATCGGCCTCGTTCGTGTTGGTGTCGGCAGAGGCGAGGGCGATGACGGCTCCATGATTTCGTCGTCAGAGTCCACAAACAAGGGATGCTGGGCTCCACCAGACGATACATGGGAGATGTCCAGGCCCGGGATGATGGTGTCGACGTAGGCCTGGAGGGTCACGAGAGATTCTCCGAGTCTCTCTGGGTAGTCCAGCACGCCCTCGTAGCCACTGTAGATTTTGTTCCACATGACCAGCGTCGCGTTCACAATGTGGCGATGCTTTCCGGCAAAGGAGGCGAGGAGAATCGTCTCCAAAGTCGCCATGGGCAAGCCCGACGACTTGGTGCCGACGCGCTCCAACCAAGAGCAGGCAACGTTCCAAACGGCCGTAACCTATGGCAAACGGTTAGTCCTAAACACGAACGATCGTCATAACGGCAAACACGCAACACGCAACACGCAACACGAAGGCGCAAACATTTGGCCCGGCAAAGAAAAGAAAGGGCAGACAGAACAGTGGACATGCAAAGCGTACCGTATCAGCAGCACTCGATCCGCGGCGGAGCTTGCCCTCCCGGTCTTGCACCCACACGGCCAAGCCGTCTTGGAGCGAGGCCAGTGCCTTGACAAAGAGCTGTTCGTTGGACCGGCCAAAAAACCCGTACAGTTCCTTGAGCAGAGCCGTGCCAAACGCGGCCGACGCATCGTTGTCGACGTGGTAGGCAGCATACGACTGCTGCAAAGCGCCGCTCACCAGCTTGTACAGGCAGTCAAAGGGGTCAAAGGGGGCCGTGGGGCCAGACGCAGCAATGGCCGCGCCCCAGAGACGGCGCTTGGCCGCATCGACGGCCTGCCGGTCTTTGGGGTGCGTGGCCAGGGAGAGCAGCTCGGCGGTGGCGCGAGGGACGAGCGGAGAGACGGCAGCGCCGGGGGCTGAGACCGGAGCTCCATGATGGTCTTGGCCAGCGGGTCCAAGACGCACATGGCCAGTCCGGCTTCTCCGGCATCCTCGCGAACTCTGTCGCAGAGGGTGCAGAAGAGAGACTGCCAGCGGGCCCAGGGGAGCTTGGGCGTGGAGCGAAGACCGCGCTCCAGGACCCGCACAACCTCGCGGCACGCGTGACCAGCAGGCGCAGCGCCGGCACGGCCGGAGCTGGGCGAGAGCGACATCTGGACGTAGGTGCCCATGGAGCTTCCGTGGCTGCCCTTGGTGCCACTGCTGCTGCTGCAGCTTCCGAGGCCGAGGCCGAGGCCGACGCCGACGCCGACGCCGCCCCCGGCGCTGCTGGGCGGGGCCATGCTCGAGGTGATGCGCGAAGCCACCACCTGCCAGGGTCCGTAAGGACACAGGGCATCCATGGGCGCCATCTGCAGCATCTCGTACGCCAGCGTGTGGCGGCCCTTGCCCGACTTGGCCGAGAAGAAGGGGCGAAGACGGACTCGACAAATCGGCAAAGTCCTCGTCGTCCTGCACGCCGGGCGGCAGCGAGGAAAGAATGGAGAAGAGGTGGCGAAGGGGGGTGCGGGACACAACGTGTCCCCTGTCCGTGCGCTGCGAGGGCGTGGCCACGGGCACAAAGGCGTTCCGCTCGTCTCTCGACAGCTGCTTCTCCGTAAAGGGCAGGCAGCCGAGACAGTCCACCATGGTGAGGAGAAACTCGCGCGCAGCAGCCAGGTACTGCGTGGTCGCAAACGCGCTGTCCGGGTCGGCGCGGAGCCGCTGGGGGGACGCTGCCGCTCGGGTTCGAGTCGTGCTCGTTGGCGGAACGCCGTTCGTCCACACCTTGAGCAGCAGAGAGAGGGCATGGCCGACAAAGGCGGCCGTCTCGGGCGACACCTTGATCTCTTTGGCCGCCGCGGCCGACACGGCGCCAACAACAGACTGCCACAGGAGCTGCGTGCCACTGCGCGGCGTGGCGAGGTCGAGAAAGTTTTGTTCGAGGAGGGGCCCGACGAGAGCAAAGACGCGGCCGGCATGGCGCCGAATCCACTTTGCATCGACCGCCGGAAGATCCTCGGGCGCCACGACGGGGCTCTTGGCAATGTGGTCTTCCTTCCAGGGCCGGGGAGTGGAGCAGTCGAGGAGACCGGTGAGGATGGCGCACGCAGAGGTCAGGTTGGCCTTGCGCTTCGCCCGTGTCGAGTCTGCAGAGGAGGAGAGCTCGACCAGCTGCAGCACAACGGGCTTGACCACGTTGTCCAGGTGCTGTCGAGCTGGCTGGGATCACGCAGAGCGTAGTAAAACAGGTTGCAGACGCAGCCCAGGACAACCTTGCGGAAGTCATCGGCCTGCTTGCCCGAGCCGCGGCGGCGCAGCTGGCTGACCAGGGCCTGGTTGATGACGACTGTCATCTTCTTGGACAGGGGGCGGCTGGTGCGAACAAGGGCGTAGGTGAAGCGGCTCCAGGCGTAGTTGGCCTCTTCCTTGGTGCGGTAGTCGCTGCTGTTGAAGCAGGCCTGGAGGATGTGCAGCCACTTCATGAGAAAGTCCCACTTTTCAAGCGTGCGCAGAAACAGCGTGACGACACTCCAGACCTGCGGCACGGCAGAGGCCTCGGCCTTGTTCTTGGTCATCGTCTGCAGGCGGTTGGCGTAGTAGTCGAGGTATCTCTCGTCCTCCACGGTGGCTTGCAGCAGCTCGCCCAGCCGCTGTGAGGCTGGCCGCTCGCGGCCCAGGGCAAAGGCCGCTTCGAGACCGAGGCTGATGGCGGCTTCCCGATGTGGGGCACCGTGCTCACCATATCCGAGAGCAGGTCGGGCATCCAGTCCAGGTGGACGGTCATGAGCATCTTGTTGTTCTTCACGAGCGTCCGGTAGATGATGGACCGCATGACAATTGTGTTCTTGCTCTCGTACTGCTCGTCCATGTTGTGCAGGGCAGACACCAGGCGGCCAACACGGTCGGCTGTCATGACTTTTGTGGTGAAGCTCTGCAAGGCGACGACACGCATCAGCGTCCGCAGCACGTCGCGGGGCACGCTGGAGACCTCAAAGGAGCGGATGCAGTGGTCGATGATGAAGACGCCAAAGTCGTTGGAGAGGGTGGAGGCGATGGCAGAGAAGCGGAGGAAGGTGTTGAGCAGGTCGAGAGCGGCGATGACGAGGGTGGAGTCGAGGGCGCCCTCGGCGTCTTGGCGGACGTGACATCCCGTTGGATACACTGTGTGAAGAGCGACATTTTGCCTTGCAGCGCAATGCGGTCGGGGAGGTTGTCGGATGTCTTGAGAGCGCGGGCCAGCATCACGTAGGCGTCCAGCCTGGAGTCGCGGTCCGCGCCGACCAGCTGCTGTACTGTGGACGCAAGCATGTCGGACAGGTTTGTCGGGGACGAGGGAGAGCGGTATCGTAGGCGGTGGCCTTGAGGATGGACTTGGCCGGTCGCGAGGCGCTCGAGGATGGAGGAAGAACCACAATGGGCGGTGTCGTGACAGCGTGTGCCTTGCCGGCGGTCTCAATGAACACGGGCGGCTCCTTGTACTCGGCCTTGGCCGAGAACTCGACCTTCTTCTGCGCGAGCCCGTGCTGCCGGCCTTGGTGGCAGAGGACAGGAGAGACTGGGCACTCGGGGGCGTATGCAGGCTCGAGCGGGGGTCGAGGTCGAGAATGTTGCATCGGCTGGCGGCCAAGAGCTGTTTGCGGGCCGCCTCTGACACCTGAGCCTCCCGGGGCGGTGTTGGTGGCCGGGCTGCAGAGACTTCAGAAGCCGGGAGGGGGCAACCTCGGCCATACGGCAATGTGCACAGGAGAGAGAGGAGGGGGGAGGCAGGAGAGAGGGGAGAGTGGCACGCTGCACAGGCAGCGGACGCGAGGATGGATGGTCCTCTAGACGATCATAGCAAGGAGGCGCGCAATAGGGGTAGTCGTGTAGCGGGCATGCAGCCGAGAAGAAGTCGGCCAACGGACACGGAGTGAGGCAAGGAGGCCGGGATAGCAAAGAGACGACGGAGGCGAGTGTTGGGCCGAAGCGAGGCAAACGGGCTGGGATGCGTGCCGGGGAGAAGAAGCTGGATGGGACGAAATAGACGGACGAGCCCGAACTCGATCCGACGAGAAAGGACTGTTGACGAAACGGCAAGGCGAAGAGGCGGCCGAAGACGAGGGAAGAATGCAAAGCTAAGAGGATCAGTGGCGGGAAGAGAAGACGTCGTCGTGTTGGCGGAGAGGTGGCAGTGAGGAGAGGTGAAGCGTAGAACGTCGTCTGGGTCCTCTGCCAAATGACTCTGTGCTGAACGCGACGGGTCGCGTCTCGCCCAATGCCCATTTACGCGTGAAGGCGTGGACTTGGCGTGTCTTTAGCGCTACTCGTACGGTAAGATGGACAGTGTCAAGGACAGTGTGAGAACTCTCTGCACTCTGCACGGTCTCGAGCCTCAGCAGCACCAATGCAAACGCCAGGGCACACTTTAGCGGCTACAGCGGCGGGGCAGTACGAGTACGGGCCTCTCAGTGCACCTGGCCGCTAAACGTTAGTGGTTGCGACAGGACGTCGACCCATCGCAGCATCACTTTGCTCGGCGCCATTGTGAATGGCATATTCGTACAAGTATTCGCAGTGCGCAATGGATGCACGTAGCAGCATCCTTTATGGCAGCGAGCTGGTACCGTGAGCCGGGCACTCTCCTTGCATGTCTGGCCGGTGCGGCTCGACGTGCCTTTCTACAAGTATAGATCGTACATACTGAAGTGCGCGCCCACTGGCAGCAACTGCGGCGTCAAGCTTTCGTGGCAGCCCTCAAGCCTCGCTTGGCTCTCTGAGCTGGTCCGTCCGTCTCCCGTTGCTGTTGTTTTCTCACGCTTTTCTTTTTCTTTTCTTTTCTTTTCTTTTTCTTTTCCTTTCTTTCTTTCTTTCCTTTCTACTTTGTACGACATTGTTTCATTGTCTGCACCTTTGTCCGTCATTCTCCCCCCCCTCCCCGCCGGATCGACAGCGCAGCCTCCCCTTGCGTTGCCTTCGCAGCCTCTCAAGGCCCTCTACGGCCCTCGGCCCGTACTACTGCTGCGTCACCGCTGCTCTGCCGTGGCGCGACCGTTGCCGGAGCCCTGTTAGCGGATGCTCGACAGCACTAGGGCGAGTCCGGCCGACGTCTGTCCATGCAACCTGGCCGGCGAGGTGCGCTTCCGCTGGACAGAGCGAGCACATTGGTGGGTTCTGTGCGCTGGACGATCACACTGCGACAGGCGCAAGTGGGCTGGGCGGCCCTGTCTTTACTCAGTATGCCCTGCGTTTGTGCCCTGCAGCGGTGTGCTGTCAGGTGTCGTCAGGGCCGTCGTTTGTCCCGCTAGAGCCCCAGTAAAGCCCCCATGACAGGTCTGCCGGCACTCTGGCGACGATGGGACGATGTCTGGCAGATTCTGGTTAGGCCGATGCGGCCGTCTGGCGTTGTAGCTCGTCCTTTTTCTGCCCATCTCTTGTTCCGCTCCTTGCTCGTGCCGTGTCGTCCTTCATTCCCTCTCCTGTCCAGGGACCCCATCTCCATCCACGGACATTGCAGATCACCACACACCCTGGCGCCAGACGAGCCGGCCAGCCAACAGGACGGACCTGACCACCTCGTCTGCTGTCCACCATCCCCTTCCTCCCCTTTCCGCCTTTCTTCCGGTCTGTTTCTCGGTCAGCGGCGCTTCTTCCCGTTTTCCTTTTCTCGGATGGCCTCCCTGCTCTGCCTTGTTGCTCCTTTCTTCTTTCCTTCTCTCTTCTCTCCTCGTTTCCCCCTCCGTGCTCTTGTTGACACCCATCCTCTTCTCCGTCTTCTCGCCAACGCCGAGCCTCACGCTGCATCTCACCCTGTTCTGCCTCATCCATCGCCGGCGCCCTCGGCACAAGGCTCGACACCGCCCCACCACCTCGCGCTCCTATCTGCACAACAAAGGCGTGTGATAGACCCTACGCTCTGACGACCTCTCGAGGATTTACGGAGAGACATCGCCAGCCCGTAGCGACCTGCGAGATCGATCTCGTGTACGACATATCGCCATTTGCCCCAGCTCTCGCTGCGCATTGCTTGAGCGCGTCCTCCCGGCCGCGGCGCATTATCGCATCAGACCTCCTGCTGACCCAGGGTTGTCCACATGGCGCTGCCAAATCAACACTGCTCATTACACATGCTCGGCCACACTTTGAAAAGTCGAAAATGGCCCAGCAGCTCCCCCAGAGCGGCCTGACCGGCGCAGGTATGTGTGGCGTTCCCCGTCCATCGGTGCTCTCTGCACGAGTCTCGCCTTGCGGACAACGTGCGGCCGACAGTGGCACATGCCGGCCGTTGCCGCTCCTGTCCCATCTTCACAGCCAGGCAGGGCCATGACAATTGCTGACGGCGGTGTCCCAGCCAAGTTCAAGGCGGTGACCGACCTGGTCAACATCCTGACGCAGGACCTCACCAAGTCGAGTATGCGTTCGCAGCGTGAGTGCAATCCCTCTTCTATCCTCTTCTGAAATCCTCTTTTGAAATTACGTCTCCGAAACGTGCCGGCCCCGCCCACAATTTGGCCCTCGGCGATGGCTGGCACCACTCTGCCTGTGATGCTCCAGGCTCACCCATATCGCTTCTCGCTGGAGAGCGCCTTCGGGGAGCGCCTTTGGAACCACTTGAAACTGACCGCCTGCCCAATGGCCCACAGAACGAGACACAGCCTTGGAAGAGCTCAAAGTGTACGGACGAGATCCCAGGGATGCGGATCCCATCTTTACCAAGGGAGTAAGTTGAGCGAAGACCAGAACTGGCTTAGATCGGCTTCCGTCTCTGGGACAGATTTTCCTTTTTCTTGCTTGTTTCCCATCTTTTCCGGCAGACGCCGCCCCATCCCTACCCCTGTCCCCTTTGTCCCCATCACGCTAACAGGTATTCCACTCTCTCTTACACAGGGCATTGAAACGCTCACAAAACATGCGTTCAATAGCTCCTCCGCCACCACATCGCGGAACGCCCTGCGATGCTTAGCCAACTCTCTGCTCATCAAGCCAGAAACCCGGCAGATCTTTGTCGACCTAGGCTACCTGGCAAAAGCATGCAACAAACTCAAGACGGGCAACGTGGACGACGAGTTCCTCGTATCACGCATCATCTTCCTCACGACCTATGGCACCAGCGTCAACCTACAGGTCCTGATTGATCAGCACCACTTGGCTGATGCCATCATCCAGAACATTGCCCGGCATGCCAAGCTCTGTTCTTCCGGCAGCGGCAGCGGGGCCGCCAAGGCCAAGGCCCAAGCGGACCCCATGGTAGACATGGCGCTCACGGAAACCGTCAAGCTGCTGTTCAACGTCACACACTTTTGCAAGGACCGGGCAGACGCCTTTACGCCCGCCATCGCGCCGATTGTCACCTTGATTTGCAAGCACGATACGCCGCAGCCGAAACCGCTCGATCCGCCGCTGGGCTCCGTGGTCAACGCGCTCTTGACACTGAATCTGTCCAGCGAGAAGGGCACCGCGGCGCTGTTTCCCAAGAGCGAGCCCGCCGCGCTCACAGAGCGCCTTATTCAGCTGCTGGACGTGTCGCTGCGCAAGTATGCCGATACCGAGCTCGACACTGCGGTGCTCCCATTGGTCTCCGCATTGCGCAAGATTTACGAGCTGGCGCCCGTGCAGACGGTTCGGCCGATCATGCACGCCAAACTGCTCCAGCCGAGGCCGATCGCAAGAAGGTGCTCGGCCGTGGCGACAACCTGCCCTCGCTGATTCTCAAGCACACGACGAACGCACTGGCACCCGAGCTCCGCAACGCTGTCTCGCACATGCTCTTTGAGCTTTCCGACAAGGATGCCACCAAGTTTGTGCAGAATGTTGGGTACGGCTTCGCCTCTGGCTTCCTCTTCCAAAACAACGTGCCCATTCCCGAGGGCGCAACCGACACCTTCCAAGCCGCAGCCGCTGCGCACGGCGGCAATGGCGTGCAATCAATGCCGTCACAGGCCAGTTTGTCGACGAGGAGACGGTGCCGGATGGGCCCGAGATGACGGACGAGGAGAAGGAGCGCGAGGCCGAGCGCCTGTTTGTTCTCTTTGAGAGGTAAGATTACCCGTTTGTACTGCTCGCGGTTTGAAGCGGCGCCTGCTAACAAACTGTGCCCCAGACTGAGAAAAACGGGCATCGTAAATGTCGAAAACCCGTCGCAACAGCGGCTCGCGAGGGCCGCCTTGGCAACAGCACGGTGATGGAAAAGACCGGGTAGAGGAGCTGGACGACTAGACTAGTATGCCCGAGTAGCCGAACCGAGATTCTCATTGACCTGCCTCATCATCCGTGCCTTGTTGTATCGTCTGGACCTCGACACTTTTTCGCGGGTCGTTTGGGCCTCTTGAGCGCTACATCGGCGCTGCATTGGCGCTTTGCTTTTGTTTTCACTTGCGCTTCCATGTCGTGGCTCAGATCGTTCCAGTCGTATTGTGCCGCCATTCCTTTCCTCTTCAATATACCATTCTCTTCTACTCTGGGGTGGCCAATCGAGGCGATGGGCACCGGCAAGCGTGACGAGTACGAAGTGAGGAGCACGAGTATGATTCTACTGTAGAGAGGGCCAGGTCGTGACTGGAGGACGACTGAAATGGGGGACACAAACACAAGGGCCACCACGATGACGGAAGAAACAAGGACGGTGATGTGCGTTCTGACAGCGCCTGACCTGGCACGTGCTGCTTTGCTTCGTGGGTTGGGTGCACTTTGGCCAAGACCCCCTCTTTCTGTCTCTTTACTTCCCCAGGCTTCCGGACTTTGTACTTTGTGTCTGTTTTCATTTTCTGTCATTGATGTTCTCATGATCGTCTCCGTCGTCGACATTTTCGACAACTTCTCTCGATTGCGCATGCGCTTGGTTCCGATTGTCTTGTTCTCGAGGCCACTCTTTGCACCCCACTGCCTGTGATCATCACAGCGAGCCTGGAGACGAAGACCAGAGCATAGCATAGACAGACGAGACGGCGTTGCTACAACGACCTGACAACTCCACGCGTTTCTGTGTAGCGGCTCCTTTACACAATCGCACCGCGTTCTCAATGAAGTCCTCTTCTCATCTTCCACCAGCCTGTTTGGGCGTTTGTCGTCCGCGCTGGAGACGCCGGTGCCGTAACATCAGAGTAAGCCATGACTGCCTCTTCCCCTGCCCTGCCGTTCCGTCCTCTTTTGCGCCACCATGCCCTGTGTCCAGTCGGAATCTACAACACCTTGGGCTTCGTTGCGCTGCCTTGTCAATACCGCGGTTGCGACGTCCAAGGTGTGCGCCGTTGGTCTTCAAGGCGCTTGTCGCCATGCGCG
This sequence comes from Sporothrix phasma, assembly GCA_016097075.2. Classification (NCBI taxonomy): domain Eukaryota; kingdom Fungi; phylum Ascomycota; class Sordariomycetes; order Ophiostomatales; family Ophiostomataceae; genus Sporothrix; species Sporothrix phasma. The sequence goes on along the minus strand of JADMNG010000010.1, from coordinate 199,960 downwards.
AGAGCAATCGCACTGTCATGCGTTGAGCGCCATCTTTTCTCACAGCTTTGTGCCGGCCATGGCTCGATCCTGGCTGTGCCAAAGACCTGCGGTTTTGTATTTGTATTGCTCCCATTATTTCTCTCTGGGTTGAAGGCGGGCCTGTGACACGATTGTGACAGTCACGCCAAGGGGAGAGGGAAAGCTCCAAGACATCCGCCAACACGGCCCCATTTCACGTTGTACAACCACCTTTTTCGTCGCTTTTGTAACCTTTGTTCCCATGTCATCCTGTCTCGTCACCTGCCGACTGACTAGTGTTTTGTTTTTGTATAGCACGGAAACTATGCCTGCTGCACTGGAACAACTTGGTGGCCCGACCCAGGTCGCTGACCCTGCACAGACTGGCAACACGATGCCAATGGTTGTGCGCTTGTCGGCGGACGGCGACGATGCATACAGCATCGACGAGGAGGCCGCCGCGGCGGCGAGCTTGGTTGTCAGCGATATTCTGAGGGAGGCCACCGCGTCCAGGGCGAGCGCGACCGAGATAGTCAACGGCAAGACACCCAAACCACGCCCACGCTCGGGCCCATGGACGATGACGACGATGAGAACGATGCGGAGGACGATGGCAAGGCCGACGACGAGAAAAAGGACAAATACACCACGGCATCGGGCCGTCGTGCGAGAGGACGCCCGCGGCGAGCTCCTGCTTCCACTGCGCCGACGCCTGCCGCCAAGTCTGCGGTACGAACACCACGGGCCACGAAAATGTCCAAGCGCGGTGCAGCAGCAGCAGCAGCAGCAGCATCACCAACCAAGTCCACACATCGCACGGCTAGCAAACGCAAGGCCGCAGACGGCGCCGGGATGCCTACGCCCAAGCGTGGTCGGCCTCCCCGCTTGGTGCCTGCAGCCGACGACGACGACGAGGATGTTGGGCCGACAAGGACGACGACAACGACGAAAATAAAGACACCGCTACAAAGGCAACTCCTGCCAAGCGCGGCCCCAAGCCCCGTGCATCGATAGGCGCTGCCGCACCAGCCAAAAAGGCCGGTCGTCCTCCAAGGCGGCTTCAGCAAGAGCAGAACCCAAGGTGGCCTCCACATTCCCCTCGGGTGCCCGCCGTGGCCGCCCGCCGGGCAGCAAGAATGCCGGCTCTGGCAGCAGCCCGGTCAAGTCTGGCTCTCTGACCAGCCGCCAGGCCGCTCTCGAGGCACACAAGGTTGCCACGGCTGCGGCTACGGCTGCGGCTGCGGCCTCGACCACGGCAAGACGCGGGGACGCAAGCCTGGCTCGACGACCAAGACGACCAAGACGACGAAAACAGCAGCTGCCACGACCGGCAAGAAGCGCGGACGCAAGCCCAAGGAGGCCGCATTCGAGTACGTGGTCGAGTCGATCGCGGCGGACCGGGTCAACCCAACGACGGCGACGGTCGAGTACAATGTCAAGTGGGCGGGCTACTCTGCGCGCGAGAACACATGGGAGCCGCGGGACAACCTCACTGGGTGCGAGGCGCTGCTCAAGGCGTACGAGAAGAAGAAGTAGGTGTGGTTTCAAGGCAGTCCTTTTATTTGCTTTCTTTACCCATTGTGCCATCTCTACTTTGGCTCTGCTGAGCTTGTCTTTTTGTCTTCAAGCTTGTCTGTATCTTGATCTTTGTCTGCCTAGACAGCAGGGGCAGCTTAGGACGGGTTTTGCCAACGGCAACGGGCCAAGCCACGGCATGGGAATCCGGTGGAGGTCTTGCACGAAAAGGAGACGTCAAATGCTTCCATTCCAGACGCGTCTGCATCTCTTTCTTGCTCCTCCATGTGAAGTTGCAGCGTTTCTTGTCTGACCTCTTATCACGCACAAAAGTGACCAATAAATAGCGCCGCATCGCGCCTTTTGTAACGACCTACATCTCGGCCGAATTAGGCAGGCGGCTAAACTCCGTCCCATTCACACAACCACCAGCTCTTAACAAACGGAGGCCATCATGGACGGGCCAGGAGAGACGGCATGGCCGCAGCGGCACCGCGCCGGCGGCCTCAAAGGCGTCTTCGCGACGCTGCTTGCTACAGGTTCTCTCATTGTCCCTACGACGAGGGCATTTGCGGTCGCGAACCAGCAGCCTCTGGCCGTCGACCGCGACAGTGCGGCTCTGTATGACACAGCCAGATGGGCATCCAGCTCGGCCTCCAGCGGTGCTGGCGGCTCCCATCCGTTTGACGACACCTTCCGCACGCTCGTCGCCGACACGTTGGCGGCCTGGCACGTGCCGGGCGTCGCCATTGCCGTCGTCGACGGCGACCACACCTGGGCCGAGGGGTTTGGCACGGCCGTCTACCCCGACACGCCGGTGACGCCCGACACGCTGTTCTACACGGCCAGCACGACCAAGGCCTTTGTGGCGGCCGCGCTGGCGCTCATGGTGGACAGCGGCAACTACTCGGTCGGCGGCGACGAGCTGCAGACGCTCGACTGGACGACGCCCTGTCCGCCATCTTGCCCGACGACTTTGTGGTCGGCCGCGAGTATGTCCGCCACGCGCACGACACGACGACCGACCGCGACCACGCCTGGGCGACGCGCCGCCTGACGGTCGAGGACGCCCTGGCGCACCGCTCGGGCTTTGCGGCGCACGATCTGGCGCGGGCGCGGCGCTACGGCCTGGACGCCGAAAGCCGCGGACGCAATGCCAGCGTGCGCGACGTCACGCGCAGCCTGCGACACCTGCCGCTGCACACGTCGCCGCGGACGGCCTGGCGCTACTGCAACCTCATGTACCTGGTGCTGTCGCACGCCGTCGAGACGCTGGCCGACGGGCGCTGGCTGGGGGATGTGCTGCACGACTGGCTGTGGCAGCCGCTGGGCATGTCGTCGACGTTCCTGAGCCTGGACGCTGCGCGGGCGGCGCCCAACGGCAATGTGCTGGCGCAGGGGTACTACCACGACGCCGACGCCGACGCCGACGCCGACGCCAACCAGTTTGTGGCTGTTCCGCACATGCCGCTCGAAGAGGTCAGCGGTGCAGGCGGCATCATCTCGACGGTCAACGACTACGCCCGGTGGCTGCGGTGCTGGATCGACGGGCCAGCCTTTGCGCCGCAAGGCAACCACAGTACTGCGGACGTCTGTGGCGGCATCCCGTTCCAGCGGCCCAGTCTCGATGCCATTCTGGCGCCCAAGATGTTCGTCGGGCACACGGCCGCCTCGCCGGCGCCGTTCGACGCCCCCTGGCGTATGCCAGTGCCTGGACGACGAGCTCGTACAAGGGACAACCGGTTCTGGGGCCACTCGGGCGGGAGCAAGTAAGTATCCGTTGGCAGGAGCAATGAGACAATGAGACAATGGAATGGAGATGCTCAACCTAGAGGAGCGAATCCCGAGCACGCCCCGCGCCGGATGAAGCTGACAACAGCAGTGCCTTTGGTGCCGAGGTGTACTTTTTTCCCGACGACCGCTTCGGCGTGGTCTTGTTTGGCAACACAGCCACCACGTCCAACAGGGCCGAGCTGATCCTGCTCTGGCACTTGGCCAGCGAGCGCTTCCACATCCCGGCCGACGAGCGCTACAATTGGGATGCACGGTTCCGCCGGGCGGCGCGAGCTCGCGTCGCCCGCATCGACGGCGCACTGGACCGTCTCTATCCCGGGCGCGCAGAGCCGCCGGTACAGCCATCTCTGCCGCTGGCCGACTACACGGGCACATACCACCATCCCGCCTACCAGAACATGACCATTGAGCTGGCGGACAGGGACGACGACGACGGTACGAAGACGAAGAGCAGCTACGAGGTGTCGCTCACGGCGGCGCGGTCGACTATACGTGGCCGACGCTGTGCGAGTTTGTACACGTGTCGGGCGAGCATTGGCTGCTGTACACGGACATGATTTACGAGCGCAGTGGCAACTTCAAGACATACGGGCGCGCTTGGTTCGAAATCGGTGCCGACGGGCGGGCGCATACGCTGGTGGTGGAGTTTTGGAATGCCGACGACGACGTTCTCGAGAGCGTGATTCCGTTTTCGAGGGTGGACGTGGACGGGTGATTTCCGGGTGGCGTCGGTGGGATGGTCTGGAAGCCTGAGAGCTTGCAGATGTTAGCAGGCAAACTCGGTTGGTTCAGATGCCGCAAGCAGCAAGCAGCAAGCAACGTTGCCAACAACAGAATCCAGTGCATGTGCAGTGTGCAGGCGCAATAATCAGACTGTTGAGCTTGATTTGTGTGTCTTGAGAATCAACATGGGGTTTGATTTCAGTTGGCCGTTCAAGGTTTCATCATCATCTAGAGCGGAGTCTGCTTGCACTTGCACTGGATTGTCGTGGTGTCGTCGGTTTGGTTTATAGTTTACTCACAGATCAGGTCGTGTCATTTCGTCGCCGTGTTATCTCGTCGCCGTGACCAACAGTGAGACTGCGGTGGATGCATTGCCGTGCATGGCATGGATGGAAGAAGAAGAGAAGACGAAAAGGACGAGACAAGTAGAGAGCAGTCGAATTTTCACAATTTATATGGGCCGCGCCATTCGCAGAAAAGTCTACACCGCCTTGTGCCCGAGTCCCGGGCCGGCTCCACCCAGTCCCAAACGGGCAACAGCCAACAGCGACGCCCAGCGCAACTGCCTCCCCTGGCCGCCTGCTGCGACTCACCACTACGGTCGAACCCGACGGCAGGTGCAGCGGCCCAACAGGACTCGCCCAAGAAAAGACTGGGAAGGTGCACCCCACCTGCTGCCGCATTCAGCAGGCACCCCGCCCCTTCCTGCCTGGGACGTGAAGCTCGTCACTGTCACCTTCCCTCGGAGTTTTCGACCGTTTTTCCCCTTTAGCTTCTTTTGCCTTTTCTTGACCTCTCGTCTTCTCCCATTCTCCTCCTCCTCTTCCAACGTCCAACGTCAAAACGACAAGACAACGCAGACTCCACGACACCCTTTTCGTACTTTTTTCCCTCCGATACCCCCCACATACCGTCAAAATGGGTACGTTGAGAAGCGCGACGCGCAGATACAGTCGCATCGAGCGCCTGGCTCCAGTGGTGTTGGGTGTTCTTGACTTGCCTTTGTCCATGGACTTGACTACATGCTAACTCTCACCAGCCACCTACGAGGCTATTGCCAGTACGTCCAATCCGTTCCTCCCTGACTTTGTCCTCCATCGCCACTCGAAACTCGATTGGTGATGTCGCGATGCCACATGCCACCATGCCACCATGCACATGCCACATGCCGCCCTCACGACCCCCGATCCGAGACTCCCTGTCGCATATACACATGCAATAGGCCACTCGGGAACCAGGAACTAACCGTCCCTCTTTTCCACGCACAGAGCAGTTTGTCGACTTTTACTACTCTACATTTGATGGCGACCGCGCCCAGCTGCAGAGCCTCTACGTAAGACCTCCCCAGCCGTGACCAACACAAGACACAGAGACACAGAGACACAGGGGATGCCGCCCGGGAAAAGAAGAAACGGCACCCTCGCCTGTGGAGGGCAGCCTCGCCCGGCGCAATGGGATGACGAGATACGACGGCCGACGGGCCACAAAGCCTGCCGGGCCCCGACAGCCAGATGGCGCACACCTTGCTAACCGCGCGCACTTCCAGCGCGACAACTCCATGCTGACGTTTGAGTCGACCTCCGTCCTCGGTGCCGCCGCCATTGTCGAGAAGCTCAAGGTAGGCCACCACAAACACGACCGCGTCCCACACTGTTTCGATGCTGGCTCCAACTCACTAACTCACCCCCTCCCACAGAACCTCCCCTTCCAGCGCGTCAAGCACGTCACGTCCACCCTCGACCCGCAGCCCACGGTCGGCGACGGCATCATTGTCCTGGTTACGGGCCAGCTGCAGGTCGACGACGAGCAGCGGCCCATGAACTTTTCCCAGGTCTTCCACTGGCCAAGGACGGCGCCACCTACTTTGTCTTCAACGACATCTTCAAGCTCATCTTTGGTTAAGCGGCAGGATGGAGCGGCTGGCGGCAGGCGGCTGGTGACGGGGAGGAGCTTGATGGTAGAACGAATACATGCGCCCTGCGCCCTGCGCCTGCGCCCTGTTGGGGCCGGGCATTCGTGTACACATGCTTTTCTTTCCTTCGCCCACATTGCGGCATGTAATACAAGACCAATGCTGCTACAAAAAGACAGACATGCGTGTTCAACGTGACGACACCGCGTAAACTAGTGGAAACGGTACCTGCTGAAACCCAAACTGGACCCAAACGCCTATCCTGATGCGTGTGATGCGTGTGATGCGTGTATATACAAGGCCCGTCGTATACGGGATAGGGATACGCATTCCCTCCGGCCCTCCCCTCCTGTTCTATGCCTCGTCGCCGTCGTCCAGAATCACGTTGCGGATCCGCACGCCTGGCTCTCCACGCTGTACCGCCGCGTCAGCCCAAACTGCCGCGCCCCGGCCAGCTGCCGGTACGCCTCCTCGCCGCCGCCACCATGACCATGGCCAGCGGCTGCCACCGCACCAGCCGCTCGGTGTCCGCTGCGTCTCGTCCAGCAGCGGGCGCACAAAGTCGTGCGGGTCGTCGTGGAACGTCATGGGCGACAGCGGGCCGCCGGGCCCGCTGCTGCCGACGCGCACGTCGTCGTCGTCGCTGACAACCACGACCAGCTGGAGCCGCGCGGGCTGGCGGCAAACGAGGGGATGTTGCCATCTTGTGCGAAAAGGAACAGCCGCCGCGGCGCAGCACCAGCACCTGGTGGTCGCGCGCGGCCGTTTCGGGGAGGGGCGCGTCGCAGGCTTGGCCGCCCGCGTAGACGGTGCGCCACGGCAGCAGATCCAGCGGCACGGGCCCGATGCAGGGAGGGAGGCACCGCAGCATGTCACGCGCACGAGGCTGCGCCAATGCCCGTGGGCGTGACGCCGGTCGAGTTGAGCACGACATTGAGAGGCGGCCCGTGGGACCGGCGGCGGCCGGCCCCGCCGCTCTTGTTGGAAAAGGACGCGTGGTGGAGCGGCTGCGGCCGCTGGTCCAGAGAGGACCCGGGCACGGGCGTGGCGTGTGCCGGCCCGTCCAGGACGACACAATCTGGCGCCAAAACGACTTGACGAGCGTCGTCAGCCCGGCCGCACCCGATGCACCATTGTGCCCGCGGTCCTCGGCGGCGGCGTGACTGTCGTTGTCGGTGCTGTCGTCGGTGCTGTCGGCGCTGTCGTCGGTGCTGTCGTCGGCCGTCGCGCCAGCATCCTCGCTGCTGTCGTCCAGGAGCACAACGACGGGCGCGTCCGGCTCGCCCTCGTGTGGCGAGCGCATCCACACGGCATGGTGCAGGTGGTGCAGCTTGGCCATGGTCGGGTCGCGCACCAGGTTGAAGCGCGCATCCGAAATGTGGCTGACCAGTGCACGGTCGAGCAAGAGGCTCTCGTCACGGCCAGAGGTACGCCGTTGACGCGCGTCACCCGCCACGACCGCTCGCCGTTCTCGTCCTCTAGCCGAAAGACGAGCTTCAGGCCGGATATGCTGTTGATGCGAATCTTGCCAGTCGTGACGCGCTGCAGCAGGTTGGCGCCCGACAGCAGGTTGCCGCTGCGGCCCAGTCCGGTGGCGGCAGCCTCGGGCGGCTGGATCGAAAACTCGAGGCTCATCTCCGTCGGCTGCTGCACCTTGGACGAGGTGCCGTTGGTGGGAGCATGGCTCGGGGAGCGTCCAGGGGAAGGCGGAGGCCGCTCGGTGGAGACCGAGACGAGCACCGTCCGTGCCGGTGCTGACATCGCCCTCGGCGTCCTTGGCGGGCATCAAGTGCAGCTCGAGCATCTTGGCCGCATGGTAGAGGTTGCTGCGCGCCGTCACGGCAGACCCCGTAAAGAGGTCCAGGCGGGGCGGCCGGGGGCATACATCTGTAAAGCCGCCGTCGTCGTACCATCCCAGATCCCGGCTTCGGCATCGGCATCGGCATCGGCATCGGCAGCGTCTGGTTCTGGCTGGCCAGGATGGCCTGGGCGCGTCGGGTCCGTCTCCTTTGTCTCCCTGTAGTCGGTTCTGATGGAAATGTTGGTGTCTTTTGTGTCTTTTGTCGTCGTAGCCGGGGCGTTGTCCTTTTTTGCCGTTTTCGCCTTCTCCCTCTTCGGCCTCTTCGCCTCTTTCGCCTGGGTCGTCTTCACATCGTCCTTCTCTGCCCGGTCGGGCGCGCGCTGGCGCTTGGGTATAATGAGGGGATGGCCCTCGGTCGTAAACACATAGGCCGCATCGAGCGCGTTCAGCGGGTGGCCGTCGTCGTACAGCAGGTACATGTACTTGGCCGTCTCGCCCAAGAAGAAGCTCTCCATGCGGTCTGACATCTCGCCGCTCAGCACGTCCTGCAGACCGGCCCAGCCGCAGGCGGTCCAGCAGCGCCGCGTAATGTCCCGCTGCACCATCTCGCCCACATACAGGTACCACGGGTCCTTGGTGGCGCGGTAGATGTGGTACACGGACTCGATAAACTCGGGCCGCAGCGGCCACCAGCCCAGGCCGCCCTCGACCGTGCGGTCTTTGAGGACCAGCGCTCCGGCAGGGCCGCGTACTTGGCCCAGACGGCCGTGTACAGCAGGTTGGTCTCAATGGCTCCTCCAGCTCGCCCGCCAGCGTGAGCAGGCCCGAGTAGTAGGCGCCCAGGCTGTCGATCCACTGCGCGCCAGCGAGCCCGTCCACAGGTTGACATTCACATAGTGCGGGTGCTCGCGGTCGCTGTACAGGTGGCGCTTGATGGCCGCGTGCGCCAGGTGCCACGCCTCCAGAAACGACTCGGCGCGTTCTCGGCGTCGCTCAGCACCGGGAAGATGGCATTGGGGTCGTGCCACGCAAGGGCCGTCGGCGAGCCCGTTGTGTCGTCCTGCGTCCCACCGGCAGGAGGTGGTGTGCGGGAGGCCGCGTCGCCCGCGTGCTGTTGGGCAGGTCGTGGCCGGACAGAAGAATGTGCGTCTTCAGGGCGTACTCGAAGAAGCTGTCGGCGCCCGCGCCAATGACGGAATACGCGCCAATCCAGCGGCCCTGCTCGGCATCGACGCCGGCGCCGATGAGGCCAATGTCGCTACGACGGTTCCAGACGACGCCAGAACGCGCGCTTGGCCAGCTGCTCGAAGCGCGGGTCGCCCGTCAGCCGGCTCAGCACCGTGAACTCGAGCACCAGGCTGCCTGCACCGGCGCTGCACGTCTCTGTAATCTCCACGGGCCCGCTCGCCCTCTGCCGTGCCGACCGTCGCTGCCGCTACTGCTGTCGCTGCGGTGCAAGGGAGAATTGACGTAAAAGGGAATGCCGTGGCGCAGGTTGACGCGCGGGTAGGGCATGCCGGTGGCGGTGTAAAAGGCGGGCAGCAGGCGCGTCGCCAAGTCCAGGGCCAGGCGCAGCAGCTGGCCGTCGTAGACAAAGCGGTTCGGCCACGGGATGGCGTCTGCCGTTCGTCTGGATGCGCGGGTGCTGGCGGCGGTGTGTAGCCCGTCATGGGCAGCTCGCCCACGGCAAACAGATGCGCACTCAGCAGGCCGCCGACGCCGCGGATGACCGTCTCAAACACCTGCACCTTGCTGTCGACGTCAAATCCACGCCCGCGCTGGCCTGCGCCCAAAGGTCCCGGCCGTCGTCGCCGTACTGTTGCACAAGAGCCGCCACGCCGTCTTGGAAGTCGCGGAGCGCCTTGGCGCCGGTGGCTCCGTCGTCGGGCGGTGCCGAGGCCAGGATGGCCAGCGTCGAGAGGCTGTCGATGAGGGTCAGGGAGTAGTTGCCGAGGACATCGTTGAGCTCCACGTTGCGCGGGTTGAGGTTGTCGCGCGTCAAAGGCACGCAGGAAACGGGCCGCAGCTGGGAGGACACAGTTAGTTAGCAGTCAGCAGTCAGCGGTCAGCGGCCCTCGACGGACACCTCGGCCAGGGCACACGAACCTCGTCCTCCGGAAAGGCAATGTGCATGTAGTTGTCGAAGCCGTGGTAGAACATGTCGACCGTCGCCCGCCGCAGCTCGGCCACGCGACCAGGCCGCATCGAGGCCTGCGCCAGCGGCAGCCACACGCAGAGCACCAGCAGCATGGCAGGAGCACCAGCGGTGCTCGTCGTGTGCGCGCGTGGCCGCCAACACCCGCAGCAGCCGCGGGCGGCCGGTCGGTGACGGTGCCTCCGAGTCGAGACATTACCGACAGAGGCAGTCCGATAAGGAGACGGGAGGATGCATAGGAAAAGGAGATGGGTCGTCGCTGCAGAAAGTCCGGGGGCCAAAGACAGTCAAAGGCAAATGAATGCGCGTCGCTGGTGCGAGGTGTCGAGATAAGGGACGCAAGAGGTGGGATGAACGGCTGGTGATGCGGTCGGTCCCTTGCCATCGACCTCACGTGGGATGCTGTTCGAATTGCAGGCCATCGGCTGCTAAAGTCCCCCAACCGTCAGGCACTGGCGCTGCCCCGCCAGGGCGCAAGCTCCGGCGATAGGGCGTTTAGGGGCTACGTCGCCAGACTGGTCCTTGATCCACATTGGGGACTTTCAATAGCATGGAAATCACGAGCAACTAAAAGTACCTTTAAGAGACTGGATTTCGCGCATGTCGTGCAGATTCAAGTGTGGAATCAAAGCAACCATCACAGCAACCATGTATGATGCCCTTGTTGTTTGATGAAGAATGAATCGTGTGCTTGTATTGTAGAGCTTGCTCTTTCTTCATACTCCAATCGCCGCGCCATGGCTGATAACGAGGAAAACGAGGACTATCCCTTCTTCGACGCCGATCTCGTCGCTTCTACCCCCCCCCCCTGTATCAACGGGAGTCGCCTCTTTACCGACGAGAAAACTGCCGCCATGAGGTACTGCCGGCCGTGAGAGATGCCAGGGCTGCAAGAGTTGGAGGAGGAAGAATCGACACGGCACCACGATCACGGATGATAGAGGGAGGCAGGGCGTGGCAGGAGCAGGGAGGTCGCTCATCTCGGTCAAATCATTGCCGTCTTCTTCTGCTTCGTCGTTGTTACGTGGAAGCGGCGGTAGGTGTCATCGCAGGGCAGATATAGACTCAAGATGCCGGTACTCCACAGCCCAGAGGCAAGGCTACGCCTCGCGCTGTCTCCTGGCAAAAGCACTGGAGAAGGATTCTCACGAATGTGCCTTGAAACACGGCATCAAAGCAACTCCCGAAGCAACCAAGATAGGTACAAATCGAACACACGCTGGAGGTTCCGGTGTCTCATACAACGACCAGACATGCATGTTGGAGTCAGACCGTCCGTCCCGGTAGGTGGAAGTCGTTTGCAGTACTTTGTATTCACGGGCCGTTGAACATCAGCGTCAAGTCTGGCGCCGGTAGAGTCACGTGCGACACGTGACACTAGGCGTTGTCAATAGACACATAATTAACACATGGTGTTTCTGACCACGTGATGCTGTTTCCGCCATTGTTTTTGTTGCACAACGCGGTAACGCGCGCGCCTACGCGTGGGCGCATTTTACGCCCCGACCAAATTCAAAACTCGCTGCCACCCTCCCTCCCACCTACCACTTCTCCCACATCCAACGCTCCAATTCAGCCCAGGATCGCCTGCATTTCTTTATATCCCGAATCGCGCAGCTCAATTAAACATCATGAAAGGTATATTTATCCCCCTTTCAGCCTGGATCTTATTAGACTTGTTACGCTAACTATCTTGTTTTTTTCGGTAGGGAAGCTCAAGAGCCGGCCGCTCCTCTCGAGCCTGCGAAGCCTGCCATTCCTGAGATCTCTGAGCCACCTTTAGAAGAGGAGAGAGTTTATTGCTCGAAATGCGATTGGATGCAACCTGTTAACCAGTTTCCATTGAACAGATACGGGAGAAGGAGCAAACTTTGCTCTAAACATACGTTGAGAAGTTCCTTCAGTTAGTTCGCGAACAAAAGAGAGAGGGCAACACCAGGTTCATTAAAGGCGCTGAGAGGCTTTTTCGTAAAGTCAAGTCTTTGGTTGATGATGTTGAGGCACAGCAAAATCAACGCACGATGCCTCTTACTTGGGGCGAGGAAGAAGCCGTGTAGCCATGTATTATCGGCCACCATCAAACTAAACTATGAAGCTTTGTTTTGTAAATGTTTTGTTTGTAATTTAATGATTTGCTTGGTTTTTAGTTCTTCTAGTTTATATTATGACTTGCTATTTGGGCCAATCCTAACCATCAGCGCCTGCTACGGCAGAACCCTCTGGGGCATAAACTACCGCTTCTCTGGGTGTACAAAGCTCTATGTAGTGGTGTGTGAAAGCAAGGAGATATTACAACAAAATAAAAGAAAATATAAAGGAGAAAAAGAAGGTGCTTGACGGTTATAGTGGTGGTGGTGAATAAGTTAATAAAGCCAAGGTGCGGTGTGTGTACTTGTGTCAGTAGGCTGCTTTCGGCCTTGGTGAGGTGCTTATGGCGCCGCCGTATAGGATTGGTGATGTGAGCGGTGGCCCTGGGGCACCCAGGTGGGTGTGCGTGGTAGTGGTGAGTCCCGTGGCTCCCCGGACGTGTGTGGCTCGCTATAAACGCCGAGCACGTGGAGGAGCCGTGAGCCTTGAGTGTCGAGAGTGATGTGTATGTGGTCTTTGAACGCAACGTACTGCCAGTGAGAGAGCGGAAGGCGCTTAGAGACGTACCCCGCGAGGCGGCCTTCTCCGGCCCATATTTTATAGTATGCACCGGAGGCCGGCCCCGGGCATTTGCTTATTCAATTGTAGTTATAAATACGATGTTATGAAGCCGATGCCCTCAACGTCGATGCCCTTGACTCCGTAGTATTTTTTTATTTATTTTTCATCACCGCGCCTCTCCCTCTCTCTCTCCAGATCTCGTCGTCTTCCCTCTCCCTCTCTCTACGTGTCGGCACCGCTACGCGCGCGCCGAGCCTTCTCGTCGAGCACTCTCGTCGCTCCAATTGAAATGGCAAGTCAATTCTTGTCAGAACGCGGTGCCTCGCGCATTCTGCGAATAAATGGGGATGATGATGGAAACTACGACTTTTCCAGACGAATGTTATGAAATACCCAGTCTGACCCCAGACTCTTTACATCTGCGATGCACACCGTTGTGGTTCAGATTACTAACCGGCGACGTACAGGATTTTTCCGATTGGAGCCTCGTCACGTGGTCAGGAACACCATGGACTAATTACGGGCGTTCATGGTCAGCTAGTATGTATCGGGGGGAAAATAAACAAACAACGACAAGAGCGGAACAACGATGTTGGATGCGATGCGATGCGCTTTGTATCCTTCACGTCTCGCTGCATGGGCGTACGACGTGGACGCTGCGCTGCCCACCTTCCTTTTGTTCTTGTTGCCGTTCACTTGCCTAGACCTTGTCGCTTTCACGTTTTCTTGCGTGTTTTCGCACGTAGTACGTGAGTCGTTTCTATGTCGTCCGTCCACATCCTGTCAACCCTCCATCAAGTTCCCTTCTGACCGGGAGACAGAGCACCACCACCAGCCCTCTTCTTGGCCCTCACAATCGGGGCATGCCATCTCCGTGCCCTTGCTGCATCCAACGAGCCTTGTTCCTTGCGTCTGCGTGTCATACCTGCAAGTCAAGAAACCAACAGACGGACAGACTAGACTAGAGGAAGTACTGCTACAACTCCTGCGCACGATGCATCGGCTGGACACTATTACGATCCATGCTCGACGACTGAGTCAGAGGCCTGTCGCGTATTCGGATTCCGTCTCAGGCCATCGTGCCTGGAGCAAGAGGCCATTGTTGGAACTTATCAGATACAGGGCCACGTCCATCAATCATTGCTCTTCGCTTCTCGCTTCGCCTCGTTTTTGCCATTCGGCTCAGCCCGCAGACTGGCAGACTCGGAGACGGAGAGATTATAGTCGGTTTCACGACCATCACGAATGAAGATGAAAATCAAATCGGCTATAAAATGCGCAAAAGCCAAAGACAAAAGCCAAAAGCTCAGTAGAGGGAGCTCGGGAGATGGATAAATCATTCCTTTAATTCTGTAATAGTATTTAGTTTGCAAAAAAGTCTAAAACGATAGTGGCCGCAATGGCGGCATATCCTGGTGCGAAAGTGCAGCACAGGGAAACGATACACCCAACGGTAGATGTAAAATCCAACCGATACAAAGACACAAATATAAAAAAGAGAGAAAAATACAAAGAGTAAAGAAAATAATAAGAGACCAGTTAAAGCCCAAAGTGACTCAAAAAAGGGCGGCCCCTTGTCCGTATTCCAATGTCGCCTTAAACTCCAAATCGTGTTTTGCCCCATAGAACCCGACCTTGGTTGCCCAAGCCACTTTGGATATCGATACCGAAAATAGAAAGCAGAAAGCAGGTCAAAAGAAGGTGCAGTGTCAAGAGACTTTGCATGAGAAACGGCCGGGGGAATCGACGCGAAGAAAGGATAATCCAAATCCAATATCAAATCATGAAGCAGGGAAGAAAACACAAACCTTGACCTTTGCCACATGCCCCAGCGAGTAGGTGGCGCGACGGACAGGCAGGAAAAGCAAGGGAGAGCGAATATGACAAACAAGGACAGCGGTGAAAGTTCTACCAAACCTTGCTTAATGGGGAGACACGCTCATGTGCGTGTTCATGCTGCCAGGGGAAGCAGACTGCTGGTGGTGCGAATACGCCGAAGCGCCAGACTGAGGGGTTCCGTTGCTCATGGAATGATCGACCTCGTCAGAGCTGATGCCCTCCTCGGCGTAGTCGTTTGACCCATGACGAGCAGCCAGGGAATCCGCAAGGGCAGACGACTGCTCCTCGCTCAGCTGGGCCGGCTCAAATTCATAGATGGAAGGAGGATGGGCCGGCGCTTCTTCCGTCTGGGAGCCGTTGGTACCGGAAGATGATACGGAGCATGGCTGGACGCATATGCATTATTGTTGCTCCAGGTAGGGGTCATGGCCGTAGACTGGGCCCGGCGCGTTGCGACGAGCCTGTCTGATGCCTCCTGCGCTGGAAGTTCTTGCGGCTGCGCAGGGTGGTGTTCGGATCCGGAGCGGCTTCCTCGAAACCAAGGCGAACGCAAAGGGCCTCAACGTCGGCCGGCTTCCAGTCTTCCTTCTTGCCATTGGGGTTCTGGGCCAAGAGCTCGTTGATCATCTTTGCATAGCGGCCATACTTGTTCTTCTCTTCCCTCTCGTAAATCATGAGGAAAATATCCAGCTGCGGGTCTCTGTTAGCCATTTGGACGCCTTGAGAAGACAAGAACGACAAGAACGACAAGAAACGACAAGAAAAGACGAGAAACGACAAGAACGCGCCGCAAAAGATGGACGGAGACGGAAACGTACCTCTTCTCTGGGAAACATGCCGTGCCGGCGCCTGGCGCGAGTGAGCTGCATCTGCAGCTTGGCGCTCGAATCCTTGCCTTTGGGGTACATTCTACGGTAGCCCTGGCGGACGGCGTTCCAAAGTCCTCTGCCACAGAGAGTATTGTGCCGCTGGTGCTCATTGAACAGGAACAGCGCTTCAGCTGGGGCAAAGCTGTTCAACTTGACCTGATTGGTGTCCGAAAGCAGCAGAGCCTCGAGATCGGACGTGATGGCCCTGCGGAATGCGGGCGAAGCAAGGTGCGGACCATTCGGGATGGCCGTGTTGGCCGCGTTGGCCGTGTTGGCCGTATTGGTCGCGTTGGCAGTGCCATTGGTGGTGCCGTTGACAGTGCCGTTGACAGTGCCATTGCGTACATGAACAGCGCCATTGACGGTGCCATTGACGGTGCCGTTGATGGTGCCGTTGATGGTGCCGTTGGACTGAAACATTTGATTCATGTCATCGATGGAGCCGGAATGGGTGGTACGTGGCGTGCGGCTCTGGTCGTTGACAGTGGCGGACGGTAGACGGCGAAAGTCGGAAGCAGCCGACAGACTGGCGCTGTGCGTGCCCTGAGACATTGACGGAAGCGAGGCCAAGCTGGGGTAGCTGCTGGCCATGGGGCGTGCATGCGTCTGGAGCGGCGCAAGGCTCTGTGCGTGCTGGTGCTGGTGCTGGTGCTGGTGGCCGTGCTGCGAAGGCGGCGCGCCATACGGAGTGTACATGTGCGGCGGCGGCGGCGGCAGACGCTGTTGGGGCTGGGTCATGTACGGCGAGTTCCCCGAGGTGTACGCGTACATGGTCGGAGAGGCACTTGCCTCGTCAGATACCGGCGGTGCCGTAGCTGTGTACGAGTGAAACGGGTAGCCATCGATGGTGGTGGGCATCGTATCCTCTCTGGGCGACTGGTACTGGTAGTTGCTCATGTCATACGCCGACGAGATTGACGAGTGGCTCCCCATCGGTGGCGCCTCCGACACGCCGTGATACGAATAGGCCGGCATGCTGGAGGAGGGCGGCGATGGCGGCTGGCTGTGGTGATAGCTGTTCTGGTGGGCGTGGGACATGGGCGCGTGGTCCAGGAGCAGGTCTTTGGCCGCAATGTCTGATTTGGCTGGGACGATGGGGATGATGGGACTGGAAACTGCACCTTTTTGCGAAACGGCGGCTGGTGTGGGAGCTGGTGGTGCTGGTGGTGCTGGTGGTGCTGGTGGTGCTGGTGGTGCTGGTGGTGCTGGTGGTGATGGGTGGTTGCGTGTTGAAATAAGACTGGTGCCGCGAGGACGGCGAGCCAGAAAGGGATGTTGGTGTCAAGAGGGAGTCTGAGGACGTTGGCAGATTAAAGTTTGCTCGCTGCTGGAGAAGAGGAGAGACGGGAGGGAGGAATGTTAGTAGATGAATTCCTGATCCGATAAACGAGAAGAGTGGCGAGAAGGGGGTGGTCAGAAGAAGGAGGATGGAGAGGCAGAGAAAGGAGGAAGTGGCTATTTATCCAAAGAAGAATAACCACAGGGCAGAGAGAGGACGAAAGAGGAAAGAACGAGGAGGACGGAAGAGTGTAGTCGACTGGCTTGTTGGAGGCAAGAGCGACGGCGGCCGGCGGGCTGGGTGATTGCAATGGGAAAGAGGTGAGACGGGGCAAGACCAGACCACAGCGCACTAATCGGGCGGCGAATAGCGCTAATACAGAGGGCTGATGATCTGGACCTGGGCTTTCTAGGTCGTTGGGGCTCTGATCTCCCTGACGCTAGACTAGGGAAGGTGCTTCTTGGCTCTGTGTAAGTCATAGGGTAAGATACTGGGATACATACTGCGTTGTACTGGCCAACTCTGGGCGAGATGTATAGGCCGCCGATGTGGATGAGGCGGTGACACCGTTGCCCATGTCCATGTTTGTGTTGATTCGCATGCTGCTGGATGGGCTCTGCACTCCGATCCGGGCGTGTGCTCTAGTCTTGGAGCTGGCTCGACTCGCACAGGTTGCGCATGGATCCGAGGTGGCGAGGGTGTCCTGCAGACGGACTGATGTCGACTTGAGCCGTGCGGTGAAAGCCAACAAAGGCGCTTGAGGGCCTTGTTCGACCGTTTGTCGGGTGGTTTTCTCGAGGCAAATCTCTTGCCGTCGGAGTCTAGACGTGAGCTTTTCTGGCGAGACAGTTGAGGACAGACAGGAGACGCTTCAAAGGGTAGTAGAAGGGCAGTAAAAGGGCAGTAAAAGGCAGTATAAGGGCAGACGGGCAGTATAAGGGCAGTAGAAAGCCGTTGAAGGGCAGTTGACAGGGCGGCGAGTTGCGGTGAGGTGGCTCCGGACGCAAAAAACAGGCGTGGAGTAGGTTGCCAACGAGACAACGACAAGGTAATTCGAAGAACGGCGAGAGAGCAAAAGGTCAGTCTCCCAGAGCCTGTTTGTTCTGGGTCGTGCTCTCCTGTCAGTCTTGTAGAAAATCTCCTTTCGCGCGTGGGCTCTATGGCAAAAGTTCTAACAAATACACGCCGTAGGCTATGCAAGGGCAAAAGAACGGATGCAAGATGTAGGACAAGCACCGCGAGAGAACGGCCTGCTCTTCTGTGGCGATGAACAAAGGCACAAAACTGACGGATGTGCGTACGTCTGTAGGATGAGTGTCTTTCAAGACGTGGGAATGGAGCCACGAAAAGCGAAAACGAGGAAGAAGTGACAAAGGTGCGTCTTTGGCAGAGAACGTGCTGGTCTGCGAGTCTTTCTGTTGTAGAGGCAAGGGGTGGGAACGTAGGAGACGATGAGGCAAGTGATGCAGGCACAATGTCTCTATGAGTGGGAGGGTCAAGATGGAAGCGTTTTGGGGAGCAATTTGGGAGCAATTTGTGTGCAAAGAAGGAAGCAAGGATGCAAAAACACAGCGACGAAAAAGAAGGAGGGAGGCGAGGCGGCCATAAAGTAGTCCTGGCCCGGGAGGTCCCCATGATGTTTGGGGGCCATACATGCATCCTTTCGATGGCAGCCACAGAGCGAGTGCTTTTTCCGTCGTGATGTCGCTGCGTGCCAGCTACGGACCACCTCTCCAATGAGTGGTGGGTATTTTGGTATAAGTGCCTCTGTGCCGCTTTCTAGCCTCACCCATTGCCGCTCAAGCTCATGCATCAACAGCCACGATGTCATTCTTGCATGTAAACTGACGTTTGCCGCGACCCTAGGGCATAAGGGCACGACTGCGAGAATCGACCAAACAAGCTCCCGGCGTGCGCTGGCGTCCATCTTTGCGCAGTCTGACACTGCCTTGCATGCAAACGACACGCATGCAAGACGCAAACAAGACGCAAACAAGACGCAAACAAGACGCACACAACATGCTCACAACACGACACAACAGGGCTGCCCCGTTTCTACAGCACAATCATCATCAACATCGTCCGCCCTGCAGTCGGGATTTGGCGAGACGGGGGTGGATGGTGGGCAGACACAGTGCATGTTGAAGAAGTGTACCAAGTACGGAAGACTGAGCATCGAGTAAAGGGTGGTGTATGTGTAGCTGAGGGGGTGTGGAGAGACTGCGCCGTGACTACGAGTACGACGTCGAAGTAGAGGGGAAAAGCTTTAGGAGGAATACGAGTTAGTGGAGGCCAGTTGTGGGCAGCAGCGCTAGGTCGACGTCTGCCCTGTCGCTTGTCCACTCCGCGAAATACTCGTAGGCCTGCAGCGGCCCCTGTGGTTGCCCGCCCACCCAGGCCAAAGCCGTCCAGGGCGTGAGCGTGAAGGGAGGAAGAGTTGATGCCGAGAGAGGGATGTACTGTAAGATACAAGAAGCAGTCGTAGGATGAAGGCCGCAGCACTTAGAGTGGGAGCAAGAGCAAGACAGAGTCCGGACAAGTTGACCAGGACAGATGATCAAGACAAGACGATGAGAAGAATGCGGCCCTCCTCGGGTCGACCTTCACGCCCCCTGTGCCTACAGCATGCCGTAGTGCTGCAAACAAGTTCCGGGTGTGATGACTACGAAGTACTCGTACGTCGGTACGTCGTAGGTATCTGGATGCCCTGTCTCAGAGGCTGATTTGTCGAGCCTCAGACGCCCTGCGCCCTGGCAGCGGCTGCAGGTCGGACGGAAGATACCTGCAAACTCGACGGACATTTGCTAGGTAAGGTTTACTTGTACGGCGTCGTCGTTGATTCTCTGGGACAGAATTCATTTTGTGTCCTGACTGTTGGTCGGCATACTGTGCTTTGAAGGCCGGGACCCTGAATGAGCCCCTCTCTCTCTCCCTCTCTCTCTACTCGTATTTCGACAAGAGATGAGAGAGCTCCACTCACGACAGGGTCCGACGAGATGCAAAGAAAAACGAAACAAGGTTGAGAAGAAGACGTTAGGCTGTTGCTTGTGCAGGCCTTATGCGAAAAGGGAGAAAAGATACTGGAGGGGGTGATATTCGTAGGTCCTCTTTGTACTTTGTATGGGCCGGTCAAGAGGAGGGTGTGACTAACGAACGAGAAATGGGGCGATATGGGGCCAGGTTGAGGTTGAGTTGCTTTGAGTGTAAGCTGGAAACGTCACGGTGTGTACAAAGTATGAGTATGGGCCTGAGATGATGAGATGGGGAAACGCACAGGAATGAAGATGAGAAGAGAGAGAGAAGAGAGAGAGAAGAGAGAGAGAAGAGAGAGAGAAGAAGAGACGAGAGAAGGGAGAGAGAGAAAAGAAGAGGACCGAGAAGAGAGAGAACAGCAAAAGACAAAACACAGGAGTCAGTACACTGTAGCAGTGCTCTGTACTTTGGAAAATACAGGCGGTTTATACAGACTGCCAGGGGAGAAGCACTGAAGACGCATCAGAGTGCCGTTGATTCGATGTGGAAGGCGCAATGGCAATCTTTGGCGAGTGGAGCACGCACCTGCGGTTGGAAAAGTGCTGATCCGGCCTCCTTCCTCAAGACGGAGCCGATAAAGAAGATAAAGAAGATAAAGAAGATAGCAGAAGATGGCAGAAAAGGCAGAATATGGGTCTCTGGCTGTGGGCTCTGGGCTCTGTCGTAATCGAGGCCGGGCGTAAAACCGCAGGCGCGCCGATGGCCCCGGCAGGCAAGAGCCTCCTGTGCGCCTTCCCCCGTCGACCTTGCCGTTCCCCTGTCCTTCCTCTCTCGGCCTCTGCCTAGTGCTGGACTGGTGACTCGTCTATCGCACCTGCCACACAAACTGCGACTCCGACGCTAGAGCTCCTTCCATTCGCAGACGGGCTCCAGCGCAGAGATCGCGCGACTGCGCCATGGCAGATATCTTTTTCTATGCTACGACGGCCGGCAGCGACTGGCCTTGAAGCCTCTCGTTACGCGCCGTCGGCCTGCGTCTCTGCCGTGCAAAAGCGAACGCAAACGCGCTCGAGGTCGTCGTCCCCGCTGTCCTTTGTGCTTACTTTGTACTTCGTAGGGCATCTTGAAGTATTGTGGGCTCTGTTAGCGCCTTTTCGTGCTCTAGCGCTCCTGCACTAAATGGAACGCGGCCTAGCGAGTTGGGAAGGAGCTCGTGGTTCGCCTCCTGAGCAAACGGCTGGCATTTCCTCCACAATAATGGGGGCATGTTGCAGATCGTCCGTGGCACGGCAAAGTGTAGAAAGTGCTCCCGACACGGCGACAGGTGTAAAAACAAACGGCCGCTTGCGAGGCGAAGAAGCAAAGAACGTCACAATATAGGCCGCGGAGCCGAACGGCTTGACGGCGGCCGTGGCGACGGCGGCCGGCCGACACTCCAACGGCGATGCGGTACAGGGCGACGACGCGGCCGGTGGCAGCTGATGGACACCGTCCGTTGGGCCAGCTCGGACTCAACAAGGCTACGGTGAACCGGCATCAGACCTCGATAGACAGCAACGACGCGGCATGGGCGACAACGATCTGGCGCCTGGTCGGACGCCGTACCTGTCAGACGGCTTTGTGACAATGCGCTCGGATCGGGATGCAACCCAAGCCATGCTTCAGGGCGGTCGTATCCCGAACAGGCGCACTTTGTTCTCGATGGAGGCTATGAAAGTACGGGTCACATTCTGGAGGCGTACCACACAGCCCGCAGAGACGGTCAAGAAGCTGTGGGTGGTGGGTGTCAGCTATGGGTGATGGATGTCAGCTATGGGTGATGGACTGTCTGCGGCATCTAAACTCTCGGGGCCAATGTTGCACAAGAGAAGCAAAACGGGACGCATGACTAAAGGTCGTGGGAGATGGTCTGAGCCAAGGCGATCTGAGCTTGAGATATATGAAAACAGACTGACAATGGGCTAAGCAGAGTACTAGACTGAAAGAACGAGAACACCGACAACGAACAACGAACAACGACAACGAACAACGACAACGAACAACGACAACGACAACGACAACGACAACGACAACAACAACGGAACAACTACAACGAACGACGACAACGGAACAACTACAACGGAACAACGACAGCTATTCGAAGAGAGAAAAGGTGTATACTCTGTGCACCGTGACTGCTGTGTCTGCTGCAGGGCAGGACAGGGCCAAATGACAGCACGTGCAGCAGATCTGTATCACAGTTCGTCGTACAGAACAGGGTGCAAGGCAATGCCTTTGGTGCGACTCGCCCTGTTTCTGGAAGCGTTGCACAGAGTCAAATAAAGGAAAACAAGAGACGAAGAGGCCAGGAAGCCAGGTCAAGGCCAAGGCGAGACACGGGACGAGACAGTGGAACAAGGGAAGCAAGAGCGAGATTGTTCCGTGCTACAGAACATGCAGGGAACGTGTGTGATCCGTGGTACGTGTTACAAGATGCGTGGAGGACTGTACCGAGCGTGTCATGACCGTTGTTCCAGTGCGTTGCAGAGGGAGAGGACAATGGCATCGAGCCGAGAGGTAAAGTCGGTTGGTCAATGTTCACAACGCTGCGGCAAGGCAAGAAGAATCGCGGCCCATCCTATTCCATCAGCAAAGGCACGTACCAAGTACGAGGTTGACAAGGCAAGATATAGAGAACGTCGGGCTGTCCAGACAGCCCAGAAAGATTGGCTCGTAGCAGGAGACCGCAGGGGCTCGGTCTTGGTCCAAAGCCAACATGCGCCTATCCAACCTCAGGACCTGCCAAGGAGAGTCGACGGCCCAGAACAAAAGCACGGCGATATGCGAGACAATGCGAAAACAAATGCAAAAGGAAAGGATGCGAGACGAAAAAGGCGGGTGGCGCAACTGGATCGATAGACGCGTGCGCCTCGATCCAGCAAAGGACGAGGTCAAAGACGGGCTGTCAGTAGCTCGCCATAGCTCCTGGTAGCCTCTGCTAGTGCCTCCTTGGCCGTTCTTTCGTACGAGACGTCTCGCACGAAGGATACTGGCGCTAGCAGCGGACTGTCCAACGGCAGACACTCGCGCAGATGCAATGGATGTCGAGAGGGCAAACGAAAGAAGAGCATCTCGGGGCGGGCGCGCGATGGTGCAAGACATGGTCTAGACTGCACAAGGGGCCATCGAATCGAGGGTGGAGAAGGAGTGCAGGCGCCCGCTGAGAGCCTGATCAAGTCCGTACGATGCGGGTGGGGTGCTGTGAGATTGTCTTCTTATGGGGCGTTATCATGGGCTTGCTCTGCTCTCAAGCTTTCGCACATTTGCACATTTGCCTCTCCTTTGATGGGCTGATTTTGAGAAAAGAGGAGCCAGACCGGTGAAGCAGATGGCAGGGTGCCATGGCGAAGCAACGGAATGGCGAAATGGCGAAAACGAGCTAAGGAAGGGAAGAAGGCAAACGCCGTTGACGAGACAAGGGGCCAGTGAGGAAATCAAGAGGCCTCGAGTACGCTGTCAAGGCGAAGCGGCGGCTTAACCACAGATGGGGAAATACGATGGTCTTTGGGGGGGGGGGGGGGGGTGGTTTGGAGAAAAGACGTGGCTCTCGACGGCCCGAAAGATACAAACCAAAGATAAAATATAGGAAATACCACATACCACACACCACTTACCACATACCACGACCACGACCACATGGATCAAAGGCACAAGGTGCAAGGCGTCACTACATCTCGGATCCGCACGCCTCACGAGATGGCAGCGACATGGAGCACGGTGCGGCCGCCGCGTCGTGACAAAACACCGCATTTGCCCCTCCCCAAACCGTCCTCGATGCAAAGGGAAGGGACCAGCCCAAAACGTGTGGCTGGGCCGAGTCTCCTTAAATCTCACGTCGGCTGCTGCATTGGCTAGTCGGCTCCGAACGGGGCCATGGCTAGGAAAAAAGTACCGCGTGTACTGAGTAGAACAGAGTGAGAGAAGAGAGTGAGAGGAGAGAGAGAAGAGAGAGAGAGAAGAAAGAAAGAGAAAAAAGGCGCACGGCGACACGCCGTACGCCTCAGCTTTATGCAACGTCGATCATATGGTTTGGCATGCTATGATCTACCCCGGATCGCCTTTGTGTGTGCGGTTGTCCATCTCCGTATTCATCTTGTCTTTCCATGGCACGGTCAAGGGAGAGCGTAGTGATCGCCAGTCTTGTCACTATACTTTTGTAGGAAGAAGCCTGGCATCAGTCGCCAGGCGAGTGACTGTGCACTGCCGTCCAGACCTTTTGGCCAAAACCACGCATAGCTTGGCCCATACAGCCAACCAAACCGTTGCCTGCCTCGCAAAGTGGGACAGAAAACATGGATCTCGAGAGTGGACGTGTCGCGCACGGACGAGGGTGAGGTCGCTGTTGATGAGGGAAAAGACAGTGACAGAGAGACAGAGACAGAGAACAGAGACAAGAGACAGAGACAAGAGAACAGAGACAGAGACAGAGACAGAGACAGAGACAGAGACAGAGACAGAGACAGGGTTCACGAAAGAAGGAACTGGCCGGCAGCCCGCCTACGGCATCGCTATGGCGTCTGATTGGGGCAGTCGGAGCGACTGGACGGCACCTGGCCCGCGAAAAGGAGCGCCAGGGACGGAGATGAAGATGGGGAGTCATGCCACAAGAGGGACAGCGAGGCACAAAACGGAGGGTTTTTGCAGCCGCGATGAGCGAAGCTAGCGTGGACAGGCCAAGAACGGACACTTGCAACCAGCATGGAATTTCAGGGCTCAAGTCCCAGGGGACGGGGGGGGGGGGAGGGGGGCGGCAGGGACGCACGAGCAGGGACAGGGAAGCTTCGAAGGAGACGGGGCATGACTGGTGACATGGCTGGGTGCCATAGCGATGGACGTGATTTGGTCGATCGTGCACCCCCTTCCTATGCCCGGCATGGGCAGAGGGGATGGCGTTGCAAAGGGCTGTAGCAGTACCAATGGCGAGGCGGATGCGGTGGCAGAGACAGGACAGACGAAGCAGACCCTCTTTCTGCACTTGGTCAATAAGAGCCGAGGGAACGAGAAGAGGCACAGGGAGAAGATTAGGCCGAGGACGGGCGGCCAGACGTCGGAGCGCGGGCGGGCAAAAAGTTTCCAAGAGAAGCGGCCTGACGGCATACAAGTAATAAACGTGGGAGCTGGGCTGCCAGCGTCCGAGCGCGGGGGGCCACAAAGTATTCCAAGAGGAAGCGGGCCTGAGGGCATACAAGTAAACATGGCGAGCTGGGCCTGCAGTGCCCCATGGCGACCTGGCCAGTTTGAGCTACAGTCGGGCCTGGGTGGTGACGTGACGGGAGGAGCCAGCAGGGAGGGCAAGAGCAGCCAGCCTGCAGGTTGAGGGAGGGGAGGGAGAGAGGGACGGGCGCGGGATGCGAGTTGATTTGCATGAGACGACTGTGTAGGCCCCACCGTGGAAAAGGCAGGCAAAGCGCACGTGAACAATGTTGACAACGGCGGCATTGAGAGCACAAGTCGGGATAGCGCGACGAACGGCTGCTGCACATGACAGACGAGGAAGCGACTGTCAAATCTGGACACGAAGTAACGCGTACGCGTAGAAGAGCAGCGACACAGACACACAAACCTGCGGGAACATGAACCACAGTGGCAAGACAAGCTGCATGGGAAAGACGGCACGACGGGAAACATGACGGGGATGCTGCCGTGGAAGAAGATGGCCGGTCGAAGCAGGCGAAGAAGACGCCTGATGAGGCGCTCAAGGTATCGTAGTCCGTGCTGTGATGCGAAGAAAAAGACAATGTGCAAAAGGAAGTGTGGGGCGGATACTTACGACAGAATACGGCCAAGACGATCGCCGGGGAAAAGAACCCGAGTGAGCACGCACGGGCGGGTTTCCACAAAGGGAGCCTGGGAAGACCACTTCGAAGTGTTCGGGACAGGGGGCGCCTGGAAGGTTCCGTGAGAGTGCTTTGTTACGTAAATGGCGAGATGGCCAGGGTAAAGGAGCTAACAAGGCGGGGAGAGGACAGCGTGAACGACAGGCCATCCGAAAGAAAGCACACGGCCACTGTGCTGTTTCGCGCACAAGAAGAGCACCAAGGATGGAGAGAAGGTGGGCTGTCCAGTGGGCTGTCCAAGCAGGGCTAGTCTGTGTGATGGAGCACGTCTGCCGTATCGCGGTCGAGCGGACCTGTCCAAGGCGATGGCCGAGGCGACCGGGAAGTGTAGTGAGGTCTGTATGAGGTCTGAGGTGAAGTGTGAGGCGGGAAGCGGGAGGCGGAAGAGAAAGGAGAAAGGAGAAAGGAGAAAGGAAAAGAAAAAAGAGGATACAGCCACAACAGAATAGTTCGAGGGAGAGGCACTGGCGTCAGGAGAGGAGCAGTAGGATACAAAGGCGAGGACCAGCAAGGATGTCCAGGGACAAGCTACGAGACAGGCATCTACTGTACGCATTCAGGGCACAATCATATTGCCTACTCCGTAGTATCTTCTTTTCTTCTTCTTTTGTCGCGACACTTGTACGAATGGGGATGCACAGGGTTGACAGACCGAGGGTCTGCTCTGGGTCGGCCGGGGTATGAGATACACGCGAGTCGCCGTCCGTGCCAGCGAGGGGCGTGTACCATGTACTGTCGACCTCAGGACGGGTGGAAGAAGAAACAAAGCGCGACTGCGACTCGCCAGTTGACGGCTTGGCGCCTGGCGAGAGGAGACGTCTTCTTTATGCAAACAGCGCGCCGTCGACTAGTGGCAGCCAGCTCCAAAACATGCCATCTCAGCACATCTCATCTCGCACGCAGGCGTTGACTGTATCGGAGCTTGTGGCGGAGACGCAGTGTCCCACCTTTCTTGGATCGTCAAGGGACGAGGCGTCTCCAGACTGGGCGAGCTCGAGGTCACCAACACGACTCTGCGTTTTGTCTTTATCCTATTGTCCTGCGTGCGCGAGGGCGTATCGCAAGAAGTGGATCGGATGGCCAGGTCGACGCCAATGTGGCCTGACAGCGTCCTGCCGGTTGGCGTTTATCTTTGGGCGTGGCCTCTTTGTCGACTGGCATGGGTCTCTCTCATTGCCCGAGCTACATGGCGATGGCTCCGTAATCGCCAAATGACAGTGTGTGTCCATGCAGACACGACAACGGTCACCGTGCAGCAGAAGCCCTTGTCAAGCCATCCTACAGCGAGCGAAACGTCTCGACGAAGGCTCGACGTCTGAAGTCGGGATGCCTTGGCGGACAGAAGAAGAGAAAACGAAGAGGAAGAGTAAAAGTCGATCACCATATAGTATTCGTAGCGTGTCCATCGTAGGGCCACCAAGAGGAAGAAAGCGCCAGGTCTTCAAGACGCATCAAGGGTGCCCAGACGTCAACAATGCAGCACTCGGCAAGCGACCAACAACAGCCTGGAATGCCTCGTGGAAGAGCGCGAGAGACCAACCGCCAGAGACCACCGACTGGAGGCTGCCACCAGCCCCCAGCACGCTCCACGTACATCGTCCACCCTTCGTCTGTCCTCTCTCTCTCTCGTCTCTCTCGTCTTCCTCACCCACGGAGACCAGTCGGTCGTCCCACTTGTCACAGCTCCTTTATCCAATTTACGCTCGCATCGCCCCACACCTGTCTGTACCAGACTGTCGGGTCCGTGGTCAAGGCGACGCCGCGCTGTCCTTCGTCTCCCTTTTTCCACTTCTCTCTTTATTTCCTCCGCTCCTCTGCTCTCCGACTCTCTCCAGGATGGTCCATGCCGAGACGGCTAGCATGCAAGCCCACAAAATACAGATGTCCACAGGCATCAAGAGTTCCAACGAGTGCGAAGAATGAAGTGGTATGAAAAGCGGCTACGCAGCAAGACTTCAACGGCGCCCCACTGGAGATACAGCAGACGTGCCCACAGCAAGATAGTCCCCGAAGCTCCACGCAACGGTCGCGAGGCCGCACCTCCGTCTCCGAGAGACAAAGTAACAAGTTGAATCCCATTGCGCTGAAAAGTGCGACAGCAGATGGACAAGACATGCACGACCTTGACTTGAGCCAGTTGTGGCGCACCTGTGGCTTTCGTCGCGGGCCAGACGTAGACGTAGAATAGCGCCCTACTGGCTAATCAAAACTGCTTCCAGTCCCTGCTCATCTGGACAGGGACTCTTTAGTTCTCGACTTTGTATGTACTCTGTGAGCTCCGTTTCATCTCTTCGTCTCAGGCACCCTGTTCTCTTTCTTGGTTTTGTCCCGGTTTACCCCGTACTTTGTACGTTCTCTTCCATCGCCTGCCATTACTCTCGCCTTGGTTGATCGGCACTCGGGTCCATGACATGGCGCATGGCGCATTCTCTGCTTCGCGCTGGCCTGTTGCTGTCCATTCCATCAGGCACCGTTCCTGCAGTAGACGTGACATGTCGAAGATGCACAAGGAACTGCACGCGTGCAGCGTCTACCATGTGGCCTATGGAACAACTCGAGTAATCCTGCATGGTGAGACGGGGAGCGTGCCTCTGTCACGGAGATCCCTCCGTCACGGAGTATACCAGGCACCGTTGCTTCTCTACAGAAAGCAGCCAGCTGCTGACATGCGCTTCACCAAAGTCCTCTCCAGCGCTCGCTCTGTATACCGGGCCAGCTGCCAGGAGAGGCTCTGTCCGCTCGCTCAGACGTGCCGTAGCCCCCCCCCCCCCCTCCCACGCCCGTTCCCGCACGCTTGCAATGCGCAGGTCGACGGCGCTGACGTTTGTTCTGCCTTGGCCTCGAACACCACCTTCTCAACAGAGTATGCGCCCGCTCGTCGTCGTGTCGGCGTCTTGCCTCGTTGGTCTGTTCCGCTCGTCTTGTCCGGCGCCACCAGCCTCTACCGCAATCGGAGAAGAAAAGCTCGAGTACGGAACGGAGCACGCACACGCTGAGAAATGACAGGCAGAACAACAGCGAGTGAGAATGAGGATTGATGAAGTTGACCAACAGAGAGCGTGTGCTTTGCCTGTACTCGTTGTCGCCAAGCACAGCCCTGTTGTCTCGTATGGCTCCTCGGCGGTCCGCGACGGCCTGCTTACTCACGAATCTGCCTTTCTTCCTCTCTGCTGTTTGTCCTTTCTGGCATTCAGGCCTTGGTGCTGGTCTCCTTGTCTCCAAGTGATTGCTCGCCTCCTCTCCCCAGTCTGCTTCCCTTCCTATAGATTCTTCTCCCTCTCAGCTCACACCGGCGCAATATGCTTCCCTTTTTGGGCCTAGTTTAGGCGAGCATTCGAAGACGTTGGGTCGCACATTGAATCGCACATTGAAGGGAACCGACACGGACCGGGACCACCAGCGACGATGCGACGTGAGTCTTTCAGTGCGACGTGCTGGAAGATGGGGTCGGTACGCGGTACGCACGCGGTACGCGGTTCACGGTCCGCGGTCCGCATGGTGTTTCGTCTGCCCTGAAATGAATACTCCGGGATGCCCCATCGACAGTCGTACGTTTACAAAGTAATACGCTGTACTTGAGGGTGGCACCAAACGATTCTTTTCCCTGTCGACAGTCGTCAAACACCGAGCGAGAAAAGTGCACGGCCGAGCCTTGCCCAAACGACCAAGACTCGGCGGCTGCGGCTAGCGGAATGTCCCTCCAACGGTCCACTGTGGGCCAAAGCTTGGCTTTTGCCTACGAAGAACAAAGTGCAAAGACAAAGTAGCCCCAGGCTCGGGTCTGTGATTGCAGGCATTTCCATCCTACGACGTGATAACGCGCGCGCGACGCGTCTTCTTTGCGTGTGCGAGTCGGATCCTGGCGTCCTCGTCCCGGCCTCCTCGTCTCAGCCCTTCATCTTGAATTGATCCTCCTCCCTCGGTCCACAGGACAGGGCTTGGTCTGGTCATCTCGGACGGACCCCTTTGGTTACGGAGAATTTGCCTTTTGTATTATGCCCAAAACAGTAAGCTGCAGTAGCTCCGGCATGCTTGACATCGGAGAGAAAAAGGAAATGCACGGCGAGCAAGGGAGAACGAGAGTCAGGCTTGTGTGCAAAACGTGGGAAGGGGACGGTCGTGAGAGAATGGAGCAGCCGGCAGCTAAAGTAGATCAAGACAGAAAGTAGAAAAGGAGGCGGAGCAAAACACGAGAATCAGAGCATGCGTAGATGACAAAGTCTGAAAAGTGGAAAAACAGGGCGAACCGTTTAATCCCTAATACCTCCACCGATCCTTCACAGGACACCACGTAGACATGTCAAGAACCGCGGCTACGAGCAGGCAGAGGCAGAGGCAGACAGAGGGTTGAAAAGGGCCATGGGAATACGAGATATGCCACGCAAGCAAGCAGGATGACAAGGGGATGATCGGGGATGGTGGAAAGAGCGGTAAAGAAGGGAAGATGCAGGATTAGAAAGCCTGTCAAACGTCAACTATGCCCACATTCGTCCTCGTGCATGGCAATGGGGGCTGCGTTGTTTCGTCGCCGCGTCGCCTCATTGTCTCATCGTCTTGCCATCTGTCGTCTCGTCGTCTGTCGTCTCGTCGTCTGTCGTCTCGTCGTCTGTCGTCTCGTCGTCTCGGCATTGTCCATATTGACCTCCCCAAAGTCTGGGCAGACAGCGAAACGAAAGCGAGAAAAGAAACACGTACAGGCAACGTTGCGTCCGGTTCTTGTCGGGCATCCAGATCACGTTCCCGCCTGGTACGGTCCAAGGCGAGGCTGCTCTCTGGGCGTCTCTCTTTCGCTCGTTCCTTTGCCGTGTTCGGTTCGACCTGCACAACACGTGCGGCCCCATGACACATCATATTCCCCCATCGCTACCAATCTCCAAGCTTCATCGTTCCTCTGTCTCCCAACCACCTGCCACTGACGTCGCTTCTTTCATCTTGGTTTATCCATCTTTATCTGTAGCCAAGTCTGACTGTCTGTTGTCTGCTACTCTCTTTTGCAACGTGCCATCATTTGCTCTGGAGTCTACGAAGACAGGCAGAATGGGGCCAAATAAGATTATGTGACCAGATATCAGCAAGGAACAAAGGGAGGATATAGCGAGACTTTCGTGGGGTAGTGAAGAAGCGTCGGAGAGGGTTGCAGTACCACTCTTGGCCGTCAAGAGGTCAAGGCCTTGGCGGGAGAAGAGGATGGGCCATCTCCAGACCATCTCCAGACCGTCTCAGGACCATCTAGGACCATCTAGGACCATCTAGGACCATCTAGGACCATCTTGGACATCTCAGGACCATCTCTGGACCATCTCGAGTCCGCCATCCGTCGTAGTGTACATCGAGTCCATCTCGAGCCCATCTTGCCTGGGGCAACAGAAGAGTGCCTGAGCTGCCACAGAGTGACAAAGAGTCAAACGTACGACATGGAAACAACAGCCAAGGAATGTTGGAACGGCGGCGAGGAACAAAACAGCTACAGCCTTTCCAAGTAGAGTACTTTTCATCTCGTCGTCCGCACCTCTCTCGCGCAAGTGTGACTGCCTCTCCACCCTAATCTGAAGCCATACAAAGTACCTTTCGGTCCAGGACTTATCCTGCACCCTGGACTGGCCCAACCGCTAACATGCATCGTCTCGTTCTGGTCCCGCCGTCCTTTTTACTCAAACGATCCACCTCCCAGACCGATTGACCTGTTGGGCCTCGCGGTAGAACGATGGCTACCGTTCCGGTTCGGGCTCAAATAGCCGCAACGCGTCTGTGAGATCGCCCTTGAGCGCGTTGTTCTGTGTACTTTGTAGACGGTTCACTCGTCTCTGCTTGTCAATCTACAAAGTACGGCGTACGGAGAACCTTTTGCTCTGCATTCCGTCTCGGCTGCGCAGTTCTCGGTCGTTTACGTACGTCCACGGGACTATTTTCTTTGTTCTGACCGTGTGAGTTGTCGAGTCGAGTCGAGCTCGAGCTCAAACCAGAAACGCAATTCATACGCAGGATCGTGCAGAGCTAGAAAAGGACGCTGCAAGCCGCCGGCCCCCAGGTTACGCTGCACATTTTACGATTCTCCCTACAGCGCTCCATGTCGCCATTGCGCCGACCTATTGCCACTTTTTGCTCACTCCTGTCACCTCCCAGGACCCTCGCGTCTTGTGCGTCTCTTTCGCCTATTTTGCCTCTTTTAATCTCTGTCGTCGTGTCCAAGATGGAGTAGAGATACGACCAGCCGCTAAGCGCCTGTAACGCAGTGGAAGAGGATGACTGAAAAGGATGGACGGCCACAACGACTACGGTTTGCCCGTCTTGGGGTGTCGTCTGTCGTTGTGCGGTGCCCAGACGGCGAATCTTGTGCCGACGAGTCGGGAGACCACCATCTCTGGTGGTCTTGATCGCCTTGGTTTACACGCCATGGCCGATTCCGTCGCATCAGACATCCTTTGTCTTTCGAGCGTTTATTTCAGGCTCATTTTGTCGTCGTCGCGCATGTCCTGCCTCTCATTAGGCTGCATCCGGCACAGTGTCGCCGTATGCCAGTCTCTGTCTCGCCCATTCGTCCGTCTCTCGCTTGTCGGCTGTCGACCCTGGCCCATCCATCATCGTCTGCTGTGCCCATTCACTGCGGCCTTTGGGCATTCGTTCTCAAAAGGCCAATACCACCCTCTCGGCATCAGGCTCTCGCGTCCCAGGGGTTGTTTGCCTTTATTCCCAGCCAGCGAGCAAGAAAGACAAGTCCCTTTCCTGGACGCTGTTTGAAAACGCAGTGTACGACGTACGGAGTAGCTGCTCTTTGTGCTCTGCCTTTACGCAGAGCAAACTGCCGCCTGCACTACCTGTCATGGTGCAACGCCTCCCTCTCAGCAAGTTCCATGTGAAGAGATGCGGCGTGAGGTAACGGTGGAACACAATCAACACCAGAGGGCACGGGCGGACAGGAAAGGTGGAGAGAGAGAGACGCCGTCTTCGCAGGGGGGCCGGGAACAACACCAGAGATCAGCCACCCGTCTCGCCTGCTGGCCGCCGTGTGGCTCCTGTACAGCGATGCCTTTACTGTACGAAGCAGTCGACCAGCGTGATTAGCAATCTGGCCATGCCGCAAGCGGGCCACCCAAGGGAGGAGCAGCAGAGCTAGGGCGCGCGGTGGCGTTGCTCTGATCGCTTTGCGGAGGAGAGCTGCGCTATGCCTCCAGAGGGCCTCTTGGCGCCACGTCCTTTTCTTTTTTTCTTTTTTTTCTTCTTTTTTCTTCTTCTCTCCGTCTTCCACCTTGCTTGTTCCAATTCTAGCGTCGACGCTTGGACTTTTTCAACTGGCAGAGCTGTTTTCGTCAGCTCTCCTTTGCCGGCTCTCATTTCTCATTTCGTCATGCATCAGTCAACGAGACACGACAAGACAGTCTGCCTCCAGATGGACCGCCGTGTTGCCTCTTGTACCCTCTGCCACGTCATCTATCCGCTAGTTTCGTAGTTTTGTAGTTTCGTAGTCGTTGTTTCGTTGCCATGGGTGATCACCGGTTCCGTGACCGCGGCTGACACGTCTTCCGTGTGGAAGTGAGAAGCGTCCATCCGGCTGATCACGCATCCAAGGAACATTACAGCAAGCCTTCCGACAGCCTTCCGACAGCCTTCCGACAGCCTTCCGACGATACAGCACAGGCAAGGCGCTCTTTTCACCTCGCCGATCAACCGGCCTAGGGGTGGAACACTGTGCCGCCGCCGCTGTTCACGTTCGTCTCCCGGCATCCAAGAGAGAGGCCGCGGCCGAATGCAGTCTTTCGCACCCTGTCGAATGCCCGAGCTCGCCGATGGCAGAGGCATAACACACGGAGCAGCACTCTGACAGGATCGCCATGTGAAATGTGACTTTCCTGTTCCGGCACACCAAAGCCTTGATGAACTTTTTGGTGAATGAGACATGCAGCCGACACATGTCTCTCATAGCTTCTTTTCTTTCTCTCTATTCTACAACATGTTCTCCGGACGCCTACGCCATGCAACGCCTGGTGGAAAGCGCAAGTACCGCAGAATAAAAGTGCCTTTGTATCGGTTGCTTCTGACCTCACCCCCATCTGGACAGGATCTCGTGCCGTGTTGTGTTTTATGGCTGTAGACGTTACGCCTTTTGTCGTGTCGTTCTCCGTCCCTGGCCTCGAGCCCCTCTTTAATACACGGCTTAGCGGCAGAGATGGACCCCGATACAAAACCTTCTTAGGCGGGGCCTGTTGACACTGGTCGACCGTTTCATTGCATGGCGACGGTTGGATGGCGGCCGGTTTGCTGATCTAAAGAAGCCATGTGTGCGTTGCAGCACTCGCTACTTTTTTCCATTTACAGACGAGGACAAATGTTGGGGGTGAAAGCTCAGCCTTTCACTCATTGCATGGCGAAAACAGGGGAGACTCCCCTTTGCTCGTCTGCCAGACGACCATCTTGACTATCTTGACTATTTTGACTACCCTAAACTAACGTCACTAGCATAGATGACCGTACATGACAAAGCCATAGCAAGGCCTATCCAGAAGTCTACTCTTCAAGGGATCCGTCTTCGTCCTAGACGGTCTGGACTGCAAAAGTCCGGACAATGAGCAGAAATGGCAGGGTAGTAGTGCTGGGGCTAGGAAGAAAGGACGGATCCTGTCATACTTTGGCGATGCAAAGATACACGTTCTTCATCGATCGACAGATGCTCTGTTACGTAAACGCTCTTGACGCGGAGCACAGAACTGCCGCTCTCTCTCGTCTAGTCTCTCGTGTTTCAATGGCACATGTTTGTCGATGCAAGGCAAGTGACATTTCAAGAATCAGAGCCTACGAAGTAGACGCTGTCTGCTTGGCCAGGGTACTTTTGTTCTTTCTGTACAGTACTTTGTGCGCTGGACAGGAAGAGTGCCCTTTCGGTCTTGGGCGCTTGGTTCTTTTGGTTCGTTTGGTGCTTATTGGTGCTTAACGGTGTATCGCACCGTATCAATGAAACCAGATCCTTGTCACCTCCGCACTCGTTTTTTAACCGATTTGTTTTCTTTACTTCGTATGTGACCTGCGAATTTGCAAATTATGCTCTTTCTGGCGTTGCACGAAACATCGACGTCAACGCAGTGGCAAAATAAAGAAATGAAGAAAAAGAGTGGATGCGAGATGAAGATACAAGGGGCCAAGAGAGAGAGGCACATACAAAGTCGACAACAGGGCAACGCGGCATCTCGGCAACACGAGATATGGGAGCAAAAGACGGGCCAGTGCAGGAGGCTCCTGGCCCAGACAAACGATGCAAAACAAGCGAGGACGACGAGTGGCGAGACGCTATTTTGGCTCGAAAGACGATGGACTGTGATAGGAGAAGGAATAGCTTCGGCGAGTGAACGAATCAACCGTCTGGAGACTCTACTCCTCCATGCCCGATCCGCAGAGCTCTCCATGGTGCAGAACGATAGCAGCGCCAAGAATAGCAGCCGGACGACAGATTACAAAGGGATGAATAGCCACGCAGAACCTCCAGGTCCGTAGTCCGGCTATTTTGTTCAGACTTCTGGCCGGCGACAGGAGAGCGAGCTCAACAGAAACATTGACCGGCACAGTCGATTGCCCTTTTCTTGACCGGCCATCCACTAGTTCCTGCGTCGAGTGGTCGAATCGTTCGCTTCGACGGGAAATCCGTCTCACGCCCTGGACGTCCGTCTCACCCCCCCCTATTACGGCCTTTTTTCGGTTTTTCTTTTCCTGCATGCAGGAAGAGACGATCATTTGGTCTTTTGGCGCGTTTCAGAAGCTTTAAGGCAGAGCAGAGGGGAAGAAATGAAGGAGAAGAGAAGAGAAGAAGAGAAGAAGAGAAGAGAAGAGAAAAGGGGAGCCCTCGACGAAAGTCATCAAGTGATCGACATCGACAACACCGAGCTCAATGTGGATTGAGCACCACCAGGCGGTCCACGCGGTCCAGGCGGTCCCGTTCCCTCCCAAGGAGGCGTTGTAGAAACCGGCCATCCATAGGTGCCATTAGGCGCGCACTACAAAGGCCGCTTCGGCGACGGAGGCCGCAAACGGTCAAGACGCTCCGTCTCGTGAGAGCGCAAAGCTCGCATGGCGGCTCAGGGAGCCGGCAGAGCGTCTTGAAAACGGTTTCAATACGCCAAGGATCGTTTGGGCTTGCGTCTTTCTTGCATGCCCGGCCCCATACTTTGTACGTGCCGCTGGTGTCGCCAACCTATGCTGATGAGGGCTCTCCATGTCCTATCCTTTCGACTCCCGCATCGGACACGTCATAAGCTGTCGAGCTTGTCAAGAGCCGGACAAGGCGAGGTGCATCGCCCGTGTCATTGCGTATGCTGTCGTGCATGCTTATTTCCTGTTCCCTTCCTCGCGTGTTCACCGCTGCTTCGATTTTGTCCATCTCGCGCTTGTTCTCGACTTACACGAGGGTCGAGGATGTGGGATGTGGCCGCATAATACAATTCGATGCACACGATTGGCCCATGGAGCCGGGTTCTGCACGGCCGGCTGTCGTTGCAGCGTTGCAGCGTTGCATTTGATTCTATTTTTGCAAAACTGTGCATCGTTTTTGCCTTTTTGTGTTGCACAAAGACGGCGGAGGGGGGGGACGACAGAGTAAAGCTACTTTGAACAGGCGCAAGAGCGGCTGAAGCGGTTGAAACGAGGTCAACGGCCAGCAAAGACTAAGAAGCAATAACAACATGACATGAATGAATTAAAAAAAGCACAAACGGCTCCTGTCCTGGCTCATGATGCACCTGGTACACCCTCTTTGAACACAGATCACCCATGCGCTCTGCTCTGCTCTTTGCTCTTGCTCTCTGCTCTCTGCGCTTTGTCGTTGCTTGCACTCTGTAGCTCCGACACATGCTGGCCACGGTCGACCTGACCGCCCAGTCCTCTAACTGAGTATGTCCTCACGCGGCCCGGTCGACGGATAGGTGCATCCCGGCTGTCTGCAGGTGTTCTCGTCAAGACAATATGTATATGTGCCCCAGGCTCTGTACTGCTCTCGACCAGGCGGAGAGTGTTCACCGTCTTTTTAAAAGTGCGGTAACAAATGCCACAGATACTCGTAAGAAGCGACGGGATTCTTTTAAAAATGAAGAAAGTCAGGCACAACAGACACGACAGACACGACAGACGCAACAGACACACCCGACACATCAGACCCAAATAAAGCCCGTCTTTGTGGTCTGATTCGTCTACTTTCTTTTTCAACTTCGTAGTCCCCACACCCACACCACACCACACCCTCTATCAATATCTGTAAAACACGACAATTGGTGTGCAGATACGTTGCTATGAGGTCTGATCCACACCGACTTGACGCCTCAATCAAGACGGCTGTAAACGGAGGGAAAGGGCTTTCGAACCGGAAGCGCTACGGAGCGGATCTCACCGTCTACGATGTTCTCTGCTCTCTCTTCGTACGTCGTAAGAGGACCTGGCTAGGGCCAGGCTGGTCTAGCGCCGGGTCTTGTGCCTCTGCGGGCGAGGCGGTGTTTCGCTGGGGGTGGAGGAATGACAAAAGCTTCCTCACTGCTCAACACAGGTGCGGTGGTGGTGAGATGAGTGGGAGCAGGTGAAGAGAAGGATGGAGAGCTAATGGAGTGAGTGGTGTGCATACAAGAGGAACAAAGGCAAAAGAAGGCGAGAAACCGGCGCGACAAGTTACAAGAATAGAATGAGAAACAAGAACGCAACTCGTTGCCTCGCGATGCACCCTCTGTGCATGGATGAAAATGCAGAAATGGACAGAAGGAGGACTGAACAAAAGGACAAAATTGCAAGGAAGAAAAAAAGACAAAAGACAAAGGACAGGAGGACAAAAGGGCGGGACAACATGACAAGCTGGAAGACGGGGTAGCATTGAAAAGCCAGGCGGGCAAACGCGTCTGGCCAATGGAGGATGGCAGTCAAGATGAAGATAAAAAGAGAGTCGAAATCAGGACAAAGTCAGCACATTAAAACAAAATCAAGTGAAGATGTATCGGCGGACTGTGTAGATGGCGCCGAAACCCAGAATCACAGAGTCTCCATGTTGTGCAGCGCAGACCGACCGAAAGCGACTGGCAATCTCTG
Source organism: Sporothrix phasma (assembly GCA_016097075.2). Lineage (NCBI taxonomy): Eukaryota > Fungi > Ascomycota > Sordariomycetes > Ophiostomatales > Ophiostomataceae > Sporothrix > Sporothrix phasma. Next base: position 162,527 of record JADMNG010000010.1, on the reverse strand, counting down.
ACAGCAGGGCTATGAGATGGAATAAACTACTTTGAGAATGAATCAAAGTAATATGAAACAAAACTAGATAAGCAAATACAAAGTCAGTGCGAGCATACAAAGTACGTGCACACACACATGATCGGCGGCAGAACAGGCGTATCTCGCCGTCACTGTGACAGACATCCCCCATCACTGCCTCGCCTCCACGCTGGGCCCTGTCTTCGTACTCATATGTGCATCTCGTCCGGAAAGCTTCCTGCAGTAGCTTCTTTTATTTTGGCCCATCCCTTGCGTTTGCCTATTTTGCACTGGCTCCTACGAAGGAGCAGCACAACGGCAGCCCATCGTACTGAGTAGGATCGTGCCAGCGGCACGCCGAAACGAAACACCCCCACGCCAGCCCACCAGCGTGTTGCAGCCCGACTCAGTCGTCCTGTCTTGATCATCCTGGCTCAAGCCGTTGCCGAGTCCTCCTTGCATGGTCCCTCCACGTGGAGCTTGTGAGCTCGTGATGGCGACAAAGAACAGACAGCGGTGCGGCGTACGAACAGTACAAGGTGAAGGAAGCAGGCTCTCAGGGCCGATGCGACAGGCGACTTGGTTTGGGGAGCAGTCGTCCAACACTCACGTTGGCCAGGCTGTCGCGTCGTCTCCCTGATACGCAGCGCATCGTCCCTCTTTTCTCTCTTAAAATTACTTGTTTGGGATTAGAACGACAAGCGTTGAAGCGTTGGGGCCGTGATGAATGCAACGGAAATGAAGCTTCAACGGCCTCCCCTAGCTCGCTGTGCCTCTCCCTCGAGGCTCGCATCTTGGCCATACGGAGCATGGTATTTGCTTTCTGTCTCTGTTGCCTTTGCTGCCTTTGCCTCGGCGCATTCTGGCACTATCCTCTTCCTCTATCTTCTCCATACGTCGTCCGTCGTCCGTCGTCCATCATCCATCGTCCATCGTCCATCCATCGTCCATCGTCCATCCCATCGTCCGTCGTGCAGGGTCCCCTGTCCCTCCCTTGCTGTGGCGTCTGCTAGCTCGACAGCTTGCCCTGGATGTGACAGACGACTGCGTCTTCGTCGTCCCCTGTCCCCCCCCCTCTCTCTCTCGCAAAACGCAGACGCCAACCTGGTTTGCATCCCCGCCAACATGCTCCGATCGCCATCCTTTCCCCTTTGTCGCGTCCCTCTCTCCTGAAAAGGCTGCCACCACGAGGACCCCGACACGAGGCAAGGCGTCGCCCTGTTCTCTCTGTTGTCTGTTGGCCAGAAACGGAGACGCCGCAGGACTTGGGCCCTTGGCCAGAGAGGATCGCCGCCCGGCTTCGGGCTTTGGGCTGGAGGACCCTCCTTTGTCAACGCATGCACGCCACTCCGCCTCCCACCATGCGACGTCGGTGGGCCGCGATGTGCAGTACTTTTACGTTGTAGTCGACGGCATGCGTCTCGACTGCACCCCGATGGTGTCCCTTTTACAAAGGACCTTGTATGCTTGCCACGAACCGCTCGGCTTCTGCCCATACAAAATAGGACGTTTTTGTCTGGCATTTTGCCTCTGCTCCTCTCAAGACGCCTCTGCGACTTTGTCGCGAATACCAGACGGAGAGGGCACGGCCGATGGGCGGAGATGGCAATCCTTGTGCATCGCAATGGTATCAGGCATTGTGCATTGAGCACCCAAGGTGACGCCCGAGATGGACCAGAAACCAAAATGTACACTGCAGTTGGATGGTCCAACGGCTTATAGAGCTTTCACAGGGACGGATTGGTGGCCTTTCCCAGTCCTGATGTTAGACGCAACAGACATCCACTGACAAGACCGAGCGCCATCAAAGCTGGAGTTTGCACAGCGCAGAGACGTCAAGATTGCAGCAACAGATGCGGAGTAGTGACAACAGGCAGAGACCAGGACGGCCAGGTCTACAAAGTACAGTATGCCATGTCGGAAGAGCAAAAGATAGGATGACAAACAGGGCGAGGAGCAGCACGGGAGGCCAAGGCCACCGGCAAACAGGCAGAGACTCTATGAAGAACGAAGGGGTTATTTTGAGCACAATAGGAACAGCAACGTCCTACTCCGTCCATGTCGTGTTTTGGTGGCCAGCTGCTGTTGGCGTTTTTTGGTGTTTTCTGGTGGTCTTTTGCTTTATTTTGAGATATTGAGATATTGAGATTTCGAGATATCGAGATATTTCGAGATATCTTGATACGACTCAAACTTCAATCTATTTCGACACACTTGATGCCGTCCTTCATCTCTTGTTTCTGATAGTTTGGATGGTGTTTAAATGGACATGCACACGACTTGCAGAGACGACCGCGGCAACTCTGGCAACCAATTTGCACGAGCCGCAGCAAAAGACTCCATCGAAGCGAAACTAAGAAACGAGACAAGAGGGACTAGAAGAGTTGGGGCAGTAAACACAACGACACATTGGCACATGATAAACTAAACGAAGCAGACGATAACAGTAACGAACCGAAGCGCCTCGTAGTCGAGCTAGCAGGCCGTCGGTCACCACGGCCGTCGTCGAGCTTCACTCGCTCTGGGGAAGCTCGGTGCAAAGCGCATCTCATGAGCGAGCGGCCTCTCCATCCAGCGCGCTTGTACATCGGCGTCGTCATTGCCTGGCGTCATGATATCAGCGTCCATCACGCGGCACGGCATGCTGGTAGCGTACTCGCCGGCTAGTGCCTGGCGGCTGATGAGCCGGTTCCCTGGTGGCTGGATGCATGGTACGGCCAGTCGTACATGCACTGGATGTACCTGAACAGAGTCGGTTGCTGACTTGCGACGAGCAAGGTCAAGCTACGCGTATAACGTCAGCTCAGGGGGTGACTGAGCTGCAGCACCCTCGCAAAACTCGTCCGAGAACAAGGTCGCCCGAGCGATATGCACATGGGCCGCCGGGCGCCTCCTTTGTTCCCGTGACCAACACGCCCATCGTCACCGTCCGCTATGGTGTCGAGAGTAAACAACGTCTCATCTGCCGTGGCGTCGGCACAGCTGAGTGAGCTTGAGCTAGCTCACAGTCGACTCCGTTCAGCGCCACTTTTCCTTTCGGCACCCAAGGCACATCGCGGAAAGCGTATCATGCCCGACTCAGCGTCCGCCTCTCGATGCGTATGCTCCGGGTGGGTCGTCGATGATAGAACCGGTGTGTGGCCAGCTCGGCTCTCGTTGGCGCCATCGGACGAAACGGAGGCTGCAACACCAAGACACAAGACACAAGACACAAGACACAAGACACAAAGCTACGATTGAATGGTTGACCGTCGTTTTACCGCGACGCCTGGCCACAGCTCAGACCCTGAACGAGGAACAAAGAGCACGGGGGTGGATGCAGCGACGGCCGTCGACATCGGAAGCTGTCTGCTCCATCGGATGGGGTCAAAGCCGGGCAAAGAACGACAAAGGGAGGCAACAGGCAACAGACAAGCCTGGCAACGAGAGACGTGCTCCCTTCTCGGATCCTGGTGCTGCAAGAGAAGCTTGTGCGTCTTATGCATCACCCGGCACCAAACTGGCTGCACATTCGGGTCGATCATCGTCATATCGTCTCATCGTCTCATACTTCAGCCACTTCTTTGCATTCTATTTCATTCTTTATCATTCTCCTTTTCTGTTCGTCACACCCCTCCATAACATATCGGCCCCAAGGTGGCCTTCTGTCTACTTTGTACAATGTAGCTCCAGGCTCTCTCGCGACACCGCGCGCGATCCTTTGACCCTGGCACCCTCCCGTCTTGGGTTGTTGGTCAGACGCCCCGTCGGCCCCATGTCGGACGCAACCTCTACGTCAGAGTCTCCTGATTTTTATTTCCTTCTGCACAACGTGCTCGCTTCTGCTCGAGCTTGGGCCCGCTAAACCGCATTCTTTGCCCGTCTAGCATGGCTATCACGGCGTCCTGAACACGCACATGGACTGCCATCCAGATCCTCGCCTTGCGCCGCCTTTGCGCGGTCCAGCCGGTCCAGCACGTCCAGCGCGTCCACTGCTTCGTCCCTTGTGGCTTTCGGCATTTGCTTTTTCAGGTCGCAAGGTCCATCTGCGCTATTCGACTCACATGCCTCTAAACAGTAAAGGGTACTACGGATGGCAGAGGTGTGCGTTCGTCCTCAGTCTTGCTACTTCATATGGCTCGTTGCCTCTTGGAGATACAATGGCCTCAATTTGATTGTACGCATCTCCACTGCAGGGATCAGCCTCTCTCACCCGGCGGTGTGTTTGTGTTCCAAGTGCATGCCACGCAGAGCTCGTTTCCTTACAGTGAACCCGGCTCAGTACGCGCTTCACGATATCAGCACATGCCTCTTATCCGGCGCTCCTTCGGATGCCGGACAGGCAGCTGTCAAGTTGGACCGTTGGAAGTGCAGCTCTCCCTGCAAGCGATCAAGTCAGGAGTGTGGAATGTTTCAATACGCGAGGAGGACGGGCCGTGATGATGTTGGCCGTCGACGATGCGACGTCAACATAGATAGCTACAGAAGCAATCAAGAATCAAGAATCAAGAATCAAGAATCAAGAATCAAGAATCAAGCGTTCACGCATTCAAGCAACCAAGCAACCAAGTGTTCAAAAAACAATTGAATGGGACAAAGATAGACAGGGGGACACCGCCAGAAGAGACGGCACGATTCGGATCCCAAAATAGCCTCTTCTACCGCACTTTGCACCTTACAACAGATGTGGCAGCTAAAGACCGTCAAGGCGCCCGCGGACACAAAGACGACGGCCGCATAGATGGACCGTGGTTGGCGATGCACGAAAATAGCCAGCGAGCCTTGTGAGAATTCATGCGGAATCAAACGGCAGCCGAGTCCTTTGCACCAAACACCGCCAGATGCAGACATTGTCGGGCATCATCAACACAACACCTGCTCCTTGATGCCGTTTCTCCGGGCTTTGCATGTGCCGAGATGCGTCGGGACCAGCAAGAGTGAAGCGTAAAACATGGGCAGAGCACACATACACATCGTCGACTCGCCATGGACAATCGCCATGCAGCTGTCCCTTTCGGTCGACCGCCTTCGGATAGCCCTGCTCCTGGCGCTTCCACAGGGTTCCATGCAAGGGGCTGCGATGCTGGGCATGTGTAAATACGACACGGCAGCTCAGAATGGACAAACGTGGCGGGCAGTCCAACCACTGCAAAGTACGCATGGCTTCCAGTCACATTCCGTTGGCTGCGGCGAAGCCGTGAATGCGTTTCTCGAAGCCTCAATGCCCTCGACTTTCATGGTCGCCGTTGCGCGGGCTGTCTCCATCTGTGTTGGATCTTGATCCCTCCTATTCATTCCCTCTTCCCCTGCCCGTCGTGACCCTTTCCCTTGCCTGCGGCCTGCTTCCTGCTGCCTGCTGCCTGGGCCCGTTATCTTTGTTTCCCCTGATTCTCCTCGATGCACATGGCGTCCCCCTCTCGTCCCGGCGTTCTTTGTCTCCGTGTCTGCAACCCGGACTCGAAGAAAACGCTGATGCTGGGCCCGTCGCAATCCAACGAACAAAACGACAACGGACAACGGACAACGGAAAGCGGACAACGGAAAGCGGACAACGGACAACGGACAACGGAAAGCGGACAACGGACAACGGACAACGGACACTGCACACACACAATCACGACGGATGCGCAATGCTGCTGTTCGGGGGAACGGAGGGGTCGTAGAGATGGAAAGACGTCTCGTCTCAGACTCTGTTTATGCCGTTGGGAGGAAATTGCAAAGGCCAGATGTTGATTTGCAATGGGGACAATCGACGGAGACACTGGTGAGTGGCCATCCTATACTCGTATATAAACATCCCGACAGCAGGTGGACGGCCGCTCTCGTTGCGGTCTGTATGTAAACCGAGCCAGAAACAAGGACGCAAACCCTGTCGTCTTGTCTTTGCTCTTGCTCGTGGGTCTTTTGACGGTGATGAGCGTCCGCGCGGCCCGCATCGGCACCCGAGGCGACCCAAGAGTGGCGGTCCTACTACAAAGAGAGGCATCGGCGATGGGCCTGGCCGGTACGTACTGCACCAGGCGACGCTGCAGACGGGCAGGATCTTGTCGATGGGGTATGTACGTGCATCTCGGACGATGGCGACCTCACCGCGCATCATGACACGTTTGTCGGCCCCCTTGTTCGTCTTTGACTTGGGCCCTACAGGCCCGGCGCGCTACGTTTTCACCTGGCAATTCGCAATCGTATTCTGGTAAACAAAACTTTTCAACATTTCGGCTCTTCGCACGGTCCGACGTGCCGGCCGCTTCTCTCCCGCCATGGACAAGGCATCCCGATCGTGTCCGGGCCGTATGTGTGGTGCGCGCCGCGGCTGGGTCCATTGCCAGTGGCCGACGACGCGGGATGTGAGACAAGACCGACGGCCCGTTTTCGTGCCGGAAAAACAAGTCGCACAGACAGGACGATACATAAACAATTCAGACCCAGACAGTTGACCACAAGACGACGGATGCGCAGCGGTATGATGCGACCGGATGAGACAAAAACCCGCCCGACAAATAGAGGCAGGGAAAAGGAGAATGAGTAAACAAAAGAGGGAGCAGCGGGTACTCCGTATGATATCAAGATGACAAAGTATTAGAGAAGAAGAAGTGAAGAGAAGAAACAAGAAAACGCAGAATTGGTGAGAATCCAAAGATGAAAGCCATCTGCCGCTCAGCCAAAACCCAAACCCAAAAAGTTATGATAAAGAGACCGTCCAAAGAAGAGAAGGTGGAGAGAAGGTGGAGTAAGAGAAGAGAAGAGAAAGAGGGAGGGAAAAGGCAGGTCAAAGAGTCTGCAAAACAAAAAGACACCGGGCCAGGTAAGATATTCATGGCGGTTTGGATGCAACACCCGACGCAGGGCCTCACACGGGATAAGCTGGCTGCCCGGCGACAGAGACCTCGTCCGGTGTCGCAATCGGTTGCCGAGACCCTTGAACGCGTAAAAGGAGAGCGCGCGCGCAAGACCGCTTTTTACCGGTGACGATCTGATCAAAGAGACGCCGCTGTAGGAGAGGGGATGGAGGATAGAGGAAAGAGAAAAGGAGAAACGGAAGCAACGTGGAGAGAGCAGGGAGCGAGCTTGACCACGGCGCGACCCGGCTGCTACGCCCGTGGCCTTGGACGGAGAGGCGGCACCTAGGCGCCCTCCAGGGGCTGGACAAAGGAGTAGTTAAAGTCCAGGAGATTGTCCAGCATCCAGTGCTGCGGGTCAAAGAAGTCGTAGTTGGCCGGGTTCGTGTCGTACGTCAGGCCTGCACCCAGGATGCCGTTCGCGGCGTGGCCAGCCAGGCCGGGCGGTGCGGGTGCCAGCGTACCGTTGGACGGCGGCGCGAGCATGTTTGTCAGGTTGTGCGTCGACGCAATCAGGCCGTTGCCGCTGTCCATGTGCGTCGAGGAGGCAATGGACTCGTTGGCGGAGTCGGGTTTGGACGGATGCTTGAGGGCTGCAGAGGTCGAAAAGGAGACGTTAGGATCGACGTGTCTGGCACGGGGCGGGATGGATCGCATAGAAGACGTACACAGAAACTTACCGTCCAAGGAGCCACGGCCGCGAGCTTGGTACTCTTCTCGCCAGTGCCAGATGGAGTCAAACACCAAGCTCATGCTGTGCCGACACCGCACCTTGAGCTGGAGGCTGTCGTCAATCTTGAGCATCGAGTCGTCGTCGGTGTGCGTGCGCTTCTGCTGCGTCTCCAGGCGCGCGCCGTTCCACATCTGCACCATCAGCTCCGCGAGGCGCCACTGCAGGTCGTTGTGCACGACGCTGGTGGAGCGGATGGCGTTGATGGTCCGGTGGAAGAGCTGGCGGCCCTGGTCAAAGTCGATGGCCTGCGAAAAGAAGGAGCGCATCAGCTTGAGCAGGGCAAAGCCGGCGGCAACGAGCATCTGCTGCAGGTAGTTGGTCGCGTACTTGAGCGTGTCGATGCCGACATGCTCTTGCGGCGACGTGGGCGAGGACACAGTGCTGTTGGCCAGAATCTCCTCGAGGAAGCCGACGGTCGAGCGCCACAGGCCCATGAGGTCGTCGAGGTAGCCGACCGTGGTGCTCGAGTCAAAGAAGCCGGCGAGCCGCAGGTGGAGGCCGGCGGCCTTGAGATGGAACGCGACAATGGTGGACAGGTTGCGCGACGTGATCTCGGCGTGCAGCTCGCCGTATTCGCGACGGAAGACGCGCATCAGGATGGAGCGGTGCTCGTCGCCGGCCACGCCGCGGGAGTCGCTGGCATTGCTGTACATTTCCTTGGAGACCTTGTCGCAGAAGCGCTCAATCTGCAGGCGGGCCTCCAGCTCGGGAGAGAGCTGGAAGGGGCCGGACTCGCCCGACCGCGTCGCCAGCGTCCAGTCGTAGAGCGAGGATGCGGGCTGGCCATAGCCGGTGCCAATGTTCTGGGCGACAATGTTGCAGACCGCCCAGGTGACGACGCGGTCGTGGAGCTGGTCCTTGTTGAGCTCGACGGCCACGCGCGTAAAGTCGTTGATGTGGTTGGGCCGGTGCAGGCCGATGCCGGTGGCGGTCTTCATCATGACGCCGCAGAGAATGTGCGTGGGGTCGGACGTGGTGGTGCTCGTGGGCAGAGGCCATGTGCACAGCAAGCACATGGCCTTGACGACGAAATGCGAGCCGGGAACGTCGCCAATGGTCTTCCACAGCAGCGTGTTTAGCGGAGACGAGATGGCGGTGAGGAGGGTGGGGTCCGGCGTGTAGCGGCGGGCGGCCACGGCCACGATGGACCAGTAGAGCAGCGGATGCTGCTGGTAGTACTGCTCGGGCGTCAAGGCGGGGTTGAGGAAGGGGAGGAAGGGGTGGTAGAAGAGCCAAAAGTCCTGGAACAGCTGGGCCTCGCCCTCTTCGGTGAGGCGGACCTCGTCGAGCTCGCGCACGATGCGCGGCAGGTTGTAGGCGCCGCCCGCTTGAGGTGCAGCAGGGAGGACACGGCCTCGTCGGACCCCATCAGGGACGGGTTGCGCGTGTGGGAGTAGATGTGGTTGTTGACGACGGGGGAGTGCAGCTGCGAGTGCGTGGTGCTGCCGTCGTCGTTGTCGTCGGGCACGACGTAGCCCTGGGAGCGGGCGAGCTGCACGTTTTTGCGCAGCCGCTCAATCTCCTTTTCCATCTCGGCGTGCTTGGACCGTTTGCCTATGCGCTTGAAGTTGGACTCGATCTTGCACTGCAGATTGAGCCGGTTGCACCGGGAGCAGCTCCGGAACGGGTCTTGGGAGACGTCGCATCGCAGCTAGAGAGAGGGTGGTCAGCATCAGGCAGAGGGTAAGGGCGGGAGGCGACGAAGAGGTGAGCGCCGTAGGCGTATGCGCCGAGAGGGGCGTACCTTTTGTTGGCGGCACTCGTTGCAGGCGCGCTTGACGCCCGGCTGGCGCTTCTTCTCCGAGTGGTCGCCATCGTCGTCGTTGAGGACACTGCCGGGGCTGCTGTCAAACACGCTGGCCGGGCCGCCAGCACTCCGCTTACGTTTTGTGCCGTTGAGGCCAGCGACACTGCGAACGCTCACGGGGCTTGTCGGGCTTAATGAAGCACCGCCGCCGGCCGCGAGAAGTGGCGAGCCATCCATGCACGACACCAAGCGAGCGTTGAACCCAAGAGAGGGTGAGGTGAGGTATGGATTGGGGCGAGAGACGAGGAGACGAGGAGACGAGGAGGAGGAGGCGGCGGCGGAAGAAGACGAAGACGAAGACGAAGCGGATTGGTCGTGTTGTCTCAGTCGGACAGGGTCGGTGCCGGCGAGGCGCAATGCGGTCGACGATGCGGTCGACGCGGGACCGGACGACGGCGACCAACAGGGCGGCTGGGCGCAGACAAGAAGCGGAAACGTGGTCGACGAGCGGTCGTTCGAGTCGCAAGTGGTGGCGGGAGGAAAACAAAAGGTCGAGAGAGTTCGTCCACAAAAAGGAAATGTATGTCACTGGGCGAGAATCGGAGAGGACAGAAGAGGAAGGAAGGGACAGCGGACAAATTAAAAGACAGGAAAAGAAGAGGGCGCAGGGCAAGAGCGATGCGGCCAGACACGAATCGGCGGTGGCTCTTTCCAATCGGTTCGCGATTTGGCTGAATTGAAGATTGTTTTGGCAAGAGCGACCGACCGCGGAGGGGCGGGAAGAGCAGAGGGTCGGCGAGTCTCGAGGCAGGAGCGAAAATTGTGACTCGCTGTTCTGCGTGTAGCCAGTCGTCAAGGCCTTGCGGCGCCAAACCCTGCATCCATGCCTCGACAGCGACACGGGCAGGGCAGACTGAAGACTGAACGAAAGACTGGAGACTGGAGACTGGAAGAGGCAGCGCGGCGCTGCGACGGCCAAAGCAGAAAGCCAGGGAAAAGTGGAGTCCGTTGCCGCCGTCGGGCCATGATTGGACGATGGGAGAATGGGACCCACAAATATTGCGTGTTCCTGCGCTCATTGGTGGCCAGCCATGAAGAAACCTGCATCACGTGGGGCGGACCCGCTCGCGTAGGGAAGCCGGAGCGCATTGCATCTCCTGCACAAGAACGGGAGTCTCTTGTCCAGGAGTGAACTTTGTACAAAGTAGAGTCATAGGCGGCCTTGAGAGCTCAGTTCTCAGTTCTCAGCGCCCGTGTTCGTCGGCTGCAGCTGCGGCCCTCGAAATCGAGATGCGCCGAGTCCACGCCGCAATAGCCTCTTTGCCGCGATGACTCCGCTTACCGCCGGCTAACAGCTGCACCTTCCTATCGCAGCAACCGTCCACAGCATCCGAGACACAGCAGAAGAGCAATTCTCGGCTCAACGACACGAAAACGACACGCAACGACACGCAAACTACTCCTCTGCTCTCTCTTGCGTTGGATGCATGCTTATGTCTGTTTTCAATACAGGCAGCGATGACAATTCCTGACGTACTTGTATGCGATGTGCACCTTTCCCTCGAATGCCCTGGCCCCAGGCCGTCGTCCCTTTCCCCTTATGGCCTAGCGTGCAAGGACCCACTTTACGCTGCTAGCCATTTCCTATGATGCGCCCTGTGACTTTCTCTATTCCACTGCACTTGTGCATCAACTCAGTAGCTCTGCTATCGCCCACTTTTCTGCCTCCACTGCTCTTTGCTCTTGTCTGCAGCCTCCGCGATCGTCCTGCTCGGTGGCTGCTTGTCCGACACGCACAGCCTAGCCTTGCCTCCAGCCTATGACAGGCTCGCGTCGAGGCGCTACGCTCCCTTTGCGCTCCGACCGGCCTCGACCATCGGCGCCGGTGTCGTTCCGCTTTGAGGGCCCTTTTGCACCGAAAGCCGCTGGTCTTTGCGGTCTGAAGCATCCGGCACTGGACCTCTGCCTTGACGGCGTCTCGGTAGGTGCTACGGCCACAGAATGCGGGACACCGGACACGGGATACGGACTCGGAATACGGACTCGGAATACGGACTCGAGGATACGGGATTGCAGCTTTGCAGACAAGCCAGGACGCCGACGTTGGGCGGCAGCAAGACGTCGACGGGATGGCCTCCTCTGAGCCCGCGGTGTCGTCCCACGATGCCACGGCGCCCGGAACCGGGCCCAACGGCCGGACGCTGTTCAAGGGCCGCATCGCGCCCCGCCGAGACAGGATGCATACGCTGCAGTGACAGTCCAGCCCATACTGCCCGAGAGCAAGATCACAGCCGCCCGTCTGCGCGCGCCCAAGCGTAAGAGCTCTCCACATGCCATGCAAACGACACACATCTGACTTGAATACCATGTGCAGCGGAGGTGGTCTATGTCAGCTCGACCGACGTTCGTCTGCCTCTTTTGGAGCCGGATGCACCGGCTGGGCAGCAGAGCCGTGGTCGCTCTGCTTGAAGGGGTGGAAGGCGACGCTGATAGGTTGAGCACGGGAGACGAAGGAGACGGAGAAGAGGGACAGAGATGGGAGACTGAAAAGGGACAGAGATGGGAGACTGAAAAGGGACAGAGATGGGAGACTGAAAAGGACAGAGATGGGATACTGAAAAGGACAGAGATGGGAGACTGAAAAGGACACTGAAGGGAGACTGAGAAAAGGCTCCGGTCCGTCGCACAACGGCATACGACACATTGCTCACAGCACGAGGTGCCAACCAAAAGGACGAGCACGGTGCCGGCCTTGGGTCGATCCGCAGCGGCGTTGCACTGTGCGCGTGTCTGCTTCCATGCACAGCGCACATGTGTGAGGAGATGCGAGGTTGGGAAGCAGTGGGCGCCTGCGCGGCCACGCTTTTGCCCGACACCTGACACGCTTTTTCTTCCCCATCTCTGAACATGGTCCAGGTTCGGGAACGGGTGCTGGCAAACGTGACGGGTCGAGGCGAAAGGCGGGAGGCGGAACAAACGTGATGAAGAAAGGGTGCCAGCGAGTCCCAGCGGAAGGTTTCCGGCAGATTGGTCGTCTTCGTCGCGTCCACGACGTACCTCTGTGCACCCAAACAAACCCCTGTCCCCGTTGCGCTCTACACTCGCATTGCAGTTGTTTCCGGCGCACGGCATATGCTAGGCTTCCTATCTCTCATGCAGGACGCAGAAGCCACACAGCCAATACACGGCAACACTCTACAATGGACTCGTACAGCCTGCTGCATAGGTATGGCCATGCATGGCCCATATGCCTGTCCTCACTCACCGTTCTATTGCTGGCGGGACGTCGCCTAGCTGTCATTTATTTTTTATTTTTTATATATAAATTTTACACATTGAGGTTCAGGCCTGAACCCAGCTGCGTACCGTTTTCGTCAAATGCTTCGAAAGAGTAGACAGAGGAGCCTCGCGAAGCCCCCCGGACGATGCCATGTCCCTGCTACCCACACTCGTGATGGGGCCGCATCACACGTGCTACCTCGGAGGCACGGCGTCTGCCGCGCATGGTTGCAATATGCTTGTCCATCGCATATGCTCTTCACAGAGCACGTACCTCGCCTCGTTCTCTTGCTATCGGTATCACGTCCGTCGCACATCACAATACAGACAGCAAAAATCAGATGTCATATGTCGACTGTCAGATAAATTCATCCAACCAGACCGGCGGAAGCAAACGACATACCGGCACTGCACATGACGGCATTCTGCCGCCAATGACAATCGTATAGCCGGGGCAAAACGCCATGTCTCGGCGGCATCCTGTAGAATCGGACAGATGGGCTGACAGGAATCCAGCCGGTCCATGGTCGGCGTCTGACTGGCTGACCCCGAGACCAATGCGCAGTGGTCGGCCTCTGAACGGACGTACGAGACGCAACACGAGGTACGTGGTGTGCGGTCTGCGGTGCGGTCTGCCATGGCAAGCTTCATGGTGGCAGTCCTTTTCAAGTCGAGTGGCGCCTCTACGCTTTCAGGCGACTGACGGAGAATTCTCTGCGGCTTGGTCGGCTCTGGAAGTACCGGATGCAATCCAGGCTTGCGCAACGTACCGAGAACACGCAAAGCTGGCCGTCTGCCGCTGACCTACGAGTCCTGGCGCTGACAGTCCATGCAGGAGTGCATCGTCCTCCGAAGCTCCAATGTCGCGACCGCAGGAGCACCGCTTCGCGTTGTTCGCTTTGTTCGCCCAGCTTGCGGAGTTGCATCTCCATTCTTGGCCAATCTGGCCCACGCAAGCCTCACCACCCCAGGCCGCCCCAGACAGGTTCGGCCCTTTTCCCTTACGCCTCTGAGAGCCTTGTCGGACCTTGCACCACCGGGATGCCCAGGCCAAAGGGCCTCATAAGGAGAAGGGCAGGACAATGCTGGCATGGACGTGTTGAGCACACGGACCTCGATAACGACGTCCGTCTCGTCGACAACACAACACAGCCAGCCCCGGAGAACGCGGCACGGGCCATGTGCATCACAACCCATGAGCTCATGGCCGGCTCCACCTGGACTGTCACAAACGGCACTCTGTCGACGCAGTGGAAGGTTCCCAGTAACGAGCAGATCCGTCATGAGCGCTGTTTGTCTTTGTTCTACTTTGCCACAACGAGGCTGCTCCAAGCGGTCTAGAGGGGGACCGAGCGCGTTTTTGTGGGCTGGCCAGTCGAGTACTCGTAGTCAGTCTGTGGGGAAGATGCAGCCGGCGAGTTAAGCAAGTCAAGCAAGGCGATTCAGGCAAGGCGACTCGGACAAGGCGAGTCAGACAAGGCGAGTCAGAAAGGCGAGTCAGAAACGCAGCCAGGCAACGCAGCACGTTCCCCAGAGAATCGATGGAGAAGATGGTCTGGCAGCATGTTACATGGCGCCATACCCCGGCAAATGCAATAGCGTGTGGCGTGGCGCCATGGCGGCATTTCCGTGCGATCGCGTCTACTAGGTATCTCGCGACGTGAACTTTGCCAGGTACGAGAGATGAGCGGCCACTCTGAAAGCCTGGCCGTTTGAGCGTCTAGAACCGCGCAAGCCCAGAGGCCGGAGAGTCAGTCAACACTGGGCGCACATCTGCACTAGGCGTCGTACTGACTCGTCGTGCATCCATCTCTAGCCTTCTGATCCGTGGCCGTCTTCTCTTTTATGCGGCGAGCCATACAGGCTGGTGAAGCTTTTGGCACGAGTGCCAAACACAACGTCGGCAGGAGATTTGTCTTGATGTTGCTCGCCCACGGCCGTCTCCTTGGCCATATGTCCGGTCGAGTGACAGGACAAGTCGCAGGATGCTCGTCTTGGAGAGGCGCACGGTCGGTTCCACAACTCGTCACCCAAGTGCCAACTTCCTCTCATCGTCCTTTTGTCACTTTCTCCGTCTTCTCCTGACTCGTGGCCAATGGCGGTACTCTTCTTTAGGACATGCATGTGTCAGTGCCGTCTGTGTCAGGACTGTTCCGTTCCACCGTCACCGGGAAACGAGAGCTCATCACAGCTCTCGCTGAAAGCTGAGGGCATCTGACCTGATGCGCTGAATGGTGCGTTCGCTCATCATCGAGTCGCTCACACAGACACAGTCCCTGGTATCAAACCAGCCACGAACTCTGGCCTCACCAGCCGCTCTGTAGATGGTCGGCAGACATCAAGTGGACAAGAGGCGGACATGGTCCCGGTCGGCAAGCAAAGACGCCAAGGACAGTCAAGAGGACTCCGAGAGCCCAGAAAAGCAGACGATAGCACTGTACCCTGTCACCTGTCTGTCCTCGCAGCCGCACGGAGGAGTCCACACACCCCTTGCGAAGCCATGAAGCCGCCGTCAGATCCGCTGCCCGTCCCCAGCTCACGCCTTCTCCGCCATCCAGGACTGCTGAGAACACGGACGGATCTGCACCAGTACCCTCTCTTTTCTTTTCTGGGCGATCCACCGAGCAGTGTGTTGCTTGTCGCTCGTGGTAGCTGTCCCACCATACCACATACGGTCTCTCCACACTCCACCTGCGCGCCCTCCATATCCCCAGATTACCCCAACCGCACCTGAGCTGCTGTTTTTCCTTCTTTTTCTTTCTTTCAAAGGCCCCCCGTACTTTCAGTGCTTGGCGGGACTTCCCTTTCTTCGCCGTGTTGTGCCGTTTAATCGCCCTTGTTTCTGGTCTCCTGTCACTGCCCTCGTTTTCTTTTCCTCCCCTTCCTTGTGACCTTTCAACTTTTGTTTCTCTTTGTTTCTCTCCTCCGTCGTCCTCTGTCTGTAAACAAAACAGTCGTTGTGTCTTTTGCCAGCGTAACACGGCACCATTCTCGGTACGCAACACGCTGCACAACATCTCACAACGCTCTCATCGTATCGGCTTATACCGTTCTCACACAAGCCACCACGGCGCCTTGTCGCCTCACAGAAGCGGTCAACAGCCACAACAGCCACAACAGCCGCCCTCAACAAAGGCGTCTTGCACATACACAAACAATGGCGACCGAAGTCGAGGCCCCGGCCGGCGCTGTCGCCCCCCATGCAGCAGCGCGGCCCAAGAACCCGGCAAGGTGCGCAAGCGGGCGGCCAAGGCGTGTCTGTCGTGCCGAGCCCGCAAGGTGCGTTGTGACGTGTCGCAGCGCGGCCGGCCGTGCATGAACTGCTTCCTGGACAGCGAGGCCTGTGTGGTGACGGGCCGTGCATCGCGGTTGCGCAAGTCGCAGCGGCCGCCGGCGACGACGGGGAGCGGGAGTGATACTGCGACTGCGACTGCGGCTGCGACTGCGACTGCGGCTGCGGCCACAACAGGCACAGGACCTACAGCCGGTGCTGCACAGGCGACGGGCGAGCCGGCAGCAGCAGCGGGAGCGGGAGCAGGACCGGCAAACGGTCAGCCAGCGGCCGTGTCTCGGGCCGACGACCACGGCACCGCAGCATCTCCGCAGACTGCCAGCAACAATGCACAACGACCATCGCCGCCGCCACACGCGTCACACCACGACCACGACCATGGCCATGACCACGACCATGACCACGACCACGACCACGGCCACATTCACGCGCGCCGGCATGGCTCGCCGCAGTCGGATACAGCGTCTCCGCCTCGGACGGCGTCCATCAAAAGATCGCCGTCCGCTATGTGTGAGAGCGAGTCTCCTCCGCAACAGCAACAGCAGCAGCAGGCGAACGGCCACCACCGCAGTTGTGGCCACAAGCAAAACCAAGGCCAAAACCACCAGCACAGCCAGCACAGCTCTCACAACAGCCACCAGCCCCGCTTCAACAGCCTTCACGACGACCTGCACTGCGGCCCGGTCAGAGGCAGTGCAGCGCCGTGGGCGCCGAGCAGGGGCTCAACATCAGCGCCGACATCACGTACTCGTACTACCCCTTCCTGGCCATCAGCAACCTGTCGGGCCTCCTGCCGCAGGACGTCAACTACCTCGAGCTGCAGGGCTGCCTGCGCGTGCCCACGCGCGCCATCCTCGACGAGTTTGTGCAGCAGTACTTTCTGCACGTCCACCCGCTGCTGCCGCTCTTCAACGAGGGCGACTTTTGGGAGCTGTACGGCCAGCAGGGCGCAGACAGCGTGCCGCCGGGGGGCCGCCTGTCGCTGCTTGTCTTCCAGGCGCTGCTGTTCTCGACGTGCAACTTTGTGTCGCGCGCCAGCATCCGCGCGCTGGGCTTCCCGACCATCCGCCTGGCGCGCGCCGCGCTGTACCGCCGCTCCAAGCTGCTGTACGACTTTGAGACGGAGTCGTCGCCGGCCGCCATTGCGCAGGCCGCACTGCTGCTCAGCTTCTGGTCGTCGTCGACCGGCGCGGGCAGCCGGAACCCCAACACCGCCTGGCTCTGCACCGCCGTGCAGCAGGCCAGGCTCGCCGAGGCCAACCACTATGCGTCGTTCCCGCCCGCCAGCCGCCGCGCCAACACGCTGAAGCGGCTGTGGTGGTGCTGCATCATCCGCGACCGCGTCCTGGGCCTGGGCCTGCGCCGCAGCATCCAGATCACGCGCGCCCACTTTGACCTCGAGGCCAACCCGCCGCTGACGCACGCCGACCTCGCCGACGAGATGGCGCGCTCGCGCGTCTACAACCCGGGCACCAAGTCGTGCCTGGTTGGCATCCTCGTGCACGTGGTCGAGCTGTGCGTCGTGCTGACCGACGTCTTGACGCTCGTGCTGCCCCAGGACGACACGCCCGGCTGGGGCCGCCAGATGGCCGACGCCGACGCCGACGCCAGCCGCGTGCGCCAGTGCAAGACGGAGCTGCGCCGCTGGTACAAGGACGTGGCGCTCAAGTTCCCGTGTTTGGCGGCAGCAGCAGCCGCTGCGACGGCTCGCCGGACAGCGGCAGCGCGCCAGGCCACGCCGGCGATGGAGGCCGTGTCGCGCGGCGGGCCAGCGACGGCCGCGGGTTCAGCCACGACTCGGTGATTCTGTACACAAACCTAATGTACATGTACTACCACTCGTCGCGTGTGGCGCTGTGCCACCACGAGGTGCTGCACATGGCCGTTGCGCGCGCCGCGCCCGGCTTGACGCATGCACACCAGGCGGTCCCCGTCCTCTACGAGAGCCGCTATGAGCTGCAGGACGCCGCGTCGGGTGTCACGGAGTGCTTGAAGGAGCTGATCCAGCTGCGTCTGGCGCGCTGGCTGCCCATTAGCGCGTAAGTCTGTTTTTTTTTTGTTGCTGCTCTTCCGTTGCTGCTCTTCCGTTGCTGCTCTTCCGTTTCTGCCTGCTGCCTGTTGTGCTGTGCTCGTTTTGCGTCCGCACGTCCGCCACGTCGCTCGGCCCTCCATCGCACCTCTCTGACCGTTCTAGTGTGGCCTGCACGGCGTTGCCCCTGTTTCTGCACATTCTCGACGTCAAGCTGTCGACGTCGGCGGCCACCAGCAACGGCCATGGCAACCCGTCGGCCGGCACGCCCCGCGACGGCCGTGGTGCCGCCGGCCACCCGGCATCCACCAGCTCCGCCCTCAAGCAGCACCGCCTCAACATCCTGATCGAGGCCATGAAGACCTACCAGCCGCAGTACGACGGCGTCGACTGGGTCAGCCAGACCATCCGCCACATTGTCAACCTGGCCCAGCTGGACGGGCCCCACGGTGCCCCCGGCAGCGGCGGCAACACCGGCGGCATCTCCGACTGGACCGACATCCTGGCCGCCAACCCGTCGTGGTACCTGCGTCTGGCCCTGACGATGGATCTGGCGCTGAGCAAGAACCGCATGCCCGAGGAGCGGGACTTTCCCGTCGGACTGCGCGGCCTGTTCACGGGCGGCTTTGGCTCGATCCGCAGCCTGCGTCTGGGCTGCCACACGGGCGGCAGTCGAGTCAACATCGCCAACACCGACAGCCGTGGCGACACGAACACGAACGCGGACAACGCCAACAACGGGACCTCCCACCCGGGCCACGACTCTCCGTTGCCGCCGGCCAACACCGCCAACATGGGCAGCCTGCCGTCCGCTGTCCAACACGCCGGCCTCAGCAGCATGTCCTCGGACAACCATGCCAGCATGGACCTGCACGTTGGTGCTGGGTTCCGGCAACAGCAACAGCAGCAACAACAGCAACAGCAGCCGCCGAGGCCCGCAGCCCCGACGCCCTACCACGTCAACCTGATGGACGATCCGGCGTCTGTCGCCGCTGCGATGGGTGCCATGGGCGGCACGGGTGGTGCCAGCGGCCTGGGTGGTCTGCCTGGCGGCGTCCCCAGCCTGGGCGACGTTTCTGGCGGCGAAGACTCGGCTGCCTTCTTGCTGCAGCCGCACCACCTCGCCGTGAGCATGGGCATGGCCATGGGCTTGGACATGGGCATGGGCACGGACATGGATATGGACATGGACATGGGCCTCGCCGACATGGACATGGACATGGATCTGTCTGCTTTCCCGCCCAGTACCCTGCTCACCCCGGGCATTGTGACGCAGCTGCCGTCGTCGGATGAGGAGACGTCGCCTGCGTCCGTCTCGATGGGTGCCGCCAGCAGCGAAGCAGCCCACTCACCACCCGCCCAGCAGCAGGCACAGCGCAGCTGTGCGGCCCTGGACAGCCACACCGGCCCATGCCAGACTGCACACCAGCTCAACGGCGGCGCGATGCTGGACGCCTACACGTTCGACCACGGCAGCCCCGGCACGACCATGACAGACACGGGCGATCACAACGATGCTGGCCACTGCCACCACCACCACCACCACCACCCCACGGGCCGCAATCCCAAAAAGACAACCAGCAGCCAGTACGCCAAGAGCAGCCGTCACGAGGCCGAAGGCGACGAGTGGATCGAGCCGTCGTGGGACGACGAGATGCCGGAGCTGCGCGAGGGCGAACCGAACACGGCCCGGGCCCTGCTCGAGGCGATTGGCGAGACGGCGTGAGGGGGCTGCCGACGAGACATGGGCAAACGGTCGGATGGGCAACATGGTCATGGCACAGGGGTTCGGACAACACAAAAGGCGGCTAGCGCTTTGGTTTGAGACAGGGTTTGATTTCAGTTGAATGCCTAGCAGGCTGGACCATTTACTGGGAATCGTCCAAAAGCATCATGTTCTCCGAGCCTCAAACATCACGTAGTCTATGTATATCTTGCCAAGACCGTCTACGAATCCAAAACCATCTAGCATCTACAGGCTGCTCTTGGCCGTCTCCTCCTCGTCCTCGAGCTCGGCCAGGTACTTCTCCGCCTCGAGCGCGGCCATGCAGCCGGTGCCGGCGCTGGTAATGGCCTGCCGGTACCGCTTGTCCTGCACGTCGCCCGCCGCAAACACGCCGGGATGTTGGTCAGCGTCGTGCCGGGCGTCGTCACAATGTAGCCCTCGTCGTCCGTCTCCACCTGGCCCTTGACGAGCGTCGTGGCCGGGTCGTGGCCGATGGCGTAGAACAGGCCGTTGGCCTGCAGCGTCTCCGTCTCGCCCGTCGTGGTGTCCTTGACCACCAGCTCGCTCATCAGGCCCTTGTCGTCGCCCCTGACCTCGACGCCCGCCGCGTTCCACCGCACCGTCACCTTCTTGTGCGCCAGCAGCCGCTTGGCCATGATGTTGCTCGCCCGCAGCTTGTCGCGGCGCACCAGCACGGTCACGTGGCTGGCGTACTTTGTCAGGAACATGGCCTCCTCGGCCGCCGAGTCGCCGCCGCCAATGACCACCAGGTGCTTGTCGCGGAAGATGGGCACGGCGCCGTCGCACACCGCGCAGGCCGAGATGCCGTTCTGCCAGTACTTGTCCTCGCGGGCAGGCCCAGGCGGCGCGCCGACGCGCCGTGGCCACAATGACGGCGTCGGCCGTGTGCACGTCCTCGGGGGACCACTCGGTGGCGTACTTGAACGGGCGCACAGACAGGTCGAGCGACGCCACCGTCTCGGTGACAATCTCGGTGCCAAAGTGCTCCGACTGCTTGCGCATGCGGTCCATGAGCTCGCCGCCCATGACGCCGTCGGGGAAGCCGGGGAAGTTCTCGACGTCGGTCGTGGTCGTCAGCTGGCCGCCGGCCGCGACGCCGTTGGCCATGAAGCCCTCATAGAGGACGGCTGCGTGTGTCAGTGGTCCGCGGTGGCCCGAGACGGGTGTAGATCAGAGGGAGGCGGCCTACGCTTCAGGTTGGCACGGGCCAGGTAGACGGCCGCCGTGTGCGCCGCAGGGCCGGAGCCGATGACTGCGCCGTGTTAGCCACTGCCGCACGGAGCAGAACCTTTGCAGACCCCGGCAACACTCACTGACAACCTTGCTGTGCATGGTCCTGGTGTTCAGCTTCTGCAGCTCGCTGGGCGTGTGTTTCTTGGAGTGGTGGAGGCAGCGGCGGCGATCCAGAGACCAGAGGCACCCGCTCGCAGGGTGCGCCGAGAGAATGAGGAAAACAGCGCGGCGACGTGTAAAGTCGTTTGGGAAGTCGGAAAAGCAGGTCGGCTCGTGCGGAACGGACGCGGTGTCGTGTGTCGAGGTGCGAAGAAGGATTTTACGTCGTGCAAAGCCCTGTGAAAGAAGATTCTAGCGAGACGCCACTATTATGCCAAATGCCTCTCGGCGCAGCCGCGGGGCAAACGCGGCGAGAAATCGGCGACGCTCGGTCTGGTTTAGGGGTTTATAGGCGGGCTGGCGGTCCAGTTAGTGGACAAGCCCCTGGAAACAGCCCCTGGCCACCAGTCGTCACACGACGCTGTCCGATTTAGGCGGTCCCATTTTTTCCGTGTTACATAATCCACATTGCCGCCCTGCCAAACTTTATAGGGGCTTAGGTCATAAGCAAGGTGCCTGAGCTGAGCTACAGTGTTGAGAAGAGCTTCGTGCTGCTGTCTGATCAAACAACATCCCTCGTTGAAACACAAAGATACTTTGGACACCTCGACTCAACACCGACACCGACACCGACACCGACACTTTGACACGTACGCTGCAGCTCTCGCATTCCGTCCAACACGGAGCAGCCCACGTCCACACTGCGGCACCGTCTATCGAATCAGCAGCAATGACCCTCGACCGGGCCACCACCCGACATTAGAACCCGACAGCCTTCGCGCCCGCCATGGACGCATCGCCGGGTACGGGCGTCTCGGCCCTCCTGAAGCCTCGCGTCCTTGCCGTCGTCGTCATCACCACCACGGCTGCCCTCAGTCTCGGCGCTGGCATCTGGTACGAGAGCTGGCGGCAGCAGAGGGCCGACAATGCAGAGCTCGCCTCGGGCAGTGGCCTGCATCGGCGCAACGCCGTTCGCCGCACACGGCGTGGATCGCTCGTCGACGCATACAATGCACACAATGGTGCGGCCGGGGAGGCCCCGGCCACGACCAGCGGCGACGACCCGACCGCCGCACCTCCCACCGACGAGAACGACCTGAGCCATCTGCGCCCCATGCAAGGCGAGGACCGCGAAGGCACCGTCGTCGACGGTGGCGACATGGATGACCAGTGGCTGGACGACCGGGGCCAGCCCAACTCGGTGCAGCGCACGGGCCACAACATTGTCAACCTCTTGTTCCGCGTGTCGAGGACAATGCGCGCCGCAGTTCGTACGTGCACCGGGGTGCGCCTGCAACGCCTGCGGCATTGTCCCCATCCGCGGCATCCGCTACCGCTGCGCCAACTGCGCCGACTTTGACCTCTGCGAAACATGCGAATCGCAGGGCCTCCACTTCAAGACGCACATCTTTTACAAGGTCAAGGTGCCAGCACCGCCCTTTGGCCCGCGCCAGATGCAGCCGGTGTGGTATACGGGCGACCGGACGGCTACGGGCGCAGCCTGCCCAAGGCGCTGCTCACGCGGCTCGGACGCGACACGGGCTTTGAGCGGCAGGAGCTCGAGGCGTTCTGGGAGCAGTGGACGTACATGGCCAACACGGAGTGGCGCGACGACCCCGAGGGCCTGTGCCTCGCCATGGACCGCAAGACCTTTGAGCGGTGCCTGGTGCCCTCGGGCGGCTACCGGCACGCCGCGCCGAACCTGATCCACGACCGCATGTTTGCCTTTTACGACACCAACAACGACGGCCTGATTGGCTTCTCCGAGTTCTTGCACGGGCTGTCCTACCGCAAGCGCAAGGACAAGCTGCGCAAGATCTTTGAGGGCTACGACACGGACCGCGACGGGCTGGTCAACCGACGCGACTTTTTGCGCTTCTTCCGCGCCTACTACGTTCTCTACAAGCAGATGCACAAGGACATTCTCGAAGGGCTCGACGACCAGGTCATGAGCAGCATGGATACGCACCAGCTGGTGGGCAACCGGCAGCCCCTGAGTAGCTTTTTCGGACGTGATGGCCGCCTGCCGCACGCGGATACGCGGCGCACGATGGGCGGCAAGTACATTGACCACGCCATGGGCGAGGTGCGCGTGGCCGACGGCGTGGACGGCGTCGTGGCCGACGACCAGCCCGATCTGGTGGACCGCGAAGAGCTGCTGTCGCTCCTCCACACACGCTCCGAGATTCGCGTCAACAGCGACGGTATTTTTGAGGAGCGATACCGCTCCAGCAGCGACAGCGGCGACGAGCCGGAGAGCGGGCCGGCCGTGGTCAACTACTGGGACGCCCTGCTCAACCCGCCACGGACGCTGCAGGAGCTGCCTCTGCTTCTCCTGGGCCAGCGCGACCCGTCGGGCATCAACGACGACGTTTTCGTGTCCACCGACGGCAACGAGTACGAGCCAGGCGACGACAGCGCGGCCCTGGGCAGCACCGCCGAGATTCTTGAGGCGCTTGCGGGCCGAGGCCGCAACCATGAGAGCACGGAACACGGCAGCGACGACAACGCGTCGACGACGGCCATCATCGACCACCCCTTGCCCTCGAGCGCCAACATCCCGTCCACGAGTGCGGCTACAGCGGCAGCGGCAGCGGCAGCGACAGCGACAGGGACTGGGACTGGTTTGCCGCGTACGGTTGGGGACATTGACTTTTTGCGCGGCGAGGGCGTGTCACAGCTCGACAGCTCGACACCGGAGCAGCAGGATGCCATCACGAACAACCCACGGGTCCGCTTCAACATGCGGCGGACGCCGACGACCGGCCAGATGCTTGCGCGGGAGGAGGCCTTTATGCGAGCGCACCTCACCAAGGCCGCCAAGGTCACGGCACGGCGCAAGCTGCACAACCGGTGGATGCGGCGGCAGTTCTACCTCGACGAGGAAGAGGGCGCCACGGCGCCGAGCGCCTGGACGGAGGACGAAGACCTGCTCGCCAAGGCGGCCGCAGAGGGCGGGGGCGCGGCGTCGTCAACGTCAGGGAGCAACGGCGCCAACGAGGCCGCTGGTTCGGACAAGCCAACGCCCGCCCACAGCCGCCTCGCCGACATTCCCGAAGCAGAGCGCGACGCAGGCCGCGAGGTGCTGTACCAGTCATGCAGCAGGCCTTTAACGAGCTGCTGGACATTTTGTTTTTGCAAAAGGAGCTTTTGGCGATCGCGTCGGCCGAGTCCAAGCAGGACCGCGACACGTACCGCCACCTGTTTCAGCACCTGACTGTGGACCCCGGGCTCGGCGGCAGCGGCGGCGGCACCAAGACGTCCTCGCCCAAGAAGTCGGCTGCGCCAGCACCCGCTGCCGATCGGGCCGCCAGCGACATGACGCTGGAGGAGATGCTGGCGGTGACGGGGTACGCGGTGGCCCCGGTAGCGAACGGCCACGCCAGCGGCCGCGGCAACACGACGGGCCCGACAATGGCGGCGCCCGAAGCCAACGATGCAGAGGTTGGCGTCGTGGAGGAAGTGCTCGAGGCGACTGAGGAGGTTGTCGACGACGTGCGGGCCGAGAACGCCGCAGGTGTTGGCGCCGCATGCGAAGCCGTTGCTGAGGCGGACGAAGCTGGTGACAGCCCGGCGGCCGAGGGCGTCGTTGCGTTTGGCGACAGGCCCGACATGTCGCTCACAGTCGTCACCTCGAGCGACAAAGACTACCGCGACCCCACCCTGCCACACTTCCGGCCCAACACGGAGGCCGAGCACGAGGCGCTGGTGGCGCGGCAAGCATCGACGCGCGCCCCGTCGCAGGCCGGGCCGCTGGTGGTTGCGTCCACGGCTGGCACGGTGGCCACAAGCGCCGAGGGTGGCAGCGCGCCGGGCACCACGACGCCGCCTGCTGAAGACGCTGAAGACGCTGAAGACGTCCAAGACGTCCAAGACGAGGAGCCGTCTTTGGATGCCGGCCGGGGCAAGGGAAAGGAGAGGGCGTCGGAATCGGTCGATGATGATCAAATGGACGAGGACGAGGGCAAGGGCAAGGGCAAGGGCAAGGGCAAGGAGGTGGCGCCTGCGCCGACCCCAACATCAGGAGCCGCAGGCGCAGGTGGTGGGGGTGTGGAGAATGCCGATCGCGCCAACGGAGGGTCGGGCGAGACAGCCACGGCCGTGGACGCAGACGCAGACGCAGACACAGACGCAGACGCAGATGCACCCGACGACACGTTCCACATTCCCATGTCGACCCTGGAGGCGTGGAAGCGGCTGGACATGGCCGAGAAGGAGGCCCAGGCGCGGGGCGGCTGGGGCAAGCTGAGCTACGAGGAGTTTGAGTACATCTTCAAGCAGGAGGAGCAGACGCCGAACCGGCTCGACTACCTGGGCAGCTGGATCGACTTTTGCATTCCGTAGGAGAGTCGCCAGAACCGGTCCCGGCTGTTTGCGTGCCGGTGGCCGGCCAATGCCGCGCCGGCTGGAGCTGCTGCCCTGCTGTGGATGTGGTGATGGGTGTACAGGTGATGGGGAGCAGCTTTCCGGGTTGTGCCTAGGTCTCTGGTCTCTGGTCTCTGGTCTTATCCCCTCGAGTACTGACTGCTCGGCATATTTGGTCGTACTCGTAGACCTCTTCTAAGCCTTGAGGCTTATGATTGTCTTCCCGCGACGTTTCCCAAAAGCCATCGAAAATCATGGGGACGTAGCATACTTTATTTAGCGAGCATGAGCGATGAGCAACCAAGACGGGCGTCTGATCTTCTTTCTTCCTGTACTTGTAGAAAAACAGACAATGTCAACCAAGTCCAGGCAGCGTGCTATTGTAGATGTCTCACTCTGTCCCACGCCCTCCGTCTGATGCTCCGACGTCAGACCTTGTTTCTCCGGTGCTCTTGTGTATTAATCAGCGACCTGTCTGTTCCCAGGCCTACTTTGCCAATCCCTACCTATTCAAGTCCGCCCACCGCCCACCGCCCACCCGATTTCCGCCTTTCTCCGCCGCGCCCACGCTTTCTCCGCACAATGACTCCGTATTCGTGCATCTCTCTGGATTCTGCACTCCGCATTCTGCGGTCCCGTCTGCTGTGTCCTTGTGATGGACAAACAGCGTGGGTCCTCTCTCTCGACTTGCGAGTACTTTGTAGACCACGAGCAAGAGAGACGCTGCAACTTTGTTGTGGTCTACCGATGCCTTTTCTCGACTGCCTCTTCTGTCGACCTCCTCCAGGACAAGTCGAGCTCTGCCGAAGCAATTCCTTCGTGTTTCGTAGACAACTGTCAAAGCGCAGACTTGCAGGAAAAGGAATTAGGCGGCTTGGCCAACGGGTAGTGGACCGCCAGCCTGTATTTGGGATGATAGTGGGGTGGACAGTGTCAAATGTAGGGCAGACGGCAGGGAAGAGGCCTGGGACAAGTACTCTACGAAGTCGGCCAGGCCAGGGCCACGGAAAGCCGGGTTTACGTACTTTTTACAGGGCTGTCCAGTGCCTTCCACTCGCTGCATCTGCCCATCCGACATCTCGACACGTCACGGCTCGGCGACGACAGGCCCAGGCTGGTCAGACCACGCGTACTGGCCGTCCGCTGCGCCGGCACGAGCGGCGCCCTCTCTTGCGTGCCAACGTCGTCACGCCCCGCGCTCTGCCACGTCTCCGCGTTGCGCGTCCGTCCGCCGTCCAGCCACGGCCCGTCCATCGGCTGCCTCGTACCCTCTCCGCTGGGCCTGGCCTCCGTCTGTTCGGCATCCGACAGAGCAGTGCCGCAGCGCCAGCGCCAGCGGCCGTACGTTGTTCCCCCAACCAGAATGGGCGCACCAGCAACGTGGACATTCCCGTGGCGAACTACCGTAGCGCAATCCGCGTCTCCAAAGTACGTTGGAGCCCAAGGCACGACCTTGGCGCTGTGGGTTGAGAGAGAGGAGAGGGGAGAGGAGAGGGGAGAGGGGAGAGGAGAGAGGGGAAATGGGCCCCGAATGTGCCTGGCGCGGGTTGCGGTCTGGCCCCAGGTCAGTGGACGTCGCCAACGCTGCTGGAGACGCTAGAGCCGCTAAACTGGGCCAGTGATAGTCCAGACGACCAGACATTAGGTGGGGGATGGGGAAATTTGGGGGAGGACCCCGACACTAAGTGGGACATTGTCTTCTCTGACCTCCAGCTTTCTTTGCGCCGGGGCTGACTACGAAGGTCGAAGGATGTATGCATGTCCAGTCGGCCGCCTCCCTTACTATTTCTTCTGTTTTATTTGTCTTTGCTTCTTTGTCGTGGTTTTCGCTCCTGTTTTATAGCCGTTTCTCGCCCCTCTCTTCTCCTGCTCTCTTCTCCTGCTCTCTTCTCCTGTGCTCTTTTCTCTTTTCTCCTCTCTCCTCTCTCCTCTCTCCTCTCTCCTCTCTCCTCTCTCCTCTCTCCTTTCTCTTTCTCGTCGTCCTCTTTTCTTTCTTCGGCACACACTCCTCGCTCTCGCTCACGCAACCCCCAACACCCGCCCAATCAGCTGCACTCGACAATCACAATGGCCGCCCCCTACGTCGTCCCGTTCATCTTGAACGGCAAGGAGGTCGTCCCCTCGGGCGAGGGCCGCACACACCCGTCGTCAACCCGGGCACCGGCAAGACCGTCCACCTCTACAGCGGCGCCCAGGTTGCCGACGCCACCGCCGCCGTCGAGGCCGCAAAGGCCGCCTTCCCCGCCTGGCGCGACCTGCTGCCCGCGACCGCCGCGACCTGCTGCTCAAGGCCGCCGAGATCATGACGCGCCGCCGCGACGAGCTGATTGGCTACATGCAGGAGGAGACGGGCCAGCTGCAGGCATGGGCCGACTTCAACCTGACGACCACCATTGACTCCATCAAGGACGCCGCCGGCCTGGCCGCGCTGGCCAACCAGGGCCGCGCGCCCATCACCGGCAACCCCGAGGTCGGCGCCATCATCCGCCACGAGCCCTTTGGCGTGGTCCTGGGCATTGCCCCCTGGAACGCCCCTACATCCTGGGCACGCGCGCCATCCTGTACCCGCTGGCCGCCGGCAACACCGTCGTGCTCAAGGGCACCGAGCTGGCGCCCCGCACCATGTGGGCCATTGCCTCGGTCTTTGTCGAGGCCGGCTTCCCCGCCGGCACCGTGAACCTGGTGTTTGCGGCCCCGGGCGCCGACGCGGCCCAGGTGACAGAGGCCCTGATTGCGCACCCGGCCGTGCGCAAGGTCAACTTCACCGGCTCCACGGCCGTGGGCAAGATCATTGGCCGGCTGGCCGGCGAGAACCTCAAGCCGCTGCTGCTGGAGCTGGGCGGCAAGGCGCCCGCCATTGTCTGGTCGGACGCCGACCTGGACCTGGCCGCCCAGCAGGTGGCCGTCGGCTCCTTTCTCAACGCCGGCCAGATCTGCATGAGCACCGAGCGCGTCATTGTGCAGCGCAGCGTGCGCGCCGCCTTTGCGGCCAAGCTGGCCGGCGCCATTGGCGCCATCTTTGGCGCGCCCGCCGAGGAGCGCAGCGCCCAGGTGCTGATCCGCGCGCAGGCCGTCAGCAAGGCCAAGGGCCTGGTGGCGGACGCGCTCAGCAAGGCGCCAAGCTGGAGGGCGACCATGCCGACCTGGCCGCGGCCGTGTCCAGCAACGGCGCCGCCATGCGCCCGCTGATTGTGTCGGGCATCACCAAGGAGATGGACCTGTTTTACACCGAGAGCTTTGCGCCCACCGTCGGCCTGTTTGAGGTCGACACCGAGGAGGAGGCCATTGCGCTGGCCAACGACACCGAGTACGGCCTGTCGGCGGCCGTCTTCACCGAGGACCTGCGCCGCGGCCTGCGCTTCGGCCGCGCCATTGAGTCGGGCGCCGTGCACATCAACAACATGACGGTGCACGACGAGACCGCCCTGCCGCACGGCGGCATGAAGTCGAGCGGCTTCGGCCGCTTCGACTCGAACCTGTCGGAGTGGGTGCAGACCAAGACCATTACCTACCGGATGTAGAGAGGAGGCTATGGAGTCTGTAAAAGGAGCAGGGACATGACAGGAACAGGACAGGACAGGACAGGACGGACGGGAACAGGACAGGAAGCTATACCGAGTACGCGTCACTCAGGATTTAGAGCATTGATGCATTATGATTCGTTCAAGTCATTTATTCCGTACGTTTGTCCAATTTGATCAAGATCATAGTGGAACCTCCACCTTGCAAGGCATACTTTGTATCCCGCAGCGTGTCCAACGAGGCCGTCCCAATGTGCTGCAGTCCAACCAACGCACAACCCGTCGATCTGTCTCCCGTCAATCTGTCTGCCGTCGCTCCTCTTCCTTTTCCCCGTCGCCATCGCCTACAGGTACGCCACCAGACCGACAAAGGCCGCGCCCGTCAGCAGAATCGACCGGCCCAGACTCAGCGTGCCCCACCGGTCCACCAGCTGCTTCGCCGACGCCTCCTCCTTGGCCGTGTAGGCCTTGCCGGCACCGGCTGCCCGCTCGGCCTTGGTCACGCGCGCGTCCTCCTCGGCCAGCGCCGCCTTGCTCAGCAGCTCCCGGTTGGTGGGGCGCATAATCACCAGGGTGTAGGGCACAATGGCGAGACACAGGCCGGCCGCGAGGAGGGAAGGCCGCTGGCGCTGACCTGCAGCGACGACGGCGACGTGGCGGTGGCCGTCTTGTAGTAGACAAAGCCAAAGGCGGCGGCGGCCGAGGCGGCCGTCGCGGGAAAGACAACCTTGCCGGTCTCGTAGGCGCGGCCCCACTGGCGCAGCATGAGGGCAGTGGGCGACTCGAGCAGGCGCGGGACGAGAAAGGTCGAGATGCCGAGCGTGCCGCCAGCAGCCGCGGCGCTGAAGAAGATGGAGGCCGCCTGGGCGCCGCGGACGGCGTCCGAGGTCACGGTGGGCACGTTGATGGAGATGGACATGATGGCGTGGGCGTGTTTCGGGTTGGTGTGTTGGTGAGTGGTGAGTGGTGAGAGGTGAGTGGTGGTGGTGAGGTGGTGGAGGACAAGTTGAAAAAGGATGGGTGACAACAAGATTTATCAACGTAGACGTCAAAAAGCTCGGGCAACTCGAGCTGTGGCCCAATTATATGTCCCACTGGCAGGTCGTCTTCGTCGCGTCAAACGGAGAGAGAGCCAGGATCAAGATGAAGCAGGAAAAGCTCCAGCTCTCTGGTGGTTGACGTCATGCATCGCAGACCCAACGCCTTGTGGGTCGCTGGGATGGCGTGAGAGAGCGCCGCTAGCTTACCCGATAGTGGGCAAGACCGCTGTAGAGTACTTTGTAGTACCTGTGCGGTGCAAATGCGTGCATCTCCGACTTTGAACGGCTGTCTGACGACAGTGCCGAAGCCAATCAATGACAGCTGCCAATAAGCCAACGTGGCCAGGATGAAGACGAAGACGAACGTAATCTTACGATGCAGTTTCAGACGAAGGCGGGACAGAGCCTCGGTCGTCTCGTACAAAGTCGGATTGCAGTCTTACAGGTACGGTGTGCAGTGCTCTCGCAATCTCTGTAGTCTTGCTCGCATATCTACAGGCTACGATGACCAGCTCGTCAGCCTCCGACTGTGGACTCTGTCGTACCGAGTAGTAGTATTAGAGCAGAAGAAAGGAGTCGGCGGCCTCAACGAGCTCAGGCACAGACAAAGACCAAACCGCCAGACCACCTCCACTTTCTGCTTCGCTTTCAGCTCCTCAAGACTCCACTTCGTTGCACTTCGTTTGCTGTTGTTCCCGTCAGCTGCTTGACAGTCCAGCCGGCTCACCCACACTCGACTACCACTTGGCGCCGTGGTACGCGTCCTCGGTCAGCCGGCCCGACACATGGCCGCCGTCCGCATCGGTCGCCGGGTCGCCGCCACAGCCGGTGCACCGGCACCAGAAGCCAAAGCGCTCAAAGAGCATGCGGCGCGACTTGCCGTAGGAGATGAGCAGCTCGGCGCCCTTGGCAATGCGGCGGATCGCGCTCAGAGTCAAGACGTCTGGTGGCGGTCGTAGCGGTAGCCGACGTTCTGGGCGGGGGCGCCGCTGCAGGCGTGGTTGAAGCGCGAGGCCAGGGCAAAGAGGCCGTCGAGCTCGCCGGCGACAAAGGCGTTGGCAGTCCAGATCTGCTCTTCGCGGGAGGCCCGCGGGTCCGGTGGTGGCCGGCCAGCGAGTAGAAGAGGGCGCGGTCGGCGGGGGCGAGGCGGCGGACCGCCTGCAGCATGTGCATCATGTTTGGTGCGCACGAGCGGCCGCTCGACCAGCAGGTGCTCGCAGCGGCCAATGTCGCGCAGGGCAAAGCAGCCGAGACCACCGAGAGCCGAGGGGCGGATCTCAAACATGTCGTTGACCTGGAGAATGGGCGGGACCGCGGGGATGGCGGGCCGAATGGCACGCTTGGCACTGTTCTCGGTCGGGTCGATCATGTCGATCGAGTCGGTCGAGTCGGTCGCTTTCGTCGAGATGGTCGCGTCGGCTGAAGCAGACTTGGACGTGGCAGCGGCAGCAGCAGCAGCAGCAGCAGCAGCAGCAGGAACGGCCACAACCTTGGGAGGGCAGACCGCCGCAACGTCCAGGAAGCAGAGCCCGACGCCCGTCTTGATCACTCGGGCGCGGAGACCCGGCAGGTACCTGTGTCTCACGGTTAAACGAGTCCAAGGACCGAGCGTGGGAGGGGGCGGGCCAACAGACGGAGAATCCAGGTGGTAGACACGCAGCCCGTCCTTGAAGCCCCAGACACGAAAGGTGTCGGCCGCGTCGGGGTCGCCCGTCGGGTAATCGAGCTGGACCACGCAGGGGAGCTTGCCAGCCGATCGCTTCTGGAGATAGTCGGCGCGGCCGAGGACAGAGTAGGCGCCCTGGGCCCTTTCGACGGTGGACTTGACGCGCTCGTCGGCGCGGATCTCAATCTCCGACGTGTCGGAGCCGCACGACGCGTAGACTGCGTCGTCTAGGCCTGACAGCGCGTACTCGGAGTCGGGCGCGAGCGGCGGCGACGACGGGGCAGAGGGCGAGGGACACGGAGAAAAGGTGGGAGAGGGTGAGCAGAGGCCAGGCTCGGGCGAGGTGGCGGTGGAGGCGCTGTCGTTGCTGTTGTTGGTGCCGGTGCTGGAAGAGACTCCAGCAGAAGAGGCGTCTTCTTCCACCACGCCTTGCTCGCTTTCAGAGCGGGCCATTCTCTCCCCTTCTATGGTCTCTCCCTCCCACAGGCCACCGTCCTCGATCGAGGAATCCATACCATCGTCGTCCTCGTCGTCGTCGTCGTCGTCCTCGTCCTCGTCGTCGTCGTCGTCGTCCTCGTCCTCGTCGTCGCCCTCGTCGTCGCCATCAAGGGCCTGTTCTTCGGCCTCGGCAGAGCCACCCGCAGCTGTTCTCTCGGCGCGCTCGCGTCTCAAAGCGTCTCTCTTCACCTTTATTTGGTGCGTCATGTCTGCGTTAGTCTCGTGACTGTCTGTGTACGATCAGAACGGGAGGCGCGAGGTGGGGCCGCTCGTGTCTGACGACACTCCCGTTGGAAAAGGAGGGATGGGGCTTGCGAGCATAACGCCATGAACGCCACGAACGCACCTTGTACGCGCGGATCGTTTGCGTGTTCCTCTCTTCGTCGCTGGACGCGTAGAGCCCAATGGGTCGCAGACGCTCCATGGGACGCCATGGCGGCGGCTGTTGTGGTTGGCGGGAGGGCGAGAAGGGCTGGTGAGGGCGTGGACGCGGGCGACGTGCACGGAGCGGCAGAGCGAGCAACGATGCAGAGGGGTGCTTAGCAAGAGTGGAAGCCGGGGACAGCAAGCGAGCAGCCGGAGACTGGAAACGGCGTCGAAGGAGGTCGTGTGTGCAACGAGAGAGAGGGAGAGTGGGAGAGACGAGAGAGGGAGAGTGGAGGGCAGTCTCAAAAAAGGTTGCGCAAAAGAATGGCTCAGGCTGCAAAGACGTTTGCATGCTGATCATAACAGCACGAAAGAGGGTGGCGGGACCAGACAGGAAGCAGGAAAAAGACCGAAGAGGGTGGGAGCAGAGAGATATATACGCCCGGTGGGAGAGAGACGGAAGACAGTGACTCGCGTGCGTTTGCCGCGGTTTCAGTGCAAACAAAGAGGGAGCAGTAGCCGTGACAAACACGCCGGATTCTCGTGGGTGAGTGAAGAAAGCATGCGTTGCATGTGAGAACAGGGCTTGCAAACACAAGTCAATGGCGGAGTGGTGGTGAGGTGGATGGAAGCGAGGGAAGCGAGGGAAGCGAGGCGTTGGTGATGTTTGAAAGAGTGACAAGATGAGTGAGGAAAAGGTGAGAAAGGGGCAGGCAAGGGCAAGGCGAGGGCATGGCAACGGCACCAATGGGACGGCCAATGTCGGGAACAGATATGGACCAGAACGAGACGTCTCGCCTGTGTCGTTGACCGAGATGAGATACTGAATGTACTCGCATCAACGTGTCAATGCATGGCGTAAAGTGTTGTCAGTGGCACTTGATGGCAATGCAGCATTGCTCGAGCTTCCTTTGGGACTTGCTCTCTCCGTACACTTGCAAGTGATATTGCTTTCATGCCCGGTGGGTTGCTTTCTCTGCCATGCGTCACAAAGTATCCGTTTATCAACGTCGACGCAAGCCGGCATCAAGGTAGCTCAGCTCGTTCGCCGGATTTCTTTAGTGTTTTAGTCTCTCTCTATAGGCTCATCAAGTCTTCGTCTGTCTCGTGTCATGCTATCCAGGTCTCTGCCACATCCTGGCCGCCCTCTCTTCCACCCCGGCCGATACTTCGCCCCATCTCAGCGACTGTCCACTGCAGCTTCATCCTCCCCCAAGCACCAGAGCGCGGATGCATGCGGCACATCCTGTGCCCTCTCCAGAACGGCCCACTGATTGGAGTGCGTAAACACGCGGTCCATCCAGGCGAGCGGCGGCGGATCAAACGGCGGCACGTCGGGAGGACTGCGCGGCCGCCTTCTGTCGCCGGCGGGCCGAGCCGGTCCGCATCGGCGGCCAGCGACTGCCGGATCAGCTGTTCGCGGTGGCCGGAGAGCAGCCACTCGCATTTTGTCTGAAGGAGCCACTCGAGCGCGCTTCCGGGCTCGACGTCGCGGACAAACTTTTGGTGGAGAAAGTGGCCGTGGTGGTCGTGGTGGCCGTGGTCGTGGTGGTCGTCGTCGCCATCGTGGTCGCCATCCTCATCCTCATCACAGGCATGGCCGTCCTTGCGCCCAGACTGGTGGTAGACTTGTGCGCATCGCAAACAGGTCAAGAATGGCGCCTTTTTCCTGTCCTGCCCTGGCTCGCCATAGCCGTAGAGGTGATGGGCTTTGATGTAGCCGCCGTAGTAGCATTCGGGCGTGACAAAGCTGGTGTGGGCCATGAACTCGGGCGCAGCCAGCATCCGCAGCAGCCGGTCGAGGTCTTGTGCGCACAGATCGAAAAGACCTGGTCGTCGCGGAGGCCGAGGCCGTCATGACCACCGTCGCGGCCGGGTCGCGGATGCCGCCCGCCAGTTCGATGCACCAGGTTGTCCTCGCGCCGGCGACGGTCCTGCCGCAGCGTGGCCTCGTCGTCAAACGTGCCCTCGAAGAAGCCGAATGCGCCGTCCAGAATCGCGTCACAGACGCTGAGGCCAAACGGGTTCTCTTTGTCGTTGTCGTCGTCGTCGTCGTCGTCGTCGTCGTCAGTTCCCTCCTCGCCATCGCTCAGGTCCCCGCCGCGTCTGCCCGGCTCGTCCTGATGATCGAGTTGCCGATCCAGGAACCACAAATCGCGCGGTGCGCTTGCAGAGAAGAAGAACCACGCCAGTTCTGCTTCCGCCTCGACAGCGGCGCGCGCGGCCTCGGCCGACGCAGCCGCCAGTCGATGCAGACGGCCACTGTCGTTTTGGCGCGCCGTTTTGTCTGCGTCTTTTGTGTCGACGCCCTCCATTCCCTCCACGCCCTCCACGCCCTCCAGCGCCATGCGCATGCTCGCAGCAAAGCCCCATTGGCGCGCCGTGTCGGCAAACGCCGGCCTGGCGTACGAGTACGGCGGCACCAGCGGGCGAGCGTGGCCGGGCACGCGTTCCTGCACAACCCGCTGCAGCAGCCAGCGGACGTGGGCAATGTCGGTCGTCCACAGCGGGTGCGTCAGGATGGCCGTCAGCTTGGCACAGTAGTCGGCAAAGCCGGTTTTGTCGGCGTCGCCCCGCGGCAGTCGCGGCCGCAACCCGTAGCGGAACAGGTCGCCCAGGCCACAGCGGAACTGGTGCTGCAGCACCTCCCACAGGCGCAGCTCGGCGTCAAACGGCCGCAGGGCGCTGGCCGGCACGCTGGTCGGCACGCTGGTCGGCACGCTGGTCGGCACGCTGGTCGGCACGCTGGCACGGACCAGGCGCTGCTGCTCCTGCTGGAAGCGCCAGAAGTCGGGCGACGCGGCAAACTGCTGGTGGCGCAGGGTCCGCTCGAGCGCGACGCTCCAGATGCCGCGCTCAAACAGGGCGTCGGCGAGGCCAAACAGGGATCCGGGCAGCAGGCTGCGGACGTGCGCATCGTCCATCTGGGGCGCCGCAGAGGCCGAGCCAGCATCGTGGGCTTCCGTCTGGGGGATGTCAAGGTTGTTGTTGTCGAGACGGCGAGGCGGAGTCGGAGTCGGGCGTCCGGTGTCTTTGCCAAGCTGGCCATCTGGCGACTCCGCAGCAGCAGACCTCCTTGCTCGTTTCCGTCTTGGCCGCGGCGTTTGCTTTTCTTTGCCTCTCCCTTTTCCTTTCTGTCCGTTCTTCTGATCGTTCTTCTGATCGTTCTTCTGTTCGTTCTTCTGATCGTTCTTCTGTTCGTTCACCCGCCTCGACGTGTTCTTTGGCCCTGCCATTTTCAGCTTTTTGTTCGGCAATGTCTGGGTAGCGTCGGTTGCAGTCTGGACATCATTCTCGGCCGCTTCTCCTCGTTTCCGTTTGATCCGCAGGCTTCGTCGTAGAGGCTCGGGTGCCGGAGCTGGCTCGTCGCGTCGTTGTCGCGGCATTGTCGTCGGTCCAGGCGGTACGATGAGATGAGATGAGATGGAAACGGAGATGGAGGCGGAGACGAAGACGGATGTGATTCGAATAATACGAGTATCGTTGTGAAATCGTAAAGTATCCCGAGATTGGAGTTTTGAAGTCAGGTCGGATGTGTGTTATGCATTCTCGTGTTTTGTGAAACTTCTTCCACGCAGTCTTCGTCATTGGCTCGCCTCCTCGACTGAGCTCGACAGGTTTCCGGGGCGTAGAGCCTGCATCGCCGGGTGCGGCATGGCTGCAAGTTGCCAACAGCCGAGTCGGAAGAAGCCATTGTGGAAACGAGTCTGAGGCTGCACAGAAGCCAAGGGCTGTGTGGGTAGGACTGCGGTTGGCCGTTTCTGTCCAGCCGTCTGTCCGTCTTTGTCTCGAGGACAAAGAGCCAAAGGACGGCAAAGACGCAACGGGCGCGACGTCGACTGGGATGGCGAGTCGTGAGATCAAACGGAATACACAAGAGACAAGTAGGCATGCGAAAGATGAGACGGAACATGCGTCGACTGTCCCCATATAAAAGAGTCTCTTTGCATGTTTTGGTGATGTCGTTGGTTAGCGCGACCAGAGTGCCGGAGTTTCCCAATCGGGAAGTACTCGCTATATGCGCGACACTCGGATGGCAGCGGCACCATTCCACGAGTACTTCGTACTTGTAGACGATATCAGGCACACAGGAGTCCTGGGATGCAAGGCAGGTCTGAACAAAAGCTCTTCTTCTGTCGGTCGCTTGCCTCGAGGAGCGCGGCCAACTGTCGTCCGGGTCGCGTTTCGTTCTGTTCTGCTGAAGCGCCCACGCGGCGGTTCGGCCTCTGTTCTGTTGTGCTCACAGCAGCATCCAAGTACTTCGTATTTGTACAGCAATTCACGTTGGCTGTCACATGTGCAAAGGCAAACAGCCTGCAAAAAGCCGCTTGAAATGGCCATCCGTGAGACACAGGCGCTGCTCATCGCCCTCTTCCGCCTCAGCGTCCAACTGCCGACCTTTTTGGCGGAGGTTAGCTCCAGGGGAAGAGTGAAAGTGGGGCGTCTTCCGTCGCCATGTTTCTGTACGAAATACTTGTACATCCGAAGGAGAATTCCACATTGGCACACAGCCGTCAACGCCCAAGCGCCCTCCTGCAGAGGAGCAATGCGAGACCGGGTAAATGGCAGAGGAAGTAAACCGTATTAAACCATATTAACCCGTATTCATACTCCTGCTATGCTGTCACGAGACCGCTGGCAATGTAGAAAAGCGGAGACCCGTTCGAGGCCTGTGGCTTCCCAGTTGGGCCATGCGACATAGGCACAAAGTGGGGACGAGCGAGAAGGAGTGAGAAAAGTGGAAGAGGCCGAAGACGTGGGAGAATCTTCAAGCGCACAAGAAGTCTGTCCTGGGCACATTCTCAGGTCGACTCGGCTCGCACGACGCGACCAGAGGCCTCTTCCTGATTGTGGCGCGGTCCTCTGTTCATTGAGCGAATCTGTGAGTCTTCTGTGAGTCCTCGAAGTCCTCTGTAAGTCCTCCAAGTCATCTGACTTTCCGCCCCAAATGCACCAAACGCAGAAAGCGGCAAGCACGACTGTGCACCTGCCCAACTCCGCACCTCCCACCCTCACCGACCCCACACCCAAAAAGCGGAAAGAAACACCACACGAAATACTCCGTATTAATACCTCCTATTTTCTGGACCAGCCCAGACCAGACCAGACCAGACCAGACCAGACCAGACCAGACCGATCCCAACAGGAGCTGGAAAAAGCCAGAAACGACCCCGACCCCGACCGCCAAAGCAAAACCTGTCTCTGCCCCAACGTCGTCTGTTTCCTCCCATTTACTGAGTACTCTCCCTCTGTTCTGTACACAACAAGCGACCTCTCCAACTACGCGACAGCCCTCGACCTCTGATCTGCCTCTGATCTGCCTCTGATCTGCCTCTGACCTGACAACGCGCGCCCTCCCCGGCTCGTCGCACGTCGGCACCCGCTCCACCCACCGCGCCCTCTTACAGCCGTCACCATGCTGGCCTGGTACGTTGCGTCCTCGGCGTCCACCCCCGCCCCCACGGCCGCCTCCGTCCCCCAGCCCTCTGACCGTCCCAGGTACAAAGCCCGCCTCGCCGCCCGGCCCCTGCTCACGCAGAGCATCACCAGCGGCATCCTCTTTGGCGTCGGCGACATTACGGCCCAGCAGCTGGTCGAGCGCCGCGGCGCGTGGACGGCCACGACACCGTGCGCACCGGCCGCATGGCCCTCTACGGCGGCGCCGTCTTGGCCCGCGGCGGCCACCTGGTACAGCTGCTGCAGAAGCACTTGGTGCTGAGCACGCCGCGCAGGACCATGCTGGCGCGCGTGGCGGCGGACCAGGGCCTGTTTGGGCCCGTCTTCATCGGTGTCTTTCTCAGCAGCATGGCCGTCCTCGAGGGCGGCTCGCCCAAGGAGAAGCTGGAAAAGAACTACACCAGCGCGCTGGACGGCCAACTACATGCTGTGGCCGGCCGTGCAGATGGTCAACTTTTCCGTGGTGCCGCTGGAGCACCGCGTGCCGTTTGTGAATCTCGTCTCGATTGGCTGGAACTCGTACCTGAGCTATCTCAACAGCTCAAAGTAGGCGAGGCCAGACCGCGGCGACGGGCTACTGGTCGACGGGCTACGGCTGACGGGCTACGGTCGACGGGCTACGGTCGACGGGCTTGACAGATTTTGTTTCCAGCTTCTTACCACATTGCTTACAGCTTGCTATTTCACCTTTGCTTCTCACTACAAAGACAAGGCCAAGTCCCTTTCCTTGCATTGGTCATTTTGCTTAATACGCTTGTTTTGCTTTGCTCTGCTCTTGGCTCCCTTGTTCTTATGCTTCTGCTTCCATGTAAAAACTAATATAGACGCTTCGTAACGTTTGCGCAACCCCGCGCTCCCATGTGCTGTTCCATGTTGCCCTGTTCCATCCTGTTGGCCGGCCTCTCTCCCCATCACTCCAAAAGAGCCGGCGCCACAATGGACTTGCCCTTGAGGCCCTCGAGGCCCTCGCCGCCGTAGCCTGACCAGCGGCGGCACCTCGATGCCGGTGTCGGCCGCGGCCACGTCGCTCCGCGCGTCGTCGCTGACCGTGACGTGGGCGCCGGCCGCCTCCAGCCAGCGCCGGCCCTGCAGCAGAATGTCGCGCTTGCTGGTGTCCGGGTTGTCGTCGGCGGTGCCGCGGCCGTTTTTGAGCGGCGAGAACTCGTCCTCGCGGCGCACACTCGAGGCAGGCAAACTTGGCCAGCGGCAGGCGCGGAACACGTCAAAGACAAACTGCTCCAGCTTGATGCCGTTGGGCGCCGCCGGCTTGACCGTCTCGCCGCTGGCCAGGTCCGTATAGGGAATCTTCTTGCGCGCCACGTGGTGCGGCAGGTCGCGCGCCCACTGCGAAATCGTCTCCAGAAGCGCAGGCTGTAGTAGTGGTTCACAATGTTGGCCGCGCGGAACTTGAGCACGCCGGGTGGTGCGGGTCCTGCGCCTCGGCCGTCGCCGCGTCAATCTCGCTGTACTCGACCACGTCGGGCGGCCGTTCTTTTGCAGAATCAGACAACCGACTCGGTGCGTTGCGCTTGCGCACCACCTTGGTGGCAATGTCGACGTCCTTGCCCGCCGCGAAGCCCAGAAACACGGGGTCGGCACGCGCACCAGGCAGTTGTCCACGCAGTAGGCGTGCACGTGCTCGATGCCGCGCCGCTTGAGGTCCGCCAGCACGCCCGAGCTCACCATGGCCTGGTAGAGGCCGCCGTTGCCGTCGGGCGCCACCGCCACCTTGCCCTTGCCCTCGAGCAGGATCTTGCCGTCGTTGGAGATGCACGGCAGCACGCCCTGCCAAAAAAGAGACGTTGGCCTGGTCGAGGCCAAAGTACGTGTTCTCGGCAAAAAAGGCCTCGGTCGGCCCCGCGTCGGCCCGCTCGTCATATGTACCAGGGCACCACGGCGCCGGCGCCCGCCAGCTGCTGGATCTTGAGGATGCGCTCGGCCTGGATCTGGAAGAGCGACTTGGACGACGGCAGGCCAATGTCGTAGCAGCCCTTGGGCGCCGCGCTGCCCAGACGCGTGCACCTGGCCACCGGCCATGAGCACCACGCCGACCTTGTTCTGGCCAATCAGCTCCAGCCCGGCCTGGTACCAGCCGGTCAATGGCGCTCGCATCCGAGTCCAGAATGCTGGCCTGTGGCGCGACTCGGGCAGGGCTCGAGGACGGCCGGGCCGCTGTCGGTCGGCGCTGTGGGGTGCAGAGCCTCCTGGCGAGCTCGTTGATGCGGGAGGGGTCGAAAGAGCGCGGCCTGCTTGACGAGCGCGGCCTGCTCGGTGGCGGACAGGCTGTCGTAAAAGGTAAACACCTGGCCCTGGCCGGCGGCGGTGTACGTTTGCCGGAGCGCGGCCACGTCGACGGACGCAGACGCCATTGTGAATGGGAGGGGGAGGGGGGAGGGGGAGGGGGTGATAGGCGGCGGGATGTCGATGGGAGGTCGAGAGCTGGTCGGAGGGCAAAGGAAACGGAATGGCGAGTGGTTTAGCTTGGCAGAGGTAGGATTGGCGACAAGGTCAAGACAAGTCCACAGTGACGGCCTCTTACCCGTTGCTGTTCGAGGGCGGGGAGCTGAGAGAAGAGGGATGCGGTGGTTGGAGGAGGATGGGAGAGTGTGATCAGGAACAGGAGGGCGAGAAGACGACAAAGGCGACGGGAAAGGGGAAGCAAAGTAACTAATAAAGGTACGGTGCAAACAAAGTACTTTGTACATCATCATCGAAAAACGAGAAAAACAGCATCAATACTCCGCCGTGCTGCCAAATATAGACGCTAGGCGAGAGCGAAAAGCCACTCCGTCTGCGACAGGGGCTGCACTTTGGGGGGTTTAGGCCCTCTGGGGGACCAAAACGGGTAGAGGGGGCAACTCGCGTCAGAGTGGGACTGAAGCAAGGCACAGGCACTCTCTGGGCGAATACGGGCTGGAGAGGGGCAGAACAGGGCAGAACAGGGCAGAACAGGGCAGAAGTCAGTAACCAGCGGCGGGACAACGCTGTGCTGTGCTCAAACTCAACGAAGTACTGAAAGAAAACGGCCTGTGGCAGCCGCGCCACCTCCCATTCGCCAGGGCTTGTTCCCCGCTAGGGCGGGCTGGGCAGTGGACAGCCAGCAGTGACGCCAGTAGCAGCCCGAAATAGCACAGCCCCACCGGAGCACAAAACGAGGTCCTGACATTCCACATGAGACGCTCCCACTTCCACCAAGACGAATACGAAGTCGGAGGCAAAGTACTTTGTATGTGAAGAAGAAAAGAGAGGACGTTTGATTGTGTACAAAGTTCTGTTGATGGCTCGTTGCCCGTCTACAAAGTCGTAGTGAGACATTCGGAAGCAGACAATGTTTTGTTCGAGGTCACGGCAGAATGCAGTTCAGGAGAATGTCTGTATTCTCTCACGCACTCTCGACTGCCGGGACGCCTTCATAGCTCGAGCACGGCATCTCATGCTCGTCGTAGTGGCTCGGTCTCCTCATAACGGGGCATGGCTGGTAGATACAGCAGCCTTGTCAGCCGAGGTTGAAAAAGAAAACAATGGAATCTCACGAAGACGGTGAGAGTTCTGTTCTACGTCGACTGAGACGAGCGCCGCGCATCTGCTCAAAGGCCAACAGAAAAGCCGACAAGGTTCCAGTCGCACGGAGCCCAACGAGTCGGCCGTCGTCTCCATGCACGCTGATGCTGGTGGCTTGCATCTTAAGCTGCTCTGGCTGTTGAGCAAAGTCTTTCAGACTCGGGGTCCAGGCCATCGCCGTTGTGTGTCTGGCGCTAAACCACTCGTGGCCGTCACCTACTCAGTACACCCAACCCATTGGCTGTCCCGCTGTGCTGCCCATCGCCTACTCAGTGCTGAGCTAACTACGTACTTTGTACAGGCCGTCCAGGCAGACTTCAGGCTGTTTCGTCTTCTTCGGCCGAGCATCTCGCAACTCGCCATCGTCCACCGAAGCAAGCCGCGTCGCATCGCATCGCCGCCCTCCCATCCTATCAAACGCCATGGCATTCATACGGACTTGTTTCGGCTCGCGTTGCTGAGCCTTGTCTTGAACCGGCGCCCCGCGCCATACTCGCACGGCCCACACGCACAATGGCCGACGACACGACACCCTTGCCGTCGTTTGGCGGCCGTCTAGCCAGCTTCGCCTACACGGGAAACGGCAATGGCGACGACGCTGCTGCGGCCACACGTCCATGGCCGGCACCGACTGTCGTCCGCGCTGCCTCGGGCTCGCCCACCAAGCCGTCATCGCGGACGGCCGTGAAGCGCAAGCTGGCGCCGGACAGCGAGGACGAACACGGCACGGGTGTCGGCTTGGGCCACAGCCACCGCAGTGTGGCCCGCGCCCGCGCCCGCGCCGCCAAACCAGCAAATACGCCCGCCGACGACCTATGCGCACCTCCCGCTGCTGCCCGATGCCATGGCGCCCAACCTGCTGGTGCTCTTTGTCGGGCTCACCCGGGCATCGAGACGGCGCGGTCGGGGCATGCGTATGCGCACCCGTCAAACCTGTTTTGGAAGCTCATGTACAGCAGCGGCGTGCTGCCGGAGCGGTGCACGGCGCAGGAGGACCGGACGCTGCCGGCGCGTTCCGGCTGGGCCTGACCAACATTGTGGCGCGGCCGTCGCGCAACGGGCCGAACTCAAGCCGGCGGAACTGGATGCCGGCGTGGCCATCTTGGAGGCCAAGGCGCGGCGGTGGCGGCCGAGGTGATGTGCTTTGTCGGCCAAGGGCATCTGGGACAGCATTGTGCGGGTGCGGCACGACAGGGGCGGCCAAAGCCGGCGTTCAGGTACGGGTGGCAGGACGAGAGCGAGAATATGGGCGTTCTGGGAGGCGACGGAGGGGACGACTATGCGGAAGAGGAGGAACGCGGACAAAGGGAGAACTGTCAAGGAAGAGAAGAACACGGACATGGGAGACTGTCAAGGAAGAGATCCTTGGCGGCGAAGCGCGAGGACACCGTGCTGACGAGCCCAACACGCCTGGCGTGCGATTCGACCCCGACTGGAAGGGCGCGCGTGTCTTTGTTGCGTCCAGCACAAGCGGACTTGCGGCGTCGCTGCTGCCGGCCGAGAAGGAGGCCATCTGGCGGGAGCTGGGATCCTGGTCGAGAAGAGGCGCAAAGAAAGCAAGGAGGCGCGCAGTTGAGCAATCACATTGGTCGAGGGAGGTCGGGGGAGTGTACGAGCGAGCATGCAGGGTACTGAATGTTCATGACGTCTTTGATGCAATGGTACACAACCCGTGAGAAACATGTCAACGAATGAGAGGAAGAAAGCGACAGGCCCGAGACCAAAAGCCAACCCAGCACGCGCACCGGCCAGACAATCCTTGCGAAAGGATGGCCCGGGTGAAGCTGAGAGCATGTATACAAATACAGATACTAATGCAAAACGCAAATACAAATACATAAATGGACAAATAAAGAGAGGCAGAAACCCGGGTATTCCAAGACGCCATTCCAAGAGCAAATCTAAATTCTGCCGCCGCTCGCGCCAACTCGTCGGCTCGGCCGCACGCCACCCACCAGCCGACTACAGGGCCAACACAATGGCGGCGACCGTGACAACGGCGGGCCAGTAGCCCGCGTGCCGCAGCAGGGTCTGCACGCCGCTGCCCGCGCTGGAGCTGCCGTCGCTGCCGCTGGAGAGCTGGTGCTGTCGTCCACCGTGCCGTTGATGAGAATGGTGCTGGTGCCGTTGACGTCGGCGACGCTGGCCTGGTTGGCGCGAGAGCCGCCGAGGAGCCGTTGCCGAGCAGGTCGTTCATGTACGTGCTGTTCGTGTTACCGTCGCAAGCGCACTCGGTCGTCTGATCGCAGCCGCAGCCGACGTCGCGGGTTTCGTTCTTGCCCGAGGACTCGTTGTAGTAGTTGTTCACGGTGGCCGTAGGGGTAGTAGTAGATGGGGTGGTACCAGAGACCGGGCCAGAAGGCGAGGCCGGCAAGACCGCGCCAGCCAGCGCGCCCACAGCGATGGGGCGAATGCCCGAGGGCGAGCGCGAGCCGGCTGTGTAGGGCTTGGAGGCACCACCGCCATATAGTACTGACCGCCGCCGTATTTGGGGCTGGAGCTGCCGCTGCTGCCAGACCCCGAAGACGAGCCGCCGCCGCGGCCGCCGGAACCTGAAGAGCCACTGCCTGATGAGCCACTGCCTGAAGACGAACCACCCGAGGACGAGCCACTGCCGGAGGAGCCGCCTCGTGAGGTAGGAGAAAGAAGGAAATGCTTAGTAGAGGAAAGGAAAGACATGGCTTTGAACAACAGGAGAGAGACCGAAAACGAAGAGAGACCGAAAACGAAGAGAGAAAAGAGAGACCGAAAACGAAAGAGACTGGCTGAAAGGCTACCTGCCACCAGAGGAAGAGCCGCCGCCGCCGCCCTTGCGGCGAAACAGCTTCTCGTCAAAGGCTTCGCCCAGGTCGCGCTTTGCGTCGTTGGATGGAGTGGTAGAGTCAGAGTCGAACTGGAACCGACAGAGCAGGCGGGCCTCGGCGGGCACGGCCACGGCGTGGACCAGGGGGGCCGACAGGGACACGGCGGCGGTGATGAGACTAAACTTCATTTTGGCTGCGCGTTGGTTGTATGTGACGATGACGAGATGACGACGATGACGATGTATGGAGTAGTTGTCGAGCGTTGTGGCGATATACAGAGTCAAAGGGACGTGCAATTGTTTGTTG
This sequence comes from Sporothrix phasma, assembly GCA_016097075.2. Lineage (NCBI taxonomy): Eukaryota > Fungi > Ascomycota > Sordariomycetes > Ophiostomatales > Ophiostomataceae > Sporothrix > Sporothrix phasma. The sequence continues at coordinate 117,966 of JADMNG010000010.1, read as the reverse complement.
CGATGTTGATGCGGTATTGATGCGGTATTTGGGTGTGTTTCGGATTGAATGTCCAATACTGGTGGTGGAGACGGAGAGCGAGGATGAACAAACAAGTTGACACAAGGTGTGGGTGGATATGTATGTTTATATCTGGGAGCAAGCAACGATGATGGGAAACGATGGGAAACCGATGGGAGAGAAAGCAAAGACAAAGTATACTTGACAACGGCGAGCACAAGGCAGGGAGGAGACTGAAATCAAGAAAGGTACGAAGAGGGAATGGAAGCGAACGGCGACGGCAAAGTATCTTAACTGACATGCACGACGTAAGAGATGCCTCGGAGACCAACAAACTCTACTGCTTGGCTCGTCTCTGCCCTTTTCCGTCTTGGCAACCTTTTCATTTCATCGTCTTCATTCAGTACAGTACTTGTAGGTCGTACTACAGTGGATACAGGGTGTATCGCAATATCGCCCCTTCTCAGTCGTGGCGCTGTGAGCGTAAAACTTCACTAAAACAGTGAAGAATACACTAAACCCCTGCAGTAAATGGTTCCGAATTGTGCCCAACAGTACACCGTCCGCTCTGGAGCAGGTCGAGTTTTTACTGTCCCTTTGGCCGTGACAGCTGTGACAGCTGTGACAGCAGAGATCGCAGAGACTGCAGTATTGATAGAGAATGCCCCGAGGAGCGCCGCTCTCGAACATGACCGCATCGACGCCCGACGCACGCGTTCGCGTCAGAAAGGCGACACATTGGAACTCGAATGCGCAGCTGTGGTCGATCCGCATTTCGGTGTGCTGGTCAATCAGTAGGCCGTGAATATACTTTGTAAGTCAAGACCTGCTGTAAGGTTGCAAGATACCAACCCCACAAAAAGCCACTACACTACAGCGGGCGGCGAGGGCCAGAGGCCAGAGGCCCAAGGCGTCATCGACAGGGTACGTCTGAGATATCTTACAGTACAATGAACGAATCTTCAGACCCCGGAGCAACCAAACAGCAATTTATGCTTCTTCCCATGCCAGGGTCCACCCTCGCTAGCGCAACACTTTATTTCGCATTGGACTTCCCAAAACGCCAGTGTGCGATGACGATGACTGGAATACGCCGTGCTGCGTGCGCCATGCGAGTCCCCGAGCGGACTGGCAGCACGCTAGCAAGCGATCCGGGCGTGCTTTGGGGGGCTAGGCGGCGAGAAACGGTGAAATACAGTGGATAGGGCGAACATGGGACCCAACGCGATCAGTAACGCAGCGGAAGGGCGGCATCCGGTAGAACCGGGACCGGCATTGGAACACAGCCACCAGTGGCGGCCCAGACAGCGAGAGGCCAGAGGAGACCAGAGAAGCTTCTTTTGGCTTGGAGCGGGATTCTGTCGCTTTGGCATCAGCCTGCACTCAGAGCGGCGAGTAGGAAGAAGGATCGTAGCCCAGGCGGGTGTCTGGAATTGCACTGCGAAAAGCCTGTCGTCTCCACATTGACGACGAGACAAGACTAAAGTATCGTCGTTGGGCATTTGAGCCCGTCGTGCGTCGAATTGTTTTGGCGCTTTCGACTCTGCTGTCACAGCGCACGCCCTAAACTACAGTGCATCCACCACTAGAGAACGTAAGAGAAGAGCACTGCCTCTCGGCAACAATGGCGTCGGACGATCTGGCTGCTCGCCTTTGCATCTCCGTCTAAGCTGCCGAGCCATCCAAAGACACATTGTCATGTTCCTTACCCATATCAAGAACAATACAAGTACGACGTCACTGCCTGCACCTGCCAGGCCTGAACGCCCATAAGGCAGGGCGTTACAATGCGACGTCGCCAGACGGAAAGCCTCGCAAGGCTGGACTCGGGCGAGTCGATGCTCTGGTGAATTCATCCATCTCTATGTTGCATGTGCAAATTCACACAGTGACAGAATGACAAGGCAAATGGCAAACGATAAATGACAAATGAAGAATGTAAAGGTCCAGCCCGCTTCGATCAGTGCCGAATAGGCACCTGAACACGCAAGTCGGCCGCTATGGCTCGATTCCAGCGCCCAACTCTTCACACCCTGCTACCGGCTCACACAGCCCCGTCATCGCCACTGTACTGCAGACACTGCAAAGCCCTCTGTAATCGGTGCCACTAGTGCAAGGCAGAACGCAAGGTTCCCCAGCACGACCAACTGCATCTCCGCAACGCTCCCGGAAGCATCTACCATAATCTACCATTGCAAAAGAACCGTCCGGCGCACCCCGGCCACGCCGCTGCCCAACCTTTGGGGTGCATTTGCTCATTCTTCTTCTTCTGACGCCGTGGCCGTCGTCTCCACGGCCCGTCTCTTTGCACCCCGGTCCCACCGTCCCGCATATACTTGTGTGTCCCTGCACGCAACGAGTGGCCACACGTACACCACAATGCCGGCGCCGTCCAAGCCGGACCGGAGCTTGTTGGACCGGCTTCATGCCCTCAAGCCGTCGAGTGTCTCGTTGGCCACGCCACAGACAAGGTGCGCCACGACGATGTTGTGCCGTGTCTCGCCACGTAGCTAGACCCACGTACTCAGTTCGCTAATACTCTCAGCCTGGCATCATCAACAACGGCGACGGCCAGCAGCGCCGACTGCCGATGCGCTGACGTCTCTCCCGCTACCGTCCGCAGCGCCAGCCACCAGAGAGGACCGCCTTGCTGCACGCTTAAAGACTTTGCGGAATGCGCGTGATGGCGATGGCCACGACGACCGCCGCCAGTCGGCGACATCGGCGACGTCGGCGGAGCCCGTAGCTTCACAACAGCACGTCACCCCGCCAGCGACGACGCCAGGGAAGCGCGGCTGGGCAAAGGCCGCGCGCGGAAACCGAACCAAGAGACGACCCACTGTTTTACGTCGACGACGAGGCCGTCAACGACTTGCTGCTCGACCTCGCTGCCGAGGGCCTTGGCGAAGACGAGCTCGGCGACGGCGAAGACGAGGCGGACCGACTTGCACGTGGTGACGACGGCGACGGCGACGAGTTCCTACCACTGCCGAGCGTCCCCCAAGATCTGGGTGAGGCGTCCAGCGGCGAAGACGACGACGCCGACAACGCCACGATGGTCGAGAATCTGCTACAGAGCCTGGCAGGGGCGACCATCAAGGGTGGTGCGCTAGACTCTGAGGGAAAAGACAAGAAGGCCTTTGAAAAATGCGACGAAACCGAAAAAGACGAAAAAGACGCCGGCTCGGACGACTCGGACGACTCGGACGACTCGGACGGCGAGGACATGGCACGCAAAGTGCGCCGTGTCCTGGAGCGGGCCCGAGACGAGGCCGACTGGGCCAAGCAAAGCGGCGGCGACGCCGGCGAGCAGGCAGACGACCAAGACGACCTTGCCGCTGGCCCCCGCCACCAAAAGACCGACCAGGAGGACGGCATGTTGCCAAGCGACGGAGACGACGACTTGGGCCTCCCAGCCGTCCCGACAAGACTCGTCGATCCGCCGCCGTCGCCGCCATCGCTGCCGTCGCTGCCGTCTCTGCCGTCTCTGCCCTCGGTACCCCGCCAGACACTGCCCCGCCGTGGCGACGACGACGACATCTCGGCCCGCCTTGCCGCCCTTTCGCGGCCTCCAGGGCAAAGCCGCCGGGCTCGGCCAGACCGACGCCTTTGGCCTGCCGTCGGCACCGACCTTCCGCCCCGGCGACGAAGAGGGCGGCGTGTTGAAGCGCGGCCACTACGGCCACGGCCGCCGCAACTACACGGATGCCGACCAAAAGGCCTGGTGTGTCGTCTGTCTGGAGGACGCGACGGTGCGGTGTCTCGGCTGTGCCGACGACCAGGACGGCGCCGACGAGGATCAGAACAATGCCTACTGCGGCCGCTGCTGGCGAGACATGCACGTCGGGCCGGCCGCTGGCTTCGACGAGCGTGGGCACAGGCGGGTGCCTCTTGTAAAGTGACAGTTTTTATAGGTTTTTTATGGTTTTTTTTTGTTCTTTTTTGGGGTATTTGTTTCTTCGCTTTTTGCTACGATATACATACGCACTGGCACATAGTAATGACTCATGACTTGATATAATCTTTAAAGTTCCCTGTCCCTACCATAGCTTACATGCGCGTGTCCCAAAAAATCCGCCGTGTTCCGATTTCGCCCATAAATGCTAACCCCCCCCTTTCCCGTTTGTTTTTGTTTGTGTGTCCGCGCCCCATGTCGGAGGGATATTATTGATGAGCCAATCTGTTAAAACAAGGGTGAAGAACAAGAAGAAAGAAAAGAAACCAAAAAAAAAGGCAGAACAAAAAATCAAAAGAAAAAATGAGAAAAACAAATGCCCCCATCCCCCCAAGCCCTTTCCCATGTCAAAATTACAGAGCACTTCTCACCATCCCGCGTGCATAACCCCCTACGACTGCGAGCCGGATCCGTAGTTGGTTCGGCTGTTGCCACCGGTTCGGCCCGTAATGTCCTGCCAGGTCGCGCCAAACCGCCGGCCCGTGCTCGCCAGCAGGCCCTCTTCCTCGTCGGCCTCGGCCTCCTCATCCATCTCCGACAGGTTCAGCCGCGGCGTCCGGAATAGCGACGTGGTGAAAGACGATGAGGAAGACGCCCAAAAAGGCAAACTGCGCCCAAAGTCAATGGCGCCAAACACGGGCCAGTTGAGCGTCACGCGGTTCAAAAAGGTCGACATCACCGTCGGCGTGCACACATCCTTGGCCGCCCGGTCCTGGTACGCCTCCGAGCACGGCTTGATCCAGTCGGGGTGGCCCGTGCAGTCGGGCTGCTCGCCGGGATGCAGCGGCGGGTTCATGCAGAACGTCTGCGTGCCAAAGTTGCTGTACTGCGGCGCCACCAGCATGGCCACGGCGTAGTTGATGGCCAGAATCATCAGCGCCAGCATCACCGTCGCCGCCAGGATGGCCTGCGGCGCCGTGCGGCCCTTTTTGATCTGGAAGAGGCGCACCCACAGGAAGCGGATGCCAATGGCCGCCAGGCCCGAGATGGAGCTGCTGAAGAAGTAGAGCACCAGCAGCGCCATCAGCACATAGTCCACGGGGAACGCCCGCGCGGCCTTCATAAAGAGCCAGTTGGTCGGCTGGAACACGTTGATGTGGCCCAGGATGTAGCCGCAGTGCTGCTTGCACACCGAGTTGGCCGCCTTGTCGATGCCCGTGATAATCATGGAGATCACAATCAGGACCGACAGGGCCAGGAAGAAGAGGCCGCCCAGCAGCTTCAGCGGCCGGAACACGGCCTGCATCTTGTTCCACACCCGGAACACCCAGCTGCGGCCCTCGCCGCTGGCCTCGCGGCCAGCCGCTCGCGCCGCACCAGCGTGCGCTCCTCGCGCATCAGCGCCTCCAGCTCCCGGCGGTCCTTGGCCGACATGCCGTCGCCGCGGCCGGCGTTGCGCATCTCCAGCTGCCGCTGCCGCTCGCGGTTCTGCTCCAGCGCCGACGCGGTCGTCTCGCTGAGCTGCGGCGCCGAGATGGAGGGCGCCGACTTGATGAACGAGATGGGCAGCAGCGCCAGGCCGGCGCCCGTGTACAAAACATACAACAGCGTGCCGAGCGTCACCAAGAGGCCCACCGAGAAGGTGAGTGCCTTTTCGCCCTTGTTCTCGGCCAGCAGCTTGCGGAAGTAGTCGAGGTCCATGTGCTTGCCGGCGCCGCTGCGGCCCGCCGCAGGCACAAAGAAGCCCACGAGGAAGAGCGCCACCACGAGCACCAGGAAGATGGCCGTGTACTTGAGGGCGCTCCACAGCCGCCCGCTGAGCGGCTTGCTGCGGTTCTCCTCCTCGTCAATCTCGTCGTACTCTTCAAACCAAAAGTAGGTAAAGGGAATGGCCACCAGGCACAGCAGCGCGTCGAAGCTGTACAGCGTGTAGTAGACAATCTTGAGCGTGCGCAGGATGCCGTCAATGTGCTCGGGCGTGGCCCAGTCCTTCTTGGCGCCGAGCGCGGTCGCGGTGGTCGACGAGACGAGGGCAATGTCGACGGGGAGCAGGAACACCGTCGCGAGCAGGGCCGTGATGCTGACGACGGCGACAGAGCTGACGACGGCCGACCGGTCGCGCGGCGCCTGCCACGTAAATGTGGTGATGACAGCCGCCGCCAGGGCCAGGCCGACGGCCACGGCGTAGGCGATCCAGATCAGGCTGGTTTGGAGAAGGGGAGCCATCTCGGTCTTGTATTGGCCTTACTGGCCTTGGATTTGGCCCCGGCTCTTGGACTTGGATCTTGAAGCTTGGCGGGTAAGATGAGACACGGGATCGTGTCGCAGCCTGTGCGGGAACGGCACGGACCGGTGGGGTGAGAACGAGCGCAAGTGGCGAATTGGCAGCCGGTCGAGCGGACGTCGGATGCGGTGGATGCGGTGGATGCGGTGAATGCGGGACCGCGGAACAGAGAGCCGTTTGTCGCAGCAGAAGTGGGTTGTAGGCGTGTCGATAGTCGGCCTGTGGCTAGGTGACTTGAACTGGTTGCTGACTGGTTGTTGGATTGTTGGATTGTTGAGGTTGTTGAGGTTGTTAACAGGTTAAACAATTGGATCCGCGGGACTATGCGACGATGGGTTAAAAGGATGCCGCTCGATGGGGCTGCAGGTGCATGTTGACACGTCTGATGGAGTGTGGAATGCACACGCGATGGTGTTGTGGTACCAGCTTCGTGTTGACGCAGACTGTGGAATGAAGAGCAAGGAGCAAGGGAGAGCGAAGGGAGGAGGGAGGAGGGAGAAGGGAGAAGAGTTGGAGTTGGGCAGAGGATACGTGAAATCGTGAGAATTTCCTGACGAAGAAAGCGGAGGAAGAGGAGAGGAGAGAAAGAAGAGAGGAGTGGAAGGAACGGACCAGAAGTCGACACGAACCTGTACAGATCGTGCCTTCCAAACAGGGTTTCAGGTCGTGACGCAATGGAGCACAAAGGACCTTCCGCGACGGGAAGCTTATGTGGGGCAGATGCAGATGCAGCACTGTAGCCCAGCACCAGAGGTGCAGTTAGGCCACTAGACCACTAGCAGCCGCTACAAGTCTACCTCTACCCTGGAACACCGCCTGGAGTCAGGCTCTGCCGCCAGCCAATCACCGCTCCACCACCATCTGCAGTATCGCGACACTAGTTTTTGCAGCATCGAGACGCCACAGCGCGATCCTCTCGCTCTCTCAACCACGATACATCGCCTCGTCCGACTGCCGTGCCCTGCCGCCCTCGACCATCGCGCGGTAACATGGTCGTCCTGTGCGCACGACGACAATGCAGTGCTACACCGAGCTCACGCCGCCCACGGGCGTCACGCACTCGCTGACTCTCGCCTTGACCGCGGCGCGAAGCAACAACCTCGTCGTCGCCAAGTCGTCGCTGCTGCAGGTGTTTACGACCAAGACGGTCGCCGCCGACCCCGATGCCCCGGCTGACGCCAGCTCGGCCGCCCCGGCCCCTACGACGGCCACTCTGGCAACGCCCACACCCTCAACCACCCCAACCACAGCAACCACAGCCACAACGACAATGGAGACGGGCTCGAGACGTCGTGTCTGGGCGGCGACGCTGCGCTGCCGCGGCCCGACCGCGGCACTCTGACGAAGCTGGTGCTGGTGGCCGAGTTTACGCTGGCAGGGACCGTCACGGGCCTCGCTCGCGTCAAGATCGCCGGCACCAAGTCGGGCGGCGAAGCGCTGCTGCTCGCCTTCAAGGACGCGCGCCTGAGCCTTGTCGAGTGGGACCCCGAGGGCCACGACCTCGCCACCATCTCCATCCACTACTACGAGCAGGACGAGCTGCAGGGCGCGCCCTGGGCCGCACCGCTGGGCGACTATGCCAACTTTCTCGTGGCCGACCCCGGCAGCCGCTGCGCCGCCCTTCGCTTCGGCGCCCGCAACCTCGCCATTCTCCCGTTCCGCCAGCCGACGAGGAGGACATTGACATGGACGACTGGGACGAGGAGCTCGACGGGCCGAAGCCGGCCAAGGACGCGTCGACGGCGGTGGTCACGGGGCCGGCGGGCCCATTGAAGACTCGCCGTTTGCGCCCTCGTTCGTCCTGCGCCTCTCCCACCTCGATCCGCACCTGTTGCACCCTGTCCACCTCGCGTTCCTCCACGAGTACCGCGAGCCCACCTTTGGCATCCTCTCGTCGTCGGTGCGGCCGTCGACCGTGCTCGGCCGCCGCGACTGCCTCTCCTACATGGTCTTCACGCTGGATCTGCAGCAAAAGGCGTCCACGACCATCCTCTCGGTCGGCGGCCTGCCCCAGGACCTGTTCCGCGTCGTCCCCGTGCCCTCGCCCATTGGCGGTGCCCTGCTGCTCGGCACCAACGAGCTCATCCACATTGACCAGTCGGGCCGCGCCAACGGCGTCGCCGTCAACCCCTTTACGAAGCAGAGCACGTCCTTTGGCCTCGCCGACCAGTCGCATCTCGGCCTGCGGCTCGAGGGCTGCAGCTTGGAGGTTCTGTCCCCGGAATCGGGCGAGCTTCTGCTCGTCCTGCACGACGGCACGATGGCGATCGTGACGCTCGTCCTGGACGGGCGTGTTGTGTCCGGTGTGAGCATCACGCCCGTCACGCAAGACGCAGGCGGCGCGTCCCTCCTGTCGGGCGTGGCCTGCCTCAGCCGGATCGGCCGGCAGGCGCTGTTTGCTGGCAGCGAGGACGCCGACTCGGTTGTCCTGGGCTGGTCGCGGCGACAGTCGGAGACGGCACGGCGCAAGCCAAAGAGCAGCGGCGACGAGCCCTTTGACGACGACCAAGACGACGACGAGGACGTGGAGGACGAAGAGGACGACGACGATCTGTATGGGGACGGGCCGTCGGCCGCACCGCTGGCCAGCACGCAGGGCGGGCCAGGCAAGGCCAGCGGCGACCTCAGCTTCCGTGTCCACGACCGCCTGATCTCCATTGCGCCCATCCGGGACATGGCCTTTGGCACGCCGCCCGTGGTGGGCGAAGCCGGCAAGCTGGACCCGGAAAGGACGCTCCGCAGCGACCTCAGCCTCGTCTGTGCCGTCGGCCGCGGCCGAGCGGGAGCGCTGGCGCTTCTGAACCGCGCCATCAGCCCGACGCCCATTGGCGTCTTTGACTTTTCCGAGGCGCAAGCGCTGTGGACTGTGTATGCCGCCAAGCCGACTCCCAAGACGCAAAAGGCCGAAAAGGGCGAAAAGGGCGAAAAGAGCGAAAAGAGCGAAAAGAGCGAAAAAGACGGCGCCAGCGTCGGCAACGACGCATCGCCGGCCCAGTACGACCGGTTCATGATTGTGGCCACCGAGGAGGAGGACGGCCTTGAACGGTCCCATGTCTATGCCGTCACCGGCACGGGCTTCGAGAAGCTCACGGGCACCGAGTTTGACCCAGACGCCGGCTCGACCGTGCATGCCGGCACCATGGGCCAGCACAAGCGCATCATCCAGGTCCTCAAGTCGGAAGTGCGCTGCTACGACGGGGTGAGTTGCGCCAGACACCCTTCGCTGCGTGCTCGTTGCTGTTTGCTAACCCTGGTAGACCTCGGACTGTCACAGATTCTGCCCATGGTGGACGAAGATACCGACGCCGAGCTCAAGATTTTGAGCGCCAGCATGACGGACAAGTACCTGTTGGTGATCCGCGACGACGCAAGCGCGTTTGTCGCGGAGATGAACAAGGACTACGAGCTCGAGGAGCTCGAGCGCGTAGACGAGGCGCTCGCCTCGACCACGTGGTCGACAGGCTGCCTCTACCACGACACCGCAAACACCTTCTCTGCCCGTGCCGATGCGGAGGGGGGCATTCTGATGTTCCTGCTGAGTGAGGCAGGGCAGTTCCATGTAAGAAAGACGCGCGATCCGTGCACCCTTGTCTCCTACCGCTGACCGTCGTGCTCTCCAGATCTACTCCCTGCCCACCTTCAAGCCGTTGTTTGTTGCCGACGGCCTCGGCTACGTGCCGCCCCTCTTTGTCGGCCGACTACACGGCGAGACGCGGCACGGCAAAGGAGGCGCTCACGGAGCTTCTCGTGGCCGATCTGGGCGACACGGTTGCCAAGTCGCCGTACCTGATCCTCCGCCACGCCAACGACGACCTGACCATGTACCAGCCGATACGGACGAGCGCGCCTGCGGCACCCGACCAGCTCGCCACGCGCCTTCGCTTCCTCAAGGTCGCCAACGGCGCCTTTGCCAAGGCCGCCGCCGCCGCCGCCGCCGCACCCCCGCCACCGCGCGACGACGAGGCGGGCCCAGCCCCGCGCAGCATGCCGCTCCGCGCGTTTGACAACATTGGCGGCTTCAGCACCGTCTTCCTGCCGGGCGCGTCGCCCAGCTTTGTGCTCAAGTCGGCCAAGTCCTCGCCGCGGGTGCTCGGCCTGCAGGGCCGCGCCGTGCGCAGTCTCAGCTCGTTCCATACGCAGGGCTCCGAGCGCGGCTTCATCTACGTCGACGTCGAGGGATGCAGCCGCGTGTGCGCGTTGCCGGCCGGCACCAACGTCGCCGAGCTCGGTGTGTGCGTGCGCAAAGTGCCGCTGCACGTCGATGCCAGCGCCGTCGCGTACCACCCGCCGTCCGAGGTGTACGCCGTGGGCACCAGCACGCTGGTCGACTTTGAGCTGCCCAAGGACGAGAGCACCGGGCGGAGTGGGCCAAGGAGAACATTTCCATGAAGCCGCAGGTCGAGCAGGGCCAGCTGCAGCTGGTCAGCCCCGTCCGCTGGAGCGTGATTGACACGGCCGAGATGGAGCCGTACGAGGTCATCATGTGCGTCAAGACGCTCAACCTCGAAGTGTCCGAGTCCACCAACGAGCGCAAGCAGCTGGTCACGGTGGGCACGGCCATCTCGCGCGGCGAGGACCTGCCCATCCGCGGGCGCGTGTACGTGTACGACGTGGTGACGGTGATTCCGGAGCCCGGGCGGCCCGAGACGAACCGCAAGTTCAAGCTGGTGGCCAAGGAGGACATTCCGCGCGGCGCGGTGACGGCCCTGTCCGAGATTGGCACGCAGGGGCTGCTGCTGGTGGCGCAGGGGCAAAAGTGCCTGGTGCGCGGCCTCAAGGAGGACGGCACGCTGCTGCGGTGGCGTTTCTGGATATGAACTGCTACGTCACGAGCGCCAAGGAGCTGCCGGGGACGGGCCTGTGCGTGATGGCGGACGCGTTCAAGGGCGTCTGGTTCACCGGCTACACGGAGGAGCCGTACAAGATGATTCTGTTTGGCAAGAGCAACACGCGGCTGGGCGCCATCCATGTCGACCTGCTGCCGACGGCAAGGAGCTGTTTATCGTGGCGGCCGACGGCGAGGCAACCTCCAGATCCTGCAGTTTGACCCGAGCGTGAGTGCCACCCTGTCTTGCGCGATGCTGCCGCGGCCACGACGAGCAGCAACTACTAACACCAGCCCAGATCCAAATCACTGCAGGGCCATCTCCTGCTGCACGGGCCACGTTCTGCACGGGCGCGCACTTTGCCACGAGCTCGCTGCTGCTGCCGTCGACACGGGCCGGCGACGACGCGGCTGCTGCCCATGGTCTAGCCAACGGCCGCCAAAACGGTGAGGACGACGACGAGGCCGGCGCCATGGCCGTCGACGCCGACGCCGACGCCGACGCCGACGACGCGCGCCAGGCCGGCCACCCGCCTCCACAGCACCTGCTGCTGGCCAGCCCCACGGCGTGCTCGCCTCGCTGGCACCGCTGTCCGAGTCCGAGTACCGCCGGCTGTCGTCCTTGGCCGGCCAGCTCGCCACGTCGCTGGCCCACACGGCCGGCCTCAACCCCAAGGCCTACCGCATGGCGGCCGGGCCACCGCCGACGCGGCCATTGACGCGCCCGGTGTGGACGCCGCCGTGGGCCGCAGCGTGGTGGACGGCGCGATGCTGGCGCGCTGGGTCGAGCTGGGGTCGGGACGCAAGGGCGAGATTGCCGGGCGCGTGGGCTTTGCGAGCGCGCTGGATGTGCGGGCGGCGCTGGAGGGCGTGCTGGGCTGGTCGCGCATGTCGTACTTTTGAGGACGGCGAAACGGACGAGCGGGCGTTGCCCTGTCTTGTCTATTGTGCCAACAGTGCCTTGAGAGTATGAAAAGAAGCGACTTGCGAATGGAGCGGCAGAGATGCTCTTCTCCGACAGTACTGTGTGTATACTCGTCCTTGTATTCATCTTGTCTTCATGTCTTCATATCTTCATTCTCATATTCATGCTATTCTACGTACAAGTACCCATATCTGCATCGATCTCCCGTTGTCTTCCATGCCACCACCTTTGGTGGCATGGCCATTCACCGGGTCGTACAGGAGTCGTACAGTCATTCATCGAGCGTCTCTTCAAGAACGAGATGCTCTGCTTGAAGGCTCCTCGACAAACGATGCCTCTTCATCATCGAAAAGTCAAAGTCGCATCGACAGTACTCTCTCTGTTGATGTCTGCCTTCTCGTCGGCTATTGGCCATTCAGACTATGCGCTAGTCCCTTTGGCGCTTCAAAAATCTAGTGTCTCCCCGCTCGATTTGGAAAGAGCAAGGGCGAGGGTCAAAATGGCAAAATGAAGCCAAATGTTGAGATCGCGCGAAACAGACGCGAAAAGGGGCGGACAAAGAACAAAGGGAAATTAACGACCCGCGGCAGCGCGTTCCTGACGACACATGCCACTCTAGCCTTCGGGTCCGTCTTTGTGTGTCCCTGATCCATTCGGCGTTGCAAGACAGTGAGGGGCTGTCGCTGTCTCTTGTTTCCTTGGGGCGTCTCTTTGGGCCTGTTTCGATCTGTCTTCCAGCTTCTCTTCAGCTCTCTTCGGTTCTTTCAGCTCTCCTTCAGCTTCTTTCAGCCTCTTTCGGCTTCTTTCCTCTCTCTTCGGCTTCTTTCCGACTCTCCCCTCTTGCCAGCTTGGCATCTCCTCTGCCTGTCCGCTTTCCCTGGCCTTTGTCTCTTGCGCATCGTGGCCCTGCGTGTCCTGACCCATTGCACAGCCTTGCATCACTCTCCACCGTGATCTCTCCGAGGTTGGTTGCTGGACCCATTGTCGCGGCCTCGCAGACGCAGACCACCCCCATCTGTCCCTCGTCTGACGAGACGGTTGAGCAGCGCGCCATTCCGCAACCCTGCACGCAAATTCCCCAACACACCACATCATGTCGTGGATCGCAGCCAGCGGCGCGCAACGAGCAGCCGCGGCGGCTTGCTATGGCTGCCTCGTGAGCGGCGCAGCACCGGCCGCCGTGGTCGCGCGGCAGGCGGTCCAAGCCGCGTCGTCGCCCGCGTCGCCCGCGTCGCCCGCGGCCGCCGTCCGCTTTGCCTCGTCCGCCTCGACAACCAAGCCCCGCGCAACACGCGCATCGCGCGCGACGTCTGCGGCTGCTGAAGCCGTGCCAGCGAGCGCACCGGCCGCAACGACGACGACGGCGGCAACGACACGGAAGCGGCCAGCAGCAAGGTGGCGACGGCGGCAGCGGCGGCGGCAGCGGCGGCGGCAGCAGCGCCAGTAAAGGCTGTGCGGGGCAGAAAAAAGAAGGAGGTGGAGCCGGTGGCCGAGGCGGAGGCCGCCGAAGCAGAGGCTGCACCGGCACCTGTGAAGAAGACGAGGGCTTCGGCATCCAAAACGGCCAGCGCAACGGCGACCAAGACGACATCAACACGCAAGAAGGCGGCTGCAGCGACGGCGACGGCAGCAACGCCCGCAACGCCAGCAACGCCAGCAGCCGAGACAGCAAAGGCTCCAGAGACGGCGACAGAGACGGCGACAGAGACGGCAACACCTGCCATAGCAGCGGCAGAAGCGCCAACAAAACCCGCGCCAGCCAAGGCAGCGACACCCGCCGCGCCTGTTGTGCCTATGGCGACGGCTGGCAGCGCCGCGACGAGCACAACGAGGACAGCCACGGCGGCGGCCGCTGCGGTCAAGAAGAAGCCAGCCGCGGCCGCAAAACCTGCGTCTGCGTCTGCGTCTACGTCTGCGTCTACGTCTGCGTCTCCGCCTCCGTCCTCGTCTGCGACTGCGCCTACCCCTGCCCCTGCCCCTGCGGCACCCGCGCCTCGCTTTGCGGCCGCCTCGACGCCCTCGGCACCCCCTCCGCCACCGCCCACGGCCCAGCAGACCGCCTTCGCGGCCGCCAGCCAGGAAGAGGTGCTGGCCGAGCTGAAGCGCCTGCGCCTGGCAGCAGCGCCTCCGACAACGCCTCGGCCGCCACCCATGTCGGCGGCGTCGTCTGCCGCGGCGTCCCCGCCGGCGCCTGTGCGGGCCCGCCTCACCTTGCGTCCGAGGACAAGGAGCCGTTGTACGACGGCGGCGGCGCGACGGCGGTGCCCAGCCTGGCCGAGACGCCCGAGTACAAAAGGCCACGCGGCAGTGGACGTCTCTGATTGTGGCCATGCCCATCCTCCTGGTGACGTCGTACTACTTGTTTGATCGATGTAAGTTTTTCCTCTTGCCCGACGGCTTGCTCTTCTGCTAACCACACAGTGGCCCTCGGCAACACACCGACCGATCTGTCGGCCTACCGCGAGAAGCTGCACCGGGCCGTGGACCAGCTGGCGAGGCGGCCACGACGGCGCTGGGCGGGGAGAACAAGCCGGCCAGGTCGCCCACTGCCGCGGCGCCGACGAGCGAGTTTGTTGAAGACCAGCCATCGGGACGAGACGAAGTAGAAGGGACCGTGGAAAGGAGGCATGTACGAATACGTTGACGATAACGACCGATCACGACTCTATTCCTACATCACTATATACAAGAAAGACAATGACGGAAAGACAAGGACAAAGACAAAGACAAAGACGAAAGACGAAAGACAAAAGACAAAAAGACAAGGACAAAAGGAAAGACGCATGGCCAATGGGTGCACCAGGTGCGTCACTGATCTTTTGGTACATATTCTTGAGGAGCAATGCCTCCACTCACAACTCCATTCTTCCGACCCTGTTTGTCTTCTCGACTGCACTTGTGATTGATTGTGACTGTGACTCGTGCGGCCGACTTTATAGGTTGACTTTTTGACTCGTTTTCGTTGATTTTCGTCAACTGTCAGTCCAGCTTCACTCCTCTTGTTCAAGAGATATTGGTATAGTATTTATTTGTATGTGCGCGTATGTACAGAGAGCCACATGAAAAGGACTCGACGCAAAGCAAAATGTCAACAACATCAGCAAGTCAATAAGCAAATAATAAGCTTTTCTACCCAAAGTCGAAAGGTCGATTCGGTGACGATGCCTGGCCTGGCCCGAACGATGCTTGGCCTGGCCTTGATCCCATCCGCACACGCGCCGTTTCTCTTCCACCCTCCTTGTTACAGCTTCGACTTGTTGCCAACGGTGCGCTGCTTCGTCATCTCGGCCGCGTCGCGCTTGGCCCACTCGCGCATCGTCTTGCGCTGGATCTTGCCCGACGCCAGCTTCGGCACCTCGTCCACGAAGACGACGCCGCCCGTCAGCCGCTTGTGCTTGGCCACCCGCGACGCCATCCATGCCTGGATGTCCTCGGCGCCACCCGGCCCTTTGACGATTCGTGCATTGTCACGTACGCCCGCGGAAACTCCTCGCCATCGAGCGCGATGCCCACCACCGCCGCGTCCGCCACGTGGTCGTTCTCGAGCAGCACGCCCTCCAGCTCGGCCGGCGCCACCTGCAGCGCATTGACCTTGATCAGCTCCTTTTTGCGGTCGACGATCCAAAAGTAGCCCTCGCTGTTGCACACCGCCACGTCGCCTGTCTTGAGCCAGCCGTCGGGCGTCAGGCTCTCCTTGGTCGCCTCCGCGTTGCGCCAGTAGCCCAGGCAGATGTTGGGGCCGCGCACGTGCAGCTCGCCGGGCTCGCCCAGCTTGACATTTCTGCCCTCGTCGTCGACCAGGCGGCACTCGCAGTTGGGGTCCAGCCGGCCCACGCTGCCCGAGTTGTCCCTGACGCCGCCGGGCACGTGGATGGCGCCGCAGGTCACCTCCGTCATGCCCCAGCCCTGGTTGATCTGCAGGTTGAAGCGGCGCTGGCACTCGTTTTGCAGCTCGCGGCTGAGCGGCGCCGCACCGCACAGCACGTCGCCCACCGAGCGCAGGTCGTAGCGCTGGGTCTCGGGCCGCTTGGACAGCATGACCAGGATGGGCGGTGCAATCTGCAGGCTGGTGATTTGGAACTGGCCAATGTTGAGCAAGAACTCTTCGTAGCGGAACTCGGTCATGATGTAGATGGGCACGCGCAGCTTGATGGCCAGCAGGATCGTGTACAGCTGGCCGTACGCGTGGTACAGCGGCAGGAAGCCGATCCAGCGCTCCTGCGGCCGGTCCTGGAATGCGTACGGCTTGTGCGCGTACCGCATAAAGATGGTCTGCTCGACGTTGGCAATCAGGTTGGCGTGCGAGACCATGACGCCCTTGGGCAGCCCCGTCGTGCCCGAGCTGTAGTTGATGGTGGCCACCGTCGTCTTGGACGCGGCCGGGGCCAGCTCGGGCCAGCTGTAGCGGGCGGCATCGGCGTCCGAGCCGCCAGGCCCTGGCGCCAGTCGACCACGCCCTGCACGGGCGTCTTGTTCTCGGCATCGGAAAACAAGAAGATGCTGGATCGGGGGAGGCCGGCCTTGCTGGCGCCCTCGAGCGCAGTGTCGACGAGGCTGGGGTGGACGAGCAGGACCTTGGCCTGGGTGTTGGTCATCTGGTGGACGACCTCGGGCACGGTGTAGCCGGGGTTGGTGCCGCTGAAGACGTAGCCGGCACCGGCAATGCCCAGGTAGCCACGGGCACGAAGATCTGGTTGGGCGTGAAGATCAGGACGACATCGCCGCGCTCAAGGCCAAAGGCCAGCTTCTTGACCATGTCAGCGCCTGGGCCGGCGACAGATTCTTGCCGACGGGGTCGCGAGTGTCGTGCCACAGCGGCTCCTCCTGTGGCGTCTCGTTCTTGGGGAACAGGTAGGAGAGGAGGTTGGTCTGGGGAATGTCCAGGTCGGTATCGTGATGTGTAGACCATCGTGGCGGCGAGAGGGCTGGCGAGGAGAAGGGCAGAGGAGAGACGGGTACCTGGGCGAGTCGATGGATGGCAAAGGGAGGAAGAATGAGACTGGGTGACACAAAGAGACGAGGAAAGAAACAACAGACTCTGCAACAAAATAAGCAACAGAATCAGAGACAGAAGCAAACGCCTACGGTTAGGGCGCCATAGCAGCCGGCTAGGCCTAGGAAGCGAGGTAGTGAAAGGCAGTGCCTAAACAAACAGGATACACACCGTTCCCCGCGGCACAAACAAGACAAGAGCGCCTGAGACACAAAAACTCCGGGCAATGGAGCTGCAGGCTACTGGCCATGGAGAAGATAAGATACCAGGGAATGCGGGGAGGAGACGGCATGGACCCAGCCGCCAGGACACGGAGCTAGCTGGAGATCCGGCAATATGGGACCCTCCCGAGGAGACGGAGACAGGTGTAGAACAAAGCAACAGGAGGAGCAAGGCAACGCTATCGTTGACCTCAGGACTACTCGGGGGTTCGTTTCAGAGGATCAGAAGGCGAGGGCAGCAAAGCTCCAATCTCACTCAACAGACGAGGAGCAGAGGCGGAGACAAAAACAGGATCGACGTCCATTGGGACAAGGGAGAGGCAGAAGCAAAAGCAGAACCGACAGGGAGGCGAGGCGGGCAACATGGCCCCTGGGACGGCCACTGGCCCAGCCTGCACGGCGTGTCTCGTCCACCGGCCGTCATACTCCGCGGTGACCGTCGCGTCGTGAGTGGAGAGGGTTTGGCGGTTCGGTAGAGGAGAGTGTAAGAGGACAGGAGAGGAGAGGAGAGAAGAGAAGAGGAGAGAGGAGGCTGCTGTTTTGCCTCGGGACGTCGGACTTATGGGCGTCGGAGTTATGTCGGTTGCGGGGATAGGCAAGACATTGGGAAGGAGGCACTGATGCCGGACCCACTCTGAACTAGCCGCCAACTACCACGGTACGTTGCAGCGCTGGGACTGGGAAGGAGCGCGTCTTGGCGTGCCCCAGATTGTGGAGAGGGCCTCGACTAACACGAGGAAGGAGCGACTGGGAACCTACCTGGACTGACACGATGTTGTGCTGCATGGAAAGAAGGCGCGATGCGCATGCACCGCTCTTGCGTTTTTTGTGCACAGCGCATTTTGGCCTTTTTAGTTTTTCTTTCTATTTCCTATTTCTCTTTCCTATTTCCAATTCTATATTCTATTCGACTGGGGACAGATGTTGGTAATACTCCAGCATGGAACGAGCCTTGATATGATATAGTCATGTCGACATCACACGCTTACAGTTTGTTTCACCACCGACGCACGTCATCCTAGTCAAACGACTCATACCTGTAGCCGTACTGCTCCGTCAGGGCCTTGGCCTTGTCGTTTGTCTGCCGCAGGCGTGCAGTGAACGTGCCGGCCGTCTTCATCTCCTCGCGGCCGACCTGGTGCCGGTGGGCGGCGTCGGGGCCGTCTGCGACCCGCACGTAGCGCGCATAGGTCCACATCTCGGGCAGCGGCGTGTGCTGCGTCAGGCCTGGCCGGCATAGATCTGCATGCACTCGTCGATGATGCGGGTGGCCAGGTGCGGCACCAGGACCTTGCTCTGGGCAATGGCGCGCTTGCCGGCCTTGTTGCCGCGACGTCCATGGTGTCGGCGGCCGACAGCACGACGAGGCGGGCGGCGTCCAGCTCCAAGCGCATCTGGGCAATGCGCTCCACGTTGCTGTCAAACGCCGCCAATGAGCTTGCCGCGGGGCGTCTTGCGGGGGTCCTGGCAGCGGACGAGGGCCAGCTCATAGGCACGCTCGCACTGGCCGAGCAGACGCATGCAGTGGTGGATGCGGCCGGGGCCCAGGCGGCCCTGGGCAATCTCAAAGGCGCGGCCCTCGCCCAGGATGACGTTGGCGGCCGGCACGCGCACGTCCTTGTACAGTACTCGCCGTAGCCCTCGGGGGCCCAGTCGTAGCCCATGATGGTCAGGTTGCGCACCTGGGTGATGCCAGGGGTGTCGCAGGGCACCAGCAGCATGGTGTGGCGCTTCCAGCGGTCCGCGTTGCCCGGGTCGGAGCAGCCCATGAGAATGTAAAAGGTGAGGCCCTTGTTCCACAGACAGTTGCCGTACAGCTTGCGGCCGTTGATGACGTACTCGTCGCCCTCGCGGCGGATCTGCATGCGGATCTGCGTGGCGTCCGAGCTGGCCACGTCGGGCTCCGTCATGGAGTAGGCCGACGACGCCGTGCCCTCCATCAGCGGCCTGAGCCACGTCTCCTTCTGCTCCTGGTGCAGTACTGGGCCAGCAGCTCAATGTTGCCGTCTCGGGCGCGTGGCAGTTCATCGTCTGCGCCGCCCAGTAGCAGCGGCCCATGATCTCGGCGCAGCACGAGTACTCGAGGTTGGTCAGGCCGGGGCTCTCCTTGAAGTGCCTGGCAGAAAAAGGTTGAAGAGGCCCTTTTGCTTGGCCTTGTCACGCAGCTCGTGCATGACGGGTGGCATGGCCCAGCGCTTGCCCGAGAGCTGCTGGCGCATAATCTGCTCGCGGGGATGGCCTCGTTCTCGACAAAGTCGTAGACATCCTGGATCTTTTGCACGGCGAGCGGCGACAGCTTCTGCTGCACCCAGACGGGTATCCGCGCGAACGCGGGGCCGTCAAAGACGGAGGCTGAGACAGACATGTTGAGGAGGAGGCTGATAGGCTGAGGAGGTGAAGAGGCTGTTGAAATAATAGACGAGCAGGTGAGGTGGAGAGAATGTGACGGGTGATGGGCGATGGCTTCTACACGAAGAGGAAAAGCATGGAACGAGGTTGACAGCCAATCTGAAAAGAGGTCAGATAAATACAGGAGAGGGCCAAATATGGAGAGCTCAAAGGCACAGGGAAAAGGAGTGGCAGGGAGACAGCCAAGGGCGGAGGTCGGCCGGTCTTCTATTGAAGCTTGTGCCGAGTAGCCTAGGAAGCTGGCAAGAGCCGGCGACGACGCACTGCCGCTACATTACAGGGCATTGCAGCGACCCAAGCCACCCCACTCTGAGCTGGGAGCAATAGGGAGGGTATGGATACCTCTCTGGGACATGCGTGTGGTCGTGACCCGGGCTTCTGATGGCGAGGCTGGCCGTGCTGCTTCTTTCTTTTGCATCGAGACCCTCTGAGAACGTGTCGTGTTTTGCCGACGCTGTCTGTCCCTTTCCCATACCAAGACACAGAGGCGGCGGACTCGGCGCATTCTGGGGCGGGAGCAGCGCTAGGGCGCCAGCCACCCGTAGGCTGGAAGTGGAAGCACTTTTTGTTTTCTTGCCGCGGTTAGGTACCTGTTCACTGCGCCAAAACGCACAAGAAATCAAAGTAACTCGATGACTTTCCTTTAAGGCCAGGCTGGATACAGCCACTCTCAGTTTGACGCTTGACGCTCCTACGGCCCTAAGCAGCATCCTGCGGGAATGCGTTCATGTCTTGTACTCTTGCAAGATATACATCGTGCCGTGTCCCCAGACTACAGAGTCAGACCACGGGGACCCGTCTCCGCCCATCGTCGACTCACCTCTACGGGATGATTTTGGCCGCGCGGAAACGGTCAAAGGCCGTGTAAAAGGCGTCCTTGGCCGTGTACTCGACCTTGTCCTGGCCCATCATCTCAAAGCACTTGGTCATGTCCATCTGCCGGTCAAAGTCGAGCATCGTCATGATAAAGTACGCGAGGCCACCAAAGGCGCGCTGGCTGCCGACGCGGCCGCTCTGGAGGCCGTGCTTCTTCTCCAGGGCCGTCCACTGCTCAGCGTGGTCCGCCAGGTAGGTGACCGGATCGGGGCCCTGGCCGCCGGCCGGCGGGGCCACGCCCTTGAGGCCAAAGTAGGCGGCAATGACGGGCCACGTCTGGCTCCACGACGACGGGTTGTTGCTGTCGGCCGCGTTGAAGCGCTCCCCGGCCGTCTTCTTGGGTGCAGCGACGCCACAATCGAGATCTTGGCGCAGATGTCCTGGCTGCTCTCCGTGAAACAGGCTCTTCCACGAGATTGCGTTGCCGGGGAACTGCACCTCGGCGCCCTCGCCCTCCAGCGCGCGGTACAGCGACAGGTAGGTGCCGAGCTGCTGGGCCAGGCAGTAGACGTTGTTGTTGGGGACAAAGCCGACAATCACGTCCGGCACGATCTCGCACCAGGTCCACGGCTTGCCTTGGACATGGCCGACAGCATGTCGGTCTGGCCGTAGTAGAACAATTGGACGCGTACGGCTCGGGATCCGGGCAGCGACTCCTTGAGCGGCAGGTCGTTGCGGAAGGGGAAGTCCTCCAGCATGTGCACGCCGTAGGCCTTGGTGCCGGTGGGCAGCACGACAAACTGGAGGCAGGGCGACAGGTTCTCGATGGCGGTGACGGCGCGCTTGATGAGCTCGGCGTTGACCGAGACCTCCTTTGCCGGGTCGGCGTCCATGACGTAGGCGAAAAAGTAGACGTGCGTGACGGCGTCGACGTCGGCAACGCGCTCCTTCATCTCGGCCTCGAGGCCCTCCTGGCCCTTGTCGGTCAGGATGTCGACGCCGCTGACGACAGTGAGCTTGGGCGACGCGGGCCAGTGGGCGGCCTCGGCGGTCAGGGGCCGGTTGGTCAGGGCCGTGACCTTGTCAAAGTCCGCGGGCCTGGGGTAGCCCTCTAGGATGGCGTTGACAATGGCCCAGCCAGTGATGCCGCTGGCGCCTGTTGTTGGTCAGCGTTGTTGGACCGGGCATCCAGAGGCAGGACAAAGCTATAGAGCTCAAACGAAAACGTGGACTCGAAAGCGATCCGACGGAGCTGTCGGGCAGAAAGCTCGCTTCTGGGTTGACTCACCATACACAAGAGCGTGGTTGCCCATGGCAGTCGAGTGGGATAGGAGTGATACAATGTGACAGCTGCTGGCGATGGGGGTTGTGGGAGAGCAAACGTCGTATGCACTTCGAAAAGGCGAGGGGGAGATCTGATGTTGTGATGTGTTTTGTGTATAAACAATAAACAGAAAAAGTTGCCCCTCCACACTTTGATGACAAACGGTCGTCTTCGAGAAGCAGGAGGGAAGGTGCGACTTTGCTGGTACGACGATACCCTCCTGCCATGTACGGAATATGGTGTGCATGAAGCAGCACCAGGAAAAAGTGGAGAAATGACGAGGACGAGGAGAGCTGGCCGCCCCTTCCTGTTGCGGCGAGACGGCTCCCGCCAGCTCCCGCTTCCTTCTGCAAATGGATACTGCTATATTTGGGTAGACGACGTTGACTGCAGCTTATAGAGAGCGAAAGTGCTGGCGTGGTGCAGAGCCGTGACCATGGTAGAGGGCGCTCGGTGCGAGAGGGTGAAGCGCGCGCAGATGGAGCATCACGATCACGCGGACGTGATTGGCGTGGACAAGACATGGTTAGCTCCCAAGCGACGAGGAAGCGGACATTTGTACTCGAACAGCGCGTAAAGTCGTACAGAGCAGCTGCCACTTTTCAGTCATTTGTCTCTTGTGATGTCTTGACTCTCGTGTCCCTGTCCGTTGTGGTACTCATCAATAAGAAGAGGGCAAGTACCTGCTGGGGCGGCAGAGTCCCGCCAATGCAATGTACCCCAGATACTCCCCCTACGCTTCTCCAACAGCAAGGCATAGGGCAGCAAAGCCATTGTCGCACGTCTCGTGGTTCAGCCTTGTCCGTTAGGGTGTCCTCTGGGGCCGCTTTCTATGGAACGGGACAAGCTTCCCGGCGGCGGTGCAGACGCCCTCGTTCGTGCAGTTGGGGGCCATGCCTTGGCTCTGTGCAGACGAACATGCATGCGCCTGCGTCGGGGTGTGGTACCGAACCGGGGCTTGGTATGTCGCTCCTTGTGCCTCTTTTGGTTTGGTTCCATTGTTATAAGCCCAGGCCATGACGTTCTTTCACCTTCAGCCAAATCAACTTTTGCAAGCAGAACACGTCCATATCTTCCCCGAATGCAACTCGTGATCCACAACTTCCTCCACAAGAAGCAGCTCACATTCGGCCCGGGTAGCACAGTGGTAGCTGCGCCTGCCTAGTAAGCAGGAGGTCCGCGGTTCGATCCCGCGTCTGGGCAATCGAATTTTTTTGACTTTTTTCACAGAAGCTTGCGATTGACATTCGACACAATGGTGAACTTCGTCTTCGACGGCAATCGTATTGCAACGGGCATGTTGTGCGTCGTGCAACTTCGGGACCAACCGCTGCAGCACGCACATCATTGCCATGCCGACGGATGGCTTGCCTTTTTTTTCTTCTCTGTCGGTTTTCTTCGGTAACAAGAAAGAACGGGAAAAACACACAAAGACTGGAACATGCACCTCAGCCCTACGTCGTACTTTGTATGTACCATGTCACACGACTTGACAGCGCCACGTCCACGTTTATCATCTCTTGTACAGCTTGTCTGGTCCCTCGTAATACCTCTTCCTCGTCCCTTGCTTCTCTATGGGGTTTTCCAAACGTGGCACAGCATGTTGGGGTCTCATTTTGGTGGCACAAAACAAGGACTCGGAACCCAAAGAAAAAGCCCCTGCCCCCGGGCGTCTGAGCGATGTCGTCCTCAATATGCACGTCGTATGTCGAGGCACATTGCGATAGCTGCTCCTTGTGCATGGTGGTGTGTGGTGATGCATGATGGGTTCTGGAAGGCGTGGGTCTTGGTGGGACATGTGGCCGGATTCTTACGATGCATGTGCCCGCTTTCCATGGCATCCGTTCTTCCTATCACAATTACATAACAACAAACTGTCAGAGAGAACGACGCACGCGACAGACAGGACAGAAACGATACGCACGACACATAGCCAGAACCCTGATGCAGAAACAACCAGCAGGACCAGCGTACTACGCCTTGGTCTTGTGCGGGTTCGCGTGCAGTCCGGACGCGAGATGAGGGCGGGAACGAGTGCGAGTCAGTCATCAGCCAGCAACGGCCAATACGACGTACTCGTACGAGTTCGGTGTCGACAACAAGGACCAGAAGACAAACAACAGATGGAGACACCGGGTGCCTAGAAAGTGGAAGCCCGAAGCGGGTGGCCTCGTAAGGAACGCCCGATGCAGGTAGTACATACTACGGCAGCGGCCACCGCCTCGTCTTTGCCGCCCGCCTCGTCTCGTCGTCCTCGTCCATGGCCCTAGCAAGGGACAGCGTTTTGCTTCGATTCGAAGCAGATGCCAAAGCGCTGCAGTTGTGGCAGCCGGCCCGCACCTTCCTATCATGGAAGCGCGGGCAGATTGGGCGGCACCGTGTAACCTGATTGGTCGGATGTACCCGATCCCGGTACAGATAGGGTTTATTTGGAGGCAAGGAGCAGGAACGACGCCGTGGAGAAGGAAGGCGCAAACGACAAACCCGGCCCGTTCCCCACCTTTTTCAGGCATGGCCGTCCGATAACGACCTGCTTTTCTTCTTCTTGAAGTGCAGTCTGGAAGACGTCTGCCGATTCTTGTTGGAATGATTATCTCGTATGAAGTAGTGAGCTCAGGACGGGATGGAAAGTCGATCCGACCCGCTTTGACGAGAGGAGAAGCTTCGGAGGGTCGACAGTACTTGCTCAATCTTCCATCTCGCTATCCTCTACTCTGCGTTCTGTCCCAAGAAGCGCATCTTTTCCAGAGACGGGAAGCAAGGAGAAGAGCCCCAAAACGAGAGGGAAGAACTGCCGGAGCATAGTTTGTAAAAGCCTCGGCGGCTGGTCTTGTCCAGTGCTTACATGGTGGCCAACGTCGAAGCTAGCAGGAATAAGCTCAAGGCTAGGACGGAACTGGCGCTGGGCACAGGGCATCGAAGGCCGAGAACGAGCCAAGACAATGGCTAGAAAAGACTCAAGAGCAGAAGAAAGATGGGGACCGAGGGACGAATTAGGAAAGTAAAGAAAGACAAGGACAAAGACAAGGGCAAAGACAAGAGGAGGCGAGCTGATGAGATGAAGCGCAAAAGGAAGCAAAGAGCGCCACACAGGATGCAACGCCGATACGGCTAAGAGGAGACGATGGCCGATGGGGAAAGTACTTGGATGCCGTGGCCATGGGAGTTTGTGGGGCCTGCTGCCATATGCCGAGGAGGCTGGCGATGTCGAGGCCAGCTTAAAGCATGCCATCTCGCTGATTGCGGGTGAGAGTGGCCGAGGGTCGTCAAGGCTGGGAAGAGAGGCAAAGATAATGGCATGTTCGGGACAAGTCGAGCACACGAAAACCGTAGTGAATGCGCCACAATCCGCTGCATTGAATGCGCGGAGGCGACGTCTGGGTCACAGCCGCCTTGGCTTTATCGATTGTCCTCCATGCTATCTGTATGAAGTACTTTGTACATGCACGCCAGTCTACGACGTAGCCATGGCCAGCAAGGCTGATCACCATCCGCTACTGCAGCTTCGTGAACCGCCCAATGACAATCTCTTCCGTTCCTAGGCTACGGTGTTCGCCGTCTCTTTGGCCAGTCGCGGCCCTAGGATAGCATCCTTTGTAAGAGGCAGATCAACGACGTCGTAGGTCACCCATACCCAACACAGAATAACAGAATAACAGAACACAGAAAACACAAACAACGTGGGTCCTGCTCTATGACGACCGCGTTACAGTACTTCGTAGTATCGCCCGCTGTGCCTATCGCTACCTCTTCCCTGTGCCCTGTTCGTCTGGTCTTCATCCTTGTCACTCTAGCTGCTACTTCGTAGCACCACCCCCTGTTTTGCGCGTCTTCTGCAGCCTTCCTTTTCTTGTTCCCATGCATCCGCAGGCCCTGCTTATCACTGCTCTATTTGGCATCGAGCTTCCAAGCTGACGGCCTTTTCGTGCAAGGATACCGCCCGCAGTCCTCTTTTCCTTCCGGGCCGTGTGCTTGTCTTGCTGCTGCTGTCTAGTACCAGGTTTTTTCATTTATTACCCTGCCGGCTCCCACCACCCATCGTCTCGTCTGTCACCATGCTGCATCCATTGAGCTGAATCTTGAGGCTGTCTTGTAAAGGATCTGCACCTGCGACCTGCGCTTCGTCCGTCTTCCTCTCTGCTGACCGGGTCTTCTCTTCCGTCCCTTCTCCCCACGATGCGCTTCTCAACGCAGCAGCCGCCCTGGCGGTCGTCCAGAGTGCCTTTGCCGTCCTCACAAGGACCACACCGACCCTTGGCGGCATGGCAAGATCGCGCCCAAAGTCCTAATCATCAGTCTGGTGGGTGCCGCTCTGTTCCGCCCTGTTCCGCCATATTCTTCTCTCCTCTTTTGTGTGGCCTCCTTTCGTTGCTGACCCGACGCCTCATCTAGTTCTCCCCGGAAGCCGACGTCTGGTACGAGAAGCTGCCCTGCAGCGGCCTCGGCAACCTGCTGGACGTCAACGTCACCGCGCCCGGCCTGTCCATGCTCTTCCCCCACGTGCACTGCGTGGCCGACGGCAGCATCTGCCAGATGACGACGGGCGAGTCCGAGATCAATGCGGCGTCCAGTGTCATGGCGGCCGCGCTGTCGGGCAAGTTTGACCTGACCAAGACCTACTTCCTGGTTGCCGGCATTGCCGGCGTCAGCCCCAAGTACGGCGCGCTCGGCAGCGTCGCGCTGGCCAGGTACACGGTCCAGGTCGCCCTGCAGTACGAGTTTGACGCGCGCGAGATGCCCTCCAACTGGTCCACGGGCTACTTTGGCTACGGCACCGACGCGCCCAACGTCTACCCGGCAACGCCTACGGCACCGAGGTCCTGGAAATCAACGAGCCGCTGCGCGACCTGGCCATCGGCTTCGCCCGCAAGGCCAACCTGAGCAGCGACCCCACGGCCGCCGCCTACGGCGCGCTCTACAAGGCCGTGGAGCCTGCCAGCCTGTACGCGCCCGCCTCGCAGCCGCCCTCGGTCATCGCCTGCGACTCGGTCACCAGCGACGTCTACTTTTCCGGCACCGTGCTGGGCAACGCCTTTGAAGAGGTCACCAAGGTCTGGACCAACGGCACCGGCAAGTACTGCATGACCGCCCAGGAGGACAGCGCCGTGCTCGAGGTGCTGGTGCGCCTCGCCATCGAGGGCCTCGTCGATTTTGGCCGCGCCATGGTCATGCGCACCGGCTCCGACTTTGACCGCCCGCCGCCCAACGAGACCGCCTTTGACAACCTGCGCATTGCCGACCAGAACGGCTTTGGCATTGCCATTGACAACATCTACCTGGCCGGCGTCGAGATTGTGCGCGGCATTCTCGACGGCTGGCACACCACCTTCCACAAGGGCGTCAAGCCCACCAACTACATTGGCGACATCTTTGGCAGCCTGGGCGGCGCGCCCGACTTTGGCCCGGAAGCACCACCAACGGCACCGGCTACAAGTCGCACGGCCGCTCGGGCGACGAGATGCGCCGCCGCGGCCTTAGCAGCGGCATGGGCCGCAAGTCCGGCTATGCCAAGCGGTCGGCCGTGGGCCAAAACTAGGTCCGTGCGGGCGTAGCCTGGGCGGTGGTCTGGATGTCTGAAAAGGCGTGTGTAATGAACCTGTATGACGTATAGAATGCAATAGAAACGTTTGTATTCATGGCAATCGTCGTCTCCTTGAGCCACTTGCAGCAAGCCGTGACTGTCTGCCGTCTGTCCAGGCCGTGGACACGTAGATCGGAGATGGTTCGAGGGCTCGGAAGATGAGAGAACGGCCCACGTTCGACAGCTGTTCACCAGGTACTGGGGTCATCGGCGAGGTGCCTGTTGCACAGATCGCCGGGTTCCGTAGAGCCTGGGGCAAAGGAGAGGTCCACGCGTCGAGGAGTGATCAGGTCCTGAACGCTGGACTCACCAACAAGGAGGCGACAACACTGTCGACGTTGCTGGCCGTTTTGTCTCCGCTGGTACGCCACTCCAAAGGGGCCACCCCCTGTTGGAATCCTCCATTGGCGCCGCACCGGCAGAGGCGTTGGACGGCCGCCGAATGTCAGATACGCGTCTCGGAAACTTTTGGCAATTTGTCCTGCGAGGAGTGGCTGTGGCCAAGAAGGCGACAAACGAACAAACAAGACTTACCATCGCGTCCAGCTCCCGATCCGAGACGAGACACCATTTCGCTGGATAAGGCCTCATGAAGCAGACCTCTCCACTACAAAGTAGGTCCGTTCCCATTCCCAGAGCTACTGGCATTTGAAATCCCATTTGTATTCACTTCAAGAGCCGCGCGGCGTAGGGCTCAAGATGCAGGCGACGCCGGCTCGTTCACCCGAGTACGAGTACACGCGCGGCTGTCTCTTGCCCAGGACACCGCAGCTTCTGTCCGTGGCGCCGGTCACCAGCCGCTTCGACAGGACCGATGGCAAGGTGAAGGCTTTGTATAAAGTCTGATTGCTTGATACGAAGTAGTCTGTAGGATGAGTCGCGTCCAGTCAAGGCAAGTGCGACCCTGACTTTCAACGGGATGGCCCGTTGTAACTCTGTACGTGCTTCTTTCTTGCGGCAGGCGCGACCCTGATGCTGCACAAAGGACAAATAACGTTAGCGGCTCGTTCCGTAGCATTACTCTACTCAGTATTTTGGGAAGGCGCATTCAGCACATGGCTTACATAAAATGCAACTCTGCACAACACAAAAGTCTTTGTACGTCTCAGAGCTGCATCTCATGCGAGCAGAGTCCAGCCACCGTTGGAAGAGGACTGCCGAATGCGCCCTTACGAGGACAATCTTGACAACCCGTCGCGTCTGGTGGCTGTCCACCGGACTGACAAGGGTGACTGCGGTTTGATGCAACAGAACCATGCAGGGGTCTGTTCCTGTTCATTTGGATGACTGGGCCGCAGGGATTGTCCTGTAGCTCGCCCTATCAGTGCCCTGGTCAGCCTTTTTGTTGTTTCTCGCCAGGACTTACGAAGTACAAAGTATTGCTTCTACTTCGTATCGTCGTTCTTCTGCCCTGTCCGAGTTAGCTTGTTTCGTTGGTCCGACGTTCAGCCCTGGACTTTAATCTCCTGCCGGATTGGACGTCCTTTGTGCTGATCACCGTCTCGTCCCTTTCGCTTGTAGTCGCAGAGCAAGCTAAGAACATTCTAGATACCTGCTCACCGCGTCCTAGTCCTTTTTGTCCTCTGGATTGACTCCGTACACGTTCTTTGTACTTTGTACGTGTGATCCTTCTTGCACGCAGCACGGTCTTGAGAGCTAATGAAGCAAGGCCCCGGTTAGCTTGTCGGGACGCCCGTTGGCCGAGGCCGTCTAGGCCGCTTTCTGTCGGGCTGTCTTGAGTCTGCCCCAAAAGGGAAATGGTCAAGAAGCATGTCATGGAAACTCAAGATAATGCAAAGATAAGGGACGCGATCTGCAAGACAACCAGTAACGGCCATCACAGGCAGGATCGAGGAGCAAAAGGATAGGACGGACAAGTGAAGTGCTGGAGTACCAGGCACGGTCGCGCTCTCTCTTCCTCGCTACGCGCATCCGCATCCGCGTCAGCTCACCCCTTCTTCTTTCTCCAGTCACAGAAATAGATCCCGGATCGACGAGTGCAGCCTCCGTAACCGTAGCTGCGTAGCCACCCTCCTTTCCCACATTGCCTCCCTCCTGGGTCAAAGTGTCTAATTTCTCTTTGTGTACGCCGTCCTTTCCCCTTGGTATTCGGCAAGCTTGCAATTGCGTCTGCTCTTCATCCAGTAAGAAGCTCCTTCTTCTCCAGTGGCCTGCAGCCATCGATCGTGCTGTATTTGACCGCTGACCCGAGCTGCTCCCTATGCATATGATGCCCCTTGCGTTGGGTCATGTCTCACTTTTGTTGCCGTTTCCTCTGTAGCTCATGGTGACATCCCCAGCCGTACACCTCTTCTTTTCTTTTTCTATCTCTCATTTGAGCCTGAAAATGCCATATTCACTTTCCATGACACAGCTATCGATGTGACAAGATATGCTTCAGGCTTGATGCACACAGTCTTTAGGCGGAAGAAGAACCTGAGAAGCGGCTGAGCCACAATGGCCGGCACGGGCAGCCCGCGGCAGTACACAATGGCATACCGAAGCACAAATACCGAGACCGTCGGCTCGCTGATCGACGACATCGCCACATCGTTTGAGCAAGCATCACAGCTCTACAGCCTTTGGAAGTCCCGCCGCGAACGCTCCAACCACTACCGACGCCCGGGGGCCTCTGCAACTACACCCAAGACCCGAACCCTGCAGACCAGCTGCGCACTCACGACCTCACTCAACCTGGGCACTCGTACCACAGAGACCTACAGCGTGGGTGAGGCCATTGTCGGCGACGCCTTCGCTCGCGGCGACAATGCTGCCCGGCGAGCGCTCGCTGCACAGCGCGACCTTCTCCAGGATCAGGTTGTCCTGTTGCAGAGAGCAGACGATGGAGGTCCCCTCGACATCAACGTCATCCTACAGGCCTCGGAGACGGCACGTGTAGCCTCCATCCAGGCCTTGCTCGACCAATATAGACGCATGGCGGCCAGCCTGCACAGCCGGGATGTACCAAGGGACTTGCCAATACCGAAATGGCGCTCGCCCTCGCGGCAGGAGGTCGTGCGGCGAGGAGCCGACGACGCCAGAAGAGGATCGAGAGACGAGCCACTGGACCAGCTCCATGCCAGAGCCACGCTCTTCCCGTCTTCAGCACCCCATCTGCACGCCTCGGCAGCAGCCCCACATAAGCCACGGTCCCCGGCTTCGGCCCTCGTTCCGATACCCGCTCCCGTCCCGGTCGCCCCACCACCGCCCGTCGCACCTTCCGCCCGCTGGCTCACCTACCTCGAGGACGACAACCGCACCACCGCCTGGTCTGTTCTGTCGGGGCCCCTTGTCTTCCAGTCGGAGCCGCCCTCGCCTCCCTGACACCCAAAGAGCTGGTTCTGCTTCCGGCCGAGCCACCTGTGCCGCCCTTGCCCGACGCGTTCAGGTCTGCGGCGGCCAGCGTCGTGTCGCCGGATGCCACCATCCGTCCCCAGAGCGGTGCCTTGCACGGCAGGCCACCGCCGATCCGGCCCCTTGCGGTCGACCTCGAGTCGGCTTACGACTGTGGCTTTGGTTTTGACGGCCTTGGACAGGCCGCCAGCGCCAAGGCCGGCCGCCGCGGCAGCACCACCCTGCACCGCCCCAAAAACAGCGTCTTCCACATCTTTTGTCCCGAGGCCATGGCCCTGCAGGTGGACGTGCGCCGCCAAATCTCTCCGGCCGCCTGCAGGTGCCGGTGCGGCTTCCGCTGGAAGGCGATGGCCAGCCACGACGGCGCATGGGGCGTGGTGGCCCACATCAGCTAAAGGAAGGATTCTGTATGTCCCGCCGCTTTCTGGCCAAGAGCCACTGCGAGGGCACCGACGGCAGCTACGGGTGTGTGTTGTGCACGTCGAGCGGTGTGGCCCAGACGTTTGAGACGGCCGAGGACCTGCGGACGCACATCAACGCCGCCCAC
Organism: Sporothrix phasma; assembly: GCA_016097075.2. NCBI lineage: Eukaryota > Fungi > Ascomycota > Sordariomycetes > Ophiostomatales > Ophiostomataceae > Sporothrix > Sporothrix phasma. Next base: position 86,792 of record JADMNG010000010.1, on the reverse strand, counting down.
GACAAGTGGCAGATGCTGCACGATCGAGACTTGGCCTCATAGGACGGCTGTGTACTGTGTGACGATGTGACGATGTCCTTCTCTGTGCCTTTTTGTTTCCATTGCTTCGATTCTCCATCTTCCATTTCCATGGCATCGGGTTGTTAAGCCTCGCGTCTCATTTTTGCCTTTTTTGTCTTTTCTCTTTCCAACCCGTCTAACCACAATACAAATGCACAACTTTCAACTGAAAAGTAGTATCGTAACGCATCCGAATCGATCCTCAGATCCCCTTTGCATTGTGATAGATCGAAAGCCAAGTTTGTATGTCGTCGTTGCCCGAGATGAAGACGCTTACGGTCGTATCGGACGTACTTGACATAGATACCGTGATACGACTACATGTCTTTAGGAGGCTTCTCATTCTTGCCAGGGCGTACGCTTCCCCAAGTACAAAGTCAAGCCGGGAAGCAGCCCGCAGCGGTGAGCAAGCCGCTGCCAATGCGCCATATCAGACCTTCTCTTTCACTCTGGTTTCTCATGCCCACATAGCGAGACGACCTCGTCCAATGACGCACACGGCTGGTTTGTAGATGGAGAATGATTGGATCGATTGCATTTTTGTTTCCATTTGGTACAGCACGGGGAAAGCAGAGAGAACCGCTCCGATGCCAATACAATACGCAATAAAACAGAACATGCTTGGTATAAGTGAGCAACGGGAACCGAACAGAAAAGGCTCGACAGATAACCTCCCTTGTATAATGCATCGTGATTCGTGTGTTGGCGTGTATTTGCGTGTTTTTGCGTGTTTTGCTTCAACTGTCCCTTTCCATCATAATCCACCATATGCCGTATCAATAAGCCCCTCAGCGCTATACTTCTCTGCCCCTCGTTGTCGTCCTCTTCGGGCAGAGGCGCACAAGCCAGAGAGAGGAAAAGAGTGCTCGGTGCCGGGCCGAGACAGATGCACAGGAGCAGGTGGGTGGTGCCTTGTCGAGTTGATGTACAGGCGGTCTTTGTCTCTCTCTCTCTCTTACTGCTTGCCCTCCCACGTCTCCCACGTCTCTCTGCCACCACCATCCAATGCACTGCACAGGACATTGCCGCGTACGGCCAGTCCGAGCACGGCAAAGTGCAGTACAAGGAGAAGCACACTGATGCGCCAGTCCCAGCGCCACCGGGGACCGGGCCGCGTGTGGTGCGGGTAGCTGATGAAGGTGCGGGTGCTGCTGGTGTCGCTGGTGCGCGGGACGCCGAGGTCGAGGGCGGCCAGCAGCAGCAGCGACGTGCCGACGCTCGAGCGGACGGTGTAGGGCCAGCAGGGTCTGGCGAGGCTGGCCATTTTGGCAAAGAACAGGACGGTGCGAAGCACAAAGGCGGTGGTGGCGGCGTGGCGCTGGAAGAAGATGGCGGTGCGGTAGCGCGCTTCGAGAAAGGGCGATTGGGGTGGCGGCATGAGAAGGTACGGAGGCGCTGCGGCTGCATCGGGCTGCTGTTCCCGCAAAGGAGCGGGAGAGCGCGGTCGTGGGTCTCGGTCGTTGTCGTTGGCTTGGTCCGCAAAGTCGTCGTCGCCTGACTGACTTTGCCGTTGCAGCCGCCGCCGTGGAGAGAGGAAAGGCGCGGTTTGCGTGGATGTGTCCTGCTGCGCCAAGTCGGCGCTCCTCGTGAGCATTGGGTGGCTGCCTTGCTCGGGCGACCGACCAGCATGGCTGCCGTGGCTGCCGTGGCTGCCGCGACTACGTGTGAGTGTGAGCGATGTGGATGGTCCGTGTCTCGCATCTGCGAAGCCATTGCGCGCCGGCAAACGCAGAGATGCTGCCGAGGGCAGGTCGTCCGAGTCATCAATAGCGGCCTCGTCCAGGCCTTCGACGCGTTGTACTGCGGACGCTTCTCCTTGCAGTGGGTTTGTGGCGGATTTGGGGAGATCAGGCACGGGCGTGGAGGGCAAGGGGGAATCGAGGTCCCGGATGCGCCGACCACCAATTCCCACGGATGGCGCCGTGGCCGACGAGAACGAGCTGCTGCGCGGGATGCCAAAAGCGACCCCGTCCAGGCCATTTGAGTCGGTGCGCATCGCCAGCAGCACCTCGTTCGCACTGGGCCGTTCGGCGGGGTTGACAGACAGCATCTGCATCAGAAGCTGGTAGAGTTTGAGCGGAAGGTCGGGCCGCTCCCGGCGTTCGTAGTGGAAGCCCTTCCAGTCCGAGATTTCGGCACGCAGCTCGTCGACGTCCTCGAGCTCTTCGTTGGCGGCATTGGCGCTGCGGTACGGCAGGCGGCCAAAGCACATAAAGTACAGGATCATGCCGAGCGAGAAGATGTCCGACTTGGTGGTGAAGTTGCCGTAGAGGCCAGTGACGGGGTCTTGCCGCAGAACTTCAGGCGCACAGTACGAGATGGTGCCCGTTGTGCCCGTCGACTTACGTGCAACGTTTTCGGCCTGCACCTCGCCAAAGTCGCTGATGAGACATGTGATGGTGCGGCCTTCGCGGTGCAAAAGGCAGTTGCTGGGCTTTAGATCGCGGTGGATGTAGTTTGCGGCGTGCAGGTAGGCCAGACCAGATGTGATGTCTTTGAAGAGCGAGTAGATCTCGTCGAAAGCCAGGTGGCGGTAGGATCCATGCAGATCCTGCGGCCGCTCGGCTTGGCCCTTGGACAGGCGACGCATACGTGCCTTGAGCTCTTCGTTGGTGGCCTCTTTGGGCTGGTCGCCAATGATGTAGCGGTGCAGATCGCCACCGTTGCAGTACTGCTGCAGAATGAACGCGCAAGCCACGCTGGGGCCGAAGCGGTTGAGCGTCACGTTCTCGAGCCAGACATGGCGGTACGACACGAGGTTGGGGTGCGACAGCTTGGCCAGCAGCTCGACCTCGACGAGCACCTTTTCCAGCCATGCGTGGTCGTCGCCAACAGGCACCCGTTTGCACGCAAAGTAGCCGAGCTGGCAGCCGTCAATCTCGTGCCGGACGAGCAGCACCACGCCCTTGCCGCCGCGCCCGAGCTCGCGTTCCTCGACGAAAAAGGTCTCAAAGTAGTCTGGGCTGAACGCCTGCTTGTTGATGGGATTTGCCGCGTCGGGTGGTACGTAGGGGGTGCTGGAGACGAATTCGGCGTCGTTGGGCACGTCGCGGGGCAGGGAGGAGGAGGCAGGAGTCGCTGCCGCGGCAGCACTGTCGGCGTCGGGATCGAACGTGCTGCCCTGGCCGTCGACGGACGAGACGCTGTCCACATCGGTGTCACCGTCGGCATCGGCGCGGCCGACGAGGGCTGGAAGAGCCGTCTGAAAGGACTGCTCCGTCCAGCGCGGGCTGCCGCACCCGAAGACCGGCCCCCGGAGGCCGGCGGTGGCGACGAGGGCGACGGCGAAGCCCGAAGTTGGCCGACATGGTGGCCGGCGCGTAGCAAGCGGAAGTAGTTGGGGTCGACGTAGCCTTCGTGTCGGCTGTAGCCATGGCGGCCGGTCGAGGCGCTGTTGTGGTGGCTATCGTCGCCAAAGTGTGGCCGTTCGGGCGAGGCTGACCGGAGCGGGCGGTGGCATGTCGGGCACTCGGCGACACCGCGGATCTCGAGTCGTCGCGAGGTCGGGTCGTGTACGACAATCGCGTTATGGTGGCGCCTGCAAAGTCAGTCAGCTGCCCTTGCGTGACAGACGAGCTCGGAGCTCGAGCCCAGGCTCGATCTGGGACGTTTGCGCCCGCATGTGATAAGCCACGTACAGCACGATTTCGCGCCCTTCCTGCGGGTGGTAGGGAATCAGGGACATGGCTAGTCGATCGCTGTTCTCGAGGAGCGAGACGACAGGGCGTGGGATGCATTGCAGCCGTCTGCGAGAGAGATTGTCGAGCAACTCTTTCTTGTCTCTGTGTTTTGCAGAGGCCAAAGGACAGGGATGAGTCGACTTTGTCTGCGACCAGTGGCAAAAGGAAAGATCCACTGAAAGCCAGGCAGGTGAGCTGTTGCAAGAAGCGGCAAGAGCTGTTGGCTAGCGCGGCAGCCTTCTGCGGGGATCGCGCCTGCCTGTCGGCGGCCACAACCAACCAGAGTTTAGCTGCATCCAACAGTCATCATGAGGCTCTGTTGAGATGCACAGAAGGAAACGTCACACTCGCCGGGTTGCCACTTTGCTTTTTGAGAGTGGGCGGAGTATATGGCATTCTCAAACTGCAGTCTTTTGATTTCGCCCGAGGTGCGGGACTAGAGGCCTCCGTGGTGCTATCACACCTTTCACACAGACAGCCTCCATGCTCTTCATACAGCTTTGACTCCGCTCTGGTGACATTCTTTCACGGCCTACCAGCAGCCTCTTCTCGACGTCCGTCCATGCGTGTGGCGCTGCTTTCTACCAGCCGTGTCCTTTGCGGCTTCGTTTGCTTTCTCGTCCCATTCCCTCGGGATCGTCCAGGACGTGATCGCCAGCCTGAGTTTCGCATTTCGCTCAAGCTCCCCATCAGCACAAGCTACAGATCCTTGTTCTGTGGTCGGAGTCGACGCCTCGCAAAAGGCCTCTGTTCTCCAGTGCGCCGCAGACGAGATGTTGTTTCCCGGCGGCATCGAGCCCGTCCCAGCACGCCCAGCCGCCGGATGCGCCAGGGAGGCCGTTGCCCAGACAGGAGCTGTCGGTGCAAATAAGGAACGTGTTGCCGTTCCTTTGAAGCGTCATCCTGTGGGCCATGTTAGGCAAGGGCCCGTTGTCTGTCCACTCGAGTCTTTTGTAGACCCTGCGAATACGCTTGTACATACCGTGTCACCTCGCCGACTTCCTTCGCGGACAAATTCGGTGGAAAAGACGTTTCCGGTGCCCATTCTCCGCTCGAGACCCCGGCGGTCTTCCGTTTCTCGGCTGACGCTCAATAGGAGAGTGGACGGCGAAGTCGCCCTCGTCTACTGCCATTTTGGAGCCGCGCGAGACAGAGCCGCCTGGAAGACGCTGCCAGTTGATAAGGGCATGTTGTGCGTTTTGTGCTTTTGTTTTGTTTTGTTTTGTTTTGATGCTTTGTTTTGCTTTGTTTTGTATTTTGTTGGGAATTAGATCGTTTTATGGACGGCATCCACATCCGGAAAGAGGTCCTGAGTGTCAAGAAGGAAGGAGTTATCAACGTTCAGCAACAACAGTCACGTGTCTGTATCGCGAGTCAAGTCTGCAACGAGCCATGGTCTCACAGCGGGCAAGGGAAAAGAAAAAGGAGCAAGTCAGTCGTGCGTTGCTTTTCATGGCAGTGCCGTGGCTATCTACAGTGGAAGAGAAAGTACAAAACACGGGTGCAAAGCGTCAGAACGCGCCCGACTGGTGCACCGTGGCAAACCCCCTGCATCCCCACGCAATCACAACCCAGGCAGACCGACAATGCGCCGCAGGGCTGGCACCCATCGCGGCAGCACGTACACGCTGTAAAAGGCCACCAGTGCGACGAGAAGGCCAGTAAGCTTCTCGAACCAGGTATGGAAGTAGATGGCCGTCATCAGCAGCATCCACAGGCTCAGGCCGATCACGGCGGCAGTGGCACGCAGGGCAACACGCGACAAGAGGGCCGCATTTGCGCTGCGCGTGTCGGGATGCACGAGGCCGGCGCGCGTCGCGTTGCTGCTCTGCTCGCCGGTGCTGCCCGTGGCCAGGCCGGCCTCGACCTCGGCCGACTTGATGGCGCCGTCGTCCATGACGAGCGACCGCGTGTCGACGACGCGTGTCGCGCTGCTGTTGTGGCTGGTGCTGCCGGGCACGCCGCCGGCCATGGCCGCCGCCGCTGCGCCTGGCGCCACAGCACCCAGCCGGCCTCCTGTGCAGAAAGGTGGTGCCGAGCACCAGCATAAAGACGTGGCCGCTAATGTCGTGGCCGCCGCGCCACTGGCCGCCAGCGTGCTTGCAGGCGGACGCGGTCGCGGCTTCCAGGAACTGGTAGGTTGCCTCGGCGTGCTTGCTGCCCTGGCCAGACGCTGCAGCCTCCTCCGCCTCGTCCGTGAGGGCCTGCAGCGTCTGGCAGCCGCCGCCCGTGAGGCGAAAGTTGCGGTCAATCAGGGCGGGGCCAAAGAACCACTGTGTGACGAGGAACCACCAGCCCGTGACCAGGCCCCAGCGGAGGACGGCGGCAGCGCGGCGGCCCAGCACATGTTTCCGGGGCGCGCTGGGCTCGGCGTAAAAGGGGTGGGTGCCGACCAAAAAGGCAAACGTGACGGTGATCCAGAACCAGCCCTTCTTGACAAAGAAGACGTTGAGCACGTTGTCCTTGCGGCAAAGTAGCTGGGCGCCAGGCCGGGCGCCTGCGGGTAGTGTGCTGTCCCCGAACCAGGCCCGCCGCCAGCTGAGGCGGCCCCAGCTGCGGCAGCCGCACGGGTCTGGGGCGACAGCAGACTGAACAGCGTGCCAAAGAGCAGGAGGGCCGGGAAGACGGCCAGAAGAAGAGTTTCGCGCGAGGTCGGCAAGAAGGGCGAGCCACGGCGCGCCACGGGGCCGGAGGAGGAGGGGGAGGACGTGAACTCGGGCGTGTCAGCCATCTTGGGCTTGCGTCGCTGCTGGGCTTCGGACGGTAGAGGCGACGAGGCCATGGCGGAGGGAGACGAGGTCGAAGGAGAACAAGGAGGCTGCAACGTGTTGGCAATGCTTTGTGCGCGCAATTGACGATGGGCGAGTGGCCGGACGAGAATCAAGAACGATAGAACGCAAGAAGAGCAATGAATCAATGGGCCGACAGAAGACAGACAAAAGAAAAAAGAAAAAAACAAGAGGCCACGGTGCCGGAGGCTGTCGTTTGACGTTGAGGCAGCAATGGAACATTGACGAAAGAGGCGTCGAGCGTGGTGGAAGACCAGGAACGCGGGACCAAAATAGCGTCCTCGGCCTTGGAATTCAGCTGCCTTGGGGCTTGCTCAGCGTCACTGATCACCGACCGATGACGTCTGGTCAAAGTGGAGTCACGTGCCGGGCGCTAAACCAAAACCGATGCAAAGCTCCACCGGCCCACCAAAATTCGATTGCATTACATCACAATCTTGATCGTTTACTTTGTACACCATCACGATGTATGTTTCGTTTACATGAAATTTAATCGTTGTTTTTATTCAGTCAGGATATGTACCGTGACGAGTTTGTAGGAGAGGCCGCGCTCTTCTTTAATGCTTCGGCAAGTATCGCGAATAGGATGGTTCGTCCGCCAACGCCAGTGCACATGCTCTGCCAGTCACCTAGATGGAGGTAGCTGGGCAAGATGAAATTGAATCAAAAAGTGAAAAAGAGGTTCTGTGAAACGGGGCAAGGAAGCGAGTGTAGCGAAGCGAATGGTGCTTTGTGGCTGGAATGATTGTGTTTGGGGATTGAATGGAAGATAAAAAAAGGCAACAGAGAAATAATGTTCAAGAAGTGAAGATCCCAAAAGGCAAGATGGCAGACGTCCCTGACCCCTTAATCATACCCATATCGTATGTTGTGGTCATGTAATCATGGGGCTCATTGGTGGCAGTGACACTAGGACTGAGCCGAGACGAGCGCCAGCGTCGCGCAGAAGTTGTTGCGGTTGTTCGCGTCCAGGGCGACGGACACACCATCAATGGTGGCCATGTTGACCGCCGCCTTGGTGTTGAGGCCGTAGATGTACGCCTTTGACGACTCCACGCTGACAATGTTGTCCTGGCAGCTCTCCGTGTCCAGGCACGTCTGGTCATAGTTGTCAAAGAACGAGTACAGACCGGCGCCGTACACAAACACGTCCGTGGAGTTGACGATGCGCAGGCCCCAGGAGCGGGCGCAGGTCGCGCCAGTGCACGAGTCAAAGCTCGGGTCCGACAGCGCAGACTGGCTGGCATAGGGCGTCTTCGCGTCGGGGTTGCCCTGGTAGTAGGGAGTCTCCGTCTGGATCAGGCCCATGTACACGTTGCTGGCCGAGCTGAGCTGGTAGTTGTACAGGACGCTGTGCTCCGACGAGGTGCCGACCATCCACACGGGCCCTGGGACTCAATCAGCACACCGCGGCCGTTGAAGACGTTGATCTGCTGCGACTTGGCCGACGGCTCGAGGTCGTGGTCGGCCGTCCAGAACCAGGCGTTCTCCATGTAGACCGACGAGGCATCCGAGGTGACGTGCATCATGAGGGCAGCGCCCAGGCAGTTGGGGTCAGCAGCGGCCGTGACGGTCGGGTTCTTCGCGCACTGCGCCAGCTGCAGGTTGGTGCCAGCAGCACCGCCGATGCGGACATGGGAATCCCAGATACCGGCGCGCCAGCCGACGAGCCCTTGAGGTTCCACTCAATCATGACAGCACCGGCTGGGGGCCGACGGTGGCAAAGATCAGGTCGGAGATCTCAACAGCGCCCGAATCGCCCGGCTGGCCAACCTGGAAGACGGGCTTCGTGTTGCTGGCGTCCGAGAAGGAGCTGCTGCCGCCAGCCATGATGATGGGCCAGATCTCACCCGTGATGCGGGCGCTGGAAGGGACCTTGATGGTGTCGGTGACGAGGTAGTTGCCGTGATCAAAGTACACAATCTGGTCGGCACCGATCTTGTCAAAGACGGCCTGGATGGCGGCGGTGTCGTCGGTCGAGCCGTCGCCCTTGGCACCAGCAGCCTTGACAGAGACAAGTTGCTGGCGGAGACCGTCTCGTACTGGTCGCGGCTGCGGCAAAGATCTTGCCGTTGGAGTCGAGCAGGACCGAGGGCTTGTTGACGGCCGTCTGCGAGCCCTGGACAGCGCTGCTAGCACCGCCGGAGCCGGGGACGTTGCCCTGGATCCAAGAAGCAATCTTGGTGTTGCCGGGCAGAATGGTGGACGAGCCCGTCGAGTCGGACACGGCGACAGGGACGTTGCTGGTCATGTCCACGTTGTCAATGACAAGCGTGCCGTTGGTGGCCGACGACGAGGGGGTGTAGGCCGTCTTCACACCAATGGGCGTGTCGGAGATGGTGCTGTCGAGGAAGAGGACGGAGCCCACCGTCTGGACGGAGCCGCCGTTGCTCATATCAATGCCGACGCCACAGTTCTAGTGATGGTGACGTTCCTGCAGGGTCCAGGGCCAGTTCCAGTTCATGAAGATGGCAGTCTGGCAGTTGTTGAAGACGAGGTTGCGGCTGGTGACTGCTGGTTGCCAAAGAAGGCACGTACTGGCCACCGTTGAAGGTCAGGTCGCCCATGAAGCCGCCCGAGCCGTTGTCCATGAAGATGCCAATCTGCTTGTTGGACGTGCCACCGTCGGTGCGCATGTTGAAGACAATGTTCATCAGACTGGTGGCCTGCGCGACCTGCCAGTGGATACCAGCGCAGCCGAAAAGGGCATCTGCGTGATGTCATGACAAAGTTGCGGACTGGCGGAAGAAGTTGTTCTGGTTGGTCCACCAGTTGTTGCCGTTGCTGTCGTAGGGGTCCGAGTCCACGACAGCCATGCCGGTGAAGCCGGCGCTGGCAAGCAGGGTGGAGGGTCGTATGGCGTCGCGCGACGAGCTGGGTGTCAGTAGTTACTGGATGATGGGCGTGCTGACAAGGTACTTGCCGGGAGGGAAGTAAACAAGAGCGGGCGTGGTGGTGGTCGAGTCACAGCCCTGGCCACAGCGGCCACCCGAGGAGATGGCCTCGTTGATGGCAGCGGTGTCGTCGTCACACCGTCACCCTTGGCACCAAAGTCCATGACATTGCGGAAGACCTGGTAGCCCGAGTCGCCGAACGGCACAGCGCCGTTGCGGGCAATGTTGGCCAACCAGTAGCTCGAGGTAGCCGCGGCGTCAGAGGTGCCGGCCGCGGCGACGGAGGTGTTCCCCGTCTTGCGCTCGGCAACGGTGAACCCAGCGGCCGGGGCCGCGAAACGGGAGTGATGAGGCTCGCAGCCAGCGCAAGCGCGGCGTGAGGCGAGTAGAAAAGCCCATCTTGCGAGATTAGAGCCAGCTAATGCTTGATGTCTGTTCTGGGTGTCGAGAAAGAGTCTGTTCTTGCGTGGATGTTAGCTTGGGAAGGGAAGAGTGCGTTTCGAGCCTGTGTAGGGACGAGAATCAAGTGAAGAAGGCAATGGGAACAGAGAAAAGAAAGACAAGGCCCGTGTATTTAAAAAGCACCAGAAGTCATCCAAGTGAACAACATCGTGTATATGTACCGAGAAGTGACATGTTTGTGCGGGAAATGGCAGGGATCAGGCGTCAAAGTAAAGAAAGGCCTTGTTGACAGTTCTTTGTTGTTCTTTGAGCGACCCGTAGGGACAGGACGTGTTGTGCATTCAGGGGCACATGCGCGTGGGCAGGCAAAACAATGAGCAAGGGGAGAGGAAGCAAGACAAAGGCTGGCTCTATTTTGGTGCAGCGATGTGCCAGGGCCAAACATATCGGAGGCAGCAAACGTGACAGACGGCGATGTGTGGCAAAGGGGCAAGTGACGCTGGCGACGGGAGGATGCGAAGGAAGGCGATAGCGAACAGGACAGTGATCGACTTACACAAAAGAGAGGCGTCGCCGTTGGTGATGTGTCTGTGACAAAGAGCGAGTGGTGACAGACGAATAAAAGAGTGAAGTGGTGACGGACAAAAAAGAGAGCGAAGTGGTTGGGGAGAATGAAAGAGTCTCGTGGAGGAGGATTGTCTACTTTATATAAATTGAAGTAGGGACATAGGACTGAGGGAAAGAGGGAAGAGGGAAGAGGAAGAGGGAAGAGAGAGAAGGGAGAACGGAGAACGAAGAACGAAGGAGAGCGACGTGCGCAGACGAGGGCCGTCGAGACCAAGACTTGGAAGTTGTTGTGGAAGCTGGTTGTGGTTATGCAGGGAACGGGTAGAGAAGAAAGGAGGCAGAACAAGGAGGACGCTTTTGTGTGACGCGGAAAGCCGGCGGAGAGGAGAAGAAGATAGGAGCACAATAACACAATAGTACAATAGCAGTAGTCCGTGACCTTTAAAGGACCGGATGCTATTGAGTCGGTTTGTGACTGGCAAGGAAGGAGACAGAAGAGGAAGGAGCGGCCGGCGTCGTGAGCTCGGCGATGCGAAGGTGGGAAATGCGATGGTGCAGCCACGCAAGGAGCAGGATGGCGGTGGTGATCAGGAACAGAACAAGTAGGACAGGCCGAGGGGGGAAGACGTCGAGAGGGGGATGCAGGGCAGAAGAAGCCGACTAGAATGGGACGGAGACTGAGGCCGAAGATGCGAACGTGTGCATCAGATTATATCGGATGGAGACGGGGCCAGAAGAGGTAGCACGGCAAGGAGGTGCGGCCAGGCAAGGGTTGGAGCTCTAGCTTGGGCAGTAGTCAAGGAGGAAACGCAAGACCCAGATAGCTGAGTAGAAAGTGAGAGGGAGGTAGAGGAAGAGTGAATGCGAGGTCGAGTGTAGAAACACAGGAGGATGGTGCAGGGGTGTGAGTGGGAAACAACCGACGGGGAAGCACGGCGAGTGTAGAGCTGTTTGTGCAAACGGAGACCGGCGTGTGCACCGGACAGGATGAGACAGGGATGGAGATATGGTGATGCAGAGAAGAGACGAGCGAAAGGGAAAACAATGTCAGTGCCCTTCCGGTCGCATCGTTTTATGCTCGAGCTCATGCTGCATGGTCGTCTTGCTCCTGCCTCGATGCCCGTCAAGCAGGGCCCGTGGCCCAGCTCCTGGTCGTTCCAACCTTTCTCCTCCAGCTCGTATGCTGCTTGGCCGGCCAGCCTCTTCTCTCTATTTGCCTCTCTTTGCCTCTTTCGCCTCTCTGTTGGGCTCATCATCCACACTCTACGCGCGGCGCGCTTTCGTCTGTGGACCAAATGCCACAAGATGGCTCTGAACGGGCTCTGGCCGTGGAGACTACGCAAGTGGGAACCAGGAGCCAGGAGCCAGGAGCCAGGAGCCAGGAGCTTGGACACCGCAGACAGGTCGACGTCGGCGGCAAAGACTGTCTCACACAGAAACCAGCAGCGGCCTGGGCGTGGCCCGGATGGACAACATGGCAGGCATCAGAGACAGTCGCCAAGTCAAGGAACCAGAAACGCATGGCAAAAGGAGCCACGCAGCCCACTTTGCCCGTCACTGACCACCGGTTGGGATGGATGCGCGGACGATCGATTGGTAGCGGTGGCTCCGGTCGCACGGCCAGGCATACCATGGCAATCTTCTCCGGGTCCCTGAATGCATGAAACGGTGCTTTCTCGACTGGGTGGCCGTGGCGAGCACCGACTACGGGAGGCATGCGGAGAGACAGAGGCAGAGCGTACAAAGTACTTCTTCGTACTTACGTCGACGGCTGTCACAAAGCTGCGCGGCTGGCGTCCAGGGGTTCGCTGTCGTGCGTCTGGGGGAGACGAGAGGATGGCGGCAGATCCCTTGGGTGGGGCGTTCCTGAAAAGGTCTCCCAGCGCGTAAATTGGGTGCCGGGGTACATTGGGGGCCACAAAGGTCGTTATGAGGATCGTCTCCTATTCTGCCTGGCTGGGACGACGCACGACGATCCATGCCTCTCCCCCGGAAGGCGACATCGCGGAGTGGCATGCTGGCTTTTCCAGCATCGCTTCTGTGCGGAGGCAAGAGGCTGGCTGTAAAGGAGCCGTGACGACTTGGGATTCCGCTTGGAGGTTGACGCTTCGCCATCAGTCTACGACGTACTCGGCGCTGCTTCGACAGTCTGAATCGCCATGGAGGCTAGTTCAGGCACGACGCTAGGCCTCAACCCATAGTCGGGTCATCGCCTCCAATCGTCTCGCGCCATTGACCTGTTCCCACTGTCTGTTGTTTAAACCACAAGCAGCCACGGCCCACGACGGGCGCGCATTCACGCCGCTGGAGACTCTGCTGCCATCTTACTTTGTACACACGCGGCGCGCAGAGCAGCAGTGTTTCAACACGGCCGCGTTGCCACCAGTCGATTGGTGGCACGCCATCTGATCTTTTGTTCCGTGTTTCGAGCATGTTGCCTACAAAGTACACTGCATTTGTCTTGTGCTTAACCTTTTCGACCTTTTCGCGTCTTGACGTGCATGGAGGGTGTGGACAGTTGTGGGCGAGTACGGACATCATCATGTGGCCATTCTGACTCTCCACGGGCGCCCCTTGCACGTGCTGAACAGCTGTCGATCCCTTTGCGTTGATCTGCGACGTACGCGGACTGTCGCATCACAACGCGACAGCGGCAAGCAGGCCTTGCCCCTCTCGTTCTGTTTCTCCAGCAGGGATGGCCATCGAATGGAGCAAAGCGTGGCCGTTTGCTCCGGACGTTGACATCCACTCCAGTGTCGATCTTGAGGAGCCACTTGGCAAAAGATGAAGAGAAAGAACAGACGAAAGAACGCCGTCATCTCCAGCAAGGTCAAGTGCAGCACAGACCGTTGGCGGAGACGATCCGGTCAGCGCCCCAGGAATACACTTCACGGTGCACAACCTTCCATCCAACGCCACGGTCGCCCTGCTGTGTCTGGCGCTGGCTGTCTGTCTGCATCTGACCGCCACCGCCAGCAAGATGCAGTCCCAGTTCTCTCTGCACAACCTCGAGCAACGGAGGCTCGCGTTTCCGAGATCGCATTTACCTCTTCTGTGCACGAGTTTGTGTCTGTGAGTGCGCCACATCCTATCAGATCCCGGCCTTGAGCCCTTGTCCAGTCAGCCATGGTCCAGGAACGCGACAGCGCCACCAGGCCACTACGAAGTACGAGCCAGACTATGCCCTCTAGCTCCGCGTTTGTGAAACATTGCGCGGCGGCTGCACTCGGTGCACGCGGTGGCATCCAGGGCTGCCCCTTGCCGGTACTTGTACCTGCGCTTGATGATGCAGGCTGGGTACCCTGTCTTGTCGACGATGCATCACTAGCAAGCCTGATCTCTCATCCTTGGATCCCTGGTCTCGTCCCATCTCGTTCCCCTATCCCACCGTCGCAGGATGAAATTACATTAGCAAGGGGAAAGGAGGGGAGCAGAGAACATGGCTGGCCTGGTTGGCTGCGGCTGCGGCTGCGGCTGCGGCTGTGGCTCAGGGGCCTGCTCTTCGTCCCCGGGTGTTCGGTATTGGCACAGTCGCCTCTCCTTGTTTCGAAACCAAGATTACATTGTTTCCTATTCTGGGCCAGCACGCGGATGGATTGGACGACGATCAGCTCTGCCCAGGGTCCATGATGAAGACGACCTTCCCTCGTCCCATGGCAGGTCACAGACGTACAAAGTACAAAGTCAAGACAAAGGAGTCACCGACTGCCACTGATCTCAGCATGCATCATGTATCATGTATCCTCACTTCACTGCGGCCTCCTCTTCTCTCACCGGCCATCTACACAGCGTGCCCCATTTTCTCTCGTTTGACGTACCCGGAGGTTTCCTCCCTCTTGATGCTCAACATGCGTCGTGCTCAGGAACCACGCCCGCAGCGGCTTGGCAAGGCCCGGTTAGCAGTGCTCCATCGCCAGACGATCGCTGTCTGGCTAACCCGGAAGCCACACCGAGGCCCGGACTCTGCCAATACCAGATGCACGTTGAGGGGGCGCGCTTCGCAGTCGTCAGCATCTTTGTACTTGCACTTGACCTCGTACTTTGCAGGGCCCCGTCTTCCATCTCGTAGATCGGAATGGAGTCCACAGGTGGCCACGATGCTGGGAGAAAAGATGGGTAACTCTAGTGCAGACGCCCACCTACTGTGGCATTCAAACAGGGGAGCGCGGCCATGCCGCGTTTCGCCAAGCGGTGCAGCTTTGCTACTAACGCCGCATCTGCCTCGGGAACATCGCCCACTCGCCCTCGCTACACGGACTCTGCATGTTCCTACAAAGTACAGTACTTGCACTTTTGCGAGCCGTCCCCTGAACATCACTCATTCTTCCTCGTACAAAGTAAATCTTCGCACAGCCTCATGACGGCGGCGGCTGCAGCCCATTGTCGTAGTCTGCAATGGTCTGCCGGCGTGGTGTGCAGAGTATCAAGGTTCTTGTTCGCTCCATCTCGTCTTTTGCCGTTGCCACCCCATTCTTCTTCCCACTGTTCCATTTCGTCTGGCCCCTTTCCGCCCCAACATTGGCCGGGCAAGGCACAGGGCACAAGCGCCGTGCACGACGGGACGGCAGCGCTCGCCAGGAACGCTCGACATGAGGCACGAGGAACCACACACATTGTCTACTTTCTTCGCATGTTCTTGGACGGGTGTTGATCCCCATCTCCATGTCAGCCGTCACTCCGCGGCGTCCTATCTTGACCTGTAAATGGGTCGGTCTGGTAGCGTCATCTGGCGTTAGCCTTGGCGTCGTGACCCGTCTCGAAAACAGGGAGAGCTGGCGCAGGCCGAGGAGCGGCCAGAATAATATGGTGGTGCAACAAGGTTAATTAATTCATCTACGAGTATCATAATGCCAAGAAGCAAAAGCTAAAATGGAAACGCAGAAGAAAGGAGAGGAAACAACCCGTCCAAGATGTAACGCCGTCGGCAATGCTTAAAGGGACAACAAAAGGCAACAGGAAACCAAGCGAGACAACAACAGACGCAAAGGGAACGCAAAAGTGCAGACGCGATTCAAGGTCCAGAAGCGAGGGAGGCTACCGCGTCCCGGCTTCGATGGGTAGAAGCAGTCAAAGCCAAGCTGTACCGCCACCAAAATGTTATACCGTGAGTACCATGCAATATCCTATATAGATCCAAACGAGAACGCAAGAGTGAGCAAGGGAATGAAAAACGCAGCGCAGTCGTGACAAAGGAAATTCGTTAAAAGGGGGCCGGCCCCGCGAGAGCCGCTTGCGATACACTCGGTGACCAGGTCATGTGCTCCGTGGTGGCGGCCGCCGTGTCTTCGGCCGAGAACGTGGGTGCGCAAATGGCCGCGTTTGCATCGGCCGTCTCGAGCATGTCGATGCCGTCGATGCCGGCGCCAAAGTCCATCACCAGAATCTTGGATCCTGACCCGTGCTGATGATGCGGCGGTAGTCGCTCTTGGCGCTCAGCACCCAGCTCTGGTGCCACTGCGGGAAGTCCAGCAGCTGCTGGCCAGTCTCCATGTCAAAGACCTTGATATCGCGGTCGTAGCTGGCGCTGACGAGGCGACCCGACACCGAATCAATGTGCAGGCTGCGGACCAGGCTTTCGTGCGCCTTCATCTCGCGCACGCACTCGCCCGTGTTGGCGTCCCAGATGCGGATGACGCGGTCGTTACCCGCCGACGCCACAAAACGCCCGTCCTCGGAGAACTGGCTGCATGCCAGGCCCTTGGTGTGGCCCGTGAACTCGCGAATGGCCTTGCCCGTCTCAATGTTCCACAGCTTGACGCGGAAGTCGCCGAGCACGACACGATGGTGTTGCCGCGCATCTGCACGGCGTTGACCGGGCCGGAGTGGCCCGCAGCTGCTTGAGCATGGCACCCGTCTCCCGGTCCCAGACGCCAAATGGTGACGTCCTTGCTGCAAGTGATAATGTAGCGGTCGTCGAAGCAGAGGTCAAGAACGGCTGCCGAGTGGTGAATGAGGCGACGGATCGGGCGGTAGCCCGACTGGACCGAGTAGACAATGCACGAGGAGTCGGAGCTGCCCGTCACCAGGATGCGGTCGTCGTACTGGAGGCAGAGAATCGAGGCCGAGTGGTGCATAGGGAAGCTGACGGCAGCGGGCATACTGTTGGAGCTACGGGTATGATAGGCCGTGGTGATGTAGTGGGGGCAGGCCGTCCTCGTCGTAGAGGAGCTCGGGGTCGCGCACGACCTCGGGGGGCCAATGACAAGACGGCATGCAAGCGTCTTCATGTCCCAGATGCGAATGGTCTTGTCGCGGAGCCCGTGATGATTTTTTGTCTAGAGATGGGCTGTTAGTATATGAAACACTTGTCGAATGGCCAAAATGACCAGGCTGACCATCAGAACAGGGTCAAAGACATACTCGTCGAATTGCAACAGTAGATGCTATCAGAATGGCCGTTGAGGTAGACAGGGCGGGTCTTGCCCTCCTGCCAGCGACGGTCGAGCTCCTGCTTCACGCGGTAAGATCTGACGCCAATCGCACGAAGGCCGAATCGGCGGTACACCCAGGCCACGCCCGGCTGGACGGGACCACTGGTTGGCGTAGGTGGTCGTCTTCTCGCGAAGGAAGGACTCGCGCCAAATGTGCTGGTTCTTGACAGCATCGAAGCCACGCGTGAGACACGCGCGACGCGGCAGCAAGCCCGGCGGCATCCAGCTCCGACAGAATCATAATGGCAAGCTCCATAGGCAGATTACCAACAAAGTCGACCTTGGCGACATCAAGCTGAGGCGCCTCGCCAGAGGCGCAGCTCAGAGTGCTGTACGACTCCTGTCCGTTGGCCTCGTCGGCGCAGTCGGATTCCGTAGACGTAATGGCAATACCAATACCAGATTCACGATCGTTGCCGTACTCGTCCTGCTGGAGCCACTTGGCTGCAGCATCTGAAGTATGTCTGCCTGGAAGGCGGCCGCCGCAGCCGCACGAGCGCACCCCCCGTATTAGGCGGGATGACGGGCGGGCGCGACCGGAAACCAGGCGGGCCATTCATCGACGAGAGCCCACCAGGAAGGGGTGCCGACGAAGACAGGGTCGGGACCAGGCGTGGTGGTCGCCGTCCAGGTCGCCGGTCCTCGCGAATCGGAGCGTCCACATCTTCGGGTGCCATCGAATCGGCATAGGCATGCGCCGAGTTCGACTCGGAGGGGCCGGCGACGACCGAATAGTCGCTGTCAAAGACCCGCGAATGGCGGAAGCTGGCAGCCTGGCGAACACGGCGCCAGGTGGGAAGTTGTGCGATGTCGATGGCCGAGTATCGGTGTTGGCAGGCTGCAGACGGACAGGCAGCTTGCCCGGCGCCTGCGACGGGGGCTGGGGAGGGCATTCGACTGAGACTGCGAGTGTGCGTGCGAGGAGCGAAGGAGACGGTTGGGGAGGAAGTGGGTGCCGGAGTTGGCAGAGTCGTCGGTGGTCGGAGCGGTCTTGCCGCCGGCGAACGATGCGCGGCGTTGAATAAAGCCGTGCAGAGAGACTGACGCCCGGCGAATCATGCCCTTGATAGCCTTCTTGCTGGGTGCCGACAGAGAGCCCGAGGCATGGTGGCCCGCTTCGGCCTCGACGTCGTCGTGGTCGTCGTCGCCATCTTCCACGGCGCAGCCGCTCGTGTTCGCGGCCAGGCTCTGAGACCTGAAGCGGTCAGAACTCGGGCCAGCCTCGCCCAACACGGCGCCGCGAACGCCTTGAGCCGGGTGGGTGGACATCGTCCATGCTCATCCGGGCAGACTTCCACGTCCGATGGCTAGAGCCAAGGCTAGGCATATTCGACGTCGTTGGGGCGTTGGTAGGAATCGGTGTCGTCGGAGGGCAGGGTCGATTAGCGGATCGATAAGGAGATGGGGGCAAAGGACATGAGATGGGCGTCGCAAAGTCGATGGATGAAGGCGTAGCGAGTCGCGATGGTCGCGGAGTGGGAGGACAACGAGGTGTTGGCTCGGGCGTGCTCTGTTTTGGCCGATCTCTCTCGGTTGCTGTGGTGCCTTCAGTTGAGCGAGATGGCCAGGGGTCGGGATTACCCAGTGCGACTTGTGGTGAGATAGCACGAGGAGGATGAACGCAGCGACGGCAGCGACCAAAGACTGAGACAAAGGAAAAGAACAAGAAAAGAAAGCAACGAGAAAGGAGAAGCAATTGCGCAGGCTGCAAGAGTTCGCGATGCCAAAAAACGGAGGATTCAATGTTAAGAACGTGTGCCAAAGTCTGGAGAACAAAAGGGCTCCACGCACTTTGTAACGTGGGCGCAGATTGGGTCTCGAAGAGGCCCCTGAGTTGCCGCATCTTTGTAGATTCGGAAAGAGCCACCGCGGCCCTTTCTCTGGCCACTTGCCCTTGGAGCAGACTTTTACGCACTACGGAGTAAAGAGGGAGCCGCGACCGACTAGCGGCGCCTTACTACAGACGACAGCGGTTCGCGCCTTCCGTCAAGGCTATGGGCGCTACTGTTGACTGCTTTGGGAAGCGCTAGGACTGAATCTTCTACCAATTTTTCTTTGAGCGGGAGGCGAATTTTCCTGTGTTAAGGGCGTAGGATCCCCAATTCCGGTCCCTGAAACGATAGGGTACTGAAGGCGAGAATGCGGTGGGAACGTCGATCAAAGAGGCCTACTTCGTACTGGGTTGAGCCGAGTCGACTGGCCCAGCGCGGCTGCCGCCCAGAAGAGACACTGCGCCTTCCCGGGCTAGCAGCCAGTCAGCAGGCTCGGCCTCGCCGTCTACGGATGAAGAAGGAGCGAATGGCGGACAGACGAGAATGCGGTGAACACGAAAGGGGCATCCGACGTCATTCGTCATTGCTAATTCGCTGCCTTGTGTGCATCTCCGTGGCACCTTCCACGACGGTAGCGACGCAGAAGATGGCTACATGGAAGGAGCGAGTGTCCGTGGCTGATTCTGGCAATAGAAAAGGGGCAGACGTAGTCGAAATGCGAGTGAATTTGAAGGCTTCAATCCAGAGGCGGGAAAAGGCGACATCGATGAGTCAGAGGCGACGGGGTATTTGGCGATGCGGCCAGCCGCGAGATGCCTCTTCTACGAGTCTGCCTCCATGCGGGCGAACGGACACAGACTGGTCAACGCATTGGCACAACATAGAACCCACAAAGACCACAACAAGGGCAGTCTCCGGCCACCGAGACGGGTGTCGATGAAGGAGGCCAGAGCTCGACGAGCCACTCTGCTTGCCGCGACGGGGCCGAAGCAGCACGATCTGCGCCCTCGTCCAGAGTGCATCCGGTGGCATTCTCCTTGACTCTCTGGTAGCGTCACAGGGCTCAGCAGCGGGGGCTGTTTCATGCGTGAGGCCGTCGACCAAGCGACTCGAGCGGCCTGTGCAAGCCATGCGACGCCGCGGCGATCGATGCCGCAGCCCTTCCGCCACCGACGGCGTTCCAGCCCCATGCGGAGTACAAGGACAGGCCGTGAGCCACCACGTCTCGTCATGGACCGTGGTGCCATGCGTGAACCTCGACACGCCGATGGACAGCAGCAGCAGCGACCCACGGCGGTGTTGTCGTCGTGCTTTGGTGGCTGACCGCGCCAACCGCACAGATGTGTGCCACGGTCGAGCACCGGCAGACGACCGATGGCAGTTGGCGGGGGGCATCGCATCTCACGATGTACGAGACTGTCGGTACGCATGTCTTATGGGCAGCCGCATCGAACACTGTCTCCACCCCGCATCGACGCCCGCCTCGACAGTGTCTTCATTTCGGAGCATCTTGTCGACTGACATGAACGTCTCAACAGCTTTAGCGCCACTAAAAAGTGCGTCTGGAGCACCGCTACTGCACTTGCTACTGCACTCTGCTGTCTCTATTGACTGTCTTGACCACACTCCATTTCCACGCCTTCCCATGCCGATGACACGCTCATTCCAGCACATCTGGATGCCTCCGGCTCGCCTGGCTGCTCCACGGCAGCGTGGGCAGCGACACTAGAGGGGTCTCTAAGAGCCGGCCCGTGTCTTACTTTTATTTTTGCCTGTGCTTGTCTCATTTTACATGTCTTGCGCTGTGCTGGCAAATGTCTTGCTTTGATTTTACCTGCGCGAGGCGTTGGGTTGTCCGTGGCGCGAATGTCACTTCTCGGGAAATTGACTCGACGGACAAAATGAAGAAAGGGACCAAAACTCGTCAAGATCAAGAAAAGGGAGAAAGAGAAAAGAAGAATCCCACACAGAAATGGGAGAGAAGAGTGGAAAGTGAATATCGGGCAGACTGGCGATATTTGCGGCCAATACTCCTTTCAAGTTGTCTTGACTGGCCACGTTCAGCCACGGCGATTCGGCCTGTCACTAATACGCTCAATGGCCGCTCAAGACGACGACCAGTACGCGGTCTGGCCGTTCAGCCCTCATACCCACTCACCTCCTTGCGCCGGGTCGTTCTAGCACGCAAAAAGGGACAGCAACAATGATGGACAAAGTGAAAAGACGAGGCTTTGCTCCCAGTACCTCGTACCGGCCAGGGGGCGCATTTTCATGGGCGAAATATGCACGCAAAATGCACATCAGCCAAACGAGGGAGGCCGAGATGTGATCAACTCGCATCTGCATGTGGAGGTCTCGTAGAGGGAGGCCCGAGCAATCAGAAGGACGCCGCTCTGAAAACGACTGCAAAAAGGCTGGTGCACACACGCACAGTCCGCACCGAAGACAACACTGGCATGTCTTTGCTCACCTTTTTTCTCGTCATTTTGGCTTCCTCGCCTCCTTTTGCCGTCACCTTTTCCCCCTGTTTCAATCTGGACATGTTGCCATTTTGCGTCTGCTGCCCGTTATCACTCTTCGCCGCCACCAGGATTTCCTGATCCAACAAACTCAACCTCCCCGCCAATGCACCCCTGTCCGATCGTCAAGGTTTCCCGCCTCCCTTCTGTGTTTGTTCTAGCTCTGGCTTTTCACCTTGTGACTTGGCCTTCGTTCGATGCTGTCATATGCTCACAATGTCTCTTTTTGTCAATCTCAACTTCTTGCTCCTGCTTGCCTACCTCTTGAGCACATCACCACCATTGCCGGTCCAGTTTTGCCTGCTTAATACTTTCTTCTATCTCGCATGTCCGGTGCCCCTCGTTCTTTGCCCCGTCCTGCATGTGCCCAACACAGTACCCCGTTTTTGCCATTTCGCTGATCGCATGCATCTCGTGAGATTTCCCAGGGCTCCTCCCCCTTGCAGCCTTGCTCCGCCCGCCGTTATTTTGTATTCACACTTGCACGATGAGCCATCGAGCCTGCACCTCCCCATGCTCCATACCGTACTCCGTACGCACTGATGTTTGTCGCACTCGCTGCTATCTGTTCGCTCCACACCCGCCTGTCTGTTTTTGGGTCATCGTGCAGGGTCCGTCTACCTTTCTGCATGCTATTTGCTGCTTGGTCCAACGCACGACCACGAGCTTGACCCGTCGGCATGCAAGGTGCGAACCCCCCCCTGTTTCCTCAGTCTCCACGGGCGGCGGAGGACGGCACGCAAAATCGCAACACGCACCATGGACAGTCAAGACATGGGTGTCTAATGAAGCGGGCAGTGATGTACGAAGTAAGAGGAAATGGCCGTGGCGGGCACGCACAGAAAAGACGAAAAAGAAAAGAAGAGAAGAGTGAGAAAAGGACAGACGGAGCACCGAAAGCAACAAGTCAAAAGCAAAATCACAAAAGGGAGAGGCGGGGTCACCTGAGGGTATCAACGACAGGGTCAGCGTGAGCCACTGGGAAGAGCTGATGCAAGGCTCCATGTAAGTCGCTTGGAAGCTAGGACGCCCTGTCACTTTTGTCACTTTGCAAGCTGCCTGCAGCTGGGTCAAACGACAAACGTGCTCTCCGTACTCCGTTCACAGGCGCTCGACCAAACAGGGACGGCGGGCAAAGAATGACGGGAAAACGACAGAAAAGAAAGCCGACAGACGCAGGGAGACCTTCTCGAGCCTATCCCTTCCCTTTCTTCTTCCTCTCTCACTTCAATGCCGGGAGGGTGCGAGACACGCGTCGGAGGTTTGATTTGGTCCCCGTCTGCTGAATCTCTTCTTCTCTTTCGTGGTCTGCTTTCTTTTTCTCTTCCTACTGTCTCGTTCCGTCATCGTCATCTCTTGTTGTTTACGTTCCATTTACCTAGCTCCTTGCTTGAGCCGATACGCGACTCTCACCCAGCACGCGCACATCCAGACCAGAGACAGAACAGTTCAGTGAGACGACAGGCACGCGTCCAGATCCGTGCAAACGGACGAAGAAGTGAAGTCAGAAGCTGGAGGCATAGAAACAAACGAAACAGTTCGAACTGGGGCTCGTACAGCGACAGCAAACGGCATCGGAACAGGGTATGACAAACGGCCACAACCGCATACGACACCAGCATCAAAGAGGGGCATTCGCCGCCGCGCAAAGACTCTTCTGCGCACCTGTCGTGCATATAATACGGCCCGAGGGTGTCGTCAAAACCAGCTTCGCCGTAGGCAGTCATTCGCTCTGTCTCGACACATTTCTGTGACCAGTCTGTCCGTCATAACACGAGACATCACAAAGACAGCGACCGCTCTTCTCACAGCTCTTGCCGTCGAACAATGGCTTGTTGCGACAACAGCACGGACACGCCCTTCTGGTCGCTACTTCGTCACGGCAATGATGGCAAAAAGTAAGCTATTTGTGTTCCTCTGACCCAAGCCTCGAATGCTCTGTTCTAACAGTGGTAGAAAACTGTCTGTGCGGCCAGTCTTCTCGCGGTGGAGGCGGTCAGGAAAGGGCCGTGAAGTTGTCGGCCAAGCCGGTCTCTCGGACGGCCGACAGAGCGCTACAGAGACCACCCAGTCCATGTTCCGGGGCACATGCTACACAGACTCGTCGCGGGATGGCGCCTACTCCGCAAACAGCTCGTACCCCATGAGCTTGACCAAGAAGATATCGCAACCGGTCCTCGGAGCCATTCGGAGCATCCGCCACATGGGGTTGCTACATAGCGTCTCTGACGTCGCTTTGCGCAGCAGTTCGTCTCCGTCTCATCATTTATACCGTGGAAACAGCCGTGCGTATGGCATTCGTTTTGGCAACGGGCATGAGACCGAGACAGGGGTGGCCCGCGGTGGCCCGACCCTGGTTGACATTGGCCAGCAGCATCCAAGAGCCGGCACCTGTTGTACCAACCCATGGCCACGTCACAACCAAAGCCAACACGCGCCTTCGGCCAGCACCAAACAAGCCGGTTTTTAGCTTTGCCCCAGGAGATTCGCGACCAAATCTACGCCTACGTTTTCTACTCGACGCGCCTCACCATGGCCGGCGTGTCACCTGTGCGCCGCCTACCGACACGTCGTGTCCAGGGTCAGCATCGTCCACGCGCACATTGTCACCAGAGCCTGGCGAGCTTCGCGACACCTACCACGGCCGGGCCCAGACGACGCCCGGTCGTGTCATTACCCACGTCAGGCCCGCTCGCCACTCCATGGCGCTCTTTCTCGTCTGCCGCCAAGTCACGCGCGAGCTCGTCAGCGACAATGCGTGGATTGGCCAGGTCCTGTTCAACTTTGAGGATGCGGCGACCATGCTGGACGTCTTGGGCGGCGTCTTTGCCACGCCGGCCCAGCGCAGCCTAGTACGCGAGGTGCGCGTGCGCGAAGGCGGCCTGTTTGTCCACCAGCGGCTGCCATCTCTGCCGCCATTGTTGCCCGTAATCGACGAAAACACCTCGACACCCTCCCCGTCTGCCTCCTCGACACAACAACAACAGCAGCAGCAGCAGCAGCAGCAGCAACAACAATTCCGCCAACGATTTTTGCTTCTGGGCGGCCTCATGCGCTTGCTTCCCGGCCTCTGCCTCGACCGCCTCACCATCTTGCCCGCGCTGCCGTGCCGCGTCCACAAGTCGACACGCTGCCACAACCTGCCGAGCGTCAACATGTACAACATGAACGTCACCAGCCACCCGCCACCACCCGTCAGCCTGGCCGCGCCACATGAGATGCTTGCCGAGCTTTTGCATGCAGGCAGTGGCTGGAAAGAGCTGTGCTACGTGCACCACGACACGGCCATGCTGGCCGCGGACAAGCACCGTCCCAGCTCGGTCGAGGCCATGATGGTCAACATGGGCTTTTGGGACGCCGATACGGACACCTACGACGATGTGTTTGCAGCGGCCGAGCGCGCCGACCGGCAAGCGCAAGCAGACCGGACCGACCAGGAGGAGGAAGAGGCTGCGCGGCTCTTATTCTTGGAGGAGGACGAGGAGGTGCAAGAAGGCGAGGGCATTCTGTTCATGCCACAGCAGCGCCGCCGCCGCCGCCTCGGCAGCCTGTTTGCGTCCTACTCGGCCCGGAAGGAGTACCGCCTACCACGCTGGCGGCACGTGCTGACTGAGCGCGACGGACTCGTCCCCGCCAACAACGACGCGGCCCGAAGCGCGGTCCACGCGTCTGCCGCCGCGGGCTGGAACGTCAGCATCGATGCCGTCATTGACGAGGGCTTCTACGAGGGCGACACGCCGCGCAGCACCATTTCTGTGTACGGCGTGCGCGGCGGCCAGGCCATGTGGACCATGGAGACGCTCGAGGATGTGCACGACCGACGGATCCGCGGCGAGGACTTTATGGTCGTTGTGCGGCGGGGCGACGGCGACGGAGGGGCAAAGCGAGCGGCACCCAGGCCCCCCGAACAACAAGGCCGACGCCAGCAAAGCCGTCTGGGCCGAATCCGTTGGCAACCCTTACCCGTTCAAAGAGGGCGATCCGCGCTCCCTGGGCTACGGTTCCCGGTGGGAGACGCTGCGCCCCGTCCTGTTCCCTTGGACCACTTGGTGGCGACGCGCAGCCGGCACGACCGGTACCGGCACCGCGACGAGTATGTCGTACGCTCGCAACGCCGACGGATTTGATGAGATATGGCCGTTCACCGTATGCTTGCGGAAACGCGCTGTGTTTACTGGTTGATGATACCTGGCGGGTTGCTATGCTTTACAAATGTTGCGCTTTACGAGAACACGAGACAAAACGAGATTTGGGACTTGTTTTTGACGGACGAAGCCGACTGTCGACGGTCGGCCAGGATTTTGGGATCTTTGTTTTGTGGCGTCCTTTGTGCTCTTTTCCTTTTCACGTTTCACGGCTGTGTCCGCTTTGCTTTTCTAAACCTGCGAGAGCCAGCTGTCTTTCTGCTTGACAATCACCTGACAAATGGGCCGATGCGTTTGTGCTTTTATGGCCTCTATGGTTTTGGTTTTATTGAAGTGTTCTCCTACGTGTACGATGCTGTTGACAACACTCATGACATTAACAGCCCAATGTGCCATGATAGCCAGGCCCTGCTCGCCTCGGCGTGCCATCCACCTACGAGTCTTGGCCAAGCAAAGCAACGAGAGTCTGAGATGGTGTCTGAAGCGGACGAGCGCGGCGAGTCATGCCTTTGGAACAGAGAGAGAGTACGCGGGAGAATGCGGCTGTTCTGCTTGGTCTGCGCTGGAGCTTGAGCGGGTGTTGTTTGATCGGCACATAGGGCCGCATTGTGCCGCGTCCGGGCTACGTAGGAGAACACGAGGCAAGCAGGTGGCCGAGGGTGTCGAAAGGCGAGAAGGAGAGGGGCTTCATAGAACATGCGTAGGTTACAGCACAGTAATTGTTATGATGGTGTGGCAGTGAACAAGTGCAGTGTTATAGACTGACAACAGCCTGTTTGCAGGTTATTTTTACGTATTTGTGACATTCTACTGTGTATGAAACTGTTATAAATAATGGCCTTTTTTGTTCATGATTATCAATAATAAATCGAGAAATATGGTTATAACTAGGCCAAGGCCTACAGTAACCACGTCTTGCACGCAACAGCCCGAAAGCAATCTGCTTTCGTTCGTGATGATCAAAGGTGCTCGTCATTCCAACGAAAGATTGGATGTGCGTGTCGGACTGGAACTCGAAACCATCAGCGTGGCCCTTCGCGCTCTGTCTCACTGCATGTGCTATCCTTTCGTTCTGAGGCCTAGCTGCTCATCGCCAGATCGACGCAAGGCCATGTGCCAGGCTTTGTCTCATGGAGTTGAAGGCTCAAACAGTCGAGATCCGTAGACAGGACGAGGCCATTCTTCACCCGCGGCCCGGGCGGTTGTTGGGGCATGTTAGGGCATCTAGGGACCTGGTACAGCGGGTCCGGGGCACAGTCCAGGGCATCGCCGCATTTTAGCGTCGTCTCCAGTTTTCTCGTACATCACACCTTCAGCTCAGCCTGGACGGCAAACTCTGACCCCGTTTTTGACACGCGCAACGGCCCTCCCACCTCTGCCAACAACACCTCTGCACACCAGTGCCACCATGTCCGACGCCAAGCAGCCCGAAGCCAAGAAGCGGCCGACGCTGGCCACTGCGTCGATCCGGCTGCCGGCCATCTACCGACTCTTCTTCCTCACAATCGAGCCCCTCTCGGCCCTCGTCGGCGCCTTTTATGCGCACTTTCGCCAGCACGACTACCTGGCCATGACGCACGCGGCCTCGACCGCGGCCATGACGTCTGGCAGCGCGGGTAATATCCCTGTCGCCACGTCCGTCGTGCTCTCGCAGCTGGCCAATCTCTACCTTTTGTTCACGCTCAACGAGGCCCTCGTCCTGCGCACGACCGCCGACCGCCGCGTCTGGCGCACGCTGCTGTTCGGCCTGCTGGTGGCCGACCTGGGCCACCTCTACTCCCTGCGGCCGCTGGGCAGCGACATATACTGGCGCGCAGACCAGTGGAACGCCATGGACTGGGGCAACGTGCCGTTTGTGTACCTGGGCGCGTCGATGCGGCTGGCGTTCCTGATGGGCATCGGTCTGAGCGGGCCGCAGCTGGTGACCAAGGGCAAGCGGGTCTGAAGGCGGCCGATGGAAGCACAGGAATCTGTATCAGAAAGCGAGAAGAGCATCAGAGTCAAGAATAAAGCATCAAGTCGAGAGAAGAGCAGCTTCTCTGGCCAAGCCGTGCCGCAGAGCTGCGCAGGTCGTGGCCATGTATCGTTCTTCCTCTTCTCCCATTGTGGATTGCTTCGTATCTTCCAAGCATCCCTCACCTCTCTCGTCTTCCCCAAGTGTCTCCCGTTTCGTGTTTCTCTTTTTTGTTTCTGGCGTCTCAAATGCAAAGGTCTCCATCAGCGCCGTTCCTTACATAATCCCCGATTATGTCATCCTGCGCTAAGCGGCCGGAACAAGGTGGCGGCGCCACGAATGAGCCACTTACGAAGTAGTGTCTTTTGGTGCACGTTTCGCGGCGTCGCCTCTCCTATTCGAGACTTTCATCAACACCTCTCTGTCTGCACATCCTGCCACCTGCATCGCTCCGTCTCGCATCGCCTTCTCCGCCAAATCCGCGGACCACCTCTTCCCTCACGATATCCTCGATTGCTGTCCCGCTGGAAAGGGCGCATCATCTCCCGACGTGTCTTTTCGCATCGGTATCGCTGAAGCAGCAGCCTTGCGCCTTTGAGACGACCCGCCGAGCCTCGTTTCTCCGGACAGCCCTTGGATTCAGTTTGCTCCGTTGCTTCAGGGCGCGTTCGACACGATTGTTTGGTCGTCGAAACACTGAAAGAGTGCCTGTGTGTCTCTTGTCAGCGACGACGCCGGCCTCAGCATCCTCGACCATCTGGAACACCTTTGTATCCGACGGCCTCTCTGAACACGACATCACAACGACCGACGTTCCGCGTGCAAGCGCTGCCTTTAAGAGATCGGTCTCATCCCCCACCGACGCGCCTCGTTTTCCTCTCCCTCCACACACAATGCAGATCCCTCGCGCACCATTAATACTCTCGGCCTGGCTGCCGCGGCTTCCTTGCCGTCCGTGGCCCTCGCCGCCGCTACGCGTGTCGCCGAGTCCTCTGACTCGGCCACGCCCTCCAAGACCACCAGCACCGTCCCCTGCACCGCCTCCTCGACGAGTGGTGCCTTTTACGACCTGCGCCACGACATTGTGCTGCCACCGGCCGAGGGCGGTAAGAAGACCAAGGCCGGCGTGCTGACAACAGATTATGTCGCGCGCGGCCACGACTACGGCGCCAACTTCACGCTCAACATTTGCGCCGCCGTCGTGAAGCCCGTCACGGACGTCGCGGGTGTCGACCGCAAGCTCTGGGCCAACGTGAGCGCCTACTACGAACTGGACGGCAGCACGTTTTCGCTGGGGTATGACCGTGGCGGACCCTTTTTGCTCCTGTCTTTCTGCTTCTGCATTCTGCTTTCTGCTTTCTGCTTTCTGTCTTTTCTTCTTTGCTAACCGACCCAGCCAAGAATCGTCTGTGCTGGTGGCCCGCGGCCGCGAGCTTGTCCTGCAGTACACGGGCGGCTCGCCGTGTCCGGACCTCAGCGACAAGGCGACCAGCAGCGGCTCAAATACGTACGACGACAATGTGCGGCGCTCGATCGGCAAGGAGCCCCTGTTCTCGGCACAGTCCCAGTCTCTGTCCCAGGCCTCGTCCTCGTCTGCGCTGTCGACGTCCACCACCGCCGCAAGTCCGCCACCTTTGCCTTCCTCTGCGACCGCGACCCCCTCGAGACCACCGCCCACGTGTCCTTTGTTGGCACCCCCGACCAGTGCGCCTACTTCTTCAAGATCCGCTCGCCCCACGCCTGCGCGGGCGCCGAGCCCCACAAGCCCGGCAGCGTCGGCCCGGCGGCGTTTTTGCCATCATCTTGGGCGTCGCCCTGCTCGTCTACGTGATCGGCGGTGTCGTCTACAACCGCACCGTCGCCCACGCGCGCGGCTGGCGGCAGCTGCCGAACCACACCATCTGGCTGGGCATCTGGAGTTTTGTCAGGGTGCGTATCCTCTGCGGACGCCGTTATGGCAGTGGCGCAGCGGTGGCGGCAGCAGCGGCGCCTTTGGGACGGGCAGCAGCGACGACGACGAGCAGGACCGCATGCTGCCTGGTTCCGGCGGCGACGATCTGTTCTGGGGCCCTGCCGCCGCTGCCAAGCCGGCCCAATCCCACCAGCACGGACGCCACGACTAACACGTTTTTTGCCGTCTCTCTTTTCGCTGGCGTTTCCACGGCTACAGGACTTTGCCATCATCTTGACATCGACGTGCACACGGTACCTGCCCCAGCGGCAGGGCTACCGGACTCTGTCTACCTCGCCCAGCGGCCGCAACCGCGAAGACGAGAACCGTCTCATCGACCAGCTCGACGAGGAGTGGGAGGATTAGACGTTGGCGCAGACGACACGCACGCACGCATATACAAACCGCATATAAAGACGCATATAAAATGACGCATACAAAATGGACGAATCTTGATGCACGCTGCGGATGCGACACGCGCGACCACGAGGGCGGAAGATGGCCGGACGGGCACAGAGTGCTCATGTCCAATCTTGGTAGGCATGGATCGAGTCTTGTTGGGTCATGCTTACGCTTTCTATGGTCTTGAACGCACCGCCGTGTTCTTCTCGGCATTGCCATTTTTCTTCTTTCTTCTTTTCTTCTTTTTCTTCTTTTCTCCTTCTCTTTCCTTCCGTCTTTTGCGATTCTCCTCGGCGTTCCAGGTCGTGCGGCATTGTGTGCACACTTGTGCGAGGGCACCAAAGATGGGATTTTATTGGTTATGTCATATTTCGAGAGGCCCTCTGCTCTGGAGCAATACAATTCGTGTCTCGCATGTCATCTTGCTCACTCGTATGTGCTTGTCCTGCACGAGGTCCTTCATGTCACGGCTGGTCACCGGTCACCATCTTAACTTGACTGTAATGGCTTCCGTATACACTTGCCGCCCTTGCACTCTCTGCGCATTTGTTCATCTGCCGACCGACGGGACACACCCGATCCTCTGTTTCGTTGTGCTCGCCGACATGCTCAGTGTCGGGCCTTTCGACCTGTTTCCACGAAGCGGGCGAGACCTGCCTTTGAAGCATGCCCTTGTAGTCCAGGGGCACTGTGGATTCGCAATCCAAAAGCTGCCACAGTCGGCAGTCTTTTAGGAAACCAGACCGAAGAGGGAAGTGTCCCCGGCCTGTCTGTCCCTCTTTTAGTCTTGGGCCGACCGTTTTGTCTTCTTGGCCATGCATACTGGTAGTTTTTATTGCTTTGCTGAACGTCGTACAAAGTACTGTGCTGCTTTTCGGGGCGCACAGTCTGGCCATGTCTTGTCAACCCCTGCTGTGTCAAAAGTAGCTCTTCGCAGGGTTTCGAGCCGCAGAGACGTGCCACGACGCCCACTAGCTGAGAGATCCTGCACAGCCAGACGCAAGGGAGGAGAACACAGAGGCAGGGCATTGGTCTCAGGGGCTTGCGCCCTCCCGAAGATGGCTCGGAACGACTGCTCAGAGCAGTGCGTCTTACGACAATGACAGAGACAATAGGCGTTGAGAGAGCAGGTACGACGTACGGAGTAGAGAACGCCCGTTGGGGCGCTGGCTTTTTTAGAGCGTATGACGTACACCGTGCATGACACCCCTCTCAACCGCTGTCAACCGGTGAGACGAGCAAGAAGAGCGAGAGGACCTGAGCTTGAGACAGTACGTGGTCTGTGGTGGGCGGAAGACGGCTAAACGGGAGGACAGGGCGGGTG
Source organism: Sporothrix phasma (assembly GCA_016097075.2). NCBI lineage: Eukaryota > Fungi > Ascomycota > Sordariomycetes > Ophiostomatales > Ophiostomataceae > Sporothrix > Sporothrix phasma. Next base: position 55,902 of record JADMNG010000010.1, on the reverse strand, counting down.
GAGAGCGCGCGACGGCAGAGCGGCAAACAAGTGCAAGGCGACTTGGCTCTGCCTCTCCATCTCATTCCTGTTCTAATCACAGTCTGCCTGTTTGCCATGCGACGCCGCTTTCGCTGTGCTGTGTTGCTCACGTCTTCCTCGCCGCACCGTGAACGGGCATTTGCCAGATCAGGACATTGCTAGAGCCCTCCCGTACCCCACTTTTGCGCCCCGCCCCAGGCCGTCCCGAGCTAACCGCACACTGAAAATGACCTCGAGACACTATTTTGGTGGTCGCCACGCTATTCATCTTCCCTCGTCGTCGCGAGCACGAGCGACCTGCGACGAGGGAGGCAGGGCCAGCTTGAGGCACAAATGGCGTAGAGAGGGAAAAGATGGCAGCAAAAGAAGGTGCGAGTGGATCAAAGAGTCCAGTGTGACTCGCTTGATGGAGGGCCTCTCAGACATCCAAGGCATACTTCGTACGAATACGCGCTCTACAAGTGCATTGGACGAGACGATGGTGAGGTGGCCCGTCGCAGGCCAATGGTCTCCACGAAGAAGTGCATGGCTGTTGAAGAGTACGGAGATGGAGTGATATATGATTGATCACAGCGACGACGGTACAAAGTACAGCTCGACCGTTGGACCCGGTTGTCTCCTTGGTGACAGGACGACTTGCAATGGAGAGCGTCGAGCGAGCTCACAAAAGAAGAGCGAGGACATTGGTGAATAGAAGTAGACAGAAATAGGGCTGCTGTCACATTCTCTCGACCTGTGTCCCCGCCCGCTACGCACCGGCCGGGTACATACGAGTAAGAGGGACAGGAAAGGGAGGGAACGAAGATCTAGGTGAGCAGGGTCCGGGCTCTCGAAAAGGGGCGACCCAGAAAGACGGTTCACCAACACCAAACGATAGCCACTTTGTCATCCATTGTGCTCGTTGCTTGAGACTCAAATCCGAGGTTTGAGTATGGATATTGACAGTTTACCTTGGCTTTCGAAGAGAGTCGTCTTTCTCGTCCTCCCCTCCCTCCTTTCTCCCTGCTCAGATACGGACGGATGCTGCTTTCGTCCCCGGCCGTCCTCGATGCTACAATTCTTCGGGTCGTCGGTTCACTCCCACCTTTGGTGACTGCCTCAAAGAATCCCCACTCACACAGTTGGGAGAAATGCAATCATCCCTCTCTCCACAGTCTCTTTCTTCTTGCAGTCCTTTCGACGAGCGCCTAACCCAAGAGCGTAACTGTCCGCGATCAACCCTCTCTTGGGCACACCCGCGTCGTTTTCTGTTCGTTGGCATCTTCTCTGCTTTGCTCTTGCTCGTGCATTACGACGTACGAAGTACAGGTACGGAGTAGCTTCTGTTCCATCTGGCATCAATTTGTTGGTGAGGTTGTACCCAAGCACCGCCTGGCTCCACCATGCAAACTGAGACTCTCGACTGTCTCTTTGTTCGTGTCTGCCAATCGTCTCTCTCCGCCTTCCCTTCCACGTTGCTGGCAGGTCCATCTTGTCATCCGGATGGGCGACGTGGCTTAACCGTGCGCGGGGGCAGCTTTTTATAAACCTGCATGCTCCGCGAGTGCAGGATGTCGTGGCCAGTTGTTCTTTCGTGTAAGTAACTTGCACATCCAGCGGTCGTTCTCTCTCTGTCCTCGCGTCATATTCTACCCAGCAAGCGATGTCGTATGCGTGGCATGCTGCCACTAGACATACTTCGAAGTCGACTTTTCGTAAATGGTGCTTTCCCTCCCATTCCCTCTGTTCCAGGTAAGCTTTTGCAATTTTGTAAGACTTTTTGTAAGCTGTGCTTTCTCTTTAGCGTCGTCACAGCCCTTACCCTTATTTGAGATGCGTATTCATCCCGCCGCATCCTTTGCTGGCCAGCCGTCATTGCTCGCATGTTGTTGCACTCTTGGCAGACTCGACAGGTCCTATTCTACCAACAGAACGAGCAAACGAGGCAAGACAAGCCGCTACAGAAACTTGCTCAGCAGAGGCAACATACGACGTACATTGATACGTGGCATCATTACCAAGTATGTGGCACCAGAGAGAAAACGGACTGCGACGATCGCATATGCCATACTCGTATCATGGACTCTGCTATTTTTCTTCCGAGCGACGGCGGAGCGTGACGGCCCCAAAATCACGCACAATGCAGCACACTAAAGTAGCTGCATACCATCAATATGTTCGCCCGCAGAAATCCTACCCAACATGCTGGGAAGGTCCCGCTCGACTGGCAAACCCCACAGCAAGAAAAGACTCGAGTCACTGGCTCACAGACGGAGAACAGCAGCACGGTGTACCTACTTCGTACTTGGGCCACCTGTGAGTACTCGGTGATGTGTAAAGCCAGAGCTTGAAGGAGCACAAGTGCATTCTCGCGCAGCAAACAGTGAATGCCACGCATGCCGAGACCTGAGAAACAAAACGCTGCTCGAGGCCCTCGTCTTTACACGTCATTCGGTAAGATTACGTACATGTCTCGTATGCACGGCGTATTCCGTACGAATGGCTCGTCCAAACGTCGCTAACCGAGAGTTTTCTGCTGGGACAAAGGGTCCGACTCGACTTTGCGTGTGGTGTTGGATGGCAGCGCCACACAAACACAAAAAGTGTGTCGAGTCGTTGGGTTTGGTTCTGAGAGCGCCACAACGCGCCTTGAAGGAAATAAGAAAGAAGGAAAGAAGGAAAAGGAAAGAAGGAAAGAAGGAAAAAGAGGTCGGGATAAAAGCAATAAGACGCCACTAAAACATGGCCATTTCGGGGCCTTTTTTACTCCCTACGTCGTAACGCAGTTGGCTTGGATTTATCTGCCTCTGGGGCCTAGAACCAACAGACAGCGGGTGTCTTGTCACCAACCCTTTCTGACTCGTCGTGTGTGTTGGTCCCGGCACGACACCCAGGCGTGGGTTCGCGGTCTCCTGTCGATCTGCCACATCTCCGGCATTGGATCGCTCCGGCATGAAGGGCACAGCACACCTCGCGATATGCTGTACTCGCGGTGTAGCAGATGCTTGACAGAGCCAAATGACAGATCCAAGTTCACGTATCACCTCACAAGTATCTTGCCTTACTTTGTACACTGCTTGTGCTGGCAACTTGCCCAAAGGAGATCAAACCGTGCACAGGAGCACAGGCTCACCCGGGAGATTGTTTCTGGGTCTTCTTTTGTTTGCCGCTTCTTCCTCATCCACGCCGGCATCTCGTCCTGGGTGCCGCGACGGGGAAGCATGCGGGAACATCTCTGGCACAGACTTCTGACTGCCTGCGTCTCCTTGCCTCGGCCCCGTCTGCTGGATCGGGCCTGGCGGTGCAGCCCCCTGTCGTCTCTTTTCCTTTTGCTGTTCCTCTTTCTCCCGGGCCTTTTGAGATACACTGAACCGCTTCCCTTGCAAGGATGGGACCTAGCTCAGGGACAGCCCTCCAAGGAGCCCCGTGTCCCATGCGTAGAAGCCGTCTTACAGCGTATCTTGGGGAGGCTGGCATTGTTTTTGTCACGACGTTTTTGAGCCCGTTTCCTACCGCGCTCAAGATGTCGTTTCACAATTGCCAGCGAGAAGTAGCGTCTCTCTCTTTTCGATTCGTCTTACAGCGCATGATCTCGAACCGGACTCCCGGGTCACCTCCACTTTGCACTGGCGGTGTACATGTGGGAGGTAGCTAACTCTGGTGATGGACGAAATCGGCAAAAGGCCGAACCAGTGATCCAAATCTCGCATCTCGTTCCCGTTGAATGATTTTCAGGGGCCACTCAACGACAGCGCAGAATCCCCCCTCAACGTGCCATCCGATACAGGGTATGGACTTCGGACAATGGCTTGTCCAGGCCGTAATTTGCATACAAAGAATGTCTCCATAGTGGAACGGCTGCATCCTTGACTTGTCGCCTCTTCCCGAGCTTATGCCCGTCCCGACAGCTTGGGCATGAAAGGCTGAGCCTGGCAGGCCAGCTCGTTTGCTGGCCGGTTGCGGTGTGCTCCACAGAGTGCACGACTCGCCCCTCTCACTAAAAGGCTGGTGATTCCAGGGTAATGGCTCGGGCAACATGCCTGCCAAAAAGTCCCAAGCGCCCTCCCCGAGCCGCCCGTCGTTCTTAGCAGCTGCCTGGAGCACAGCAGCAGGAGTACAGTGAGAAGCATTGCAATACAGTGCAAGCGTGTGCCCTGATTAGAAGCTCTTCCTGTGTTTGTTTGGACGGACAGGCGATCGAGTGCAGCGTCAAATCGGATTTCAGAGGTCGAGGCTGTTCAGGGCGAGCTGGGCAGAGGCGACGCGCGACGGACTCTTTTGCATCAACCAGGCGGGACTCGGGGGCGGACTAGGTCGTGCAACAGATGCACAGCGTGCATTTGGGTGCAGCAGTAGCGTTGATACCGTTCTTGTTTGGTCCTGCGGTGTACTTTGTGATTGTCGTGTAAGATGACTTTTATGGTATTGTATTCTTAGGGCGGCTGTCTTGTCGCTTGCGCATCGTAGAGTACAGAGGGCGGACGCCTTCTCCCAGCATACGGGTAGTGTACGGTCTGTGTGCTCTGTACCAGACCAAGCAGCATCGGGTGGAACTCGAGACCGTCCAGGTGGCCCCTCGGAGAACAAAACAAGAAAACGTACGATGTCCGGGGGCTCGTCGCGCCAGGCCAGCCCAGTTTCAACGCCCGGCGCTTTCATGCTCTGCACGCATAGGTTGGACGGCCCATTGCCTCCGTCTCTTCGTCGTCGACCTCCTTGCCTGACCCGTTCCATTCTCCTTTCTGCAACGGTTTGGGGGCAAAGGGCCCACCACGTTCCGCTAAAGGCGTAGTGGAAACGGACCTCACCCTGGGAAAAGGGACAAAACAGCACGAACCAGGTGGAATGAGCTGCGCTTTTGCTTTTGACACGCATTGTTCCAGCGCGAATGTCCCAGACCCTTTCCAATGGACGACATTTGGGGCCCTGGGGCCTGGACAAGACGATCCCTTCCTCCTTTGCCCTCCGGCTCTGGCCTCCACCCATAGGGTGGGTCACTTGCATACTGAGTACGAAGTATTCGACTCGTCCATGCGAGTACTCTCACTTTTCTTGCTAGCGTCACATTATGAGGCCCAGAGCAGATGGTATGCCGTTCGGGACAAGGAAGATGGTCTACACGATGCCCATTGCCGTGTCGCCTTTCTGTTTATCATTGGTCTCGACATGGCTTCACCTAGGATTACTCCGCAGGCCTTCTTGCCGGCTGGTAGGCCACCTGAGCGCAAATGCCCATCAACCCAGGTCCAGCTTCGCCTGAACGTGAACACGGTCGTCAGCCGCCTGAACAAGACGACTAGCGCCCAAGTCTGTATGCAACAGCAACAAGCCGCCATGAAGAAAACAGACAAAGGACCCGTAGGGAGGGTAGCCGGACAAGCGAGGTCTCATGGCGGCGCACAATGGCCCCCATAGGGGTTGGCTCCCGTCTTTGGCGTATGGTAGCTTCGCTCACGCGCCCTAGACCATGAAGAGGCAAAGGCCGAGGGACGGGAAGGCCACCTGGGAGCCCACTCTTTGTACTGTTGGATGCAAGTAAGATACGATGGGTACTCAATCGGAGACAGGGTGCTCCGCTGGACTGCCCCTGCAATGGTCCGTGTACGAAGTACTTTGTACATACTTTGTACTCCGTCGTGATGGGCCGGAACGAACTGCCCACTGTCTCCAGCGGCGAAGCGAGGGTGCACCGCGGTCTGGAGGGGCTGGATCCTCCCAGCCGTCTCCCGTCGCTCATGGTCTCTTTTCTTTTTGTTCGCCCCCGCCGATCAGCACGAAACGGGCATTTTTCCCTTGTCCGTGCTGTGCCCGCCAGTCTGGCTTCCTCCGCCGCTGTGGGCGAGCCATGCTCCTGCCCGTGGCGCGGCCTCTTCCCAGTGTCTGACCGCACGTTCTGGGGCATGGGAGACGAAGCGGCTTCACGGGGCTCGTCTTGGTCTTCTTCTTGTGCAGCACCGTGCAGATCTGGGCTCTGGGCGGTGAGTGACCCACCCGACATCCTCGCCATCGTTCTTGTGTCTGTTGTCAGACCTGAAATTGCAAAGGTGTACTGGCCTGGGGTTGTCTCGACGCGGTTGGCGGTTGGCGTTTGTCTGTTTTTGTCTCCTTTCGTTGTGTTTTGATGCTGTTGTCCCTTCATACAAGGCTCCCGGTCTGGCAGTGAGTGGCCATTGTTTTTCGTCTTCTTTCTCGCCCAGCCGACGTGTCTAAAAGTCGCGATGGTGTATCGTTCGTAGCATTCAGGTTGGTTCCTTGTAGCACCTCTATTTCAGAAGCCAGATCCTTCTATTCCTCGGACCACCTCCAGCCGTGTCTACACAACACACAGTACTCGCTGTCAGCTTCTGTGATGGGTGTTGCTTGCCGGCTGCAATGAGACCTGGGATGAGAGCTGGTGGTGAGTTTGAGGGTTCAACTGATAAGTTTGTGCTACATAGGTGTCAACTCGAGACACTAACAGCTCACTAAATTAGCTCACCAAGCTGTCAACCAGGGTCGCTCAGGACTTGCCCTGGTAGCAAGCCAGCACTACGAGTACATGTACATGTACACAGTGTGACAGGTCCCCTGAAGGGTCCCTTTGCTCCGCAGAACGCCCTGTCTTTTGAGATGACATGAAGACGGTCGTACGACAGCGAGCAGCACATTGCTTGGTGCGGCAAAGCCATTCTGTGCTTCCTGCTTGTGCGGTATTGCTTTGTTGACCGGTCAAGGCAAACAGGGCGAGAAGCAAGACACCCTTGTAAGAAGAAGGAAATAAACGAGGGCACATCCAACAGATGGACAGGGGCCCAAGCCTGCAAGGCTAGCCCAGTCTGCAGCACCCGACAGATGGGAAGAACGACTCTTGGCGGCTGACAGCACAGAGCCGTCTGTTCCCGGTCGGCCTCTGCTGCAAACCGGGGATGACCTACGAGGTACGAGTACTTTGTGAGAACGCTATTCTTACCACACGGTCGGGCCTCTGGCCCCGTGGGCTGGTAGTATCTCACCTGGTACGGCACAGGAAGGCGAACACCGACTCGAAGCCCTTACTATGTCGCAATGGACACGTTCTTGGGACACGTTCGCCATGTGGGCTGCTCTCGGACTCACGAGCCTGGCCGCAACTGGTCGCCTTGTCCTCACGCCGACGAACGACACAATGACCTCGTCCCGTGTGATTGTTCGAAGTAAAGGGAGGCCACAGTACAGCACCGTGTGCCCCATACTCTGGCACGGAGTACTTGGCGCGGCGCTGCTGTTCCCCTCGTTTACTGGTGCCGCCAAACCGGGGCCGTGCTACTCGTACTGTAGCTGCATCAACAGCATCTGCACTCTTACGTATTACCCCATTCAGACAGCAGTTTGTTTCTCCTCTTTTCCTCTTTCCTCTTTTCTCTTTTTCCTCTTTTCCTTCCTCTTCTCTTTCCTCTTTTCTTTTTCCTCTTTCTTCTCTTCTTCAGGGTACGGCCCCTCAGACCGCACGCCCTGCACCGTTGTCTCTTCTTTCTACACGCCCGGGGTGGGACGACGCTCCTTCCGTTCTCCTCTCTGATACAAGACTGCGCATCGTACTTTCCCTTGTCGCATGGCCTTATGGTCTCGCCGCCGTGCTCCTTCCTTTGTCGTTTTCCCGGCGCAACGGGCTTGCTCAACCGCTGTCCTTTCCGTATTGCTCCTTCTGTCCTTGACTTCGCATGGCGACTCTGCACGGCGCGTACCATCGCTCTTTCCTCTCCGTTCCCATCCCAACTCGTCTTCCTACCCTCACCCCACCCACCCGCATATCGCAAAATACAACCCACACCCCCCTTCTCCGCCGTTCCTTCCCTTCTTAATCCTCCCACCCCCAAGGCCCAGACGAACGTCTCTCTACAAAATACTGCATTCTTTGGCCTTGCGCCCACGACTTTCTTCTCTTTACATCGCCCCAGACCAACGTTTTTTGTTTCCCTCCTCTCTCACGCACATCGTTGGACTCTCGTCTCAAATTGCCCTGCTGACCAACGACTGGCAAGCTGTCGACGACAACGACAACAACGACAACAACGACGACAACGACAACAACAACAAGCCACAAAAAGGACGTCCGACAGCAGCTGTACCTTGTTCCAAGAGGCAAACGCAAAGATAGCATCCGACCACCTGGACCGATAGTCAACAGACAGGACAGACAAGCTGTTGACGGAAGAATCATTCGGGCCAGCACCCATCATCCATTGTCCACCGTCGCCATTCGGGTCTTGCCCAGCCGACCATCAGCGACATTCGTCTCACGCCGACACACTTCTTCACATTTCTACACGTCACTCCGGTTTCGGCTTCGCCTCCGTTCCCTTCGCCTTTGATCCCGTCTTGGCCCGCCGTTCCACGCACCGTTGCTCTTGACCGCCCCGACAACCACCAGTCGTCTGCTTACGAGACAATTGTCGTGCCAAACCAACCCCCAACCCCAGCTGTGGCCGTGGCCGGAACCAAAACGCCAGGACACTCTTTTGCCTGTCGTCTGCTCTGGCACGACGTCTTTTCCTCCTTGGACTGGCTTTTACCCCTCTCTCCATACGCCGTAAACATAGCACGGGATACACAAAGACGCTGGTCCCTCTTCTTGCAAGACCGGTACCATTCGATCCTTGGGCAACCAGACTGACTAGATCCCATGGCACAACTGGGTCTCGCGGTCTAGCCAGTCTCAACGCAACTCGACCACCATTCAACGACTCGGAACCATTCATTGGAGGGACGAAGACGACCCGACCGCCATGAGCTCGCCGGCGCAGGGTGGCCCGTCGGCCGCCCCGAAGACAAAGAAAGGCGGCTCGCTACTGACTCGCATGAAGACGATGATGAAGAAGGCGGAGAAGCGCATGTCGATTTCGGGCGCCAGCAAGTCTGGCCACCTGGTTCATCCGTTGAACTGCGGCCAGGCCTGCTGCTGTCGCCGCCCGGCACCGGCTGCCGAGCCAGAGGCAGCACCAGTCGACAAGGGGAAAAAGCCACAACCAAGCATCCCGGTGCGACGAGCGTTCCTGTCGTGCAGTTGCAAGAGGAGCGTGCCCGTCGCCTGGGCGAGCGTTTTGGTCTCGAGATCAACCCCGGCGACTGGCACCAGACCGAGGGCGATGTTCTGCGCGTCAACAAGGCCGTCCGCATGCGCGTGCACCGCACTTGCCACCAGTGCAACACCGACTTTGGCGCCACCAAGGAGTGCACCAGCTGCAAGCACGTCCGCTGCAAAAAGTGCTCGCGCTACCCGCCGAAGCGCACCGATGCCGAGAAGCAGGCCGCCCGCGAGCGCCGCGCGGCCTTTGTGAAGGAGCAGAGGGAGAACGCGCCCATCCTGGCCGACTGGGACGCCACCAACAAGCCCATGCAGCTCACGAAGCCGTCCAAGACGGGCGGCCAGGACCTTGTGTACAAGAAGCCACGCCAGCGTCTCCGCCGCACCTGCTGTCAATGCACCAAGCTCTTTGTGTCGGGCAGCAAGGCCTGCCCGGGTGCAGCCACGCGCGGTGCACCGACTGCCCAAGATACCCGTATGTGGCCTCGTCTCGCACGTGTCCAGCATCCGTCTCACGCGAGCATGTGCTAACAAGCCACAGACCCAAGAAGGACAAATACCCATACGGCTACCCCGGCGACGCGTTCGGCCCACGCTCTACCCCACGCTTCCGCTGCCAGCAGTGCAAGACACGATACCCGGCCGACGCCGCCGAGGGAACGGAGTGTACCAAGTGCGCGCATCCCCGCTGTGGCGATTGCCCTCGTCTGAAACCACAGCGCGTCGAGCCCGAACCCGACCAGAGATACTGAAGGCCATCGAAGCCCGACTGTCCAAATTGAAAGTGGGCTGATGCGGGATCGACCTCGTACCTTTGTCCTGCCAGCTTCTCTTCACGTCACGATTCACGACCAGCGCCTCATTGTTTCTTCTGTCCTATTCTAGCGTCACGTATCTGCTTTTTGCCGACCTTGGTCAGCTCAGTCTCACAGCCGCTTCATACACCATCGATCCGACGACCGACAGCGGCAGCGCGACTGGACGACTGCCTTTTTCTCCCGATGCAAAGGGCTACCGCACGCGGCCATCTTTGTGGATTGGGGAACATGGCCTCCTGATGCCTGCCCGTTGTCTGTTCTTCCACTCGTAGCAGGAATGACGGATGGGATGGAGGAGACTACCATAGAAACCTTCTTCTGCCCTGTTTTGCAGCAATGTATCGAGTATATTTTCTGTGGCTTTTCATTTTCCCTTGCGTCACAAAAAACCTTCAATGCCATCTGCTTCCCATCCTATGATGTCTTTTGTCTTCCGTCCTCGTCTCCCGTCTCCTGTTTCCTGTCCCCATGAAGTTTTGCCCGATGAAGAACAGAGTCGATACATGTGTCCAGACTTGATCAGCAGCTCTACGCAGCCTCGGACCGTGCCCATCGCAGACAGACCATGTCCGGCCAGCATGGCGACGAAACGTGCCATGCTGGGCCAATTGACCTTACAGCAGCGACAAGCGACAGGCGACAAGCACCAGAGGGATGAGCGTACATTTGCTCCCAGTAGGACTCGGTGCCAGAGCTTCGTGTCAAAGAAAAGGTCGCAGTGGCAACCCTTCCCTCGTGACCGCCCAGTTTCAGCGTGCCATGGGGGCGTATCTGTCGTGCAACGGGCCCCCGCCAAGTCTCAGAGGACGTGTCCGGAGACTGTGTCCCGGACCATGGCACAGTTTGGTTGAAAGGACCGGAAGAGAAAGAACAACGGGGATTGGCCGAACCAGCTGGGTGACATTGTTGGTTCCGTGTCGATGTGGGGCACAAGAAGGATGACGAAGATACACGTAAGATGGGAATGCGGAGCAGAGGAGATGGAAACAAAGGTGGAGGGATGCATGGCAGGGGCTTACCATGGGACAGGGTCGACGATACGGATCTGAGGAGCGAACAGAGCGAATAGAGCGAAACAGGCGAAACAGGCGAAACAGGCGACGGGCGACGGGCGAAACAGCTAGAAAAGGGCGGTGACTGGAGTTCCGATATGAAACCGATCGACCCAGTCCAGGCCATGACGCCCCAAGAAGAGCAAAGCCTTGACCAGGAACGGAAGCGGTCCGACAAGAAACACGGACGAGAAAGATTCATTATGATGCTCGTACTTTGGATGATCGTTCAACTAGACTGTCCAACTAGGCGACGCCCACCCGATGCCGCCAGGTGGCTCTGCATGTTGCCAGCCAATGCGCCGACTCCATCTCATCGCCATGTCCGTGTCGTCTAGGCCGTCTGTACGCGCTCCGTTGCGACGGTCCCTGTCCATGCCGGGCCTGGCCTGCCCTATACCACGAGTACCCCTAAAACTCCTCAGTGACGCCCGCGACCGGCGGCAGCGACACGCTGATGGCCTGCCCGATGGTGGCGGCGCGGTTCGCGCGCTGGCCCTGGTACATGAAGCCGCCCACCTGCTGCCGGCGGTTGAGGGCCGACGCCATCATGCTGGCATCGTCGCCGGCCGCCCCCGACGGCGTTGGCGTCGGCATGGCCAGGCGCTGCAGATACTCCTGGTTCTGCAGGTTGGCGGCCAGGCGCGTCGAGGCGTAGAAGCGGCCGTAGACCTCGGGCTCTTCGCGGCGGGCGTTGCGCTGGCGGGGCTGCCAGTACCAGGTCACGGCCGCGCCGTTGGCCTGCGCGTGCTTGTTGCGCTCGGCCAGTTCTTCGACAAAGACGGGCTCCGAGGGCAGGACCTGGCCGGACGCGTTGTAGGCGGGCGGCGGCGGCGGCGGCAGGCCGGGGCCTGTCGTGGCCAGGCGGTAGACGTCGCCAATGAAGCGGACCACGGCCTCCTCCTGCACAATCATGTTGACGCGCATAATCTCGACGGTCGCGTTGGTGATGCCGGGATCGTCGGGCGGGGCGCCCAGGACGGAGCGGGGCGTGACGCGCAGCGCATCGCCAACAACCACCTGCTCGGCGCCCAGGAAGATGCCGCCGTAGAGGCGCTGCCCCGTCGCCACCCGAATGGGATTGGGCACCGGGTTGAAGAGCGAGAAGCAGGCGTTGATCTGGTTGGCGGCCGCCTTGGACGACTCGAGGGCGAGGATCGCGGTGTCGTAGGGCACGGCCGGGGGCGCCGGCTCGGGCGGCGGCTGCTGCTGCGACTGCTGCTGCTGCTTCAGCTGGTGCTGCTGCGCCTCCCAGACGAGCTTGGGCCAGTTGATCTGGTCGTAGGACATGCCCTGCAGGCCCTCGCGCATGAGCGGGACGCTAAAGGACAGAAACGGACGCAGGGCACTCGTGTCCAGGGTCAGCTCCGGCGGGTGCAGGCCGCGAACGCCGACGGGGGCCACTCTCACTCTGCCCACAGGGCCGGGCATGGCCGACGGCGCCGGCTCCGTGCCCTGGGCGACGGGCAACAGCTGCAGCAAAATGCCCAGACGCCAGGCGCCGCGGACTGCGGGGTGATGTGCTGGTACCAGATGAGCTCCCAGGGCGGAAGAGGCCCGAGCCGCCGCTCGTGGGGCCAGGTAGGCGGGCCGGCGGCGGCGTCGCATTCGCAACGGTGGGAGGCGGGATGGGCGTAACCGATACCGCCGTAGGCTGCGTGTGGGTAGCAGCAGCGGGTGCAGAAACAGCAGAAGCAGCAGAAGCAGCAGAAGCAGCAGAAGCAGCAGAAGCAGCAGCCGGGATGACGGGCACCGGCACCGGCGTCACAGTCGGTTGTCGCAACGGCTTGGCAGGCTGTGGCGCTGTCGCGGCAGCCACGGCAGCTGCAGGAGGAGCCACCGCCACCGCCGTCGTAGAAACAGCCGTCGTGGCTACGGCAGCTTCGCTCACCATTCTCACGCACAGCCGGCACGAGCAGTCGGCACGCTCCTTGGAGGCGCTGAGGAGCCACAGGACGTGCAGTGCCAACTCGGCCGGACTGCGAAAGGCGGCGAGGGGTCCGAGCGGGTGGCCAAAGACAAAGGTCCGTCGCGGTCTCTGGTCTTGCCTGGCCGGACGTGGAGAGAGTAGCCGGCCGGGAAGCGCACGAGATAGTTGCTGGGATCTGTGCCCGACGACGACGACGCAGAGACGGCGCCCAGGTTGTACTTGACGGCCTTGCCCAGCTTCACGGTCCACGACCGCATAAACTCGTGGCTGTCGTCGAGAGCGTCGCTGAGGGCCTGAGCAGACCGGCTGGCGTCGTTGATCTGCTGTGTTGAGTAGCCCACGCCGTCTGAGCGGGCCACCAAATCTCGCGGTAGGGCGCCAGCGGATGGCTGGTTCCGCCGTTGCTTGTGCCGTGCGCGGGTGTTGACAAAGTTGAGGACGTTGAGGGTGTTGCGGATGTTGTGGATGTTGCGGATGGGCTGTGGACGACTTTGGCTTGGGCCCCGTTGCGGACGAGGAGGACGCTGATTTGCCATGGGAATGGATCCGGGTGTCGGGCCTTTTATAGCTGGCCGGCCGACCGCCGCCTTGGTCGTGGGTTTGGACGACATGGCGTGTGGGTGTGATGTGAGGCGAAGGTAAGCGACGTGAAGGCGACGGTGAAGCGACGGGAAAGGCGACGGAAAAGGCGACGGGAAAGGGAGTGAAAGTAGGATGAAGGTGACGTGAAAGGAAAAAGTCTCAGGGACGCCGTGAATGGGCCCAAGACCCAGCTGCACCGAGCAGCGCTCCCAGGTGCTTCAGGAAGCCTCACCGTCCAGGTCCGCGTCGTTCGACCTTTTGATGACACGCCGGCCCTGGCCTTGTGCACGCAGTGTCGCGACGAGTTGTCGCGATGCGATGGACGCGACAAAGTCAACACGGCTCTCGGCGGCGAAACGGCGCGACGTGGCTGCCAGGGCTGTACACTGTGCTTTGGGACGACGGTGGCATGCGCTGGATCGGGAGTGCAACTCGGATTGTCGTTTGCGCGTACTCGTAGAGCTGCTCCCTGCTGCTCCCTGTGGTGAGGTTGGTGGCTTGTTGCTTTCGTCTTTCATTCAAGCCTCTGACGAAGAGGCTCCGTATATCGACTAGTGGCCGTGCTTAGTCAGCAAAGTCATGCCGGCACCAACATCGACGCTGTCCACTACGACTATTTGCTGTCGTCCTTTGCACACGAGTCGACCATCCGACTGCTACCATTCTACAGTTTCATGGGTATTCAACGGCCGGCATGTTTCCAGCTGTACGCGGCCTTAGTCATGCTGTCGGTCTTGTTCGGTGTCGGTCAATGGCCTGAAGCTAAGATCGGACATCTTGGGAGACAGTATCGATATTGTTCAAAGCAAACGAAGCTGCAAAAATGAAGCGGCGTAGTCCCATCATCATCAAAATAAAAGCAAAAAAGACGAGCAGTTCGTCTAGGTATTGAGGCTCACCCTTCCCAGACGCCCATGAAACAGAAGAAGAATGCAAAGAGGAAAGACAGGACGAGACAAGAAGAAGAGAGAATGACAGAACAGTGACGCGGCAGCGGCAGCGACAGCGACATAGCCGCTCTCTCCTTGCCACTATGCCCCAGCCACCTCGCCCGAGAAAATGTCCTCCACGCCCGTCCACGCGCCTTTGGTTCGCTCCTCCCAGTAGCCGTCCTTGCCGCCCTTGAGCCGCCACACCTCGTCGCCGTCAGGGCCCGAGGCCACCTTGACGAACCACCGCGGCTTGTGCTGCTCGCCGCGCTCCTCGAGCTGCCGCCGGCGCGCCCGCTGCGCCTCCTCCAGCCTCGTCTTCCACCTCTCGGCCTCGTCCAGCTTGCCCTCCTCGGCCAGCCGCTGGTCCGGCCGCAGCCGGCAGTCTGTCGGCGCCAGCTTGCCCTTTTCGAGCGGCGTAATCTCGTTGAGCGACGCCGCAAACTGCGTCATGCCGTAGACCCGCGCGCAGTCGTCCACGAGCGCGCCCACGCGCCAAATCTCGCGTCCGCCCGCCTTGTTGCGCGGGTCAACCACCTTCAGTCCCGCCGTCCACGTGCCCGTGAGGGCCAGGCCCGTGTGCGCCCGGCCGCATCGTACGTCTCGACCTGGACGTCCTCGCTGCGCCCGCCAAACATACCCTTGGAGCGGAACTCGACGGCAGCGCGCGCGCCCGTGGTGTCGTTGACCACATTCATCGTGCCCACGGGCTCCACGTACTTTTCGCCCATGACGACGTTGCGCAGAAACACCGTGGCCAGCGCCCACGAGTAGTGCTCCTCGCCGCCGCCGTCGGGCAGCCGCAGCACGACGCGGACGCGGCCCTCCGTGATGATCTCGGCGCTCTTGCCCCAGAACTTTTGCGACGGCGCCGCCGCCTGCGCAAAGGACCACGCCGGCGCGTCGGCCTGGATGGCGAGGCGCACGGGCCGGTGGCTGACCTTTTCCACCAGGACGCGCATGCCGCCGCCGGGCACCTCGCGCTCCGTGCGCAGCAGCTCAAACGTCTCGCCCAGCAGCGGGTTGAAGGGCTTGCGGATGGCGCGCTCCTTGGCGCGGCCGCCCGAGAACTGCGACACGGCAAAGGCGGCCACGTACAGCAGGCGCTCCTCGGGCCGCGGCTTGGCGGCCGCCTCGTGGAGCAGGTGGGCGTACTCGATCTGCTCGGTGATGCGCTGCAAAAAGGACGTCGGCTCGTTGGCGGACACCGGCATGGAGATGGTCGACAGGTCCTTGCCGACGTTCTTGCGCACAAACGCAATCAGACTCGGGGCAGGACGGTCGACGGCGGGATCGTCTTGCGGCGCTGGACCGTCTCGGTCAGCGGAAGCGGCGCCAGCGACTTGGGCTTCGGCGGGAACAGGTTCTTGCCGTCGCTGCCCGCACCGTTGCCCTCGCCCAGACCCGTGTACTCCTCCTCGTCCTCGACCGAGGACACGGACGAATCGTCGCCGTGGACGGACACGTGCTCCTCGTCCATCTCGGAGCCGGGGGTGTCCTCGGCCTCGCTGTGGTGGTCAATGTGCAGCAGCTGCGAGCGGTCCGCAGAGGACGCACCCTCGGCGGCGTCAAAGAACTCGTCCGTCGTCGAGGCAGAGTCGTAGCTGTTGCGCGGCGCGGCAATGTTGGCCGCCACAGCCGACGTGGTGCGGCGGTGCTTGCTGTTGGACAGCAGCTTGGTGAACTCGGACACCACCGAGTCCAGATCGCCCAGGAGCGCCTGGCAGTGGTCCTCCATGCTGCGGCTCTCGCGCCTGTGGTCAGAGACGCTCGCGGCCGTGGAGGGTGCTGGCACGGCGAGCGAGGACGCGACTGACGGGCGGAAGTTGAGCGGGCCGAGGGGCGAAGCCGAGGACCGTCGTCGCCAGAACAGCCTACGCTCTGCTGCCCCGCCGGTGGGCGTGGGCTGCTGCGACGACAGGTAATCGTCCGGCTCTTCCGAGACCGGCGGTGTGTTGAGAGACAGGAAATGGGCCTTTTGCGCGGCGTGCGCTGGTGGCTGGTGGCCCGTGGCGGCCATGTCCTTGACAAGCCGCCGCAGGGCGTCCCGCGTCCCGACCACGCGGCTGACGAGCGCCTCACCTGCTGCCACTCGCGCGTTTCCTCCTGGTACATGGCCTTGGGTGCCACGACGGCGGGTGGGGCGGCGTCGAGGAGGTTTTGGGACGAGGCCGAAGCGCCGGGCAAGCCCTGGGCCTTTTCCAGGCGCGGGCAATGCGGCTCGAGCGCTCGAGCGCGCGCGCCCACTCGGTAAACTCCTTGTCGTTGGACGCCTTGAGATGCCACACCTCGGCGCCCGAGTCAATGGTGATCTCGCGTCGCCGCTCGTCCGCGGCAATGGCCGCCAAGCTCAGCGGGATGGCACCGCGCAGGGCCGACGAGTTGCGGTTGTGGTAGTAGGACAAGGTGCACGTGGCGTAGTCGAGCGAGAAGAAGCGGCGCGCGTAGCCTTGGCCCTTCTTCCGGCGGCGCTTCATCAGCGTGCCGACGTGGCAGTTGGCTGAGGAGCCCGACGAGGCCGTCGACAGGCCCGGGCGCGCGTTGGTGCTGCCGCTCCTGCTCCTGCCGCCGGCGGCAGCCTCGCTGCCCAGTCCAGGCGTCGATGCTGCCGATGTGACCCAGGTGCACCGACAGCCGCAGCGGCGACGCCGCTGATTGCGCGATGGCTGCTGATGCTTTCCATGGACGGAGTCGGGATGGCGCCGAGGCGCGGACTGCTGTTCTTGCCGAGACTCGAGCGACTGGCGCTGGCGGCAGGGCCGGCCTGGAGGTTGGGGAGGTTGCGGGCGCCTTGTGGCGGGGCGCCGACAGGGTAGGTCAGGAGGACAAAGGTAGCATTTTTGGAGGTCTGGCGCGAAAAGGTGTTGTCAAAGACGAGGCCGAACATGCCCCCGTTGCCGGCCTGCACGTCATAGGTGCCCATGGAGACCTTGTCGGCGTCGCATTTGCCGTGCCAGTCGACCAGCTTGAAGCCCTTTTGCGCAGCTGTTCGGGAGCGGTGCCGGCATCCTTCTTGTTAAAAAGGCCCGGCTTGGCGTCGGACGCGCCCTCGGGCAGGCCGTCGTCGAGATCGGACTGGAACGTGGTGAGGTTGGTGCCGCCGGTACCGGGATGCTTGACGATGCCAAAATTTCTGCAGGACACCGCACGGTCAGTAGGTCGCACAAGCCAACAGCGAGCGGCGCCAAGGCGCAAACGGAGGAAAGGTGACGTACATGGACTTTTTATGCGGCTGCACGCTCCAGGAGATGGTGTGCCCTCGTCGACTCTCACCCATCGCACAATGTAGGACTGCCGAGAGAGAAGCATGTGTTAGCCGGCGGCAAACAGGCAGAGGGTCGCACACCGCGGTGCAGGCGCGTACCTTGCTGTGGATCTCGAGCTGCTCAATGCCGCCATGGTGTCGAAGTAGGGCGAGAGCGAGCGCTCTCGGAGGATGCTGTAGAAAGCAGGAAAGAGAGCAGGAAAGAGAGAAGAGAAGAATGGAAGAATGGACGAAAGAGAGCTGCGACGGCGGCACGGAGATGCGGTCGTGGTGTCGAAACGATGGCGGCCGGCGAAAAGAAAGGACAGAAAACGAGAAACGAAGCTCTGTCTAGCTGAGGTCCATCACGGGCAGTCGCCGCGCAGTCGTCCTGTATCTGTTGCGTCGTGGCTACTGGAGCCTTCAAAAGGAAGAGGTCGGCGACTCGGTGGCGTTGGCTTGCCGAGACTCGGCAAAACGTGGCCGGAAGGCGCGGAGTCGGGTGCCACAGGTTGAGGCAGAGTCGCAAAAGCGAGAATCAACGTCGGCCGGTGGACGTCGGTCGCGGGCGGAAGTAAGACGCAGCAAAGGGGGATCGACAGGGCCGTCTGGAGGTGTCGACAAGGTTGGTGATGTTGGGAAGTTTTGTGGCCGTCGTGGTGGAATTGAAGTTGGGGCTCGTATTGTGGACGCTTGCGGCCTGCAGCTGAATAAGGCAGCAGCGGCGCGTTTGCGACGAAGGTGACCGCGTACGAAGTAGTGGGCTTAGCGGCGGTCGCCAGGGGCTCAGTGTGGTGAGACCCCTGGGCGTGGTCGGTTCAGGGCTTTGACAGGGCCAGAACGTTAAATTTAGGGGCTGGGAGGAGATTTGCGTGGCAGAAGGAGGGGCTGGGTGGTGGACCTGGCCAGCGTTGGGGCCCATGGGGCCTATGGGGCCAATGGCTGGCGCCCCGAGGCGTATTTCCCGCGGCTGACGTCGACTTGACAGGGGCACGGCTACCCAGCCACAGCGCATCAGGGAAGCGCTAGCAGTCCAATTCTAGGCCTATCAGTGGTTCACTCTGTTCATTTGGGTCTGCCATACGTTAAGAACTATTAGCGTGCACAAAACGTGGTGGGGTTTGGTGGGTGTCATTGAGACGAACAAAGAAAGAAAAGTGGCATTCGGCCCCGGCAGAGTCGGCATATGGACGCCTTGGTCTCGTGGCCAGATACCGTTCCGGGATGTTTTCATTTTTTGGGTAGTAGAGATATGATGTAGGTTATTCTCTTCAAGGACTTCTTCAAGGAGAGAGAGAAAGAAGAAGAAAAAAATGGCAGAGTGCAAGGCCAAGTATTTCTGTGGCAAATGGATCCCGAGCTACCCAGCCTCGGCTTCATCGGACAAGACGAACAGGATATTCCAGTCACAAAAGGAGAGCAGAGCACGCATGTGAAGAGAAACGTCCGAGGGGCCGGCATCGATGCCGCTATTGTGACGGGTCTTCTCGTCGCTTCGACGAAACCTGTCATCTCGACAATGCTACGTCATGTCTTGCACTGCGATTGTCGTGACATATCCTGGTCTTAGAGCGAGCATGGCTGACAGCTCGGTTCGGTATACTCAGTTCAGTTCGGTCTTTCGCTGAATTTTGTTCTTGTTCATTATTCGGCCTTGTGTGGTCCGTCCTCAAAACCTCAAAACCTCAAAAGCATATGCCTGGTCGTCACCTCGTACAGGTAGATCGTTTTGTCATCCTGTGTCTCTGTCGGAATTGCACGACCCCCATCCTCAAAACGTGCACTCCCGCAGCTTGCCCGTCCGTCCAACCTCATACTCGATCCAGCGCGCTGCACCGCGTCGGCCCGCCACCAGCAGGCTTCTCGGGTTCATGACGTGGCAGCCCTCGTAGGTCACACAAAAGGGCGGTGCCGTGGTGTCGACCAGCACGAGCGCCGTGGGCAGCGGGTAGAGGTGTAGTGCGCCGGCAAAGTCCAGTGCACGGGACGCAGCGACTGCTTGAACGGCGCCAGGTAGCCCTGGTCGAGGATCGTCTTGACGAGTTTGCGCGCCGTCTGGACGTCGTAGGGAATGCCAGAAGCGAGGGGCGGTATGGCTGTTGTTCTCCTTGATGTCTTGTCCTGTGACTTCGTCTGTGACTTTTCTTGTGACTTGTCCTGCAACCCGTCCTGCGCGTCGCCCTGTGCTTCGGCGGCCCCATCGACATCCATATCGTCCTGCATGGCCGGGACTGGTGCTGCTCGGGCTTCCTCGGCAATCTCCATGACCTCGGGGCCCGCCGCTGGAGCCGCTGGAGCCGCTGGAGCTTCCGGGGCAGCCGGCTTGGCAGCCGCACGGCTGTGCGCCGCAGTCGGCTGGATATGTCGTCACGGAACAGCACAATCTCGTGGTTGGGCCCAAACAGCGACAGCCGGCTCGGGTTGGTCGTCCACACGGCCTCGCCGCCGACACGGTTGCTGCTGGCACCAGCCACCTCGGCATTGGCCGTTGCAAAGGCACGCCGCACGCGCGACGTAAACAGCTCCGGGACGGGCTTGCGCGGCAGCGGCACAGCGGCACCGCCGCTAAAAGCTGACACCCAGCCGTCGTTGTCACCCGGCACAAAGACAAAGGAGGACGACTGCAGCAGCGTCGGGTACTCGGAAAGGGCTGAAGCGAGGGCATCAAAGTACTCCTTGTACTCGATGCTTCCGCCGCTGCCGCCCCGGGCCATGACGGCGTGTTCGACAAAATTGCCCGTCAGCACAAAGGCCACAGGCGCGGCACCCTCGGGCTCGGCGGCGTACAGGCCCAGCACCTTGCGCAGAGCCTGCAGGGTGCGCGGCTGGTCGAGGTTGAGCTCGCCGAGGAGGACGACACGCTGGCGGCCGGGCGGGGTGGGCCAAGGTCGTCGTCGTCGTCGTCGTCGTCGCCAAGCGCTGGCTCCTCGTCCTGCATTGTCAGTGTTGCCTCGCGCTCTTCGGTCACGCCATCTTGCCCGTCGATCAGTAATCGCTGCTGTTCTTGCTGCCGTTGTTGACGACGAAGACGGAGTTTTTGTTGCCGGTGTTGCTGGAGCTGACGCTGCAAGAACCGCTGCTCCAGCTTCCGCATGCGCGCCCCGACGGCACGGTGGCTGCCGACACCCAAAAAGTCGATCCAGCCAAACCGCCTCCGATGGTGTGGTCCGCGGCGCCGACCCGCCGATGCCATCCGGGCCACTGATGCCCAGGGCGTCCGCCGCGTCTCGCTGGGAGGCTGGCCGATGAGGTAGGCTTGGAAGCGCCGCCAATCGTGCCGCCCACGCCGTGGCACCATTCAGACCACGGCCGACAGCCTCCTCCTCTTCTTCGTAGACACCGTCCACGAGCACGAGCATGCCGGGCGTGAACCACGCCGAGTCCTCGGGGATCGCCACTGCGCTGGAGACGTCGAGTGTTATGGACGCCGTCATATCGCAGATTGACAGGTTGCCTGTTGGCAGCACGACGAGCATGCCGAGGAGCATGTGGTGGGTGCCGTGGCGGCCCAGCAGGTTGGCCACGGGTGTGATTCTGTGAGAGCCTCCGGAAAAGGAGGAGCCCGACCGTTGCAGTGTGGACAAGGCGCGGGCCTCGGCAACGGCTGAGCTCTGGAACATTTCGTTGCGCAGCAGGCGCTGGTGGATGACGTTGAAGCGGTTGCGGAAGAGGGCCGTCTTGTGGCTCGGACTCGGGAGAAGCGAAGGTTTTGATGTTTCTCTGCAGGTCGTTAGATGCGGTTGGCGGCCGACGGCCGTCCTGCAAGGGCGGTGCATTACTCACCTCTCGAAATGCTTCTTTGCCACGTTGTAGACCATCCGCGGCTGGTCATAGGCACCCACGACCTTGAGCCACCGTCGTGGGTCGAGCAGCCCGTCGTCGTCGGCATCCGCCTCGTCATCTTCCATATGCAGCCCGCTCATACCCATGCTGGCCTGGCTGTCCTCCCTCGTCAGCAACGGCTTGCCGCTGCCACCGGCGCCGCCCAGAGACGACACCGACGGCCGGAGACCGAGCCGTGTATTGGTGATGTCGGCTTCGCGGGTCGACTCGAGCAGAAGGCTATTCTGCCGAGGGACGCCGCCACGCAAAAGGCCGTTACCACCGCCCTCCCGCAGACGGTGGACCGCACTGCCGCGCCGACCCGCAGCATCGCCTGTACCTGTTTTGGCGCCAGCCCCGCCTCCAGCACCTCCCACGGCAATGCGTCCGCCGCTCATGTTGCCTTCCAGCGTCTTCAGAATCTCCTTGAGCTCGGCGCTGGCACCGTCGACAATAAATCCGCAGTTGCGGTTCTTCCAGCTCTTGGCCGTCTCCTCCAGCACCCGCTCTGCCAGTCCTTCCTCGCGCCATCCAGAGCCACAGTGCCGCCCGATAAAGGTTGCGAGCTCCTGCAGCGCCGACGACGTCAGGGTGAGGCTGTGCTTCTTGGTAAACGTCCGAAACGCCAGCGGCCGCAGGGTGGTGGGCGGCAGGATGATGGGCAAGATGGTCGGCCGGGCCGCGGCGGGCGGAGCACGTGTGGCCAGCACAGCAGCCGCTGTCGATCGTGCCTCGCCGGGCACAAACGGCCGCATGGGGTGCAGGGGCGTGGCAAAAGCGGGGGACGAAGAGAACGGCGCCTGTGACGAAGCGAGCATCGCCGGTGCCGCCGGTGTGTTGGTGATGTCTCCCGAGCCGCCACCAGCGCCGCCCGGCCGCCAAAGAAGCTGTCCGCCAGTGGCTTGGTCTGTCGCTGCTTGCGCGGGCTCAGCTTGGCGGCGGCCGCCTCGGAGGACACGGCGTCGGCCGTCATGCTGGCGTTGTGTATGTCTGCGCGGGTGCGTGTGCCAGCGAGGTCGGAGGGAATATCGGTCGTCTGGTTGCTGTCGCAGTTGCGTAAGCGTCACGTTGGTTACGGTGGACTGGATGGCATCGAATGGGGTGTGGTGGAAGTGCTCCTGGCTCCTCCTTGCCCTTGGCCGATGTGCCCTTTGCTCGTGCCACTTAAAGTGTATTTTGGTGGGACGCGTCAAAACACGCGTTTTGGGTGGGCAGAATGTCGCGTCGGTCTTTCCCTTGGGCACCGGCAGCAATTGTGGGGCTTCACCGCCCAGCAGCC
Source organism: Sporothrix phasma (assembly GCA_016097075.2). NCBI lineage: Eukaryota > Fungi > Ascomycota > Sordariomycetes > Ophiostomatales > Ophiostomataceae > Sporothrix > Sporothrix phasma. Next base: position 33,203 of record JADMNG010000010.1, on the reverse strand, counting down.
CCACCAATCAGCAGACGCCTGTCTGACCTCCGCCAACGAGTTTCATGACGACATATCTCCTTTGCGGTGACGGCAGCGTTCGACGACAGCTTCGTGGCCGCTCATAACACAGTCATAACACAATGTTTGCACGAGGGATACTACAGCGGCGGCCGCCTGCGGCCTTCAGCCGGCTCCTCAGTCGCTCGTTCAGCAGCGCCTTGTCCATCAATCCCCATATCGTAAGCCACCTCGCTGCGATCCGTATCCTGTCAATGGAAGCTCACCCCGCCACAGAAAGCCTACCGGCTGGCCACTCTGCCGCCGTCGTATCTTCTCTCCTACTTGGATACTCCGACACCATCCGCGGCCGCGGCCGTTGGCACTACCACGGAACTGCCTCCGACGCCGCGCTCCTTTGTCGGCAACGACCGGTTCATGGACATCTTGAACGACGTGCTGCGCGAGAATGCGGCCCGGGACGACGGACTCCGAGCACAGGCCGCTGCATTCGCAGCACCGGGCGGCACCATCTTCAGTAATGCCGGTGCTAGCCATACAGGATCCAGCAGCTCCGTGCAGCAGGGCGGCTCCGGCGGCGGCGGCGTTGGCGGTTGGGTGCATCTGAGTGATGTATGTGTCCCGGCAGCCTCCTCTTGACCCGCCTGGTCTCTTGTGCTCTCTTGTCTAACCACAGCCGCTTGCAGCTCCGCAACCCGCCAGACTTTGGCCGCATTGCATGGCCCGAAGACATCTTTGGCAGCATCGAGGTTGACAGCACAGGCACATTGCTCGACAACTTCCAGCCTTCCGGAAGCTACCGCATCCTCACGAATGAGGGCATGTAAGTGGCCATCCAATAACCAGGATCGATCTTGTGCATGCCACTGACTGGAGACAGACTCGCCTCAGTGACTTTCTGCGGGAAAAGCTTGTCCAGCGCCTCAAGGAAGAGGACAAGAAGGACACAGCGATCGCCCGCAGATTCTGGAATGAGGTCAGAGAGTAACAATGAAACAAAGAAAACTCTCGGCCGGCCAAAACCCGTGTCCACACAGCCTTCGGCATCGCGTTGCATCGTGTCTGTAGGGCGATGCGCGTGTTGATGTGCACCTGTATTTGTCATGGTTCATCTGAAGTGCATCTCCACCACTCTTTGTCCCGCCTACGCTGGTCTTCTCGCTTCATATTTCTGCTTCGGCTATTTTCCGACCATTCCACTCTCCTCTCGCATTGTCCTGGTGTCCATTTGTCCCTTTTTCTATCCGTATGACGAGGATCTACGTATACATGTATATAATTCTTCGATGCGGTCGCTATGCTGGTACCTGTCGTCTTCCGAATGCCTGTTACTACGATACTCTTAAACGGAGATGTAATGGAGAAGGAAGAAGCTTGCTCAGCTGTGCCGATCTCACCCGATGCCTCACTTCATCACCGAACCAGAACCAGACTTTGTCAGAGCAGCTGCACAGCTTCTGAAGGCTCTGCGTAGCCCAGAAAGGCGATCCATGCTGAAAGACCAGCAGCGACAGGAGGTGAGGAGAGTCGGTGGGGCTGTATATTCGTCGGTGAAAGACGCTCAAAGGGCATGCTTCACCGTAACATCATGTGGAAATATAACACCATCCTTCTCATTCGAATTTGTAGAGGAGTGTGCATGCGAGATGTGAGTATGTGAGTATGTGCAAGCCTATATTTGACAGGCGTGGATCGATAAGCCCCGGGGACGGTGCGGAGATGGCCGTGGAAGATAGTGCCGAGGGAGATGCTGGCCGGCGGTGCCCTTCTCCGGGAGGAGAACACTCTCGCCATAGGCTACTGTGCTGACCATTGCACGAAGTCGCGGATAGGTTTATTGTCTAGAGCAGCATGACTTCGAGTTCTTTGTAAGGGCAGCAAGGTTCGATGTTAGTGAATAAAGTCACGGAAAAAGCTATGCCTAGTGCATAAAGCTACTACTTAATGCTACTCAGAATAAGAGTTGAGTTTAAGCGCAGACAGTAGCCTCCAAAGCAGCGTTGTGTTGCTTTAGTCAAATATCTTGTCCTGACGATAGACACATCCATACAGTGTCTTACGGTCAACTGACAAGGTCCATTATGAGAGGAGAAGTCTATAATGGACAGGCTCGATCACGGCATGTGCTATGAGGACTGACCAATTCGACTTTTGATGAGCGAGAAGAAAAAGCGAGGGCTCAATCAAGGCAGTGTGTCGTCGCGAATATCTTAATCTTATGGATAAGAATTCGGCAGAAGAGCGAAATCATGAAGAGGAGATGCGATGGAAAGCAGGTTGACAGAGGGAGAGAAGCGATAAAGTCATCCAAGTGATGGTGTTAATGCCCTGAACTCGTTTAAGTCGAAAGTAGAACAATTCTGACAATTGGGCAGATTCAACGCATGAAACCCCACACATACATCTCGTCTTCGTATCGGAAAGATCCGTCGTCCGAAGCCTAAAGCTCGTTGGCACCATCGCCGTGACAGATAGCAGAGACAGCGCCATGGATCAAAGGGTTGCAGTACAAGACTCTGGATTCAGATCCTAGACCTGGGACCCAGACTAGCAGCCACACCTCGACCTAGACCTGGGACCCAGAAACACTTGCTTGCTGTCAGTCTCGGCTTGCTGCCGAACCAGATGCAAACGATCGCCGGGTATCCCAGCAATCACGGCGCAAAAGATGGATAGATACAGCGAGACAAGAGCAACGATGAGATGCAGACGACGAGGGTAGCCGGGTGCGAAAACGATCACAGGCGTCCTGGCATGATTCGATGCACGTTCTTGGTTTCAGAAGCGAAAAAGACGACTCCTGGCGCGGTCTTGCAGGATGCGCCACATCCGCTTCACAATGTAACCCTGGTGTAGAATGTTCTACGAGAATAGGGAAAAGAGAAAGGTGAAGAATAAGAGTCAATTTACCAACAGGAACAGAAAATAGAAGAAATAAAAGAGGAAAAGAAGCAGCAAATATTCATGCACCAGTCCAATAGCTAGTGTTGTTATTTTGCGCCCCGAATATGAACTCGTCTAGTCTTAATACGAGTCTCAAGTGCGACAATGTGAGAATGGCCAGGAGAAAGTACGAGCAGAGCTGAAGTGCATGATGAAGCAAACATACTTCAGAAACAGCTTGGGCAGGAGGACGCAAAGAGGGGACCTCTGGCCACGGCGCCACGGCGCCACGGCGAAGGCGAAATCGGCCTGCACGTCTCGGCCAGCTTGCATGGTGAAGGAGATGGGAGGCACACGGATTGTTGGAGAGGTCAAAAGATAAAAGGGAGGGCCCCGTTTTGCCTTACCCCCTGGTTTTGCTGCTCTGTCGGCTTTTATTGGCGGCCGTAAGACAGGGCGCCTTTGTACGAGCTTGGAACCTTGATGCTTGTCATTTGGTCTTGGGTTTGTGTGCTTGTGGCTTACTTGTACTTACATTGTAGCAACCAGAGGATGCCTTTTGTTGCCGTGATGAATGGCACAAATTGCCTGACTAGACGCCAGAGATGAACGATTACCTGCATCTTGGTGGTGCACAAAACAGCAATGCTTGCAGATTGTGTCTCGTATTGACCGTCTTGCATCCAGTATCGAGTGGTTTAATAAGAAAACGGCGGCAGTATTGGAAAATTGTCACCATGGCATGGAGCTCGTTGCACTTTAGCTTGCAGACGATACTCTAGGCCTTGCACACCGCCATCTTGGTCGTGCGCATGGATCAGGAAAAGCCGTCACATGGATTAGAGAGAGTGAACCAGGGAGAGCACCATGGAACAATGCGACGGCCTCCTAGATGCTGACGAAAACAAAGGCTCGCTTCTCGGAATGATTATTCTCTGCTCCATGTTTCGTCTGTGCTCCCCTTGTGTGTTCCTCTTGGAGGGAGCTCGATTGTGGCCATTGCCAATACGAAGTTCCAAGAAGCACAAGCAGGAGGCAGGGGTATATTCCATCTCCATACCCGTGTGTCAGGGCCAAAGAAATGAGTGCCGTGCAACCACGCCTCGCACAATCATCCTATTCTTCTTCTGTCGTCAAGACGATGTCAACAAGGAAAAGGCAGCATTGTCAACCTCTGCCGAGACAGAAATGGAGCCAGAAGGATGCAGGATGAGGACGGCTGCCTGTCAGACATGGCTTGACCGCCTCGTCCCAGGCGGAGCGCCTTGTGCCGTCAGATTTCCGGTGAACTGCTCTCTTTTATAGATGCTTTATTACCTTTTACACCTTCCATAACGCAATTTCCAGAAAGTCCCATTTTGACCATTTCTAGTCTGTTCAGCTCCAGCAACCTTGCATGGGTTAGGGCCTTGAGCAATGAAGGCCATATGCTTGTGGCGTCAATGGAACAGGCGATTGATAAGACTTTGTAAGCTTGGGCCTCGAAGTGTACTTGGAAGCGTGTATTTCGTATTGTTCGTGTATACCGTGTTATTGAGTTATTCGTGTTATTCGTGCTATTCGTGTTATGTGTTATTCGTGTTTTTGCGCGCCGTCGGATGCCTGGCGTGCTTCGCTCGTTCAGCGTCCACGGAAACGGAAGATGCCAGGCCAGGCACCGTGACGGGTGGCGATCAACGGCCAGGCGAGACGGGTGACACAGGTCCCCGAGGCGAAATAAGCTGACCGCAGCTTCAGCGTTGCTGATGGAATGCGTATATTGTTCATGAACCGGCAAAGGGTACCAGCCAGAGAGTCGTGTCCTCTTGCCTTCATCCTTGGCACAATGTCTTCCGAGGCGCCGTGTCGGACCAAGTGCAGGCATGGAGCGAAAAGACAAAAAACAGCAACAGGAAACAGAGCACGACATCTCGGGTCTTGCGCTTCCATCATCGTATTCGAAAACAGAGTCTATGCAAAGTCACCATGTCGTGTTCTAAAAAAGGTTCTCTGAAGTCCTGCGTACGGAACGCTCGGGCTGTGCCTTTACTGACTATGCTTGGCCCATGTTCCCATGTTCCCGCGTCTCGCAAAATGTGGCCAACATTGTTAATCTTTGCTTCATTTTAGTGTTTGGTGAGAGCGTTGATTTTCTCAAGACGTACATCTTTGTGACTTCGCCGTCAATGTGTTCTTTTCACAGCTGGGCAACGAGAAAAGCTCGCGAGGCGGTATCCTGTGCTTCGTGCCACGTGCAAAGGCAAGAAAAGGAGGGTTCGAATGGGGTAGGAGAGAAGATCAAGATGTGGTTGGGTGAACTTGCGGCTGGCGGGATTGAACTTGTTGTCTTGATGTTTCAGTCGCTAGTTGTTAGCAGGCCTCGGACCCGTGAAGGAGGAAGACATGAAGATGAAACAGCAATGATGAACACAGACTGGACCGCAGAGCTGCTTGGACACGAATGCTCCATACATACCTACTGAAAGCAACATTTCTCAATCCCAGTGCTCAAGAATGGGTCCTCTTGTTTCTCCCTCGCCACCCTTTTGTATCCTACTAGGGAGTTTGCCCCGAGGCCGAGACGGGCTTCATCATGGACGGTCTACCTTTGAAAACCTTCATGTCTCCGTTCTTTGCAAACAATGCATACTGCCTTCTGTCCTCGCAATCTTTGTCCTGCATTATTTCTGGTGGGCTGGGGAAGTACAAGCTTGGATGCACAAGAGCTAAGAAACAGATGGCATTCGACTCCTTGGTTCATTACGTGCAGCGGCTGCAGAGTCAAGTCGCGCCCACGTTGTCAGGAACTGTGGTTCCGTTCGCTACGTTGAAAGCACGATCCGTTGACTGTCAGCCGTTCTGCACGATTTTGCACTTTCCCGTGATAATTAAAACTTCGTCCGAGACCGCATGTGTCCTCGTTTAAACTCGTGATCTCGTTCGTTCCTCGTGTTCTTATCGCTCGTATCTTTGCTTATGTGTGCGTGGCTTGCTGTGTGTTTTCAGCTCCTCTTCTTCCGCCTTCGTGTCGAGCCGGTGAGCAGACAGGCTGGTTTGGTGTGAGGGGCCAACGCGCAGCACGTTGCAGGACCGGCTACGCTGTCTTCGGGACAGCGGGTTGTTATTTGTTTGTCAACTCTTGTTGTCCGTCCTGGTCGGTGTCTCTTCCACTCACAGAAGCTGGCTTCCGATTGAAGGCCCTATTTGGTTGACCAAGCAAGGTGGATATCACGCGGAGGCACCTTGCTCTTGTTCGAAAAGGCCAATGTGAACGGCTGGAGAGGGACACAAAAGACAAGTCAAGAGGAAAACAGTGGATGGTGAGAGACAACATGGAGGAAGAAAAGAACATTGTGAGACCAGCTCAAGCTCACTTCTCGTGCAGAAGCTGAGTGTAGTAGCGATGCGTGACGAGAAGATGGCCGTGCCTTTTCCATCATTGCCTTGACAGGTCACCCTCATAGCTCATAGGCTGTCCGTTTTCGTCTGTGACACGAACAGGAGGGACAGCTCGCCGTTCAGTGCACCTTCATTGCCTTGCGTGCATCTCACTAAAGATGACTCGCAGAAGTCAACAGTTTTCGGCCTGTTTCCTGATTCCTCCCTGTACTCTCTCGTCGCGGCCGTTTCATGTTTCTACCTCTCTTGCTGACCGTCTCATCTACCCGCATGCCGCAAGTTTGTATTGTTGCTGTACTGACCGTATGGGCCGAGTGGAGGTGGGCCTGACCTGCACAATGTCGTGATGAACGTACTGCTGGCAGCCATCCTGGACCTGGTCTGTTTCTTTCGCGCTCCTCATGTTTTACCTTTTTCGCTCTCACTTCCCCTCTATTGTGCTCCATCAATTGCAGCATTTCAGCTATTGAGCTCTCAGTCCTTTCACGACATATGATACTGCACCCAGATCGGCGCGAGCTGTTGCTTGCGACGAGCTCTCCAATGTCAACTAAAGACAATAATTGTCGATCTTATTTCAGCCTAGTGCACAGAATCCACCAACACTACAACCAGCAGTAGTGTCTCCAAAAGCTTGTTTTCACCTCCTCATACAACGGGCCACAAATACGATGATGGGCATCGCTCTCGTACTCTTTTCTTCTTTCTTTGTGAGATGTTTGATTATTTTGATTTTATGTCTTTGACATAAAAGTCGATTTTTTGATGTATATACTACTTTGATACACAAGTCAAGTCGTGCGATACGGTTCTGCGCAAGTTCGCTCTGTTCTCGACGAGATGCCGGGGACAAGACCTTTCGTTGCCATACTTTCTCTCACCGCCCCGGGCTGCATTGCTTCTGCGTTGACGGAGCATCTCGCTTCCCAATCTTGCTTCCCCCCACGTTTTTGAAGTACTGGCTGTTTTCTATGGGCCACATAAATATCGTGCTCAGTGATGCAACACCGTGGCCTGGCGGGTCTGTTGGTATATGCAGGCATGCAAAGACGATGCCCTGCCCTATTAGATCTGTTGCTGTGCTCTTTCTTTAGCTACCGAGCGACCGGCGACGGAGAGTACAAAGCAAAGGTGACCGGTCGGCGGCCGTACTTGCACTCTTGGTCTCGCATGATCCGTCTCATTGTTTCGCCTTGCTCACTGCAGGACTGAAACACAGTGCTGTGACCGTGTATTGTGACTTTGCCAGCCGCTCGCCGTTCTTGCTCCATTCTTTCTTTCCTCAAACTCTCCTGCGTCTGCGTCCCAAGGTCGGCTGGCCGGGTCCTGGGTCGGCGACCATATGCGGGTACTGCTGGCATGCTCTGTGTCAGTGCATTGTGTCTACAAAGTATGTCGCAGTGTCTCGTCACGCAATGTGGCCCGGGCAGCCCCCATTACACTGGTGCTCTGCACACGTTGTGCTGTGCATGCATTTGTACACGTGTAGCTGCACTTTTGGGCCCCAGTGCTTCGCAATCTCTTTGTTTGTTCTCGGTTGATTGGACTGTCGTTGTATGGCACGAAAACGAAACCGCAGCCGCACAATGGCGTTGGCGCAGAAAACGCAAAGAACATGGCGCGGGGAGTCTCGAGGTGCCCTTGTAGGCACTCGCTCAACGATGGAGTCGAAGAAGAAGAAACCAGGATCCTCTTTCCTGCTGTCGTGATGTGCTGTCGTCCGTATTGCTCGTGTACCCTCAGTTGCTTGCAGTGTCATCCGGGTCTCTATCATCACAATCAACAAGACGTCTCAACCGACAGGCGACGACCACGGGGCGTCTGGGACGCTTACCGCTGACGCTTGTCTTCAACTCGCATCTGCTCGACACCAGCGGGACCGAGCATAGCGGGTATATGCGATTGTATGATCTGTTGGCTCATGGTTGCTATTTGTGCTGTTCCCCTTTGTCACGGGTCTCCTCTGTGGCCGTCTTGGTCCTTCATCACCAGTCTCTGTCATCAGTACACGACGTACATTGGCTCAAACCAGTTGATAGAAAGAATGTCACATGCATCTCCAGCAGGCAGATCGACAAGAGAACAACAACAGAAGAGGAGTCGAAGCTTCACAAGGACAAGAAGCATAAGCCGCTGCGGTTACAGAAGGAAGGAGGCCGTCTGCGAACTTGGGCTACAAAGGAAAGAAGAGCGGGAAGACCCGAAACGAGTGGGCGATAAACGAGAAGGAGCAACCGGGTCTGCTGACGTGAGGGTGTTCTGCGGCGCAGCGACTGCGCGGGAAGGAGCTCGTGGAACGGCGGATGATACTTTTGCGGGCAGAGGAGGCAGGTGCAAGCACAGAAAGCGACTCGAGAGCAGGTGCGACCTGGCGCAGTCGGTTCTTTTGGCAAGGACGCCACAGACGGGGACAGATGCTGGTATGCTGGCACTTGGAGGAGGAGCGACCAAGAAGGATGCGACCGCCAAGACGGCAGGGTGGGGCTACAAAGGGGCGTGTCTACAAAAGGAAGGACGTGGAGGGTGTGCGGCGGCTTTGCCGGGTGTTGAGGAAAGAGCGATGCCACGCGAACCAGAGGCAGAGCATCGTGCCGGCGGAAGAAGCAAGAAGCCGCTGGGCGGAACTGGTCCGACGCAGCCTGTCTCTGGTCGTCTACGTAGTAGCAATACCACAGTCTTGCCATTCTCATAACGGCTGGGTGTCTCTGCCTTAACTCAGTATCGAAACTTGCGTCGCCCCGGTCCATCCTTCCTGCTCTTGCTGTCTTGCTGCTCTTGCCCTGACTTGAGTGAGCTGCGACCAATGAGGGACAGGGACGAACGAGGTGTGTGTGGGGATTCCCCACTCTTTCCGTTTACATGTACTTCCGTTTTGGGCCTGTTCTTCGACTGCTCTCTCCTATTCGTCGTCACCCAACGTCTCCTTTTTCACTCATCCATTGTTTTCATCCTCTTTGCCATTCTTCCATCACCAAACTCGCCTTTCCCACCAGTAGCCGTTCCGCCATCCCATCCTCGTTTCCTCTGGCACGCACACGTTGTACCCGACATGGTGACTTTCGCTTCAACGCTGGTCTCTCGTCTCGTCGCGACCTCGTCGCCCCCTCCGCCAGTTACTTGCTACGCTTCACACAATCTCGCAAACGGCCTCGAGCCCTCGACCTCTGTCGACCCTTGCTCTGCCTCCTAATGGAGTCTCAAACGCATTCAGCAACGGAATTCGAGCAGCGAGAAGAGACAGCCGCCGGTATGACGGACATTTGCAAGGCCAAGACCCCAGACAAGCAGACTGCTGTACACATTTTCCGCCTGTTGCTCTCTCCACAAGGCTGTCTCTGTCCTCAAGTATGGCCGTCCTCCATGTGGTAGGCGGCCTACCCGCTGCTAACGACTCGGGCGATCCGCTGTTGTTCTCACGTCACACGGCCATTCTCATCGCTGCTATGGTCTGCTATTGCCGTGCGCTATGAGACGAGCCACAGACAGCCGTTGCCCGTTCCGTTGTTCAATCAGTCGCTGCTTGCATCATCTCTTTGTTTCCCTTGCTTCCTGTTCCCAGGCCACTATGCTTTGCATCTTTTGTCCCTTGTTCCTGGTGATCATCCCATCCCCGTCGACGCGGCCCGTCGCCTGTGCAGCTCAACCCGCCCTCCATCTAATTCCGACACTCCGCCTCCGCCACTGTCTGGTTGACGGGCACATGCACCCGCAAGTACCTTTCGTTGCCTGCTGCTCCAATCGCTGGCATCAGTCTTCTGCTGGCTCGTATAGGCCTCGTATACGATAACATCCCACCGTCTCTGCACATCTCTTTACAGACGAAAAGGCAAAGCAAGCATGCAAGCACAGTACAGCCAGCTGCAAGACGAGAACGCAAAGTTCGGCAGACATACGAATCGCCCCGATCGCCTCATGTGGCTTACAGCGCGCATAAAGTTGAGCAAGTCGGCAAGCGCATGGCCTGCCCTGTTGTCCTGGCTCTGAACCTGCCTCTGCGTGATGCAGTCTCCCTTCCATCGACCACTTGCACTCACTGCCCTGGCTGCCCATGTTCTTTGAGGTTTAATTGCTTCACGCCGTTTTCCGCTTGCTGCCACAAACCTGCTCAAGCTTGATTTGCTCTCCAAGCTCACCACTCCATGCTCACCACTCCGCCGCCTCTGCTTATCTTCGCCTCGAAGCCTTGTCACTTTCAGGTCGGACCGTTAACCACACAACGGCCCAAGGCCAGACCAGACTCTTTGCTCTACGTCTCTTGCGTCCATGTGCGAGCTCGCTGCCAAGCAATTCCTCTTGTGTGCTTTACCTTTCAAGTGAGCAGTCTGAGCTGCAGACGAAAAGAACAAAGACAAGGAGAGAGATCTGGCCGTAAGCAAGCAGCAAGTATATGCAACGACGGATGGCCTCTCGAAATCTCAGGATACAGACCCGCGACGAGCAGGTCAGCACAAAACACACGTCAACCGCACATTCTTCAGCACGGATTCTCATTTTTTTCTTTTCACTCTTCACTTGTTTCTTATCTTTGTGCATCCCTTGGAGCGGCCTGTACGCCGCTTCTGTGGAAGCAAGTCATACAGGAATTTCTCACCTCTCTCATCCTCTGTGCCATCTATGTGCTCGGTAAGCTATCTTTGGACCAAAGAGGCTCCGCATGCCGATCCATGCTCCCACCTCTCATGTTCTTCTTCCCTTCGCCTCCATGATGACCGTCTTTGATAAGCCGGCAAGGAGGCCAGAGGGCCACGAGCGACCTATATTTGGCCCTCTCCTTGCGGGATACAAAACCAATAGCGGCTGAACATTGACCATCGACAACAACCTGGTCGGGGAGATTCTCCTCTTTGCCATGTCTTGGATACAGCCGCTACCCAAGCCATTCATCACACCCCTGTCCCTGTCGTCCTGTCTTCCTGTCGTCCTGTCCCGCCTCTTGTCCTTGCCTGGTCTCTGCCAGTTGTCTTATTGTCCCTCATTGTTCTACCGTTTCTGTCTTTTGTGCACTTGGCTTGTCTTCCTTTCCATCCTTGTCCTGCACAGAGACTGGCCCATGGGCTTAGCTGGTGAACCTTGTCCATATACCAGTCCCCCCTTCCGCCCCCCTCTCCCCGTACACGAGCATCTCACAGCACTCGCTCTCCACAGATCTACTCCAGCTGGCGCTGTGTCTTCAAGCGTTGTGATGTCGACTGTGTTGCTTCCAGCCTCCACGCATATTGCCAGCTTTATTACTGTTTAGCTTCTTTGGGCTTTATTCATTTCACTCGAGTCTCTCTGGCTTATATCCAAGCCTCTGTGCTCTCGCGTCTCTTCCTCTTACACTTCTATTCTTACTCTTCGTCCCCCTCTAGACATATTACATTTACCGACTGTTATATGAAGAGGAAACCGACCCTTTCTTCGTATACACCAATGCCGGAACACAGTAAATTGTGTTCATTGTTGCTGCCCCTGTACCCTGGACAGCAAGCTCCTTGTCCGACCAGCTGTCGTTCTCCACATGCTCACCAGCCAGGAACCTCGTTGATTATTTCTTGTTTTCGTCGCCGGCTCTCATTCTTCTTGCCCTCTAAAATACAAAGCAATTCTTCCATCTCATAACTGCCTCCTGAACTGCCCCCTTTTGCCTCTTGTCTTTTTCATCTTGCAGCATCGTCCCATCGCCACGACTCTCTACGTTAATCACACCTGCACCGCGTCCAGTACCCTTCAGATACCGACGGAATAAACAGGCGCCTCTCCACAACGCTCATGTGTACAACAACAGTCAAGCTGGCTTCACAATCGAAATCGCAGCTTTCGGGCTCGACCGCCAAAGCCCAGCCATGGTTTTCTGTGCATACTGCGGGAAGAGCTTCACCCGCAAAGAGCATCTTGAGAGACATATCCCAAGCCGTACGTCTTCGACCAGGCATTCGACAAGTGTATTGCGTATAAGTGAGCTAACAGCTGCTCAAATTCACAGACACAAATGTCAAGCCTCATCGTTGCAGCGCGTGCCAGCTGTCGTTTGCGAGAAGGTAACTGCTATCAACAAGAGCTAGAAAACTCGCAGGGCGCTACTAATATTGCTGTAGGGATTTGCTTCAAAGGCATCATTCGACCTACCATGAGGCCAGAGACCCAATGGAGCCGTTACCAGGAGGAGTTCCACGGTAGCCGGCCGCACACCCATTGCCTGCCAGAATTGTGCCAACGCCAAAACCGGCTGTGACAAACGAGTCCCCTGTTCGCGCTGTGCGGAAAAGAATCTGCCTTGCGCTGCTCGCTTTGCACGCCGCTCGTCCAAAGCTGCCGTACGCGCAGCTCAGGCCAGTGCTGCGGCCGCCGCCGCCGCTGTAGCTTTTAGCGCCCAGATGGTACCTTCACCCACGCAGACAGGAGGACCGCAGCCCCTGACTCCAGCAGCGTTTATCGATTTGGAGCAACAGCAGCAGCACCATGCTTCTGTGGCCGTGACCGTGGGAGAGATGAAGCTTGACTCGCCCCCGCTACGACCGCCATTGCATTTTGAGCAGCTGGTGGTAAACAATGCAGCTGGCCTGGACATGTGCCTTTCCGACTCCAGTACCGGGCTTCCGCCAGCTCATCTACACCATCATCACCACCAGCATCTTCAGCAGCATCAGCCGCAGCACCTGCACCAGCACCCGCACTTGCAGCAAATTCACCAACAGATAACGGCGCACTCCTTTGGACAACAAAAGACGTCCCCGCAGCAGATGCACAGCCATGTCAGCCCCGGAGACTTCCCTTCCCCGCGCGCCGTCCGTGCATCGATGGCCTTGATGAATTTATGGGCTTTGGAAGCGGCAGTGAGCTCATCGGACCAGAGGCGAGCTACCAGGATCTCATTTGGGCGGACTACCCATGGACATGGATCTTTATGCCAGCCCATTGCAACTAGGTCGACAGTCAGACCTAGCTATGACGGCAGCTGCGAGCCTGATCCCACCGTTCACAGCGACGACAGAGCCGAGTGACATTTCGTCAAGCTCGGAACCGATGACGTTGTCCCCTTCACAGGGCTCGGCCCACACTCGCGCACGAGCATCTTGTCTTCGACCGGTCCTGGCGAGTATGAAGGCCGCAAAAATAGCACAGACGGCATCGGGCACGGGGTGGGCAGTATGGGCGACATCGGTGGTGTGCCCATCAGTCTTCCAAGGCAACAGCAACAGCAGCTGCACCTGCAGCAGAACGTGCTGCAGCAATTGACTTTGTATGACATGGCTGCCATGGCGCCGTGCAGCGAGGGCACCATCCCGGAGTTTGAGGTTGTGATCGCATCAGAAGCGGCCTGGCCCTTGGCTCGCTGCACACCCCCCATCTACTCGGGCGCATGCCCTCGAACGGCCATTGTGCATCTCGAGTGTCTGGAGCAGAAGTCGAAGCAGGAGGGAACATGGACGGCGCTTGAGCAGTTTCTCGATCGCCATCATGCAGACGCCACGAATGCGCCTCGGGTCGTACCCTTGACGTCGCGGTCCCGCGACAAGATGCTCGCCATTACCCAGAGCTTTCTTCACAAGGCCTTGGACATCCACCGTTCCGGAATGTACCCCAAAACTGGAGCATTGAGCCCTGGAGCGGCCGACTTCAGCTTCAACTTCATTGTCCTGCCGCCTTCGCGCATTCTGGAGTACTTCTTGAAGAGCTACGTGCGCAGTCTTGCCATCTACTATCCATTGGTGGCGGGCGGTGTTGTGGATCCCAATGAAATGCTCGACAACAACCAAGCGTCGACGCTTCTGGTGCTGCTGATGATTGCACAAGGTGCCGCGACGGTGCCCATGGCGGAGGCGCGTTATCTGTCGGCTGGCCTGTCGGAGACGTGCCGCATCTCCTTGTTCGACATTATTGAGAAGAACGTGGAGCTGTCTGCGGACCCGACGGCACTGCGATGTGCATTGTTGTTCACACTTTTGGGCGCATGGAGCGGCGACAAGTGGCAAATGGACATTGCCATGGGCCAGCGCAGCATGTACCTTTCGGTGAGCTTTGTTATGCTATGATTTTTGTTGTGCTTATTTGCTATGCTGTCTTTTGCTATGCTGTCTTTTGCTTTGCTGTCTTTTGCTATGCTATGCTTTTCTTTCTTGTTTAGTATACCATGCTGACCTGCGCCTTAGATGCTGAAGCACGCCGGTATGCTCGAGCCGCAACCGTCCATGGTGCCGAGCCCGAGCAGCCCTGCAAACACAGAGCTGCAGTGGCGCTCGTGGCTGCACCGGGAGTCGCAGAATCGGCTCGTCTACAACTGGGTCATGGTAGACCAGGAGCTGAGTCTGTTCCACGACACTGCTCCTGTTCTGTCTATCAGTGACCTCCAGTGCCCTCTTCCAAGCTCTGAGGCTTTGTGGCTTGCCCCACGGCCGATTGCTGGTCCACTGTTGCCCAGAGCACTTACAGCACAAGCGCCAGTGTTGGCGGCAGCAGCACATCAACGTCACCACTGACTCCATCGCTATGTGAGCTCTTCCAGGACTTCTTGCACGACAACCTTGCTCGTCGCAAGACCTCACTCTCGCCGCAGCAACTGCGTCTTCTTTTACATCCTCTCCAGGGCCTTCTCTGCCATCTGCGACAGATGCTGTCTTGCTTGCCAGAGGTGCCCCCTGTGCGTCGTACCACCAACCGCACAGTCACAAAGGCGTCGACCATGCAGCGTCTCGAAGAAGTCCAAGCCCAGCTACAGCACTGGTATGAGCTTTCCATGGCATACTACAAGGCGAGCCCAGGCTGTGCCGTGACAAAGTGCAACCTGGTGCTCTACCACCTCATCTCGCTCAACGCCGTCACAAACTTCCCAGAGATTGAGCGCCTTGCTCGCCGCGACGGAGTCTCAGGCACCGCCGACCCCTCGGTCCGTCACAAGCGCTGCATTTTCTTACGGGAAGAGGCAGTCTTTCATTGCGGCCAGGTTCTGCGCGTTCTGCGCCAGATGCCCGCTGACCGGCGTCCCAGCTGGTGGAGCGCCGCACTTTACCGGGCTGTCTTGATTCTCTGGGCTGACAGTATCTGCCACATGAGTAGCACCTCGGTCGAGGTTGAGCTACAACAGCCAAGCACGGACCATGTTCCAGCTGCCACTGCCGCTGCTGGATCTGCCATGTTTGGCAGTGCGTCACCGACGATGGTCGGGTCGCCATAGAGGCAAGCCCAGTGGCGTTGTCGCCCGGTCCGCGTCCACAGAGCCACAGCAGCCTATGCAGCATTATCGGAGCTAGCGACGGTACAAATGCGGGCAATGGAGATGCCACATCTCTTGTCGCCATCGACAGCGTGACCCCCGAGGACCAGGCAGTCATTGCCTATCTCTGGGGTGGCGACGGCGTCACGGCCGTTTTGACGCACAGTGATGGCAGCCACTTTACGCTCGGCTCGCCATGTGCGATACTGGCATATGGGGTCACGCGCATTGATGAGGCCGTGAGCACACGCATTAGCGATGGCATCCGCCGCAAGCTTCTGTCTTTGGCAAGCAACTGGAGTGGTCAAGCTCTGGTGTGAAGCGCATTCGAGGTGCAGCTCGACTTTGAAGTCCTCTTTCCCGTTCTTACACTTTGATTTGCACTCTGTATGCATTTACGTTCGACATATTCACATACTAAATAGTGGCCGACAAACATAGAACATACGTTCATAATGGTGACACAAACATGGGGGTGGTATTGGTTTTGACCTTCCAGCACAGCATGGTATGGATCTTGGACATGCAGGCGCTTTCTGTTCTCTACTCGTGTGCATAATCTGGAGGTACTCTGCCGAGTCGATACTTTGAGTTTATCTTTTTGGAATTTGTTTGCACAACCATTTGAGTTTATCCAGAACATTGCATCTCTGCAAGAATTATTCAGAGCTCTAGCCTAAGCATTGATGTCGTCAATAGTGAAGCTGCACGCAACGTCACATGATAAATACGGCTCGTGCCCAAGAAAGA
This sequence comes from Sporothrix phasma, assembly GCA_016097075.2. NCBI lineage: Eukaryota > Fungi > Ascomycota > Sordariomycetes > Ophiostomatales > Ophiostomataceae > Sporothrix > Sporothrix phasma. The sequence continues at coordinate 16,999 of JADMNG010000010.1, read as the reverse complement.
CATGTTCACATGCACCCAGCCACATGGCACGGGGGCCATCGTACGCCAAGACGCAATCAAACCCGCCAGAGCGGCCCGGAAGGACATGGCACAGGCCCGTGAAAGAGTACCTTTGATATATACGCAATATGCGTACAGAGCCGTTTACTCGAGTCCATGCCATGTGAAGGACTGCCAGTATCCCAGGCTCCTGGTAGTGTTTCTCTCGCCCTTTGCGTGTAGTTACTTGTTCAAAAGTGCCTAAGATAATGCTGCTATTATCGTCACTTAGTACTAGATAGAGAATGGCTCCAATCAAGCAAGCGACTAATAAAGTCTGCATAGCACGAGTGTGCAAGAGTTGCGATGGTACGGTCGCAACGAGACTGACGTACTTTGCTGTCATCGTCCCTCCTCTGCCAATGAAGCCACCCATCACAGAGTCGCATCGTGCCTGCAGTGGAAATGTAGCGCTTCTTCTGCTCTCTATAGACTCTGTAAGATCTCTCCAATGGACTCGATCTTGGTCGCATCAGTACCGTCGGCCTTGCCTCTCATTACAATACCTGGACATGTGGCGATGGCGCAGTATGTGCAGCTTCCATGGGCGACCTTGCGTTGCAAGTTTGGATGGCGGTATTGATGGAGTGGCTGTAAAAGGACCAGTCCTCTGCATCGGCACCATGGCCGGAGACACGGGATGCGAGAACCGATCAGGTCATCGTTTGGAAACGGCAGGGTTGAGATGCAGCTCTGGCTGAACAGGCACAAGTCTACTAGACAGCGTTGCCCTGATAGAATGTAATGTACCGGCTGGCCCATCGTCTACAGCATATGCCAAGCTCCCGGCAGGTCCCTAGGCCAAGGCACACTGTGGCGCTTCTGTCCCTCGTCCGGCCGAGGCAGCCTCCGGCCAGATTCTTGAAGCCGTCTTTCCTGCGATGCTTGCGGCTTCGAGGTGGACCCGCACCGTCTCGATGCAGCCCATGTTTACGAAACGCGGGATGGAGATGGCTCCGAGCTATACTGGCATCTTGCTCCGTCTCACTTTGCGGACCTCTGTGACTGTGCAAGCCTGGGTGAGTCGACCCATTTCCTATGCAAACTTGCGTCGTTGGTGCTGTCTTCCCTCCTGGGACGAGTGGAGACGCCCGTGTAAGTCTGACCAATCACATAACACGAGGCCTGTATCCAGTCTGGCTGACATAAGCTCGTGATATCGCGTGTAAAACGACAGACCGACTTACGGGAAAAGTCGGAAAACATACTCGTACAAGCATGTGTCGTCCTGTGCGATGTGGCCTTGTATTTAGGGCGAGGAGTGCCTGCTTTGGAGGCGGCTCGGTTGGTAGGTTGCGCTCGTCTCGCGTTTCGCCAACGTTTACTTTGTAGATCGCACGGACGTCCGTTGGGGAAGCAGTCAAGACGTGGCGAGGCAGATGGCACAGAAAACGCCCAAGGAGGACCGGCCAGGTGGCACTCTGCTCTTCTGTCCGGTTTCCTACAGAGCTCGACCAAACGTCTCTTTCCCTTCCGTTCCCCACTCGATCTTTGTACGAGGTCGGACAGGCCGTGTTGTTCCAAAGTGTCGGAGGGGGGAGTTGGGGGTCAGTTTTAGACAATGCATTGGTGTTTCTTGGGAGGCAAACAAAGACAAAAGGAACTGGACAACATGCATTTGCACAGGCATACCAGACTTTGCAGTCGTCAAGCCACGTACAGAAACAGCCAAGAGCGTCGACGTTGGCGGGCGCTCTGAGGATCCTTGCTTAGTCCACGCGCTGCACAAACCGCCAGTCGGCACACAGCGGCACACAGTAGCTGGCTTTCTCCAAGGAGGTGAACATACGGCGTGTCGTCTTCGCTCGCTACGACGTGTCTATACTGATCAGACAAGCACGCCGCTTTACAGGTGTTCCTGTAATACGCGCGAGCGAGGTCCGACAGACGCCGGACTTGCTGTTGGTGCCTGTATCCGTCTGCCCTGTCGATGGTGAAAGGCCGTCCGGACCCTTGACGCGTTGCTGCCCATCTCGGCTTCCCCAACGAGGCCACGGCCTCCCAGACGGACGTTCCTCTCGGACTTGATACGCAGCGCCTTTGCTGGGTACGTTTTCACCGTCATTTCCACCTGGCGCTGCCACTATAAGAGACGCCGTGGCCTGGAGGATCGATGCGACGTTTTCGTGTCAACCGCCCAGCTTGCACCACCACAGACAATAACAGCCCACCGTCCTGTTACACATTCGCACTCACCAGACGATCCCCACTCTACTTTGCCCATACAAGCACCCCAGAAGCCAGCATGTCTGACGCTGTCGCCGATGCGGCGCGCCCCTTTGTGGGCAAGGTCGCCGTGATTACCGGCGCCGGTCGGGGCATTGGCCGCGGCATTGCCATGGAGCTCGGCCGTCGTGGCGCCAGTGTTGTCGTCAACTACGGCAGCAGCAGCGCGGCCGCCGAGGACGTCGTTGCAGAGCTGCAGTCTCTGGGCAGCGAGGCCGTGGCCCTGCAAGCGGACATTAGCCAGCCGGCCGAGGTGGTGGCGCTGTTTGACCGGGCCGTCGAGCACTTTGGCGGCATTGACATTGTCGTGTCCAACGCGGGCATGGAGGTCTGGTCGTCGGAGCTGGACGTGACGCCGGAGCTGTTTGACACCGTCTTCAACCTCAACTGCCGCGGCCAGTTCTTTGTGGCCCAGCAGGGCCTCAAGCACTGCCGCCCCGGCGGCAGCATCATCCTGACGTCGTCGGTGGCTGCGTCGCTGACGGGCATCCCCAACCACGCGCTATACGCCGGGTCCAAGGCGGCCGTCGAGGGCTTCACGCGTGCCTTTGCGGTCGACTGCGGCGAGCGGGGCGTGACGGTCAACGCCATTGCCCCGGCGGCGTCAAGACGGACATGTTCAACGAGAACGCGTGGCACTACGTTCCGGGCGGCTACAAGGGCATGTCGCAGGACATTATCGACGCCGGCCTTATCCAGGCCTGCCCCCTGAAGCGCGTCGGCACGCCGGCCGACATTGGCAGGGCCGTGTCCCTGCTCGTCAGCCCCGAGGGCGAGTGGATCAACGGTACGTGTGTGACTCTTCCTCTTGGCCATGTACCGTGTTTCTAACCCATCTAGGCCAAGTCATCAAGCTGTCCGGAGGCTCTGCCGTGTAAGCGGAAAAAGCACACGTTTCCACATACGCTGCCCATGACCTGCGGCGAGACGTTCAATGAAGAGGACTGGAGAGTCGGGGAGTGACTTTGCACAGTCGAACCAATCGGGTTTTTCGTTTTTCGGTGGCAAGCTTGATAGAACTCTATAGTGTGTCTGGTAGCTCTCTTGCCATGGCGATTACTGGGAAACGGCAGACCGAAGCGCGCGGCCTCGTTTCAGGTGTCTCAGTAGTTCTGGCGAATGCCACGTTAAAGACTAGAGTACAGTCTCAGTGCCTACTTTGTTCAATGTGAACAGCCATGGCACAACTCTTGCACGATCCTATGGGTGGGGAAGAGCGCCTCTGGCAAGCAATAGGTCTCTCCCCATTCTGCCCCTCTGACACGTTTCCCAATCCTCTCAAGGCTAAGATGGGGAGCCCGTAATTGTTTGGGAGCGGCCGTCTCGCTCCCACAGACATCGCCAGTTGGGGCCAGCATGGTCAGCATGGTCAGCATGATCAGCACTTCCATGTCCCGTTTCGTGGGGACAGTACATAGACAGGTATTGAAACAGGGTCCGAGAATACGTTGGCACGCTGTAAAGCAATACGTGTTGAGTGGAAGAGCTCTAACCAGCGTAAAACGCCAGACTAGTTGGGGGGCCTTTGATTGTTCCGGTGGCCTGGGTCCCGTCTCCGCTTGCAACGACCGGCCACTCTCCTCTGTCCCCCGACTCAGATGGCCATTGTATATATCAGACAGGAACTGTATCGAGCATCTCAGGCGAGCACGGTCCCACGGCTCGATATCGCCCTGGTGAAACCACCCCTTCGACGAAGACGACCACTCGTCTGCAACCACCACGTCTTCTGTTCCGGACATCTCCACCGTGGTGGCATCAACGGCAGCACTTCTGTGTTTCCCAGCCTCTGGGCTCGATCTTCCAAGTTGCGTCTTTTTCAGGTTCTAGCCGCCAGGCCTCGAGTCGTTACGACAGTCGGACGAGGTGGCGTGGGCTACACAATGGCCTGCCTGATAAGAAGTGGGAAGCTTGGACCATGGTGGCCTGGGTCTCGGGACAAACAAAGCGTCTAGATAGGGCGAGAAGGAGAATGCCTTCTGAAGCGGACGGCGTGGATGCATCGTAAATCCACGTGGAAATAAGACTGGGACAAGACGGGATCCTTCCTTGCCTGCTGGAGACAGAAACAGAACGTATGAACACATCACCATAGTCTTGTACGCTGTATATTACTGGCCAGGAACTTGCGAGAAATGCCAAGAACTCCAACGCCTGTCGTATGCTGCGAATACCTTGAGAACAGAAGCCAAGACAGGACCCCGAGCGACGGAGCAGAAGGAAGCCACCAAATGAGAGCCGCATGAAAGATTGAGCTTGTTGTGAGCAAAAAAGAAGCACTGGTATACAGTCGTAACAGGCGGGCGAATGGAGAGTAAAACGACCTGGCAGACTCAAGCCAACGGCCAGTCCTCTTTGCGGCGGCCGGCCAAGTCGAGGGCAGCGCCCAGCTTCTGGCCCAGGTAGCCGAGCATGGCGTGGGACACGGCGGCATCGTCAAACAGCAGGTCGCCGCAGACCGCGCGGAAGCGCGCGTAGACCTCTTCGAGCTTCTGGAGCTCGCGGTTGAGAATCTCGCGCTCCAGCCAGCGCCCATCCTCGCCCTGCAGCTGGTACGCCCCGAGACGGACGCCCAGACCGAGACCCGCCACCGTGAACGGAGCACCGCTGCTGCTGCTGGTCGGCGAGGCGCTGTCTGGCCGACGAGATGTACACGACGTCGATGCGGCCGTGGCATCGGGCCCGTCGGGCCGTGGATCCAGGCCCTCACCGCCGCGGCTCTCGGCGTAGCGTGCCCCAAAGCAGGACTGCGACGCCGTCTTGTAAGACGACGCAATCTGGCCCAGCAGCGTGGCCAGCAACATGGCCGCCGTGTGCGTGCCTGAACGGCGCATGCAGCGGGGGCAGGCCAGCAGGGCGGCACAGGCCTCGACGGCGCTGCGGTTGAGCGTCAGGACCACGTCAAACGGCGGTACCGCGGGTGTCGCGGCGTTGTGCAGGGCCTGGAGGGCATGCAGACAGGCTGCGAAGCAGGCGCACGGTGCGGGTGCGCTGCCGTGGCCGCCACCGATGCCACGGTCGCGTCCCGAGAGCGGGACGGCCAATTGGCCTGCGGTCGGGCTCTGCCGCAGGCAGGGAGTCGTGGACGGGCTGGGAAAGTAGGTGTGGGCCGGCGCGGAGGCGATGCTTCCCGGCGTTGGCATGGGCTGCTGCGGCGCGTGGCCGTGGTGGGCGGGTCCCGGTAGGGGCTGTCCCTGGCTGTACGCGTACATGTCCATGGCGGCCGGGTCCATCCAGGACAGGCTGCTGGCCGCGGACGACGGGCCTGCGGACACGCTGGACACGACGGACGCCTGCATCGGCAGCGCCCCATGGGAGACGCCGGGAACTGGGCCATGCACAGGTCCGTGGGCGGCGGCGTCCAGGGCACCGTCCCGGCCGAGTACAGATCAACGTGCGCCGCCGCCGCCGCCGCCGCCGCCGCCGTATGCTCGTCCATGGCGAGCAGGGCCAGCTCGGGCGAGATGGTGTGGTTTTGCGAGACGGCGACGTCCGGAGACATGTCCAGGCGGCCGGTGGCTGCCAGCCCGTGTCCAGTCGGAACAGGCCAGGCACGCCCGCTGCTGCGTACAGGAGCCCCGTCTCGTCGCCGCTCATGGTGGGGGAGAAGGCCGAAGCAACGGTGACCATGTCGTGCTGGATTGGCGTGGTGTGGTGGTGATGGTGGTGCTGTGGCTGTGGCTGTTGTTGCTGATGTTGGCGTGAACATGGGCGTTGTCCGCCTTGGGCTTGCCGGCCCGGCTCGAGGGCGAGTAGCGGCACTCGATGCCACAGGCGAGGCAGCGAGAACAGATGGGCCGTGCCTTGGAGCACTTGACCTTGGCAAGGAAGCAGCCGTCGCACGACGCCCTCAGCCGCGGCTGGCGATGCTTGGATGCCGCAGACATGGAGAAGAGGGTTCGAGGGCGAACTGGTCGTCGATCGTGGTCGTGGTGCCTCAACAAGAGAATAGGCGATGGACTGGTGATAATGGGAAAAGGCTCACTGGTCTCCGTATCTTCTCGCGGTATTGACAGGGGGCAGCAGACAAGGTCTTATAAAAAGAAGAGCCTCTCAGACGAGTACGAGCAGTCAGCGGCGACACAGATGACGGCAGCGACAGCGACAGGGGTTCATGATGTCTGGAAGTGGGGGAAAGCGTAGACTCTGGGCATAGAAAGGCCATACGTAAACGCGATAGAATGGCAAACACGGGCAGTGGGACGGCTATGAGGATGGGTCTTGATAGACGCAGTTCTATGGGTGCAGCCTCTGCCACAAGGGAGACGATCAAGACGGATACGGCCTGGCAAAGAGGGTACAAAACAGACGAGGGCCACGAGCGGCCTGGGGGATAAGAAGCATGCAAAGCTCAAAGCGAGCTTTACTTTAAAGTGACGGAGTGATTTAGGCCAACAGTGACGGCAACAAAAGCAGGGAGCCAGAGGACAAAAGAGGGTGTGCTCGTGTGGCTAGATAAATTGTGCCAGTGCGTTGCCTTTTCCATCCATGATGCAGGACCAGAGCAAGTCCGTGCGGTAGCAGGATGTGCACCTCTCGATGCAGGAGGCGTGCATGCTTCTGCTCTACTTCTGCTCTGCACAGCTGTACGCTCTTTGTGTGTTATGCTCGCAGAGCTACATCTCTTGCCAACCGCACCGAAGCATTCACAGCTGAGCATGCAGAAGCTGTGCAGACCTGTGCGGAGACGTCTTCCTTTGCTGTTGTTTGTGCACTCTGTCGTGGCACTCTCCGCTGCCCAGAGAGGAAATCGTCGTAAGCCAAAGCTTTCGTTCTCGTTATCCCCGTCTTTTTTGTCTTTCCATCTTTGGTGTCTGTTTCTTGATTCTCTTCTTCTCATTTTGTCCTTCTCTTTTATTTCCTTCTCTTTCTGTACATCCTTGGCCAAGAGGCTTCTCACCTGTACGCGTGGCGGCAAGCGTCGACTTACTCCCCTTCTGCTGCCTTTCATCGCCCGCGCATGGGTTCTCTGGAGAAGACCATCCTGTGCACGACGACCAGCAACGCCAGAGCCCTTCCTGGTACAGCACTGCTGATCTCCCTCTTGGTGCAACCGTGGTACCGAGGCTTGGCTGTCTGCCCCTTGTCAGTCGTCCGCCCGCCTTGTCTCTGCATTGGAGTGTCGTGGTTGATTTCGGCGACATCCGTGGGTGGCAGTCAAGGTGAGCAGACCAGTACGGCTCTGCGTAGCGGGGGTGCAGAGGGCCCAGAGACAAGGTGAGCGTTCTCGCGCAAAACGAACTGGGCAAATCCCAAATAGAACATGGCACGCCATACATCTTTCGATGGGTGGCAGACTTGGCCGAGTTCGGACCGGCCTTCACCAGGACAGTGGCGGAAACGTTATGAGCGCCTTATCTGAGCGGGACGGCGTGCCCTGCACTCTCACTGGTTTCGAGACCATGTGTTCAATTCCCACCGTCTTTGATCCATCAAGCGCCACTGGATCAACACGATGACACTTGACTCTGGAGTCTGTCTCCTCGCCACGGCACTGTACGTCTCGACTGGCTGAGCTCTCCTCCGTTGTCTTTACTGCGCATTTGCGTCTTTGCGTCTTTGCGTCTTTGCGCCTTTGCACCATACAGAGCTTCATTCATCGTTTCAAGATACGGAACGACGCGTAAGAATGCAGAAGGATGCATGCTGATTAGAGTATTTTGAGTCCAACGAACAACCAATGCACCTCATGCTGTGGTGTATTTTGTGGCGGACATGGACGCGCCAGCAGATGGCCATTACTTTTGCGTCCGTGCCCATTACATACGACTGGTCATATGGTACAAAAAGGCCTGGTCGGCTGGACGCGCAACAAGTATCGTGAGTGGTGCCGATTTTGTCTATAGCACTTTTATGATACACAAGATCATTCAGTAAGCAGAGACCATACCAGTGCAAGATGCCCCAGACCCAGACGAAGTTTGCGAAATCCGGGTGGGGAAGTGTCCTGTCGTCTTGCACCTGTCTTGGCATGGCGACAGAATGCGCCCGGAGGATCGTGCAGATGAAGGACGCGTACTCTACACGGATGCATACCAGTCGCAGCGACAACTCAAAGCACGTCCCGGCTGTGTGAAGCCTCTGTCGAGCGGGAGCTTGGCCAGGGGAACCCTGTCACGAGGAAAAGCAGCGCCGTTTCTGAACTCAACCCAACGAATATAAGAGTAGATGGGAGGGAACAGTAGCGGCTGCAAGGCTCCGACGTTGCAAAGACGTCGGGATAGCGGGCAGGTGGCCACGCGGGCAGCATGGGTCAGTGGCGTGCCAATGTTGGATGCTGGCAGCTTCAAGGATCAAGAGAGACGTTCTGTTTCCGTTTTCCGCTTTTCGCTTCCGTTTGGTTGACATTCTTGTGGTACGTCACCCAAAGTGTTGGAGTATCTCTATGGCTGCTGTCGGACTTTCCCCAGATTATGGACGTTGGCGTCGACGGGATGCCGCAGACGACGTCGACAGACCGCGATGGTCTCGCGACGTTGAGCCTTGACAGGCAATATGGGCCATCGGGCTGAAAGCAGTGACCATTCCATGGCTTGCCTGTGAAGCAATGCGACCGAGAGAGCCAACTTGAAGCGGGTGTCGATACAGAAAGCTAGATAGAGGTCCACCGTCAAAGTCCACAGGCTCATCTGCAGCATCATGACCAGAGTACGAGCAAAACGTACCTATCGAGACGCGGCTTATGCATGGCGGCCATGGGTCGAGGATGGGAGACTGTGCGCCGGTTCTGCTCCTATGTCGTCTGCCGCCTTACCAGACAGCCTGCAGCCCTGATAGGAGAGCTGGGCACAACAAGCCGTCGTACGGCGACGTGGTGAGCTGCGCGGTCTGCTGTATCCGGCATCTGCATATGTTGCGGATGCTTGCATGCAGCCGATTCGATGAACGCACGGCCCTACTTTCTGTGCTTTATCTATGAGCTTAATAAATCAAACGAGAGCTTTGCAGCTTACTCGACATCGCAGTCCGTCCCGGGCACCTGCAAGTATCCCGAGGGTGACACCGTGCGGAGGCCAGGCAAGCAGCAAGAAAGCATACAGGCATAGGAGACGGAGCAGTAGCGGCCACTTTTGCCTCTTTGGTCGTATCGTTCGTGTCTCCATCTCTGTTGTTATCGCTTGTCCGACCTTCTTTTTCGTCTTCCTCTTCCTGCCCCCCCACACCACATGTACCACCTGTCCAGCTCCCACGCTTTGCCTCATTCATCTTCTTCGTCGTGCCACCTGTGCTGTCGAGCCTCGAGAGGCTAGGACGGACTACAGCCTGTGAGACTGTGAGACGAGGGGCGTCCATTCTACAAACGCCGCCTGGCCCTCGACTCGGTTGGTTCTGTTGCCACTGTGAGACCTGCCCGCTTGCGGCTCGCATGCGTGGTGCAGGCCATACCTGTCTGTTCTCGTAGCTTTGCAAACGCAGACCGAGCAAGAAACAGAGACACAAGATGGGAGCCTGAGACGGCGGTTCGGGTCGCACGTGCTTCTCTTCCCTCGTCCATTGTCTCTGCCTTTCCAGGGAACCCGTGTTGCTGGTGCGACCCTCCCGTTCCAGATGCACAGGCTAGCTGCGAAAGCTTCACGATGTAGTCGTAAGCATGTCAACACTCTTTTCGTTGTATCTCTGCGTGTCGGTCCTGGCGTTCTACCGAACAGAATGGGCGTCAAGGGACTCAACGGTAGCGATAAAGGAGCAAATCGTGTAGCAAGCTATCAGGTTAAAGACCACATTCAAGACAATGCCATCCAAGGCTATGGAGGTGGACAGAGAAACGTAAGGCATATTATGTTGTATGCAAAGACGACAAAGGGCGTGAACTAGGAAAAAGCAATGGACAAGCGAAACGCCAAAACCCAATATAGGAGATCATAAACCTCCACAAATGTACTCTCCATCGCACGGAGAGGTCGAGGGATGGAAGAATAAGAAACAGCAAGGTTGAGTCCCAAGCTCGGGAATCAAAAGAAAAAGCAGACAGTGAGACACAAAGCAAAACAATGCAAAACAATGCAAAGCATAACAAGGCAAAGGCCCGATGCATTTCCTCGACTTCCGGCTGCTTGCAATCTTTGGTTCCTCCTCCGTCTCTATGCCACCCAGCGCAGTCTCTTCATCAGGGCTCTCTAGTCTTAATCTTAATCCTCAATCAATGATCTTCCGTCTTAGTTTTTCGTCTCAGTCTTTCGTCTTAGTCTTCCGTCTCAGTCTTCGACTCGTTTCACGCTTACAGACCAAGACCCTCGCGCATAAAGGCCCCCAGTTGCTTCGCCTGTGACTGTTAGCAGGTGACTCTGTCTCATGCAGTCGGACCAAATCAGGGACGTACCAGATCGCCGTGCATCATGGAAAAGTGGTTGCCTGGCATGTGGCGGATCGTCATCTTGCGGGCGTCCAGGTACTCGTCCCAGCGATTGGGCCAAAGTCGGTGCGGTTGTCGAGCAGGAACAGAGCATGGCCCTCGGGGTATGGTTGCGGCCGCGGGTCCGTCGGCAGGTGGCACACGCCGTCCTCGCACCAGATGACTGTGGCCTTGGGGCACTTGGCCGCCGGGATGGGCTCGGCGGTGTAGTTGGACAGCGCCGTGACCGACGCAGCAAAGTGCGGCAGCAGCCACGGAGGGACCTTGTCCGGATCGCCGTCGCCGAGCAGGCCAATGGACGCAAACCACGCGTGCAGGCCCTTGGGCAGCGGCTCAATGGTGACGGGGCAGGGCGAGTCGATAAACACAATGTGGTCCACGGCCTCGCCGGCCTTGGTCAGCTGGTAGGCAATCTCGTAGGCAATGACACCACCCGCCGACCAGCCGGCCAGGCTGTAGGGCCCGACCGGCTGGCGACGCTGGATCTCTTCGATAAACTTGGCCGCCATGCCGTAGACGCCGCAGTTGTACTCCTCGGGCGTCTTCATAAAGGGCGAGAACAGGCCCCAGACCGCCCAGTCGGCGCCAATCTCGGAAATCTCCGTGTAGGACGTGGCACTGCCGCTGCCGTCGGGCACCATGAAGAATTTTGCCTTGCCATGCGGTGGCTGCCCTGAAGCAGGACGACGAGGCCTTGCGGTGCGGGTAGTGGTCGACAATCTTGACGGGAGGCGGCAGCTTCTCAAACGGGTCGGCTGGTTCCAGGCGGATCGCCTGACTGCGCTGCAAAGTCTGCAAAGTCGGCGCAGCAGCCGGAACCGGAGACGGAGCCGGAGCCGGAGCAGCGGCGGCAGGCTTGGGTGGCAGCGGCCGGGGCTGGGTCTCAATACCCAGGCAACGCTCAACGGCCTTGAGGGACGGGTTGGACACAAAGAGGTCCGAAGGAATGTTGAGGCCCGTCTTCTCACGCAGCGTGCCAGGATCTGGAGACTCATCAGCGAGTCCATGCCCAGGTCCGCCAGGTCGGGCGCCGCCATGATCTCGTCGACGTCGACCTGCATCTCCTCGCAATGGTCTCGCGCACGGCCTTTTGCAGGGCCGACACGTCGCCCGCGGCCGGCGCACACTCGCCGCCGTCCTTGACCGAGCCGTTCTCGCTCTCCTCCATGGGCGTCGTGACCTCCGAGTCGGACTTCATGCCGTCTGTCTCCGAGTCGGAGCTGCAAAGGCCCGAGTCCTCGAGCGAGGCCGCGGCCTCCCTGTCCTTGCCAGCGGCCTCAAATTGTGCCAGGTACGTCTTGAAGGCGCCAATGGTCGGGTAGTCGACAAACGCGTTGGAGTGCAGGTCCACGTCCAGCTCCTCGCGGATGCGGCCGCTGACCGTCAGCGACATGAGCGAATCGACCCCCAGATCGCCAAAGGCGACATTGTCGACGAGCTCGTCGTTGGACACGCCAATTTCTTTGGCCAGAATGTCAAACACCTGCGTGACGACCGACGTGAGCCTCTGGTTGACTTTGCCAAGGTTGGCGTGCGTGACCGTCTTGCTGTTCTTGGCCTTGGCCGGCGCGGAGACGGTCGCGGGAGCAGCAGCCACGGGCGGCCGCGCAGGGACGCAGCAGACGCACCAGCGACGCCACGGGCGGCAGCACCAGGTTGAGGACCTTGCGCGGAATCGCCGCGAAGCGCACATCGCCACAGACGCCAATGATGCGCTCGCCGTCAAAGACGTAGGCATCGCCCGAGAACATCGTGGTGCCCTTGACCGGCTGCATGCGGATGTAGCTACGGTACGTCCTGGTGGCATTGGGCGTCTCTACAAAGCGCAGCGATCCCCAGCCGTGCGAGATGTAGACCTGCTCGCGCGAGTCGACGGCGTCCGTGGGCATTGACAATGAAGCCAGAGATGTGGCACATGCTGTCGATCCAGAAGGGGTTGAAAGTAGCGGCCGTCCGCCTCGGATGTCTGGAAGCGCACCGTGGCCGTGGCCTCGCATGTGGCGCTGTCCAAGATGACCTCCTCCATGCCGCGGTAGCGCGGGGCGTAGTCGACGAGCGCCGTGAACAGCTTGTAGGCGATGCCGCGGCCAATCTTGCTGGCTGTGCCTTTTCTTCGCCGGCCTTGAGCGCGTCGATGCGAGCGGCGCACCGAGTAGCTGACACGCTCAAACTCGCTGGACCACTGCTCGGCGTCGCCGTACACCACCTTGCAGGTGGCGTGCTCCGTCTTCTTGGCGCCCTCGCCCGTATGGAAGCGGAGCCTGGCGTTAGCCCTTGTCAACGTGCGCCGTGGCCGAGACACGCAGGATGTGGCTGCCGCTGCGGTCGCGATTGAGCGTCTTGCCACCTCCATCTCCGCACGCTTGTCGCCGCTGTCTTGGGCACCGGCTTGCCAGGCGGTACAGTAGTCGCCAATCGTCATGGCCATGTCGGCGTAGACGTCGACGGGCACAGCGGCGTGTTGTTGACCAGGTGGCCCTCGAGCGCGAGGCGCAGGTCGGCGCGGCACATGTCCGACTCCGTGTCGAGCGTCACCGTGCTACCGTTGACCTCCTCGCGAGTCACCTTGTGCACGCTGGACGTCGACAGCGTGGGCTTGGCCGGCGCACTGGCGGCGGCCGATGCAGCGGGCAGCATCTTGGCGAAGCGGTTCTTAATCAGCGACCAGTCGCCCTCGTACTGAAGCCAGTAGTTTTTGTTGTCAAAGGCATACGATGGCAGATCCAGCAGACGGACCGAGGCGCGGAAGTCGTTGTGCATCTCATTCCAATCGAGGCTGAGGCCTGCCGAGTGCAGCGTGCACAGGCTGGCGCTCAGTGTCTTGTACGTCGCCTCGTTGCGGCGCAGCGTAGGCACGGCAATTGTGCTGGCGCCAAACGCCGCCTTGACCATGTTGGCGCACACCGGTGCGGGCCGACCTCGAGCCACACAGTCTTCTCGTCGATCGCGCCAGACTGTTGCGCCGACACAAGACTGCCAAGGAAGTCGACGGCCTCGCGGCGTGGTTGCGAAGGTAGGCCGGGTCCACCGGTGCGCTGTCGTTGCCGCCCACGGTAAGGAGCTTGCCGAGCAGCGGCGAGATAATGGGCACCGTGGGCATTTGGAAGGTGACGGCACGCGCCAGCCGTTCAAAGTCGTCCAGGATGGGGTCGACCTGCGCCGAGTGGAAGGCAAACGGCACCTTGAGCTGTGTGCACTTGAAGCCCGCCTCGCCCAACTGCTGCGCAATCTCCGCCATCTCGCCAGCCGTGCGCCGCTCAGGACGGTCTCGCGCGGGCCGTTGATGCAGGCCACGTTCACCGCTGCCGCACGGGCACCGAGTGCATCCGTCACAGTGGCCGCGGAGCCCTGCACGGCCAGCATGGCGTGCGTGCCAGCTGTGCACGTCTCCACGAGCAGACGGGCGCGTGCGCCAACAAGGTAGTGATGGTGTCGCTGGCCGAAAGCACGCCGGCAATGTGGAGGGCGGCGTACTCGCCCAGGCTGTGGCCCAGAACGGCGGCAGGCCTGACACCCCACGAGATCCAGAGACGGCCAGGGCCATCTCGAAGCAGGCCAGGCCCAGCTGTACAATAACGGGGCTGAGCTTGCTGACATCGGGCTCGCTGCCGTCAATGAGTGGCAGAAAGGACGGGAAGCCGTGGATCTTGGCAACCCGCTAAAGTCGTTGATGCTGTCGCGGAAGACGGAAGCGTTGGCATAGAGTTCCTTGCCGAGAGCAGCGTAGTGCGCGCCCTGACCCGTGAAAAGAAACGCGACCTTGGGCGGCTCGGGAAGGACAGGCACAAGCTACCCTTGAGGCGGTCCTGCAGGGCCCGCTTGGCCTCGGCCAGGTCAGCCGCTGTCACGTTCATGCGCCAGTAGTGCTGGATGCGCCGTGCCGTCGTCGTGTAGGCGACATCCGCCACGGGGGTGTCCGGGTGCTCATCGAGCCACGACACCAGACGCTCGGCATTGTTGATCATGGCCGACTTGGACTTGCCCGTCACCGTGATGACGTGCGTGCTGCGCGGGTCCACAGCGGCTGGTGGGCGGCGCGGCGCATCCTCGAGAAGCAGGCCCGTGTTGCCTCCAGCGGCGCTGAAGTTGTTGATGAACACACGGCGGGGCTTGCCGTCTGTGCGCCGGAACGGCGTCATATGGAAGGCAATGTTCACATTACGGTCCGACAGGTCCTTGGGGAAGCCTTGTTCATGATCTGCTTGATGCCGACGTGCGGGGTAATCTGGTTTTTCTGAAGCATCAGAAGCACCTTGACCAGGGCCGTCACGCCCGAAGCAGCCTCGCCGTGGCCCACGTTGGCCTTGACGGCGCCCAGGTACAAGGGCCGGTCTGCGGGGCGCTTGCGGTCGGCGGGAGCAAACACATTGGTGACAGACAGCATCTCGGTGCCGTCACCCGCCTGGGTGCCCGTGCCGTGCATCTCGACGTAGTCGACGTCCAGCGGATCCACGCCGGCCTCATCGAGGATGGCAGACGACAGGATGGACTGCGTGGGGCCGTGGGGGTGCGTGATGGAGATCGCGTCCGCCGAGTGGTTCGTGGCCGTGCCCAGAATGACGGCCAGGATGTTGTCGCCATCGGCCTCGGCATCCTCCAGGCGCTTCACAATCACAGACGCACATCCGTCACCACGGCAGTAGCCGTCGGCGCCATCGTCAAACGTGGCGCAGGGGCCCGTTTTGGACAGGAACTGGCCCCGGCTCAGCCCGGCAAAAATATCCGAGTTGGTCATGCACGACAAACCGCCCACGATAGCGGTGTCGCAGTCCCGCGACCAGAGGGCTGTGCAAGCGACATTCATGGCGGCGGCACTGGATGAGCACGCCGTGTCAATGTTGAGGCTGGGGCCGCTGAAGCCGAAGTGGTAGTTGATGCGGCCGGGGCCAAAGGCCCGTACGCCGCCTGTGATAAAGTACGTGTCGACCTCCTGGGCGGCGTTGATTTCACGCCAGTCGTCAGACGTCTGGCCGTAGAAGGTGCCGATGCGGTCGAGGCGCGTTGAGGGCGTACGGTTGGGAACATACCCGGACATCTCCAGAGCCTCAAACGCAGTGGCGATGGCCATGCGCTGCATAGGATCCGTCTGCAGCGCTTCGCGCGGCGACATGTTGAAGAAGCGGGGTCAAAGAAGCCGGGATTTTCGATCCAGCAACCAAACGGCGTGTGGCTCGTGTTGATCGCCTTGCCCGTCGGATCCACGTGCGTCGCCGCCGGGAAGCGGTCGGCGGAACGACGCGGTGCACGTCGAGGCCCTTGGCGAGCAGCTCCCAGAGTTTCTCGTGGCTTGCAGCGTCGGGGAAGCGGCCTGCCATGCCCACAATGGCCAGCTTGCCCCTGGATGAAGAGCCATGATTGCCAATCTTGGACGGCTTGGCGGTGATTCCACGGGCAGTCGAGGCGAAGTCGGGAGACGCGCGCAGGGCGACCTTTAGCTCCGTCTTGGCGCGGAGAAGGCTGGCCAGCGTGTTGGCGTTTTGGGTCGGGCCAAAGGGGATGATAACGCAGTCGCCGCTTGTGTAGTCGCGGGCAAGGTCGAGGCAGCCGTCCAGGACACGATTGAACAGCAACGGCTCGTTCAGGATTTCGTAGACAGCAGACTCGAACAGCGCCTCCGTGGTGGTCTCGCTGAGCCATGTGCCGGTCGCACACGACATGACGGCCGATCGTGGCTTCGTCTTGAACAGCGCATCCGACACGCTGGCGTCGTCCAGGCGGAGAATCGTCCTGACGTCCGCATCTGCGTGCAGATGGGCAGCGTGATACGGGCCGTGCACGGGAATAGACGCCGAGCGGCCCAGCGTTCCGGAGGCAGCAAGCGCCTTTAGCGTCGACGGTGGCCCTGAAACGGCCACGTTACTCGAGGAAACGGCGCTGATGTAGGCGGCAGCTGCCGGGGGGACGGCCTGTGAGGGTTTAGTAAATGCGCCCTGTACATTGATGGGGGCACGGAAGTACGAACGCTTGCCCTGCCAAACTCAAAGAGGACGCGGCGAACATCCTCTTCGCGCTGGTTCGGGTAGATGTAGGTCCAGCTCTCGGACTGCGCCGAGGGCGGACACAGCTGGTCTGCAAGAGAGGAGACGTGCAGGCCTGTGCGGAACGCCATCAGCACGGCCTGCACGGCAACGGGAACCAGGGCCGATAAAGATGGCGTTGAGGCGATGGCTACGGCGGCAAAAAGGCCGGAGCACAGGCCGACCAAGAAGGTGTGGTCGTGCCGGGTGACATCCTCCCAATGCTTCTCGCGTGGCTAGTCTGTTAGCGGATTCATCGTCAGAGAAGGCAAGGACTGCCATGGAACATACTCCATGTAGTGCGCCAGCTGGGTGATGCAAAGAAGGGCACCGTCGAGGCCCGGGTGTTTCTTGTCCTGGGCAT